>CM021765.1:34423648-34493924 GCA_011076525.1 Nettapus auritus | reverse complement strand
TTTTTTTTTTTTTTTTTTTTTTTTTTTTTTAATATGAAAATCTATTCTGATGAAAGAGATGTTATCTGCTGTATTCATTCTGGATTTCACAAGTGAGGACATTTTTCACATATTGTAAGCAGCACTGGAATGGAGCCGGTCCAGAAGATCTCCTGAGCACTAGCTTAGCTTTAGAAAAAGCATTAGCTTTTCTAATGTGCTGCCTTCGAGAACACTTCATTTCTGGGTTACACTGGCAAATATGTTTTACTGAAAGACTGAATCTTTTCGGAACATTTAGTGAGCAGAAGAAATGTGGAAAAATTCTGTTATATTTATTTATATATTTTTGTTTTAAAATAAATCAACTGAGTCCACGTACAATTAGAGCCAATTTACAGTGGCCACCCACTAATTTAAATTAAAAGTCTGCAACTGCGAGGTAATTATATTTTAATTGTACATTTAGCACAAGAAAGTAAAGAGAGTCTAATGTATTTTATTTGTGATATAACAACAGTGTGAAAAATATATTAGCATAATAGTAATTATGTTCCAAGATCCAACAAATTAATTCAAATCAATATATAGGATGCTTAAAGTTCTAAGTACTTTAATTTTTAAAATTTAATTTTTTTAATTATTTGTGTTGTTAAGCAGCAGCAAAGTTAATAGTCATGCATATTAATTATTAACTGAAAAATTGATTAGACTTGATTTGCACCCATTCACTGTGTTACAGTTCTCTTAGAATTTTAGAGATCAGATATATCACTCTCAATCCCTCATTACCTTGTTTCCTAGCTACTCAAACCAAACAGCTTTTACTTTGTCCAAAATTAAGCACTTCTGGGAATAACATTACTAGATATTATCTAAAATTTCCCTTCTTCTCTATGAAATTTCCTTTAACATCTGAGAGGTCTATTCTCTCCTTAATGTGTATGGACACATAAGTACCATTAATGGTAATGGCTGATGTGTATGTGCTTATAACAGGTATTACCTTACTACATAAAGGCCAATGTGGACCACTATGTGTGTTACTCAGAGTAGCAATATATGAACTGTACATTAAGGAAGAAGGAAAAAGAAAAAAAAAAAAAGGTGGGCAAGTGGAATAATAAAAATTCTGTTAAGGTGTTAAGTTAAAAACTGCAATCATGTAATTGTAAAATCTAGGAATACACAGCCTGACTTCCTATGCTGTTTGTATAAGCAAGATGACCTTTGTATAGTGTTAGACACCTCATGTAAAGCAGAGATTTGAATGGTTATCAGATTTTTTTTTTTCCTTTACATCAGCTGTTTATCCTGTGCAGTAGTGTTTGTTGCTTGTATAGGGATATTTTCACAGTATAATTGTAGAGCTAAATGCAAGGAGCAGATAGGCCTGCAGATTATGATTTTAATGTTTCACTCTGTCTTCACTGACTGAGGAGGACACATTTAGACTTTCAAACAGCGATGTGACTGAGCAGTTGGAAATGTCTGAAATTACTCTTTCTGCTAGCTACCCATACCTTAGTGCATATATTGGTAGAGCTGGATGTTACAGAAATAGTAATGGTTGAGGCTGGGTTCTGGTCCAACCCTCTATTCAAGCAGGGGCACCTAGAGCAGGCTACCCAGGACAGTCACCTTCAGAGTGAAAAAGTGTTTTCTCACGTTCAAAGGGAACCTCATGTGTTTCAGTACTTGTCCTGGCATGGGGCAACACAGAAAAGATCCTGGCTCTCTTCACCGTCTCTTTTCTCCCTCCCATTAGGTATTTATAGGTGTATATATATATATATATATATTATATATATATATTTATTTATATATATATATATATTTATATATCTATATATATATATATGGACCTAATATTGCCCCTTGAGCCTCCTCTTCTCCAGGCTGAAAAAGGCCCAATTCTCTCAGCCTCTCAAAAGACTGGTGCTTCTGTCCTTTGATCATCTCGATGGCCCTACATTGGTCTCTGTCCTATATGTGCATGTTTTTCTGCTTGGGGGCCCTGAACTGGACACAGCCCTTCAAGCATAGCCTCACCAGTGCTGAGAAAAGGAGAAAGAGCACCTCCCTTGACTTTCCTTAATACAGCTCAGGTTACCATTTTTTTGCTACAAGTGCACATTGCTGGCTCATGACCAATTTGGTTTTATAAGAGAACTGTTATCCTCTCTTTTCAATAACAAATATTTACTCTGTGTGTATGTAGGCAGAACAGATAATTCAACTGAGTTGCTTGGCCTGTGCCTGTCCAGTTATGCCTCTGAGGAAACCTTCCTCTGATTCTGCTTAGTTTCTGGTCTACTATGTGGTGCAGAAACGTAAGGTGCTTTAACTCTGCATCTACATGGCCTTTCTGGGAGTTTCACATCATTTTATCTGTCTTCAGTGTGCTTTGCATCATCTGATTTACCAAAGTTTTTTATATATCTATATGTATATATAAAGTGAAGCTAATAAAATTCCGCCTACAGATAGGATCAAACTCTGTATTTTACATTCTATATCTCAGTGGCACCTGGGTCCATGTGTAGAATTCCAGCTTATTACAGTAACACACAGACACAGAACCCCAAACTAAACAAAGCAAAACACAAAAACCAAAGCAAACAAGCAATCAAACAAACCAATCAACCAACCAACCAACCAACCACCACCACCACCAACAACAAAACAAGAAGATGCTATGTCAGCCTTTTGAGCTTTGTTACAGGGCATAGAAATATGTTGCTTGACTTTTAAATTAATTCTTAATTATTTATTCAGGCAATCTTCCAGTATAGAAAGGCTCACATGAGGCAGTTTCCAACAGCAAGAACAAAAAAGAAGAGAAATGTAATAAATTAACTCCTGTATCAAACCCACATAGCACAATTTTATTATGGCTTCCCTAAATGCAGTTCCTAAGGGGGGGAAAAAAAAAAAAAAAAAAAAAAAGTGAAGGCAAACTGAAATAATGAACTCCTAGAACAATCCGTTTAATATTCTGCTTCATGTTCTCTGCAGAGCTGATGAGAGCTGTATGTAAACAGTTTTGCTGAGGGCAAAAGAATGTTTCATCATTAAGGAGCATGACCCTTCTTTCTGAGATCAAAATGAAGAGCATATGCCCTTTGATGTCCTAAAGTGTTATTGTCACTGATACAATTGGGTTGTTCATCACAAGTTGGAAAGTTGTCCCCTGACACTACCAGATATTAAAATGTTACGTGATCATTAATTGTACCCACTGACACAGCAGAAATATTCCTCAATGTTGTTTCTTTGATATGATGGATTTTTTTTTTTTTTTTTTTTTTTTTCATTCAGTGTTTAGAATCCTAACCAGACACAGGAAAAGAGGAAAAGTCCAGTTACTATGAAATGCTTTGCCTTCCTCTTTTTCTCTGTGATCCTTCTGTTCCACTCTTGTTTCACGCTAGGCTGGGTGAAACCACTCTAAGTGAACTCCTTGATAGCTATTTTCTACCTTGCATATATCAAGATATATCTATCTTTTGTTTATGTATGCATGGTTTTTGTTCTGTTTCACCACTAAGTGGTTATTGCTTGCTAAAATATATTTAGCACTTAACAGAACATTGTGTTTTCAAGTAGCATGCAAAGAATGGAAGAATACATCTCCAATATCAGTCACTGTTATACCTAATGGCTAACATTTTAAAAGCATTTTTTTTTACCATGCAGTTCTAACCCTGAAAAGGATGAACAAGATATGGAAAGTTTCCTTAAAACCAATGCTTTTAACATTTGTGGGTTGATGATCTGGGACCTTCAGATTTTCTTTTCCATTATATTTTTATGTATGGTCATATTTTGATTTCTCCTTGTCAGGTCCAACTCCAACAAAGCACTTAAACACACATTTTAACTTGGGGAGTGTCTCTGTCTAATATAATTGGGAATTATTCACTTATTTAAAAACAATTTGAAGTCCTTTGGTGGATAGAGATCTTATTTTCCAGTCTCAGTTTCCAGTACTTCAGAAGTAGATTCTCTATGTACATTTTGTTTTTCTGATTTTTTTCTTTTTTTTTCTTTTTTCTTTTTTTTTTTTTTTTTTCTTTACAGGTAACCCGATAGCTAAAGACAAATCAAGTCAGTCTCAAGGCTGATAACATTAAATACCACACATAGGAATTTCATTCCTCCAGGCAATTGTTGAAGTGAAATTTTATACTGCTGGGGTGTATCCTTCAGAATCAATTGTTTCAATGACAACCTGGTTTGTGATCAGCAACAGCCTTGAGATCAAAACTACAGTAAAGCTATTTTGAACTTCTGTGTCACAAAGATTTCAGTGGACTGAACTGTATACACTTGTAAAATTGCACTTGCTGAGGAATTTGCAGCTGTAACCTCAAGAGGTGATATTCAAAATGTGCAGAAAAGCAGCAATCATACGGATTCTCCATTCCAGACCGGTGACATTTCATCCTGATGAAACCAACCTCTGAAATGTATTCGTTCCTTCTCTTTAAAATGATCCCTGGTCCACCATTCAGATTGCTGGTGGGACTGCACACAGCTTTAAATAAATTTCCATTGCAGAATTTGTCCTCCGGCATGGCGCAATTTTAGACATTTTTATTTGTATTCTAATCTTGGAGCTCTAAAGGGTACATATTTCAACATCTTGGAGTTGCTTTTGTTATAGGAATGGAAATATATATCCATTGTTAATAATTATTGTTGACAAGTAATAGTTATCTGAATACATCAGTCATATTAGAATGTATAGTCAGGTTGACATGTTTCCCTAAGGCTAACCAACCACTGCAGTTCTTTGGCAGTTAAAAAAGTAGTGGTCAAAACTCAATTACCACTTCCATTATAAGGCATTTTATACCTTTAAGATATACATTTCAATTTAGTTTGAAGGAGATGAGTGTTCCTGTACTTTACTTTCCTAATCTTTAATTCATTGAAATTCATGGTAAGCAGTCAAAGACAGTATTTCATCCCTTTTTGCAAAGGTAGGCAGGGTTGTAAATGAAGTTTGCAATTATGAAACTAGATGGTAGTCATTCAGAATTTTTCTCTTTTTATTAAACAATAAAATCTCTTGCTTGAAACTAAGTACTGTTGGATGCTTATGTAGATGTCTGATTACTCTCTTTGGTATAAAGGAAAAAAGTCCTAGTGCCCTCCCAGATTCACAGTTCATGAGTATTTTGCTTGCTTACTGTCATTCAATTCATACGTGATCCATGCCAAATTCACATTTCCTTTTTTTTTTTTTTTTTTTTTTAAATTTTCTATTTCAGTAGCAATTTTTTTTTAACTTTGTGATGTGTTGTTACATGAAAAATCCTCAATATTTAAAGGCCTTAAGCATCTATAAGCTTTTTTTCTAAGTTATTACAGAATGTATAATTTTATACTCCATTTAATGTATATTGTACCACCCGTAATATTGATAGAACAGAAATTTGGCAATTCCATTTAGTGACACTACATAAGCATGCTGGCTTACAGAGTAAGGGAGTTCTGACTGTATGCTTTGGTGCATTAAATGAAAACCACACACACTTAGTGGTAGTCAACATATATAGGGTCAAGCTTATTTAAAAGTCCTGGGTGGTTACCAGACTCTCAGAAAGAGAAACAATTTTATCCTTACAAGCCATTGACATGGCTAGGTAGTTTTATATTAAGCTCCATGATGAATGAACACCCTGGAGTGCTCTGCCTCTCATGGTATTCCCTGCTGTTCCCAAACCATTTCATTACCTCCATTGTATTACTGCACAGGAGAGTTAAATAAAATAAGTGATTGTTTGGAATAAAATTGAGAAGTATATTCTATCATTCTGCTGAAAAATAATCAGAAATATTGTCAGAGAAATATATTATTTACTGATTAAATTTTAATTAGGATAAACTGTAGCAGCAACTAGGTATCTAAGTATGTTAGGATGGATTAATATTGTATGGATACCTGTGCTAGCAGGTGCAGGACACAAAGTAGCATCTTAAGACTGAGACGGTACAAAGTATAATTGTGCTATTTTGTAAAATCTGAATATGGCCTGTCTTTGGTCAAAAATCTGCATCATGCTTCTCAATATTTGTTTTATTTGGTTCTTTGTTCTTAAACCAACATTGAAAATATTGTATTATATACAAGTGTAACACATGCATACCAATAAGCGAAAATAAATGGATTTTCAAATATACTGAATAGATTATCTGCAGTAGATTACTGTTGTGAATATTCATGACAAGTGAATAAAATTGTGATATAAAATAGTGTAACCTACATGGATGTTCTCTTTGAAGATCTATTCTGTTCACCCATGTAAGAAAATAACTGTTCAATGAGTAGGAATCTCAGGGGTTATATTAATTTTGTATTTCTTTGGTAGGGCTGGAATATCTCCCACCACTCTGAAAGGTCCTTCGCCAAAGGAAATTGATCAAATGCAACTGTTCTAGCATTATCATGGGGAATTCAAATGAACATATTGTTGTTTCCAGACAAGGTTAAATAATTTCTTTTTTTTTCTTTTTTTTTTTTTTTTTTCCCCACAAAATTCCTGAAAAAAATCTAATTTACACCTTTTCAGTATCAACATAATATGGTAGATATTCTTGAAATTGTAATGTTTCAGTTTAATTTATTGAACTGTTAAAAAAACAAACAAACAAACAAACAAAAAAAACATTTAAACCAGTTCAACACTGATCTCTGGTGGTCCATCTCAGAGCAAGCCGGAAAGTTCAGATGTCCATAGCGTCTGTTTTAGTAGACAGTGTATGTCTTTGGACAGAGTATGTGTGACTAGACAAGTTATGAGTATTCATATCATAGGAATCTGAAGATTAATTCTGCTCCAATATATTTTATGTTTAATTTCTTATATTCTACTCCCTAGATTATTTGATGTACCCAGCTTCATCTGATGACAAAGATGATCAGGCATAATAATCAGAGGAAAATCCATGTTACCTTTTGAATTTAGTAATCACCAAGAGCTCTGAATCACAGGAGATTACATGGTCTCAGACTGCAGTTCCATATGGCAATGCACTGTCCAGGAAAGAAAATTCACTGCTTTGTTCAATCTTTTTTGAGATAAAATGCATTGGATTAATTCAACTAAACAAAAAGGAAATCTTGATACGAGTCTTAATGAAAAAATATCCAAACCGGATCTAATAAATATAAAATAGGGCTTAAAAACCATTAAAAAAATCTGCACCAGATAGATCTGTTCTGAAACTAAAATTGTATTATAAAGCTTGATATTTTGTTAGGTTTCATAAAAATATAAGCAGTTTTGTTGTTGTTATTGTTTTTTCCACATTATGATTGTATGGCTGGCTTTTATAGCTATCCAGATAATGCATGGATGTCCGTAACAACAACAACAAAAAAGTGATTAGCATCCTTTTCTGTTGATTTACTGCCTCCTCTTTCATGCCCTGAATTCTACAAATCTGTTGTTAACCAAGATAAGGGAACATAGTTTTGGTCTATAACAGCAAAATTATCTTAATCTCTAGTTTCTTTCTGCCAAATAGATAGGTAGCTCTATAACCAGACGTCACACCTGAACAATCTGATGTCACCAAATGATTTCTCATGGTTTCAGTGGTATTAAATGGAATAATGAGAATTACCTAATCACTTGGTTAGTCTTCATAACACAGTTTGTGTCCTGAAAATATTTTGTTTTTTTCTTTTATAGCAAGGGGAGGTGTTACATAATTTTCAGCTACCACTTTACAGTCAGTCGGTCATTGCAAATATTTTAGAAAAATTGTCTTCCATGGCTGGCTGTTTTGAATCTTCTGTATTTATATGCACTTGTTATGTGGTGATTACAAGAGGTAGTATATAAGGCTGAATTTTCCACAACTTTTTTTTTTTTTTTTTGACAGGTGATGGCAAGTGTTGCCAACATCTGTTAATCTAAAACTAACTTAAGACCATCTGGCAGGAGGACCACTGCTAGTGACAGCTGGGACCTATTTTATGAGGAAATGATTCTGTTCTTCTTTGTCAGACTTCTGTCAGTGGGATGCCAGGCTAGGCAAAACTCTTGTAGTATGTTTTCATCACCAGAGATGCAGGATATGGGATGTGGATTCTGCATACTGTTAGCATCATGTGGAAGTCCAGGCTGGGGCTTTGTGTAGTGGTGGTAGAAGGTCCTTTGGTCTGTTCTCCAGAGTGGTAGAAAGGTCTGTCTTCTGTTTCCAGGATTTGCTCCAAAACCAGACTAAATAAATGGCATGGTGCCTTGGTGATTCCAGCCAGGTTTGGATAAGGCCTTCAGCTGGAGTTGAGAGTGTTTATTATTTTGCTCAGAAAATTTGGAATGAGCAAGTTTATTAAAGTACATGTGCCTATTGAGATTAATTATTAAACAGCCTTGCCTTTATTTTCAGTTCCTCCTTGCTACCACACAGGTAATGTTATGTGGCAATGGGAAGAGGAAACCATTTATTCCTTCCTCATATATTTTCTTGACTAAGTGTCACTAATCAAATCAATATTAGCTGTGACTGAACATATAGATGTGAAATATAGCTGTTCTTTAGCTCTGAAAACAGTTATTGCCCAACCAAGTTCAAGAAATACCTTCTGTAATAGAAGTATTACTGCCCATATGTAACACTCACTGTTGAAGTTCCATATTAAAATCTTTAAATTGGGTTTACATTCATAACTATAAAATTCTATTTAGATTTTCTACAACAACAGGGCTGTTCTCTCCCACCTATGTGCTAAAGACACTGTAGCTTGAGATTTATGCTTTGGCTTAAATTACTGCAACTACACCATGGGAAAAAACACATCTAAAAATTCTGATATTACCTGTATTGCTGAGACAATATAAGTTTTATGTTGGAAATGATGAGTAGGTGGACTTTCAAGTTTATCCCATATCAGCATATTGCTTGATTCTCTTGATGTCTTTTCTCCTTATTGTTAGAACAAACATTATGAAAACTGATTTTAAATTCTCCTGCCTTTTGTCTTAGTATTTCAACTTCATAACAAGAATTTACAAAATGTATACTGGTTGCTCTAGTCACTATGTTTCTATATGAAAGAGTTTTTCTTTTCTCTTCTTCTCTCTTTATGATTAATCCTGGATGCCTTGCCAATATTTGGGTGTACATAGTACAACTCTTCCTATTACTGATTTAGAGTTTAGAGTCTCTTTTGTTTTTATAAATAGTGGCCTGGAAATGAACACAGGCCACTTCTGTAGTTCTTCTTGGAGAAAAGAGAAGAGATTATGTGTCTCTATCGTTAGCTTTTAAAATGGTTTCCAGCTCAAACTGTTCTGTCTGAATAGGAACATTTATTTTTTTTCCAACTATAAGTGGTCTGTGTTTCAATATGCTCTCTGATCATAAAACTGATGAAATGGTCCTATCTGTATGGCAGATTACCTCAGCAGAATTTACAAATGGAAGATGATGATTTTGCTAATGTCCATGGGCAGGTAGACAGAATTTGGTCCCAGATGCTCTGCCTAATGTTCATGGCAAAAGCGACTCAAAAACAATGCCTCCATATGCCGTAATTGCTCAAATTATTTCTCAGGCATATTCCCTTGTCATCCCTCATATGTAGAACTCATTAGATTCCTAGTGGGAGAACATATGGAGCGAAGAGATGATGGAAAATATTGTAAAACAGATTGTATATTTAAATTTATATTATAAAAGACCTCTGTGCACAGGCAAACTTAGTGGAGAAAGTCCAAACTCATTCTTCCAAATTCATCAAGAAGTCAACATTTATGGAGCTGTTATCTGAGAGCATTGAAATACATGGTAGGTTAAAGCCTGGCCTTAGGGATACTAGTGGGAATTTTGCTGTTAATTTGAAGTTAGCTTTGTATTTTCTATATTATTTTCCAAATATTTAGTTAAACCATAAACGTGTAATTTATTTTTGCTAATAGAAATGATGAGAAGTCAAAGTTCCACCTACACAAATTTTTTGGCAAGACCAGGTCTTTGTTTGTGTGTTTGTGAATTGAGTGTCAAAACAACAACTTTAAGGGCTATTTTTTTTTTACAAAAAGAAAAAAAAAAAAAAAAAAAAAGGAAAAAGAGAAAGCAAAAGAAAAGAAAAAGGAAAAGCCAAAGGAAAAGCCAAAGGAAAAGGAAAAGCAAAAGGAAAAGAAAAGGAAAAGGAAAAGGAAAAGGAAAAAAAGGAAAAGGAAAAAAGTTCCCTTCATCCAGCTCAGCTCATTGATGAATGGGGATCCATATCCAGTGTGAAGATAATGACTACTGAGTATTAATAATTATTTATCCTTATTTTTAAATTAAGGAAAAATAAGCTAATAATACTTGAATTCAATCATTATATGCAGAATTTTGTGATGCTTTTTTAAATTATACTGGAGTCTTTCTTGGTATATGGCCTTTTTTTTTTTCTGATTTTTGACTCACTGCTGATCATAAAGCCGATTTCAATAGGAAGCATCTGGGGTATTGTAAAAGGTCCCAGAAGTGAAAGTGGGCACTAGCAAAAATTGCCCAGTGGACAGGTTGGAGTTGGATAGACACATGTCTGGGAACACTGACTTTACTACTATGGTTGGTAAAATATGGCTATCACCTACAGAAATGCTTCTGAAAATGTTATTTCCCAGCTCCTAAAGAAACTATTGTGACAAATGTCTTACAGCATGCAGCTAAATCACGTGTCATACCTAAATGAATTTTGGAAGGACAGAGTGGAAGAGTGTGGTCATCTCTTAAAATGTGACTCTTCATGCCTTAAAAATGTCAGATACCTCCACAGGATGTTTCTATATAGGTTGTTGCCTTTCTAAAAGGAGAGACAAAATGGCTGTTTAGGTAGAATTTGCAATGGAAGCATTTGTGCATGAGCGTGCACACATCCTGGCAAATATACCTACTGAAACACAAGATTTTGTGTCATGTCTTGAGAGAGGGCCTCCAGAAATACAGATCTGACCCTTCTCAATTACTACTGAAATTAGACTACATTGCTATACTGCTCTAAATCAGAGCTCCATGGTGTGCTGCTGGCAAGCCACACCACTTGGCCTGCACATTTCAGAGCAGAATAGTTGTTCTGATGAACTTTGTCAGGAAGCAACACATGCATTATTGTACATGCTCTTGTCTTACACTAACAACCCTGATTGTTTTTTTTTTTTTTTTTTTTTTTACAGTTTTTCCACTATATATGTATTAGCCTTTCTTTTACTGATGATACCTGTTAAAATACTGTCATAATTTAGGGTCTGTTTAGACACTGCAGGAAAATGCTGCTTGGGTTGTAAGTCTTTCATTAACATGTTGTGGTTTTCCATTCCCTCAGTACGAGTATTAGAAATTAGAAATTAGATGATGAAATAGTAAAAGAGCCTTGAAGATGTACTGATTTATTTACTCTCAGGCAAGCAGCTAGACCTTGTTCAGTGAAGGAAATTACAGCTCCTATATGTAAGGTCATGTTCTGTCAGTCATAATATCCAGCCCTGTGCTTTGATTGAAATTTGATTATACAGAAATTTGTGCGGTAGTAATATTAATGTAAAAGATTAATAGCTACTTGAAAGATGGATCCTTAAGTATTGATGCATGCAGTGAAGTATCCAGGACTTCCAAATTCAGGGTTTTACTTAATGTTCCTCATGACTAGGTCAGCATAGTACTCATTATTTTCCCCATTTCTTATGTCTTTGTAAGGATATACAGATATACCAGATGACTGCAAGCTAATATGCTGACTTAACTGGACCTCAGTTAATAATGTCTTTATTAGCCAAATCCATATACTCTTAGCCAAATCCATCAATTGTTCCCTCACATGTTGTTAAAGCATCTAACATAAAGACCTTATACTGCAATTATAGTTCTGAGAGGAAACACAATAAGGAATGAAAAAGCAGTTTGTGTCTGTGTTAGCTCCACTATCTTTACTAAAGTTATTCACTGGGCATATCTAGTTTTAAGCATTCTAGCTTCATGGTTTAGAAAAACAATCTGCAGTTCATTTGAACATGTAGATGAAAGGGCATATGAAAAATCAAAGGCTCAGATGAGACAAAAAAATGCAGGTGACAAAAAACTTGAATCTGCTTTACAGTTTTACCAGACATCATATTGCTGTGTTGAGTCTGGGAATTATGTAGTCTTGGTCCTGCCTCCAACAGAGCAATACGTGAATACCATTTCTTCCGTTGTCCTACCATAAGATGGTAAGGCAATTTAAGAAAGGCAAATGACAATCCTCTCAGTACAAGGTCTCTATTCCATGTCTTTGCTCCTTAAATCCTGAAAATAAAGCTTTCTGAGAACCTTACTGGTGACTAAAGCTTCTTATGGACTTTAGTTTAGGTTTAAATTTCATGCTGTCTACCTGTGCCAGCAATTTGAAAAGCTTTATCATTGGTTCAGACACCCTCCGGCCCTGCTTTGTTGTTGCTCAATATGGTCAAAAGCATACTTTGTAAATATCATGTTTATATTTGATGTTTTGATTGTCTGCAGGAATTCCAAAATGGCATTTCTTGCTTTGTGTCAAATTTGAAAGTTAATAAAATATTCTGAATAGTCATAAACTCAGTCGACTCGTTCACAATAAAAAGCTGTGATGCCTTAAGCTACTTTTTACCAGTCAGGGTATTGTCAAGGTGACCTTTCATGCTGTTTCAATTGAATAGCCTTGCCATTATTTAACTATTAGAATGATGGAAAGCTTGCACTTTGCTATTTGAGTAGCAACATTTCCAGACACAGGGACCTGAAAGAATGAACATATGAGAGGCTATAATTAGTGTGCCACATTAACAAGTTAAGGATATGAAGCAAATAAAAACTAACCTGGTGGAGCAAAGCAGTTGCAATCTAGTCTTGAAAACTAAAAATCCATTTTCAGTGCTTTCTAGAATCCTAATATCTCCTACTGGTGACAAATTGTTAATGATAGCTCCTTTTTCTTGCACTTTGTGTTGACCATCCATTATTATTGAAATGTACAGGAAAATGCAGCCTCTGGAATGCTATTAAAATTCCTCTCAAATTTAAATGTTAGTGAAGTTACAGCACAAAATATATTTTAACCTTCTATATATATTTATATATAAAAGTTTATTTTTAAATGTCCATATATATTTATAGAAATAAAAATTCATAAAATACTTGTGTGTGTGTGTATAAATAATGAGTGAAAAAAAGCTTTAAGCTTTAGAAGCCACAAAAAAACCCACTACATACTAATATATTAGGGCAGAATTAGTGATATGCCATGTGGTTTAATATTATCTGGCCTATCAGGACTGATCCACTGTGTAAAGAGGAAAAGATAAAGCAAATAGGACCTGTTTTACATCACTGTAATTCTGCCCCTGAATGTCTGTGTATGTCTTCTTTGTAGGGCAAGGAATTTTGTATGTTGATAAGGTAATGTGAAGCAATCATAGATTGGAGTGAAAAACTCATCATTTTTGAGGAGGGGATTAAAAAAAGGAAAATAACTTTATTTTTAAGTTAAAATGCAAATTTAGGAAAATTAATGTTTGCTTTTGTATGTGAATTGAAAAGAAAAACAAGTATTGTTAGTGTACTTTCTAAACAAAAATGAGAAATAATTATTTGACTTATATGAAATGATTTCACTGAATTTTAGCCCATTCATGACCATGTAAAAACAGAATTGTTTTATGACTGCATAGTTAAATGTATTCTGTCTACATGAAGCTTGACTCATGTTGACATAAAGCAAAATCTCTGGAAAGATGTGGCTGTTGGAAAACCTTTTGTCTTCAAAATGCTGTTGGAGGAGTGTGAACATTGCAGACTGTGGAAGATGTGTAAAAAGCAGAACAGAATAAGGTTTATTTTTTCATCAGTAGTTAGGTGATTTATATGCATGACTCTCATTAACATTAATGAGACTTATCTGCCTCATTTTTTATGAGCCTGATGTGAAGTTAATGGCGGTCTTCCCATTGTCTCTAGTGGGCTTGTGGATCAACCACTAAGTGCATAAATGAGTTTGAAATACTGGTGCTTGTAGACTTAGAATGTCAACATGCTACATTCACATTTCCAACAACAACAAAAAAAATGTGGTGGGAATACCTGAGTGTGAACTGAGGAGTTAAATACTGCAGCGTGAACTGGTCTGTGTGCACTTTGGGGCATCTACACAGCAGACTGTAGAGATGCCTGAGCCAGCTCTCAGTGAGCTAGTGTGAGCAGAAACAGTTATTTGCTAAGCAGTGTGACCTGATTTACTCCTCAGAGATCTGATCAGGGGTAGGTGTAATGGGATCTGTGGTCCAGACCACATGATGGGGGAGTTGCTCTGTCATACTACACACTGTAGTTTTGAAATCCACCCTCACATGTGTATAAGCTGAGCTCCTTTTTTTTTTTTTTTTTTTTTTTTTTTTTTTTTTTTTTTTTTTTTTTCTTTTCTTTTCTTTTCTTTTCTTTTCAATAGCCCTTGCATTGGGTATGAAGAGTCCTGATATTTTCAGCACAACTGGAAGGATTTCTATTCAAATCCAGGTTCCTTATTGACCCAGTCACTACAGGCAGCAATGACCAGCCTGGTCATCTGTGGAGAATGTCTGTGGCCACACACAGACTAGCCTGTATAGCTTGGTTGTGGACTGGGAACTCCTCTGGCTCACCTTAATGCTGGCAGATCCCCAGCAGTGACAGGTTTCTCCTTATCATAAAGTCGCATTGGCGTATGCATGCAAAACTGGCCTCCAGAACTTATATTTTGAAGCTGATCTTCTGTTAGTGTTAAGGGAAGCTAGGTCCTGAGTCTTTAAACACATGGGGTTTCTCCTCCCAGTCTGACATACATGTCCCAATGTATGGGCTGGTCCCACTTCCAGGATCAGCCTGTAGTAAGGCTACAAAATGAAGATACAAATTGAAGATACAAATGTACACACAATACAAACATGGCCAGCCACACAGCTTAATGCAGACTGGAGACTGGTGCCTTTGGAGACCTACTTAGAAACAGACAAAGCATGCACATAACCATGCACAACACAAACCGCCAAATCCCTCCTTCCTCTGTCTGATCAGGATTGAAATTTGCTAGTGGGGCCTACACACACCCTCATTCTCCCAGTTTCCAGTCACTAACATATCTGATACTCCTTTGATTGATAGTGTGGACTTTAAGTCAGTCTAATATCCTTGCTTGGACACTGATCCCCTACCCAGTTACAGTCTTTCCAAGCAGTGGTGATCAGACTTGGATAGGCAAGTGTATTGACCAGAAATCAGCTTGCATATAATTACCCCCTTGTATCCTCACCCCTCTCCAATTTTCCAATGCCTGTTCCTCCATGATCTCTCCCTTTTTTTTTTTTTTTTTTTTTTTTTTTTTTCCAGACATCCCTTAAGTATCAGAGGCTCTTGCAATCCCCTTGAAATATATTTTAATAAGCTTAGCTTGGTTCCATAGTCCCACTGAAATATCCCAGAGTGCACTTTCACATAATTATCTTTTTCCCCCCTTGCTTATCAGTTTCACAGTTTTGGTTGAACCTGACCAAGGTCATGTCTGAGCAGTTCCTTCAGTGGCCCATCAGTCAGACATAAGAGCTCTGGCTTTTAGCGTGACCTCAGTTATGTACTGTTCTTTAAACTTGATATATGTGTATGTTTAATCCACTGTTTTTCCCATGTCTCTCATGTCTCTCTCTCTTTTTTTTTTTTTTTTTTTAATATATATATATATATAATATGCTGAATAGCTGTTAGTCAGATATCCTTACAAACCAGATATTCTTAGATTTCAGCCATATCCAGCCACTGTCTAAACTAAATAAACCTAGCTGTAAGGCTATCCTAAATTCCTTTGTGCACCCTCACCTTGTCTTCCCTGTGGAAAGTCTCACCTTCTCAGTGTGGTATGTACAGTACAAAAAAGTAGGGAGAATACTTTCCTTTAAAAGAAAAAGGTTGGATTTTTTCCTTTCCTTTCCAGGTCCTCTGAGATCAGATGGACCAGACATGCTGCCCTGAAGCCTGAGTATGAAGCTGACATTCAAATCTTCAAAGAGATATTAAAAAGACATGCAGAACACATTCTCTTCATGACCTAAGAGTAATGAGAGCATGGAAACCTGAACAGGTTTGTGGAGCAGAGGTCTCTAAAGGAGAGCAGGTGCTCAGGATGCTTTCATCGCAGCCATTCCTTTCAGAGATAATCTCAACCCTACTGATAATTTATCTTTAGGATCAGCCTCATATGGCATATTGTTTCCCGGAACAGTCTCAGGAAGACTTAAGTCTTCACAAGCTATTGAGCAGGCATGTGACTGTCCCATCTGACTTATGCAGGAGTGGTGGTCCTTCATTGTACCAGTGCAAGTCAAGCCTCTAGGCAGCCTAAAAAAAAAAAAAAAAAAAAAAAAAGGCCAAAACCAAATAACCAAAAGGCACCTACTTTTGCAGCTGAAAGGCACACAAAAAAAAATGACTAGTTTCCATCTCAAGTTGAGATTTTTCTCTGGTTGTTCTATCCATACAACATCTTGGAATTTCAGTTTTTGCAGATGAATTGGATTTCCCCTGGCTTTAGATTCCTCACAAATTTTCAAAATACAAGCAAAGAGAATCAGGAAGATTACTGCTATACAGTATTGCTAAATCCACGAGGTAGGGTACAAGCAAGTAGCCAGATATGGAATTTACTGGCTTCACATATTTTAGGGTATGTAGCGCTCAAGTAACTACAAGAGGAACAGAGGAAATACTCCTCACTTATTCATCTCTGGCATGACTGCACATTGTGCATAAGATAAAAAGTAGGAGCATGAAAGAAAATAGATCACTGCCACTGAGTTTGCCTGCATCAAATTTTAAAATGTTAATTACAAGCTGTTCTTTAGTTTTAATTAACACTTTAAAAATTATTTTTAGATTAAACATTGTTTCATTGTTTGATAATTTTAAAAGTCCTTCTATATCTTGTTAACAATCAGCAGGTTGGACTGCAGTGATGCAGAATTTCTTCTTGCATATATTTGCAAGTTTAATAAAGTTCTGCATTTGTATTAAAGACTAGTAGTCCGCTTAATTGTAAGGAAATGGGAAACCACAGTAATGCCAAAGGGTTTTATTAAAGTATCAAAAATCAGCAAGCAATACACAAACCAATTAAATAGCACTCTATGTCCCTGAAGTAGAAAGTGTAGAGGCTTGCACTTAAATTGAGATTTTCTGTGACAATGAAATCAACCCTTACCTAATCTAATCTATAAAATTTGTCAGATGCAATATGCCAAATGCTGTCTTTCCACCACAAAAATTAAAATAAAGTAAATACAGTCCCCTAAAAACATATCCAGCAGTTTTAAAATATTTCCATTTAAAATATGCATTTATAGTCAATGATTGATCTAAATCACTGTGTGCACTACATAGATCCAGGCATATATCCAGGCATATATCTGAGAGTCAGTTCACTTGTCTGCATTCACCCTGGGACTGTGCTGCTTCTAGGGTGCTTTCTAGGTGGTGCAATATCTCTGTGGAGTGCAATGTGGAAAAATATCTATCTTTCTATCCAGAAAAATTTCTACCCTTAGTGATGCAGAAGTTTCTTTGGTGCCTGAGAGTTTGTGCAGCCGCTCTGAAAGGAGACTGTCTTTGATTAACTTTGGAGTATACTTGCAAAAAGCTCTTCCAGGAGATCATGCTTTTGACTTCATAGAAGACACAGAAGAATTAATGAGTGTATTTAGCTAACAGAAAGTACAGTGTCATACCTAACTGGTAAACTGCAGATGGTCCTCACAGCAATCTTTTGTTAGATATGAGAATCAGCAGGAGTATTTGAATGTGGGTACTCAATGCTATGTATTTTTTTCACAATTTTTTGAGGATGTATTGGAAGTATTTTGCTCATTGTCCATGTGCTGGATATGATTCTAGTAAGCTTTTCCAGGGCTAGAGGAAAATCTACCGTAGAGTTCATAAGCATTACAAATTGGACTAATTCCTTGGGGTTTGGCTGTGAATCAGAAAGTGTTTTCCAACTCATGTATATATATATTTTCAGTGGATCTTGCAAATTTCTATTGTATGGATGCTATTTCAAAGCAGTCATCATTAACATACTCTGCTGGCAGATTTGTCCCAAAGAGTAGAATGAACATGAATTTTTCAGTCTTCACTTCTGAGATGACCATTTACTGTTCAACAGAAGCACACAGTATGATCTGTGGACACTATTTGCATGCACTAAATGTCACTTAGCACTTTAGTAGATTGGCAGATGTTTTTAAATCCCATGACCATTAATAGTCAGCTGTGTAGCCAAAAGCATTAAGGCAGATTTCTTTTATCACTTCCTTAAATATTAAGAGTAAGAAAACTATTGAATCTCTGTTTAACAAGTAAATGGGGATTTTTTTTGTTACATCATCACTACAGTGTCCTGTTTTCTTTCATAAAAACATTAGAAATGAGACTCAAATTCCAATTAATGTTCATTTACCCCAGCAATGTTTAATATCCTCAGTCCATGAGACGTGAACTGATGTACTTTAATGTAAGTTAATATATTAATAATTATCACTGACCAACAAAATATGTACCATTATTTGATCCACTCATATTTAATATAAATTTCAGATTTGCTAGAGAAAAAGATTGGCCTACCGAAAGCTGTAAAATTGTCCAATTTGACAGGATTTAAAACACGCATAAGATCCTGAGTGGGAAATTAATATACAAAGACTAAACACCAGTGTATAAAATAGATTCGTGACATACATCCATATGTTCATCTTCTAATATTTTTAACTCCCTATTCTGTATTTTCTTTGCAAAATCCTTCTATATATATTAATAGATAATATACTTCCTTTGAAGAAGAGCAATGAAAAACACACATTTACAGGCAACCAGAAAGATACCCCATACCATTGTAAGAAAGTTCTGTACTGCTGCAACCATCCAACTGAAATAAGTAATAAGTCTCTAGAAAAAAATTATATGCTTTTCTAACTGAGGCAGTGTACTTATACTTTCTTGGTGCACATATATATTTACCAGTACCAAACGCTTTCTCAACTGTTTCATAGCTCTTAATTGCCATGGCCGTAATTTAAATGGAAAGAATAACCTTGCTCTCAGGACAACATTAAGAAGTGTAAATCTCCCACACCACAAAACACTCCTTAACCCTATGTTACTTTTAATATATTTACTCTTCAAGGCTTTCATGTTCTAACAGAGAAAGTATGACATTTGAGCATCCCATCAGCTGCTGAATGTTCAGCATAGTGAATTTTTTCTCCCATGTTATGAATGGATGCTTTTAAAGGGCATCAATTTCTCGCCTGAATGGAAATCAGAATCTTGTACACAGTAAGTCTTGTTCCTGTCAATACTCATAATGCTTTATTTACGGAAAGGACATTGTTTTTGTCAGTAACTGTTCCTATTCTTAATTCTTTCATTGTTTTATATCTCCTGGATTCTCTTCCACCTTTACAGAGACTTTTAAGGTAGGATTAAAGAAAGTTGGAATATAAATATGCACTATTCACAAACACCATGCTATGACCTAAACAAATTGAATAGGGACAGCACGAGCACAGTTTTATTTATATCTGAGCTTTACTTAGCTGCACTGAGGAAATGTTTACAGCTTTTCATTTGTGTTTCCTATTGCTGGTGAAACAGTTCCCAAGAAACATTTAGAAAAACAGTTCCCAAGAAACATCAGGAGTACATCTTTCTCAGCTGACTTTACACACTGTTTCAGCACTGTTTCATCACATCACTGTGAACTTTCTCTTATCCAATACACTGAATAGGAAGCCATGGGAAGTGGCAATTCCACCATCACTATATTTCTGCAATGGAATACTCCTTGGCATAGGCATTGTTCCCCCCAGCAGTCAGTCATAACATTCTTGCTGCTTCAATAGTGGAATGTAGGTTTAGCTGACAGAAGAGCCCATCCCAGGAGGTCACAATGAACTGGAAAAAAATAATACAAATATGAACTTTGCAACAATACTGTTATGGCAGCCTCAAAAAAACAAGATTCTGCTCATAGGGGATTGTGAAGAGAAGAGCTCTTGGTACATGTCCAGGATCTGTTGCCTCATCCCTGTATGATAAAGAGGCTTACAGCTCCTCTGAGTGGATGACTCCTCCCCAAAACTCATCCTCTTATGTCATACTATGATGACATTTATATTGTGACAGATGTCACAAAAATGACATTCTAGGATAATTTCAGATTCAACAGACTCTTTGGTTCAAATTCAAAAGTTTCTGAGGTAAAAACAACCCAAAACTCTACGCCATGCATCCTTGTGGAATGTCTGTCACAGTAATAACTGATTGTCTGCAGAAAGAGACATCCATGGATATGATATGCTTACAAACTTTCCAAAATCTGCTTGCTGCCTTGGCTGCTTTCTAATATTAAGATTAATTTTCTGATGTACCAAGTTTTTGGAGGGCCACAAAACCACAGGACAACTCAGGCTGGAAGAACCCTCTAGTGCAACCTCCTACACAAAACAGGGTCTGAAGTCAGACCAGGTTACTCAGATCTTCATAGACTAGTCTTAAAAATCTTCAGGGATGGAGACTTCACAAGATTTTAAAAAAGTAAAAATGAAATAGCATTTTCATAGAGTGTGCAATGAGGAAAAAAGGGAAGATTAGTATAGAGAAAAAAATTATGACAAAATGAACTTGACACATTTTCCGTCTGCAGTTGCTCAAAACATCCATTTCTATTACACTTTCCTTTCGTTTGCCTTTCACTTTCACGGGCTTCTCCTCCATTACATATAAAATTCTGCAAAGAGCCATGGTATGAGGCACGCATAAATTGGCAAACATCTGACTGGCTTTCTTTTGTGTGAGCTGTAGGGCATCTCCCATGTTGTATAAATATCACAGTCCCACATTTTCTTTTCAAGTAATGGTTCAGAATTTTATTTTTCCATGTGTTCTTTGCCAATCCCAATCAAATCTTTAGAGAAGTAACTAGGATGAATAACACTCCAAAATACCAGTCTGAGCTTCTTTCCATTGCATGTTTTAGGAAAGCAACCAGACATCTATTCAAACCATAAATGGTCTCAAGTGGATAGATTTTTTCTCTGTTTTCAACCAAATCCCTAAATCCCTATCTGTTTTATTCTGCTTTTTTTGAAGAACCTTCACCTTTTTTTGCAGCTCCCCTTTCCCTCCTTTATATTCCTGAATGTTCTTCTCTCCTGCCTAATTGCCTGCCTCCTTCCCATTTCTGAACATGGTCACTGACTGTCTTCCCTCTGTTTGGTTATGTGATAAAAGCTGGTCTGGTTGTGCAAAAAAGGAGCATAAAGAAGCAATGGTAGATCATAGAATCATAGAATATCCTGAGTTATAAGAGATCCATCAAGTCCAACTCTTTGCACATCACAGGTCTACCCAAAAGTTTAGACTATGTGTCTAAGTGCACAGTCCAATCGCTTCTTCAATTCAGACAGGCTTGGTGCAGTGACTACTTCACTGGGGAGCCTGTTCCAGTGCACAACCACCCACTCGGTGAAGAACCTCTTCCTGATGTCCAGCCTAAACTTCCCCTGACTCAGCTTAACACCATTCCCGTGTGTCCTATCACTGATGATTAGGGAGAATAGGTCACCTGCCTCTCCACTGCCCCTCGCAAGAAAGTTGTAGACTGCGATGAGGTCCCCCCTCAGCCTCCTCCAGGCTGACAGGCCCAGTGACTTCAGCCACTCCTCATATGTCTTCCACTCTAGGCTCTTCACCATCTTCATCGCCCTCCTCTGGACACTCTCCAACAGTTTTACATTCTTCTTGTACTGTGGTGCCCAGAACTGCACACAGTACTCGAGGTGAGGCCACAGCAGCACATAGAGTGGGACAATCACGTCCCTCGACTGACTAGCAATGCCGTGCTTGATGCATCCCAGGATACGGTTGGCGCTCCTGGCTGCCAGGGCACACTGCTGACATATTCAATTTGCTGTCAACCACAACCCCCAGATCTCTCTCTGCGGGGCTGCTCTCCAGCACCTCGTTGCCCAGTCTGTACATATAGCCAGGGTTGCCCCATTCCAGGTGCAGGACCTGGCACTTTCTTTCGTTAAACTTGATGTGGTTGGTGATCGCCCAGCTCTACAATCTGTCCAGATCTCTCTTCAAGGCCTTTCCACCCTCATCCAAGTCCACAACTCTTCCAAGTTTGGTGTTGTTGGCAAATTTGCTCAAAACACCTTCTAGTCCCACATCCAAATCATTTATAAAAACATTGAAGAGGATTGGCCCTAAAATGGAGCCCCACTAGTGACCATCCGACAGCCAGATGTGGCCCCATTTACCACAACGTTTTGAGCCCTGCCTGTCAGCCAATTGCTCACCCATCGTATGATATTTTTTTAAGCTGTATGCTGGACATTTTGTCCAGTAGGATCCTATGGAAAACCATGTCAAAAGCTTTGCTGAAGTCTGAAAAGATCACATCAGTTAGTTTCCCTTGATCGACTAGATGGGTGATCTTATCAAAAATGGAAATCAAATTTGTTAGGCAGGACCTACCCCTCAGGAACCCATGTTGTCTGGGACCAATGACTGCATTGTCCCCCAGGTGCGCTTCAGTAACTTCAAGGATCATCTTCTCCATAATTTTACCAGGCACTGACGTGAGACTGACAGGCCTGTAATTACTAGGGTCTTCTTTCTTACCCTTCTTGAAAATTGGCACAATATTTGACAGCTTCCAGTCTACCAGGACCTCTCCAGATTCCCAAGATCATTGAAAAATAATTGAGAGAGGTCCTGCGATGGAAGATCCAAAATAATATCCTTTCCCTGAAACTCCCAGGACCATCCCAGGCCTATCTTCAGGTTCCTGTAGGAGCACAGGGGCACATTGGCTGGTGGGGAACCCAAATTAAGGACTCAGAGGAAGGAAGGCACTGTATATGCCCTGCCAGGGCTGCTGGAGGAGGAGACCCTCAGCCCCAGGGTCCATCTAGATGAGTCAATGCTGGATTAACTTTTGAATGAGGGTGGGATTGCTGACTAGGGGTATGGAGCACATTGTGGGCTGCAAGGGAAGATCATTTCAGGATTGCACAAGACATATTATGGGATGTCTAGAGGAGGAAGTGGGGAAAATAAAGGGATAACGGGAGGGCTGTTTATGTTTGAATAGTTTGCTAGTTGGGATGCTTGGGGCTTATATGTTCCCAAGTGCTGTTAGCTGAGGATACTGGGGGTTACATGGGCCAGTTACTGGGCAGGCTGGGTGTCTAAGTCCAGCTGCTGTCTGTGTTTGTGTGAATACTGCATGTGCTATCTCTGTGGCCAGACATGAAATGCATACATATGCCTGCTGGGAATCCATACTTAGCCTCACTATAGACTGGACCTTGGTCACAGAGATGCAACAGCCTTACCACTCTTCAGCTGCAAGATCCAGCCTGATTCCTCCTAACATTCTTCCTTTCACTGTGGGCTTTCTGCTTGGGAGCTGATAACATTGCATTATTTCAAGAGTTTCTTCACTCCTTCAACATGATTGTAGGTTTCAAATTCTCATAAAATGTGGAGCTCACTGTACTGGTAACTATGGATAGGAGAATCCCTGATTATCAGAAAATAAACAGCCTGATATAGGTGCATTTATGATATCCATCTTCTTTACCCACCCTCTCCCATCTTCCCCTCCCGCCATTAGAAACAATTACCTTACTGCTTTTGTCTTTCTATTTACTTATACATCTGTCTACCTTGGATTCCCTACCAAATAACGATGTGCTAGATGTGCTATCATACCAGAAAGCAGCTCACAGAACAACACAAGAAAAACAAAATTTACTTCCAAAATTCTAAAATAACTTTCCAGTTCTTATTCACATGCCTTAGTGGGTCCCCACTCTGTCCTAATCAGATGTCCAGAAGGTAGGAAGAAGACTTGTCTGCATGTCAAGTATATTGTGAAATCTGAAGACACTCTTTCCCACAAAGAAAAACCTAAACTGAAAAGGAAATACAGACTTACCCTAAAATATCTGAAGAGAGACACCATTACCTGACCGAATATTCAGCTTTGCAGATAGTCCATGTCTTGCACCTGGGGTCTGATCTGCAAATTTCCCAGCATTTATCAGATCCTTACCTGAACAAAGAACATGTTCCTTTTGACTTTATCCTTACTGAAAAAAGCTTCAGTGCTACATCTAGGTCATTGCATACAGGATAATGTGGTGCCATTCCTCCATCTTCATCTTCCAACATAAACACAGGAATATAATCTCCCAGCTGAAATACCTTACTTATTGAAAAAGTTGATAAGAAGTGGGGGTTATTACCATGTACCTCAAATCTTCTAATGAACTCTACTATGCTCAAGTATCACTAATGAGCAAGGTTACTTCTGTGAAAATGCACAATTTTTTTATGGTACTATGGGAGTAAGATAGCTTCAAAATGGAAATTAAATGAGAAACGTCATTCCAATTGATATGATTTTGGAGCTGATTTAGAATAGTTTCCTGACAACAGGCTGTACTTTCAATTTTATCTTGCATATTTTAAGCATCAAGTGTATTATCAAGTATCTAATCCTAAAAATTACAGAGCAGCTTATGCTCATAAAAGACCCAGTTAATAAATCATGTACTGAACTAAATCTCAGTGAGGATGCTTAGTTCTGCTTTTACAAAGGCAGATTAATTTACATGTTATAGGCACAAGGTTATTAAGAAGAGGTGAAAGAAATTAGGATTTAGGTGCAAAAGTCTAAATATGGGACAGTTGTCAAAGCAAATGAGGTATTTCAGTTTTAATTCTCTCAGCTATTGGTTTGCTGGTAATATGGAAGAATGTAGTCTAGATTATTATTATTTTATTTATTTTTTAACTGACATACAAATGAGACAGACTCAGGAGGAGTCATCTGAGCCATGAAGATTGTGTCAGACGACGGAATAGCAATGATGCTGATCTTGCTCTCCCTTTTGACTTTTCCAGCCTAGAAATATTGTGTTCTTTCAATCTCCTCTTTTGGTTTGATTTTTCTAGACCATTTCATTGTTACTGCCATCTTCTGCATTTTCTCTGGTTTATCCGTGTTTTCTGAAAATGTGTTACTGAAAACTGAAGTCAAGTGGATGCCTCTGTGGTTCCACTATCCACTATCATTCTTACTGCACTTCCATTTTTGGAACTCTATTAAGTTCAATATTGTTTGGTTTTGTGTGTTTGTTGCCTTCCCAACAATCATTTCCCCCATTATTCCTTTGCCCAGGACTTTACTTACCAGATCTTGAGCTTTTTTTTTTTTTTTTTTTTTAGTTTCATTGCCAATAATTTTCTACTCTCATTCTTACTTTCTGGGAAATCACAATTTCTGTAGAAATGAAAGCTGCAGTTGCAGGAGCTGAAGTTTTCAAAAAGCTTGGGTGTTTTATTTCCAGTGTTCCTGCTGGGGCATCATGCTACTGAACAGAATTAATCTGCCGTGATAGGTAGTTTGTGACACTGAACATAAGAGAGAAAAAGAATATTCTGCAATGTGACAGCTGAAAAGTGCTAACTCTGCTTTATGAAATAGGTCTGGAAAGGAACTAATAATAAAAATGACATTCCATTAACACGATAGTTTTTTTTGGTGTATGAATTAGGGAGGATATTAATTCACCTCTCATTGAAATGCAGCCATTCCGGAGTGGGCAGAATGCAACAATGCCATCCATATATTTTAACAGTGAAAACGATAGAGCCATTATCAGAAAGGATGAAATCCCTTTTGTGGAATTGCAATACACAGATTATTATCTTTGAAACAAACTGGCCAGGAGTTCAGTTCCTCCTTCTGAAAATGGATATGCTACTTATTGATACTTCATATTAGAAGATGAGTTTTGCATTCAAATGTACCATAATTATTATATGTTGAAAGCAGTGCAATTTCCTCCAAATGTAGAGTAAGAATTCCTAATTGAGTCTGGAAATAGAGGTATATTTTCTGGCAGGGAGTTTATGAGCTCTGGGAGAACATACTCTGCTTCACTCTGGGAATGGAACTGAAGGGTTAAGAAAACATGCAGTGTATGGCAGTCCATGTGTTTTCGGATCTGACCAGGACTGTTGGTATCACTGCACTCAAAATTCAGTTATGAGCAAAAGGCATTAACACCATGTATATATAAAATTTTTATAATAGGTAATATTTATATATTTACAATAGGTATTTATAATAGTTAAAAATGTATTGCTAACCCAATTAATGTTTTAATAGCCTAATAGTCCAAACTAACACAGAGGATCTTCATCATTAGCATTAAAGATTTTTATAATAAAAATTCCTATTATCTCCCCCTATTGACTGCTGTTTTGTTCATCCTTTCAACGTCCCTCTGTTGTCAAGTTTGACACTCTGGTACTCCTGAAGAAAAATGGTGGTGTTATTTTTGGAGGTAGTCAAGTCATCAGATTCCTGAGGTCTTTGTCAAATGGAGTGTTGATGTTCAACTCTTCAACATGGTTTTCTTCAGTCTTGCATCTGCTTGGATTCATTTTTATACATTTTCTTCACACAGTCTTATTATATGTTGCTTATTTTCATTGGTTCCAGATTACTTTTTTTTTAAAACAACAACAACAACAACAACAACAAAACAACAACAAAACAACTGGTGTTTCATGATTCACAAGGCTACACTGATATTGTGACTGTTAGTTGCCCATTTTCATTGGTATAAATATCATCCCGTTGGTCTGAGACCTCTGTTCACTCATCCACATCACTTTTTGTACTGCTGTCCTAAATTATATAATCCCCACAGAATAACTACTTACTGTTATTATATACTAAAGCTAAGCTAAAAAAAAATTTAGACAATAGCTACTTTATGCCTAGAGAACTCTTATCATGGCTAAGCCAGAAAAAAAAAAAAAAAAAAAAAATTCACCTCATGCCAATAAAGACCTGGCAGGTCCTCAGACCCAGCACCTTAAGAACAATGAAAAGTCTGTGACTGTTATTAAGACTGGCATTAATGACAAAATCATATTTATTGGACTGCTCTCTATCTCCATGAAGGGAATGTGGTTTGACTGTACACTTATCCAGTGAAGTGCTGTTAAATGAATCTCTGCCATCATTTATTGTTTCTGGTCTCATACTATTTATGTTTGGTTTAATAGCATCTCTATTCCTCAGTTTCCTCAGTAAAATGCAAATAATGTTATTTCCTGGACACTTATTTGTTAAGTAATTTAACAGCCCTTGAGGATATGTGTCTTATTAACTACTAATATTACCAAAGTACTAATATATGGAATGTCCTAAAATATGTTCTAGGATGTTCTAACCTCTGTTTCAGGCAACTTAATTATCTGGTATGATATTTAGAGGCATTAATATAACCCTTCTCTTTCCAACAGTCATTTGTGTTTAAGGTACCAAGAGAAATAGCGGAACTCTGGGAGACAGAGCATACATTGCAGCTGACTGATTTTATTTGGGAATTCTGAAACAGGTAAGCCTGTTGAATCAGTTTGTCATATGGTATTAATTTATCTTGAGTAATGGAACTGCAAATTGTGGTATATACTATATATTTTTTGGCAGCTATAAAATGCATTTTATCTAAATATTCAGAAAAATAAAAGAAACAATGAGAAATCTTAACTCTTCATCTACTGTAGAATTAGTTATTACTTTTCATCTTGCCTTCGGGCATGAAAATCAGCCAAGAGTCAGATGGGCACTATTACATTGCTACTGCATACATTTCTGCTGAAATGTTTCTTAACAGCTGTCAGTGGTGCCATGAGGCCAGTTACACAGACACGGTAAACAAAGTGTTAATGATCTGTGGTGAGATCAAGCAGTTCTATCCCAATATATCAGTAAGAAAATCAGATTTAAGGGAAGAAAAAGACAAACTGTGAGCAAGTGGAACAGGAGAGAACACAGTCTCATGGGTAGTGCTGAGGCAGCACTGCTTAAAACAACTATCTCTGCAGTGGCTGTTTACTTGTGTGCTTTTGCAGATGGAGCAGGGGTCCTGTGGCCTAACCCATGATTCAGGCTGTGAGTCCCACCAGATAATCTCTAAGGGACAAGAGTTTTGCTTTCTATTTAGTTCTCCATCTGTTTTCCTTCTGATTACTGATAAGCCTGGAAAGGAAAGACTTTCACGTCAATAGCTGGAGGGCTGTTTCCTGCGGTAATAATAGAGGACCTTTCAGATGATGCAGGCTCAGTTCTGGATGAAGACAAAACCTTTTTATCCCTTTAAAGTGTCAGGAGAGGGAACCCATTAGAGCCATGAAACAATCTGCAGTTAGTATGCAATTGGACTAGGAGCAAAAAATGATTGATTTTATTCATTAAGGCAACCAGAAGAAATGCTGTCAGATTCCCTCTAGAAACAAACATCTCCCTGATCTCTAGTGGTTCCAAATTATGTTCTGACTTATAAGATGTATTATTGCACATACTTATATATTATTTAGTATATGTATGTTTACCAGTTATACAATTTTGCCATTATATTTGTAGTACTCTACATCTTCTAAATGATTGTATGAAGTAATTCTGTTCATTGTGGTATCTACACAAGTGCAGCAGCCTTTCTGAAGATCAACATTTTTTAATAAAAGAAGCAACCAGAAAAAGGCACAAGAGGGCATTTTAAAAAGTACTTGAAAACAGACATGAAAAACTCCACTTCTGTACTTATAAATGCTGGTTGAAACACTGTGTGCTCTCCTTCCATCTCTTCCCATCCTCCTCCGATTATGAAGGCAGTATTACTGAATCATTAAAAGAGAAGGGCTTAGCCTCTAGATTCACACTGATAGTTTGTTAAAAGGAAGGGTTCAGCTAGTGTTCTTACAGTAGTGTTTAATGAGCTGATATGTCTATAATCAGAGGAGAGAAAGGTACCAAATGTACCTGTAACATTACATGAGTGAGTTATTAGCCATTTTTAACTTCTGCATTTGGTACATTGCAGTAGAATTAGTGAGATGACACATACTTAGCAACTGGGCATTTGTATGAAAAGCAATCCTGAAATATAATTGGTGATAAAAAATTTATTAATGTCTTATAATATGTTAAGAGGGTCTTAGCACTAAGCTGGTGAATGATGTAAATAGAAGGTAATAATTAAGAAGTCAGAGGTTAGAATGTTATTAGCAGCCATATGCACGGATACAGAGAGCCCCCCGAGGAAGAGATCATAGAGTTTGACTATGTGCAGCAGATCTATACATGCTGACTCAGGGTGATATGGAAATATTGTGTCATGTCATAGGCAATTTTTAAGGACATTTTCTTTTTTATTGTCTACTTTCTGCAGAGAAGCAAATTTTAAAGCATGCTTCAGTTTCTATTAGCAGCAAAATGCATTTCTAAAATATTCATTAGAGAGGATGAGAAACCCTGAATCCCCATTTACTCTGGAGCTTGTTATCACTGCTCATCTTGCTTTTGGCCAGGAAAATTATCCAAGTATAAGATGGCCACTCTACTGTTCACTACTTCATATGTTGCAACCATAATTCTTCTGCAAATAAATTGTACTCTGTAACTCTGTTAATAAGAAGCACTAATTGATTGTAACCGTGAGTATCATCCAACTGAAACTCTAAAGGAAATATATAGTTGTAAAGAGGCTAGGTAAGAGAACAGTCACTAAACCTTAGGAAGGTGGATTGGCTAGCAGAAGTCTCTATTGAATCATAATGGCTTCTGATGTTTCTTCACTTACTGGGTGATGTATCACTTCTTTGGGTCTGTAAATGTAACTTCAGACATTGCCGGTCTTGCTTTCAGTTCTTAGAATTTATTGTGTGATTTCAATATTTCTACTCTCAACTTTCCAAGGACGTTGATAGAAACAGAAAATTTGTTATGAGAGAAGCTAAACTGATGTAACACTTGTGGGTCAACCTCCATGGGGGGTTGTGGTATCTTAGCAAACTCTATGGTATCTGTACACAAAGCGGTGATTAAGAGATTAAAAACAACATAGCGAAGCTCTGTGTTACCACTGTCTTCATCCATAGTGCTCCAAAGCAAAGAGTCAAGGTGATGCATTTACCCCAAAAAGCAGCCAGTTACACCCCAGACTCTCTCTGAAACTAGGATCACTGGCAAACCGTAATAAAAAAATAGAGCACAAAGTAAGGCTTACTGCTACCTGCTGAACTCCCCCAAAAGATTTCAACTGAGGACAGAATGCACTTCTCAGCTTTCTGTATTTCTCTTGACATTTCTACCTTCTGTCTGGACCATATTTAGGACAGAACTGAATGAAACTTCATAGATGTCAGGCTGAATTTTCACTTTTACCACCAAGGGAATCCTTTTGGTTTAACAGGTCAAAAATTAATGCCCTATATTGGAAACACTTGTCACAGAATTGCAGCCAAGAACAAAACCCAACTTCCTTGCCAATATTGTATGCTAGCAAAAATGGCTAATAAAAGCAAGCACAGCAACATTAGAGGCTTCCCCAAATTGCAGATTAGAGTGCAGTCTTCTGGGACACCCTTGGTTCCTGTCAGGCTGGGACAGAAGGCTTAATAGGGGAGAACATATTGCAAAAATAATCCACTTGACTCACTAATCCATTAAAGCAGCCAGCCACAAATGAGTGTTTTTTGAAATGCTGTCATACTTATAGTAACATGCCATACATTTCAATAGCAGAGGAGACATAAAGCAAGCTCAGACATGAGTTTTGAAGCAGAAACTACATAATGCTTAACTAAATTATCTTCTCCTATGATTTCTTTATGACTCCCCATGACTGCTTCTTTTGTCCCAGGAATTTTTCTCAATTTTAGGGTTGTATGAACTCACAGAGAGAGAGTGTAGGACAGACTCTACCTGTCCTACCCAAAAAAAACCTTGCAAAGACAAGTCAGAATGATATAGTATCACCTGGCAAACAGTTATTATGCGTACATTTTCTAGTTCTGTGATCACAGAAAGATCCTGAATATGAAAGACCTAAAAACCCATCATACATGTAATCTAGTAGGGGAAGATTAACATGTTTAGACTAGATTATAGAAATTACTTCCCCTTCTTCCTCTAGAGTTTCATTTAGGTGCCAGCTATGTATCAGCAAGAATAATAATTGTCTTTGGATGTAGGTAATGAAATTCAACTGCTCTTGCTGCTGCATTCTAACATGATAGATCTAATTAACTCTAGAGATTTTCTGCTACAGCACTCTACTTTGTAGAGTAGATAGACATTTTTTAAAATTTATTTATTTATTTATTTATTTTTTTCCCCCTCAAAATTTCCAACCTAAATTTAGTCATGGCCACTGTATACCCATTTGTTAGCCCTCTGTTCTGATAACATGTATCATCACTCTGTTCTGATGTGATAACATCATAACATGATAACGTGATAAACAACCTCCTTTTCATTTACCATTCTAGTAACCGTGCTCTGTAACAGCTCTAGTTTGAATGTATCTTTCTTAAACATGTCTGCTTACAATTATATTCAGCATCTAAATTTCTCATTTTCATTTTGTTTCCCTAATTAAAATGTAACAGGCTCAGTATATCTTATCTTCTGCAGGGTAAGCATTTGGTCTCCTCCAAAACTTGGATAACTTTACCTGAGAAACAGATATTTAAAAATTTGTCTTCAGAAAACTCCAGGAACTTGCTCTCTGAGCTCTCTAAAAGCTATGTGAATACTCAACGACCTTAAATTCCTAATACTCTAAGATGCTAAATCTGTTTAGGTATTTATGTCATTGATCTATGTCAACCTCATTACTAAAGTGTTTATTTGTATGTATATTGCTATCTGGATAAATAATGGAATTCTTAGTTTGTTGATAACACCATATATTACCTCTTGGAAATGGCAAATGGAAAACAAACAAAACAAACAAACATACAAAATCCATGCTCTGCAATGGTGTTAACTAGTGTATTTACTGGCTTGAAATCATAGCAGTTCATTCTAGCTCAGCACATTGACACTGCCAAAACAAGTATTTGACTTTTTTTCTTACCTGAAACATTATGTTGTCCTTGGTCAATTTGACTTTAATTTTATTGCACCATGGGGAAATAACTGAGTAATAAGCTGAAGATTTAAATCCTATTCAGAGATCATATACACTTAAAACCTTGACCAGAGTGGACATGAACTGTATGAGAAGGTTTTAGTTCAGGAAGTTATTTGTTCTCTGACCATTGATCAAGTACACTGAAGCACTTTTCAGTGGTGGTAGATGTTGTTGTGTGGCACCCCTTCTCATTTAGTCCTGTTCCTTTGCATATCTGGGTGCAGTATCTCTTTTCTGAGTGTGTGCATCTCCCAAATGGTGCTTGAATACTATTCTTGAGTGATGAGACAAGGGATGACTGTGCTTGCACTGGAGCAGGAAAATTGGCATACTCCTCACTTCTCAAGGTGTAACAGAAGGTGCAGGCTTATGTCATGCTGACAATGGGACATAGGAATTAATTGTGTGGAAAGAGTGGATTTTGGAGTCACAAATCTGAACTAAGGAAAGTAAAGATGTTTTTCCCAGGGTCAAGGGGCAAGTGTGCCAAGTTTCTAGATCTGGTTGTAGTCACAAGTTGCAAGCTGTTGTGGATTCATCAAGACATAAATTATTTCTTTTTCTCTGTATATATGTATGATAAAAAAATACATTTTATTATTTAATTGCAATGTGTTAAGAATTTTCCTTTCTGTATTTCCTTATTTGGGATTGGTACCCCCCAACTATTAGACCACATTTAGATTATAGCATAAGATTCATCCTCACATCCTACAATTCATACTCTTTCCCCATGTTCTCTGTGAATTCTACCTTAGTATCTAGAACAGAATAGAAATAGAATAGAGTAGATCCTCTCTTAGCATCCAGATCCAGACTAAATGGGAGAAAGTTATAACAAATTTTAGAAATTGATTTTTAATGAAATGAGTCCCATAGAATAGGAAGCAAACCCACACTATCATATTTGTGGGGCAAAAGTAAACAGTGAAGAAAAAATGTTGTCTCTTCTTGGTACACAAGTAGTATAATACTATCTCCCTTCAAAAGAAATGAAAACCCAGAAGATACAACTACTCTGGTAATGATCACTTTGAGCCATCCAAAACAAGTAAATCACTTGCTGCCCTCTATTATTTTGAATTAAATATCTCTGGAGAAGTTGCTTCTGATAAAAGTTGCCCAATAAATAAATAAATAAATAAAATCTTGGAAGAGAGATCTGTTTTACACTGGCAAATATGATAACCATTATACCATCTCCAGAAGCTGGGAAAGCATCCCAGGAGATACTTTTATTTGTAATAAACAGTAAAGAGTATGGATTTGAAGGTTTTTTACCCATCAGAATTTTATTTATCTTTTTAAATTGTTTCCTCACAAGGTTAAACAAAGCTGAAGAAGGCATGTTTCTTCACTGAACTCTCCTTTTCTGTTTCATACCTAGAGGGCTACATTTCACATAAAAGGAAAATAAAAGGAAACAAGTCCCTTTCTTTCTTTTATATGTTCTCAGAATTTTTATACCAGGAACAGGTGGTGTTTCCTCTTGTGCTCAGGTTGGGTTTTGTTTTTATCATTATTTCTTGAATATGAAATTCATTGGATGTTTTCATTGAGATGTATCTGTTGCAGTTTTTTGGTCTGTGTTGAATTCAGTTATGTACTTAGTAAATGCCTGCTGGTATGCAAAGCCAGTAGGAGGTGATAGATGCAACACTTGAGCTGAAAAAGTCAGCTGAGTCAGTGTGCTGGGTCCGGCTGGGATGGAACTAACATTCCCTGCAGCAGCCCATACAGTGCTGTGCTCTGCACTTGTAGCTAGAACAGCACTGGTATCGCACCACTGTTGTGTCTATTGCTGAGCAATGCTGGCACCGTTATCAGGACTCTCTCCAAACCCCCTGCCAAAAGCCAGCAGGCTGAGGCTGGGCAAACAGTGGGAAGAGGACATCACCAGGGCAGCTGACCTATACCAACCAAAGGGATATTCCATGCCAACTGATGTCACATTCAGCAATAAAAGGTGGGAAAGGGTGGGGGGTCCTGTTATGAAGACATCTGTCCTCCCAAACAACCCCTACATGTATTGAGGCCCTGCTTCCTGGGACATGGCTGAACATCATTTGTTGATGGGAAGTAGCGAGTAATAAGAAATATTCTCTATCTCTGTACTTCTGTGCAGACTTTTTTTTTTTTCTTCTCCCCCCCCCCCCCCCCCCCCCGAATCCTCCTTTTCCCTTTAATTAAATAACCCTTATCTCAACCCATGAGTTTTATCACAGTCTATCACCATCAGTGTGACCACCTCCGCTCCACCAACCTCAGCATGGTAATGGCAGCACCCAGTTCAACCACTCCGTTGTCTTCCTGTGCTCAGTGAGCGAATAACTCATGTTTTGTCATTTAGCAACACTCATGTCTTGTCACTTCCCAGTACACAGGCCTGATTTCAGTGACAGGATTGCACAAATTTGTATCACTGTCCCCCATGAAATTCCAAGTACTGCATCCTCTTTCAAGAAATGGCAGTAAACCTGAACTCTATTTGCTGCCTTTCTGTACCAGTTTGTTGGCTTCCAATGACTGACATATTAATAAACTATTAAAGGAGTTCTCCAAAGGACAGTAATGAAAAGATTGTTCAGTATGACCCTATCATTTGTTTGAGTATGTTCCTCTGTGTGTGTGTCAAAAAATTTATTTTATCACTTAATTACAAAATCAAAGTTACTATTTTTTTTGCTTCATTATTCCACACCAGACACATCTGCACTTCTCTGCTGCATTTGCATGCAATAGAACATTCTTGTTTGACTAAAGCTTAAACTTTGTCAGTCTGTGTAAGTGAACAGTCCATATTACACATTGCTGTCTTCAAAAATGTAATGAAAAGATATTGTGCTGTCACTCTCCTGTATCATTCTAATAGTACAAATAACTTGGCTAAATTGCGAGACACAGTAAAATCCTGTAACTGTGAATGCTAACAGAATAGAGACAAACTACAATTTTATTTGAAATGGAAAACACTAATTTATTAACTGCAAGCAATTTCCTCAAATTATATATTAATAAACCATAAACCTTTTTTTTTTTTTTTTTTTTTTTTTTTCCATTCTTGTTCCTTAAGTTTCCCCAAACCAAAAGTACTACTGTTATTAAAACTTTATAGGTGTGCATCTGTGTATATATTATGTCAGGGAAGAGGATGACAAAAAAGACACTCTCTTAGAAAGAAAAAAAATTATGGACAATCTTAATATCAGTTTTCAAGATTGATGATTTTTCAGTTATAAAGGCCTGGTAATTATATGCTACCTAACATTGAATTACAATGTACACATAAAATTTTATGAAAATATGAGAACTTTAATTAGAATGTACGTTGTTATTATACATATAAGTTTGTTATGTCTTCTAGTCATTCTGCCTTTAAAATAATTTAGCTTTTTATTATATCTTTTATGTTAAAGCAGCACTATAAAATATTCTGTACAAACTGGCCAAATAATTTATGCTAATGTAGCTTGCTTTTTAAAATTATATAGTATTTTATATTGTTCTCCCCTCCAAAAAAAAAAAAAAAAAAAAAAAAAAAAAAAAAAAAAAAAAAAAAAATGAAAAAAAGAAAAAAAAAGAAAAAAATGACTTTTTTTTTAATGTTTGTAAAGATGACAGATGATGAAATTGGTGAAGCACTACCCTTTGCTTTCCAGTTTTCATTAAGGAAAAATTGCCTTAGACAGCCTACTCTACTGGTCTTAATTTTCTCTTGAGAGGAAAATAAAAGAAGAGATTTTATTTATCTAATAGAAGAAAAATCACCACTAGTTATTGATATTGTTCTTAGCTTAGCTGTTTACTAGCATGCTGTTTAAGTAATTATATTGGTGTTTTGCTGTTTTATAGTGGTAAAACCTGAAAAAGTGAGTAAATCTTAGCACTGCAGCAGTCTGTGTTCTGCCAGTCTCCTGAAATTTTATATATGTTAAAAGCCGATGTGACTGAAGTTCCTCAGTATACATTCATCAATAACAGAATGCTGTTCTGTAGTCACAAAAATGTTAGTCAAGGTATCTGCCCATGAGTAGTCAAACTGAAACATACAGTTATTCATAAGAATATTCTCATTTGAGATGTAATGATGTTGCCTAATTAAGGCAGTCAGGATATGGACCCCCAAAACAATGGCATTTAAAAGGCCCAAATAATACATATTATTCATGAAAACATATATATATATATGTAATGACCCTTGTCATATAATAGTTTATATGAAAATGTTACCAAAAACTTCTTAATTTTTATAAAGATAACATTTAAAATTACTCTTTGGACTCAGTTTTAGGTGTCATACAAAGGAATACAATTGTTACTTTCATATTTTGCACTTGTAATTACAAAAATAAAAATGTTACAGAAGACATAAAATAATATTTTATACAGTGATATCAAAACATTATGATACACTACTATGTAGAATGTCATAGTCATAAGCATAAATATCTGGGAGTTGACGCATAAAGTTCTCAAATACACAATGAATAAGTTTCAAGATCATTAAAACACAATCACACTTTAAGGACTTAAAGAGTAAGGAAGAATAAAAAAAAATAAGAAACAAATAGAAAGCACTTTTGTGCCACTATTTTATAGAGTTCATACTTGTCTTACCTACTTTAGAAGTAATGGTAGTTCAGGGAAAAACAAGATAAAAACTGTAAGGCTATGTGGATGGAGAGAACAGCTACTCCCCTAAGTATATCTTGCAAAGGATCTGTTCCCTACAGAAAACAATAATAAGAAAAGGAGGAAGCAATAAATAGAATATACAGAGACATAAACATGACAGAGGAAAATAAAGGAGACAAAGGCAAGAACAGACCTTGTCAGGTAGGCTAACTGATGGGCTATGTAGAACCTGCAGGCAAACCAGGACTTTGCAAGGATGCAAACCTGAGGGTCTAGGATTATGTATCTGGGGGTCGGTGGGGCATTGCAAACTGATGGAATAAGCAGGGGAAGGGGAGCAGGGAGGAACAAAGGTGAACAGACAGAAAGTGAAGTAAAAGGGCTGGTTGCATGTAAAGCAAGGCCACCAGTACACTTTTCTGTGCTTGTGCCTGGTCACTGCAACCTGTGCTAAGAAGTTGCTAAATAAGAAATAATTATTTAATAATAATTAAATCCTATGTGGACCATAGCCTATGTAATCTCACTCTCTGATCCCTGTGTGTGCCCTGCAAGGGTTCAGTGTCAGCTACCATTAGCTGATGGGAGTGAGGGATAGGGCACCAACCTCTGGAACTGGGCCAGCCTGTTGGCACTCTAGGCTGTGGTGGCAGCTGCAAATCTGTGTATGCATACAAATTCAGAGTCTCCTGTATCTTTACTAGTGTTCAGGGTGTGTGTGTGTGGGAATGTGCTTGGTTTCACTACTGGTTGAACCTGCAAACACTGGGCTGGGCCTAGTAGTTGGGTAGGAGTGGTTCCTGCACCACAGCTGCTGGAGGAGGCAGCCCCTCCCAACATTCCTTAACAAGAACCACAAAAAAGCTTCTAAACAAGGAGAAAATTGAGCACAAATCCAGCTTGGAAAAAGGATATGATGGAGCATTATAAAACCATGAATGGTTTGGACAAGGTGAATAGGTGCTGATTGATTATGTACTTTTAATCATATGAACGAGGGAGGAGCAAACAGTCGGGCATGGCAAGACAGACTCTTCTTTCACATATTTGTAATAAAAGTATTGCATTTCTTGTCATAGGATGCTGTGGAGGCCAGGAGCAAAAATAGATTCAAAGACCGATTAGACTAGCTCATGGAACGCAGTTTTCTTGGTAGCACTTAAATGTGATGGCCAGAGGCAATGTCCAGCTCATTAAACCCCTAAGCACTTGTTGGTGTAAGCTGAAAGGCTATGCTTGGATCACACTGCTCCTATTACAACCTTTCCTAAAGCATCTGTTAGCAGGTCTCCTATTGGAAGCAGGACTGGTCTAGTCTCTTGTTTTTTTATGTCATTATATTACTGGGGCCTGAGCAAGTTGGCAGTTCTGAATTAATCTTGACTCACCCTGAGTATTGCTATAAAAGCTTTGAATCTAATCCACCAGGACTGAGAACAGATGTGTCCTCCAGGTCTTTTGCCAGGAAATAATGTTAACCTGGTGTGCAACAGCCTTTGTTTAAATTTGTCTGTTCTCTATGTGTTGTATTTAACTTGTGAATATGTTTCTTTAAAAGTCTGTAGTTTAGGAGAAGAGAGACAAGCTGCCTTTTTCCTTTGTCAGATGGAGTCCTATCAGGGCAGAAGATGAGAGCCTTTTTCTTGGTAGATGGATATGGAGGCTAGAAGAGGGAGCCACACTGGAGACAGACACACTGTGTGGGGCACTGCAATAGGATCCAGGCTGAGAAGTTACTGAGAAGACACAAACAGAAACACAGAGAAAGCTGGTGTGGAGAGCTGTTTTTTTTTTTTTTTTTTTTTTTTTTTTTTTTTTTTTTTTTTTTTTTCCCTTTATTTCTATTTTATTTTATTCTTTTATTTCTTTCCCCCATGAACCAAAGGAGACTGTATTACAGAAAGCCATTGCAAGTTTCTGACAATAAAGCTGATCTATGAAGTACACAGGACCAGGAGAATTTGGTTATCTTAAATTCACTCTGCAGAGCAGTGACTTTTTATTGAAAATGTTGAATTTTTCTATTTTGAGTTCAAATAAAAGGCACTGTTTGAAATTCAGATTTGGTGAAGGGGCCTAAGTGTTCTGTGCTTTAGGTATAACATGCTGAAAACCCATCTCAAAGCTTTGGCTGACCTGGAGTCCTGTCACATGGTTCAATGTAAATTGGATACTATAGAAAGGGGTTTGCTGAAAGACACAAACCTAGACCATACTGAATACAGCATTTATTAAATTTGCTGTTTAGTTAATTTTCCTTTCAGTTGACTTGGGCTTCATCCATAACATAACTCTTTAATGGTAACTGACTGTTCAAATAGCATTAAACTATGAATGATGACCTTTAGGTGTTGCCATACTATCATTTAGTTCATCCTTGTAGGTAAATTCCAACATACAGTGGGTGTAGGAATCAAATTATTTTACTTTTTGTAGTCTTAATTTGTGGTAAGGATGGGATTAGAAGTGAGGAGAAATATATCTTGTGTAGATAGCAGCAATTTAACCTAGAAAAAAAAAAATCTCTAGAAGGAGGGTTTTGGAATAGAGAGAGCTAATAGGTATGTGCATGCATTGAACACTGCAATTCCCACAAGTCATTCTTATAGTGGGGAGTCAGTTTAGTATTCGGAGACCTTTTATTTGATTAGCCTGTATGTATACAAAATGTAGCAACAGTCAGTCAAGTGAGACTCACAACAGGGAGGAAAGAGGTATGAGAGAGAACAGCAGTTAGTAACAGAGCAAGTCAGCATCCTTAGGAAAAGATGGATTTCTGGACAAAAAGTTCTGCACAGGATTTCAAAACAGTGGAAGCAAAAACTGAGCTGGTGTGCAGAACTGAGCACTGGAAATAAAGGTTAAGGAAAAACAACAACAACAAAGCAAATTATCATTGCCAGGAGTAAGGCTGCTGTTGTGGGAAAGGGTGATAACAGTATTGCATTGAGACTGTAGAGAGAGAGCTTACTTTGATTTGATTTGATCTTTTTATTTTTTAAATCTGAAATAAGGAGATAGAATATTGAGTTATTACATTGGAGAAATTAGCATCATTCTGTCAAATCTAGCTGCTTCTCTGAAACCTTCTACTATGAAATCCTCTAATTAGAGGGAGGCATGATTGCAGAAAACTTGATTCCAGGTTATGCAAGAAACTATTTAGACTGGAAGAGAGCTAGACCTAGATATGAGACCCCAAACAGCAAGGTTTTTGAGCTGTCTTAGGAAAGGAATAGTACAAAGATAGCAGGCAGTGGAAACCCCTGTCTGTTGAAAGAAATCTTGCATTTGGAACAGGGGTAGATTGTGACGATGATCCTATTGCAAACTTTAGTGGGAGGGACAAAGAAGAATGCTGAGTTTAGAGTAACATTGCTGGGATTATGGGACACAAGTGCCATTTTTTATCTTCTAGTATTGCATGAACAAGAGGAACCTGAACAACTGGGAGCATAGGCCTTTTTCATCATTGGTTTGTACTGCAGGGTTACTTGACAGATTCAAAGTTTCTTGAAATACGTGTGAAGACTTCTGGCCTTTATGCTGTGTTCACATGGCTCTAGAGCTGAACTGAATTTTATAAGCCCTACTGAGAAGCTGAACCTTGTGGGTCTTCTGAATGACAGTTAATTTGGGGATATTTGCACTGAGATCTGCTGCATGATTCAAACATACAGTAACTTTCTGGGTAGTGAAAAGGTCTTTATAGAGGAAATCATTTAAATCTTGCAGATAAGCTAGTAAATGAAAGTTAAAGGCAGATAAATTCATGGAGACACTAGTTACTAATTTTTAATTGACTGAAAGATTATCTTATTCTTTAATATGATGTATTATACATTATGTGAAAATTTCAGATCAAGATTCAACATCTTTCTAAAGGTACAAGCACTATCTGGCCTGAGGTTATTGATTTGATGCAGGAAAGGGTAGGCAGAATTCAGTGACATATATTATGCAGCTCAGATTACATGAGCCCATTAATGCCTGTTGGCTTCAATATCCTTGAATCTATAGAACTTTGTGCAGTGGAGTAGCTAACAATGCTGACATTTTAAATTGTCATCTTCAGATTTCAGAGCTGGAAAAAATGGGGCAGTTCATCCATGTGTTTCTTGTTTTCTTAGCAAGCATGAAGGTCAGAAACTTTTCAAATATAAAATCTTTGATTATATAGCAAGAGGTCTTTGTACTAGACAGGAGGAGGAATTCTTACTCTGATATTGTTAAGTGCAATATCATGTTAAAAACAACCTATTTTAGGTGGAAGACTTATAAGAGCATCATGGTTTGCTAGCTATACAAAAGTGATTACATTAAACCCTGTTGTGTTTCTGGTCCATGAGGATTCTGTAGCAGGCTAACACCATTTTAGCATTGTATATGCATTGGAATATTGTCCTGAATTGGAAGAAGACCTCTATAAATATGAGGCTCCTATTCAAAATGCCTGGGTTATGGTAACTCCCTGACCTCTGATGAGTAATAGGTGGAATATAGATACAAGGACTGGAGATAAAGAAATTCAGTCCATTCAGTCATGAAAGTATGTTACAAGGGTTTGGTAGTTAAAAGCAGCCTGGAGCAGCCTGTCCAACATGTCCATCTATACTGCATTAATGACAACAGAAGCCAGTGTGACCTGGGCTGGCAGTGTTGGCCAAGTAGGATTGCTGTGGCTTCATTTGCTCCCTGTGCTTCTCAAATATGGCAAACACCATAAAGCAGTACAGGTGTCCATTGTTGTTTTGCATAGCTACAATATGGTATGCCACTATTCCCTACAAATGAGATTCAGGAAATTCCTACAAACAAGAAACAGGACAGTTCTTATGGGTTTGCCAACTGAATTTACTCTTGAATGATAGGTATGCAGTATTCATCCACCTTTTTTTTTCTTGTCTTTCTTTTTTCTTGTCTTTCTTTTGACAAGAAACAAAAACTACACTCTGTTTCTTCATCATATTAAAACTGTTATGTTATTACAAGTTTAATTTAATAATTTTAATTCAATTTTAATTCATTTTAATCGATTTAATTCAATTTTAATTCAATTTCAATTTAATCATGGTGTAAACTATTAATGTTAGAAATAAACACATTTCATTTGATTTTCATCACAGTTGAGTCAACTGTAGAACTGTTTTTATAACAAATCAGTGATGCTGCTATGACTAGTAGATACTGGTGGCAGGTGAACAATAGAAAATTGTGTCTATGTGCCCCTGTAGATATATACATCCAATGGATTTTTTTTATTTTACTTTTTTTAGACATAAACTGTTCAATGCCTCTAGAACACAGATGTATGCATGCCTAAGTTATGTTAATAAAACTTTAAGGTGTGTTATCAGGAAGCTACAGCCTGAAGGCCACTGAAGAGAAACAGAATTTTAACAGAGGCCTACAGAGGTACAAGAGCCAGATGGTAGCAAGAGCTTTAAAAGCACAAGCATAGACTGATAACAGAGGTCCCAGCACTATAAACAAAACAGAAAATTACAGGTCACTAAAGGAATGTAACCTTGTGAGCTGGGTAAAACTGGTTCTAGAGATGAAAAAGAAAGCAAAGAAAAATTCTCCACAAATCATACAAAGTGAAACAGATATAACATTGAATTAGAACAAGTCATCTGTGTTAGCAAACATAAAGATAACCTTGAACAAACCCAAGAGAGGCAAAGAGAAACCTCCCCCCATCAATTTCATGTCCCTTATAGTGAAGAGCTTGGGATGCTGACAGCTCACTACAGAGCCTTTCACCTTACGGCAGACTAGCACATTCAGCCCTAGCATCACGAAGGACAGGAAAGCTGAGCAGAACGCATCAGGAGAAGGAGGAGATAACAGAAAGTTTGCTTACATCATTTCAACTATATCATTACTAGTAATGAGCTGCAGAAATTTAATTTGTGTTAGTATTATTGTAACAGGACTAAACTTTGATTAGATTGCCAGTACTTTAATTAGACTAACAATGAAATCTTGGTTCTGCATATAAGGTATGTTTCTTTAGCTCACTGAATTACATGGGATCTTTAGCCTTGTACTCACCCGTGAAGTTACATTATAATTTGTATGCAAAAAGTATCATGGGGCATGAAACTTAAACAATAACAGTTTCAAATTTTCATTCTAAATGAGAAAGACTATTCTAAGTAAAACAGGGGAAAGGAAGAGAAGAAAAGGAGAGAAAATATAGGCGAAAAAATAGAAATAAAATCTTCATTTGATTCTCCACCACACTTCGATTCAAATTAGGGAAGTAAATGACATTTCACATTTATAGAGAATTTACAGTACCCTGTACTGTACATGGCATTTTCTTAGTCTTCAGTGATATGTGCATAAAGCCTTCCCAAAGCATGCTCTTTGTGTTTGCTTCAGAGATCTTGTCCATGTTTGAAGGTAGCTGACCATAAGTGAAAGTGATTGAAAGACTTAATCAGTCAGCTGAACCTTGGCAGATGATAGTGAGCCAGTTGTTACAGGCACCTGATGTGTCTGTAAAGGAAAGCCTTCTAACCTTACCTGCCTTTTTGATGGAAATGATTGGGAGCAAAGTAGAAAGCAAAGATTGAAATGTATTTAACTTTTTAGAAAAAATTTCCTTTGACATCTTTATGCATGTATTTTCTTTGAGTGTTTCTTTATTTCACTTAGTGTATAAGTGTTTAATTGTTATACCAGTATGAATAGCACCTGCTAACTCTATTAACATCTTAACCTACAGTGAAAAATCTAAGGGATTCAGCCACGCAGTGTATAAATATCTCAACTTTATGATGAAGGCTTTCAGCAGAATGTAACATTGTTGGATTCTACAGAGGAAACCATATAATTACTTGAAAAAGCTAGCCAATCATTGAATAATTTTAATAATTCTCAGGGAAATCATGATAAAATTCGTATTTTATAGCTTTAGTGTGCTTAAGTACTGTCTTAGCGGAAAGTCTTGTTTATGACAAAATCACACAGAATCACAGAATCACAGAATTTCTAGGTTGGAAGAGACCTCAAGATCATCGAGTCCAACCTCTGACCTAACACTAACAGTCCCCACTAAACCATATCCCTAAGCTCTACATCTAAACGTCTTTTAAAGACCTCCAGGGATGGTGACTCCACCACTTCCCTGGGCAGCGCGTTCCAATGTCTAACAACCCTTTCGGTAAAGAAGTTCTTCCTAAGATCCAACCTAAAATTCCCCTGGCGCAACTTAAGCCCATTCCCCCTCGTCCTGTCACCAGGCATGTGGGAGAACAGACCAACCCCCACCTCGCTACAGCCTCCTTTGAGGTACCTGTAGAGAGCGATAAGGTCACCCCTGAGCCTCCTTTTCTCCAGGCTGAACAATCCCAGCTCCCTCAGCCGCTCCTCGTAGGACTTGTTCTCCAGGCCCCTCACCAGCTTCGTTGCTCTTCTCTGGACTCGCTCAAGCACCTCGATGTCCTTCTTGTAGCGAGGGGCCCAAAACTGAACACAGTATTCGAGGTGCGGCCTCACCAGAGCCGAGTACAGGGGGACGATCACCTCCCTAGCCCTGCTGGTCACACTGCTTCTTATACAGGCCAGGATGCTGTTGGCCTTCATGGCCACCTGAGCACACTGCTGGCTCATATTCAGCCGACTATCAACCATCACTCCCAGGTCCTTCTCTGCCTGGCAGCTCTCCAACCACTCATCTCCCAGCCTGTAGCTCTGCTTGGGGTTATTGCGTCCCAGGTGGAGGACCCGGCACTTGGCCTTGTTGAACTTCATACCGTTGACCTCAGTCCATCGGTGCAGCCTATCCAGATCCTCCTGCAGAGTCTTCCTACCCTCGAGCAGATCGACACACGCACCTAACTTGGTGTCATCTGCAAACTTACTGAGGGTGCACTCGATCCCCTCATCCAGATCATTGATGAAGATATTAAAGAGGACCGGCCCCAGCACCGAGCCCTGGGGAACGCCACTAGTGACCGGCCTCCAACTGGATTTGACTCCATTTACCACGACTCTTTGGGCCCGGCCATCCAGCCAGTTTCTAACCCAACGAAGCGTGCGCCAGTCCAAGCCAAGAGCAGCCAGTTTCCTGAGGAGAATGCTGTGGGAAACGGTGTCAAAAGCCTTGCTGAAGTCAAGGTAGACCACATCCACAGCCTTTCCCTCGTCCACCCAGCGCGTCACTTTGTCATAGAAGGAGATCAGGTTCGTCAAGCAGGACCTGCCCTTCATATACCCATGCTGACTGGGCCTGATCGCCTGCTTGCCCCGCAAGTGCTGCGTGATGACTCTCAAGATAATCTGCTCCATGAGCTTCCCTGGCACTGAGGTCAAACTGACAGGCCTGTAGTTTCCCGGGTCAGTCCTCCGGCCCTTCTTGTAGATGGGCGTCATGTTTGCTAGCCGCCAGTCAACTGGGATCTCCCCCGATAGCCAGGACTGTTGATAAATGATGGTAAGCGGTTTGGCCAGCTCCTCTGCCAGTTCTCTCAGTACCCTCGGGTGGATCCCGTCCGGCCCCATCGACTTGTGCACTTCCAAGTGCCGTACCAGGTCACCAACCATTTCTTCATGTATAGTGAGGGCCACATCCTGCTCCCCATCCCCTTCTACCAGTTCAGGGAATTGGGTATCCAGAGAACAACCGGTATTGCCGCTAAAGACTGAGGCAAAGAAGGCATTAAGCACCTCCACCTTTTCCTCATCTCTTGTAACTAAGTTTCCCCCCGCATCCAGTAAAGGATGGAGATTCTCCTTAGTCCTCCTTTTTGTATTGATGTATTTATAAAAACATTTTCTGTTATCTTTAACGGCAGTAGCCAGATTGAGCTCCAGTTGAGCTTTGGCTTTTCTAATTTTGTCCCTGCACAGCTTCGCAACATCCTTATAGTCCTCCTTAGTGGCCTGCCCACTTTTCCAAAGATTATAAACCCTCCTTTTCCTCCTAAGCTCAAGCCACAATTCTCTGTTTAGCCAGGCTGGTCTTCTGCCCCACCAGCTCATCTTTGGGCACGTGGGGACAGACCGTTCCTGCGCCATTAAGATTTCCCTCTTGAAGAGCGCCCAGCCTTCCTGGACTCCTCTGCCCTTCAGTACCGCTTCCCAAGGGACACTGCCAACCAGTGTCCTCAGCAGCTCAAAGTCAGCCCTCCGGAAGTCCAATACAGCGGTTTTACTGGTCCCCTTCCTGGTCTCACCAAGAATAGAGAACTCCACCATTTCGTGGTCACTCTGCCCAAGACAGCCCCCGACAATCACATCCTCCACCAGTCCTTCTCTGTTTGTGAAGAGAAGGTCTAGCGGGGCGCCACCCCTGGTGGGCTCACTAACCAGCTGCGTCAGGAAGCTATCTTCCACGCTCTCTAGAAACCTCCTAGACTGCTTTCTCTGGGCTGTGTTGTGCTCCCAGGATATGTCAGGGAAGTTGAAGTCCCCCACGAGAACAAGGGCTGACGATTTCGCAACTTCTGTCAGCTGCCTGTAGAACTCCTCATCCGTCTCCTCATCCTGGTTCGGTGGTCTATAACAGACCCCGACCAGGATGCTAGCCTTGTTGGCCCTGCCGATCCTAACCCAGAGGGACTCGACCTTGTCATTCCCAGCCTCTAGTTCTACAACATCGAGAGACTCTCTAATATAGAGAGCCACACCACCACCCCTTCTGTGCTGCCTGTCCCTTCTGAAGAGTTTACAGCCAGTCATTGCAGCACTCCAGTCATGAGAGTGGTCCCACCACGTCTCCGTGATGGCAACCATGTCATAGCCTGCCTGTTGCACGATGGCTTCCAGCTCCTCCTGTTTGTTACCCATGCTGCGTGCATTGGTGTAGATGCACTTCAGCTGGGCCATTGCCTTATCCCCCGGCCTTGCTATTGTTCCCCCTGGCACAGCTCCAACAACCCTTGCTTCAGCCCCGTCCCCCTTCTTACCTAGTTTAAAGCCCTCTCAACGAGCCCTGCCAGCTCCTGGCCCAGGATCCGTTTTCCCCTAAAAGATAGGGACCCGTCTGCAGCCATCAGGCCGAGTGTCGAGTAAAGTGCCCCATGGTCGAAAAACCCAAGATTTCTGTGTTGGCACCAGCCCCTGAGCCACGTGTTTAACAGGTGGGCTTTCTGTGTCCACTTTATACCCCTCCCTGCCACCATAGGGATGGACGAAAACACCACCTGCACTCCTGCTCCATCCACTAACCGTCCCAGTCCCCTAAAGTCTCGTTTGATAGCCCTGAGGCTTCTCTCTTCAATGTCATCACTACCTGCCTGGACTATCAAAAGAGGATAATAGTCAGAGGGGCGAACCAGGTTGGGAAGCTTCTTGGCAATGTCCCTGACCCTGGCCCCAGGGAGGCAGCAGACTTCCCTACGGGTAGGGTCAGGCCGACAAATAGGGCCCTCGGTTCCCCTGAGAAGAGAGTCTCCCACAACAATAACCCTTCTGTCTTTCTTGGTGGAGGCAGTCCTGAGGCGTGGAGTCGACCTCCTCGCCCTAGGCATCCTCCTGGGTACTCTTGCTACCTCTTCCTCACCCACCGGTCTCTCAAGCTCCAGGGCCTCAAACCTGTTATGTAAGGGCACCTGGGAAGGTGGGGGCGGAAGGGGAGGGCATCGCCTGCGATGTCGAGCAGGGACCTGTTTCCATTCCTCCTCAACTCCCAGATCCCCTCCCTCTGCCTGACGGCGACAGGGCAGGGGGTCCACCCCCGTTTGAGATGTCTCACGCCGGTACTTCTCCTTGAGGCCCTGCAGGGAGTTGCTCCACCAGTCTATCTCCCGCTCAGACTCCCTGATATCCCTCAACCTCTCCACCTCCTCCTTGAGCTCCGCCACCATGCGGACCAGGTCAATAGTTTTATTATCCAAGGCATCATTTCTGAGATAACAGGAGAAGTGAAACCCTTGTAATAGCAATACTCCCAAAAGTTTTATACTTGCAATATTTGATAAAGAATTGAAGGAAAAGGAAAATTCTAGAATTGTGTACATAACCTCACTTATGGATGATTTTGAAACAAAAAAACAAAAGTACTTTTCCACCAACAGATTGTACTTGGATCACCATGATAAGCAACAGATTGAGTTTGTGACCTTTTTGGTCTACAGCATGGATCTTTGCACTTAGATGTAAAGTAGAGGGAGGAAAAAAGTGACTGATGAGGTAAATATTAATGTTTAGGGAAGACTAATGCAACTTTTAATGGTAATATTTTCCAACATACTTTTAAAGTGTTCAGGCAAATAGGTCACTTAAATGATTTTTCAAAATTGTTTTTCAGATAAGCTGATCTCTACTGAGCTCCATGAGAATTACTACGTATTTGAAAATTAGTGCCTTTACAAAAAATTTAGTTCCTTCCCTGAGAGTTTTCTGCCTGGCTGCCTTTTCTTAATTTGTCATTGAAATATATAGGGAAATTGCTTGGTGGGGATAGATTTAAATATAAGGAACAGGCAATTGTATTTTTCTTGGCAAAGGTAAGATGGTTTCCAATAATTTTGTTTTCTAAACTTTAAGAAGGGCTTCTAGCAAAGCACAACCTGATGGATCTCATTTCTTCTAAAAATGTACAACCCAACCTTGTATTCTGCCTAATTTGATCTTGACATTTTTTTTTTTTTCCTCTCTACCCATGTAATTTCAGGTATTTTTTCTTAATCAGTCTAGGGACATTTCATGCTTTGACTCTTTCCTCTTAAATTATTCTGTTCACACTCTCAGAATGCTTTCATGCTTTTGGCCAAACTCCCCTCAGTTTTCTAATGTTGATTGGGCTGTGCTTCTTAAAATTGAATAAATTAGTCTAAATTCTACTAGCTTTGTAAAAACAGATTGTTGCTTCTTTGCTCTAAATCAAGATAGTCCTCTGTGCTGCCCAAAGTCATATTGACCTTTTTGTGTAACATGCTATTCAAAAAATTCTATTCTGAAATAATATTGTATTAGCTTACTCACGTTTTGATAAACAACTTCATCTTGCTTCTTCATCTTCCACCTTTTCAGTTGAACATGAAGAAATTCTATATTTTCTTTGTTGCAGTAAAGTCTTTTACCATGTTTCACAATTTATTATCATCCACTAGTTTAATTATTATGCTGTTTAAGCTCTTCCGAATTGTTAATGAAAATGTATCTCACAGCTTTTCTATCTTTGATGATCAATTTTATGTTTAAAGAGTATAAATTTAACACATACAGACCTTGAAAAACATTTCTGAGCTCATCTGATTGGTATTTGTTTCACTGTTCACCTTGTATTTTCCTCATTTGATTTTCCTGTGATGACCTGATTATTTCCAGGTCAGACTGACTGAACATCACCTTATAGACCAAAAATACGAGCAACATTTTTCAAAAATTCAGAATTCCCTCCACATATTAATACTCTATAGCATATTCATTATATACAGTATAATAAACTTTTAATAAAAAACATTTCTTCCATATTGCTCAGTTGTCTACAATGTCTACAGTACAAGCACTTATTTATTTATTTATTTATTTATTTATTTATTATGTTAGCTATTTTATTTTCTCAATCTGAAGATAAGTTTGTCAGACTGCAACTAGCAGACTCATTTACTCATTTTTGAATACTGGTTCCTCATTAGTCATGTCTCAGATTACTGAGCACCTGCACATTTCTATGTGTGTCCTCCAACACCTGCTGGTAGGGTAGGGAGTTCATTTACTAACTGTGTGTCTAATGGATTTGCTAATTTGACTGCTTTCCCATTTCCTTGTATTCCTTTTCCTGCTCATTATTTCTAGATGTGCTTATTTTCTTGTCAGTTTTCTCATGCTAAGAAAGTCAAGAAGAATGCTTAGAGGGCAGTTCAGCCTTTCTGCTGTGGAAGGTAGTTTTTGATTTCCTTGCCCAAATAGTGCTCTCTAAGGTCTTAAAGTGATGTCAGTTCATGGTAACATGACTTTTCTTGTAGTAATAAACGAATGTTCTGGGATATTTTCTTCACGGGTTTAGCCTCTCCCTCATAAAGCTTGCCCCTTGCAGACCTCCATCTCAAGGAAATTAAAATGCAATAATTATTTGTACCAGGTGAATTGAAAATGGCTAGCCCAAATTCTCTTTTGGCCCTAGAATATGAGAAATACGTCCCTGTTCCTAGGCAGCCTGTTGCACAGAGTGAGCCCAGAGGAGGAAGGACTGATACAGGTAGTTCTCCATTCCAGTTGAGAGAATAAGAAGTAGCTGCAACTACTAAAAAATGCATTGAAATACTCTTTTCTGATTGCACCCTTGCTGAGATTTGTGGAGATGCCCATTTTCAGTAGACATTTAGCAACATATAGGCTCCTGAGCTGTGTGCCTTCTGTTATCATGATTGGAGAAGAATGTAGGTCATTACTTATGAGATTTGGCTGGCAAGTGTACTTTAGGTATTTGTATAGTTTATGGACAGAAAAACACTCTTTCAGAGAACTATTTGAAAGAGAATCCTCCCTGAGATGCTCTCTTTGGTAAAGCCTATTTTGTTTTGGAATATACATGCAGCCTTTGGTGGCTAGAAGCTATAGAAGGTGTTGTAGGTGTCCCACTACAACTTTAGCAAATCTCATATTTTCCAATACTCCTAGACTTGTAATGAATTCATGAGTTTTAAAAACACAGTACAAGATTGACTCACAGATGCAGGATCATGAATAGACTCAGCTTGTGTAGAAGTGTAAGCATTCACTAATTGGGGGGAGGCCTTGAGGAAAAAATAATACAGAGAACAGAAAATAATAATTCCATCAACAAATGAAATCACATCAGAAACAAAAAGATTAAGTTATTAACAAAGAAAAATCCAGTAACTTCAAACCAGTCTTTCTTGGCTTATCTTTAAACAAATGTTACATTGATGCTGGTAATAAAGATTGTGGCTTAAATGCCTTGCAGATCTTCATCTATAAGGAAACATGTTATAAAAGATCAATGAAATAACATTGTCTCCACAGCTTGTTGCTCATGGGCTTCTCTATTCATATTAGTACATCTTCTCTGGTGAAGAGTTTTATATAGAGTATGGGAAATTAAATGGTATCACTCAGAGATCAATATCTGCTGTCTGATGTTGATGACTTATTAGGTTTTTGAAGTTTAGCTAGGTCCATTACCACCTAAGACATATGTAAGGACGACTGTCAAGAAACTATATGTGTTTCCGAACCTAAATTGGAAATTATCCCTCTGTAGTAGGAGGATGAGGTATCATTTTAAAGTCGTGTCCTTTAAATCACCTGAAAAGTTGCAGAGATCAGGGATTCATGTTATGGCAGCTTTGATTTTCAAAATGTATATTTCTGTTTAGATGACTTAGCAGAAGCATTGTCTATTTTCTAAAAGCATCAACAGCAGCAGCTTTTGCAAGATTTAGAAACATTTAATAGAATATGAAAAGCAGGGATTACCCATATATTAGTGAAATGTCAATTACACTTCTGCTTGGAATAGTAGGTAAGGATTAATAGTAGATTTTTACAAATGCTGAAGTGGGACTGAAAACACAATCTGATAGTCAATTAAAAGAAATTAGGTCATTTTGAGGAACCATTAAGTACCACTGAAACTACATGCCTTACTGTCCTGTTCAAGCTTGCCTTTCAATCAGCTCGCAAGATGTGCCTTTTGAACAGACTCTGATATGCTAAAAAGCATTTCAGCTTGAAAATATTTGTCAGCAGTTTTAAAATATTCAAAATTCAACTCCTCATTCCAGTTGCTTTACCATGTTTAAGCAGTATGCTCGGGAGCATCTGTCACAAAGCTTTTCCATAAAGAATCACAGTGTGGTAGCTTCATTCCTATTTGTGGTGATAAAGCGATACAACAAATAGTATGAGGTGAAGTGATGTCACATAAAATTCTTCTGTTGAACACTTCTCATAGAAACCGTTACTCTGACATTCAGCAACTGAAAGTATACTCAAAGTAATGGACCAGCCCCTCAGCTGTTGTATTCTCAGAGCTTTACTGACTGTGAATTCATATGGGGTTCAGTGTAATTCACAGAATTCTACTGATATAGTACAGTAAGAGAGTGTAAACAGTTAAACATATTTATATATTTAAACAGGGTTTACCCCTTAGTACTCTTTACGACAGTATCTAACCACACATTTATTACTTTCAGTAGGGAATAAGAGCAATAGAATCACAGAATCACAGAATAGTCTAGGTTGGAAGAGACCTCCAAGATCACCGAGTCCAACCTCTGACCTAACACACAAGTCCTCCACTAAACCATATCACTGACCTCTACATCTAAAAGTCTTTTAAAGACCTCCAGGGATGGTGAGTGGCCCCTTCCCTGGGCAGCCTATTCCAATGCCTGACATACCTCCATTTTTGGAAGTTCTGGAATTGTTTGAAGATGAAATGTGTAATTCACCCCTCTCTACACAGAGTCAAATGAAAACCTGGGATGTAATTTGTTTGTCAAATCTTATGTTTGGTATTTTCAGATTGTAAGGAAAGAATATAAATTCTCCAAGTATAGTAAAACTATTGATAAAAAATATAGGGACAAAAATAATTTTCCTACTATTCCTTGCACTCCAGCATGACCGTATGGAATGACTTTTAGCCACTTCATATTTTTCTGTGTATGGAGTGACAGTGTTAAGAGCTGTAAGGTTCTTTAGTTATTGAATTTTACATTTTTAGAGCCATTCCAATAGATCACATACTCATAAAGTGAACTGGATAAATGGTAAGTAAGTAAGGGAGCTGAGGTGGCATGTGCTTTAATAACTGTACATGGACTAATCAAAGACTAGGTGTCTTCCATAAGTTTGAAAGCCTTGGAAAAGGGGTACCAATTTAGTTGCTAATAATCCCCTGGCATAAGATAGTTTAAAAAATACAGTGGTGAACTGTGAAATAAATGAGGGCGTGAGGAGCAAATCACTCCCATTCCAGTATGGAAATCAGAATGGGGAGGTGGTACAGGCTTTACTTTTCTTTGTCTCTAATCTCCACACATGCTGTAATGGGTCTAGATGGGATGGTGTGGTTCTGGATTTGTGATTAAAAAAAAATTATTACACACCTGTGTTTTGGTTATTGCTGAACAGTGCTTGCATATCGAGGCCCCCTCCCCTTCACTTATTAAACTGTCTTTATCTTAAGCCACAAGTTTTCTCACTTCTGCTCTTCCTAGTTTTCCCTCCATCTTACTAGCAGTTGGGAGTGATTGAACTGCTATGTAGATGCTTACCTGCTAGCTGGGGTCAACCCATCACAGAGAACAGGCTGAAGTAATACTGAAAGTGTTGGTCCTTGATCCATTTCCTGGTAAGACTGCTAGTAAAATGTGAAATGATTAAAGAAAAGGGCTAGGGACTCTTACCCTTCCAGTCGGTCTCAAACCATTCCACTGTCTCCCGCAGTTTATCATCCTTTCAGCAACACAGCATGGTTCTGGTTATGAAAACTTCTGTTGATTCCTTTCAGTTGTCTGAGCTCTGTTAAAATCAATCTTATGAGAATACTGATCCAGAATTTAGATATTTTCATACAGTTCCTTTATCTTTGGAAGAAAAGATAGTGAAAGAAAACAAAACCAGGAGGATGAATGGTCCCTGCTGGGCTCAGCTCTGGAAAATCCCACTTTCACTCTCATGTTGTCACTATTCTGCACATAAGAAATCTAACACACTTTCAGCCCTGAAAATCAAACATGGTAGCAGACGCAGGACTGAAGAAAGTGTTATTTTGCATGGTCTAAGAAAATATTAACTGGATGTTCAGGCTAGAGCCTTCGTGTTGTGTTTTTGTTGGGGGAGAACAGACATAGAATGGTGCTAGATAGCACTGATAATAAAGATCTCTAGCTGCAGATGCTAGAAATTCAAAGACATGTAAAGAACTAAAAGGTGTTTTTTTTTTTTTTTTTTTTTTTTTTCTTAGAGCACGAAGGCAATATCTTTATGAATTCAGTTAATTCTTTGTAGAAGGCACAGTTCACCTTTAGTGTACCATCGACAGCCCACAACAGTAGGATCTAATATGTTATAAAGGGGGAAAAAATCAGCTTTTATGAAAAAGAACTTTATATGTTTCAGAAGTAATCTGATCTCTACAAGAGCGGCAGTAGCTAAGCCTTGTATCTAATTATCAGTATGATTATTTAACCCCAAGAGTCTCCTGTGGCTTCTTTAAAAAGTCCCTTTTATTCCAGTCATGCTACTTTTCTCTGCTACAGTAACCCTTGGGGGAAGCTACATAGGGCCTGTATCCATTCTACGTTACCAGCAAATCACGTTCTCACTTGGTCAGGTCTCTTTGGGTTGATTGCCTACATTTACACTCCCGTTTAGAGCATCCTCAATTTGGCCTTAAGGCAAAGCAGCAAATTATATGCTGACAGCACCAGTCTTGAGATCTGTGATGGGCTGCTCTTGCTTGACTTCTGAAATGAAACCCTGGGTGCAATCACATCTACTGAGAGGCATGAGTGACATGGAGGACTGGCAGCTGCAGTCTATGGAGGACAGCATTGTCCCATCTGCCTGCTTTGAGGATGGCAGACAGGCACATGTGTGCCTCCTATGAAGTGTGATGGGGTATTCAGGCTGCTGGATCTTAGGTGAGTGAAACCCACTTGCACCAGAGCTGGATTGATCTTGTGAGCAGCCTGGGAATGTGTTAATGAATAATATAGTTGTAGCCACCTTGCAGGTTTGTCTGCACTTCAGTTTTCCTGGCATGGCTTATATATAGCTATGCGGAAAGCCCCCTGGATAGACCCAATGTCTTACCCAGGCAAGAACAGTTGTTCCAGGGCAGCTTACTCTTTGCAAAGGGCTTAGTGACCAAGTGAGATGATTATTTATTGATCAGCATATATGTCAACCATTACTCTTGGCAATCCTGCTCTTGTAGCATATTTACCTGGTGTATTGTCTATATAACTATTTAAAGTAATTTCTAAACTAGTTTATGTGTAGTTTCCATAGCTCTCATGTTGGAAAACACTGTGAAGGAAATGAAATTAGTATATAAATGAAATAAATGAAATATAAATGAAATAAATGAAATCGGTAAAACTTAAAGCCAGCAAATTTGGACTGGGTGGAACACTACAATGAATTTCATATGTAGCTGCTGATGAAAACGGCACAAACTGAGTGGCCATCATGAAAGTCATGACCATGCATAGCCAGCTCACCCAAGTGGAACCACGAATTTTATCCCTATTGGCTTGAAGAAATTAAGGTATGTTTGTTGACATAAACAGCACTGAGATAGCACTGCTCTCTATCTGCTCATTCTACGTATCTTGGATAAAAATGAATGATCTCTCCAGTGGTAAAAATATCCCTTGTTAAAAGTGACAAATATAGGGTAAAAGTACCGTTTTTTCAGAGGTGGATCCTAATAATGGAATTCTTCATGCACTGAGATGCAATCTCTTACCCAAGAGAAAGAATAGTATATAGAAAAAAAATAGTATATTTCCTAGCCAACTGCATATATTATCATCTAATGATAATGTAAAGGACTGCAGAGGAAGAAAAGATAAAATAGCTGTACCCTATTCTTGTGGGCAACTTTTTTGATGTGATCAAAAGAGTACATACCTAAATGTGATGTTACCTTGTACAGAGAATGCCTGAAAAGTTATTATAGGTGTTATACATGAGGGCTTTGCTTGTTTATTTTGCACTCTTTTGGGTATTTTTATTCAGACTTCTGGATTTTTCATTTCAAGTAGTGCATACTGGAGTCTTTTTTTTTTTTAATTATTATTATTTTTTTTTTTTTTTGTAAAACTTAGCAGTAGTTTTCATTAGCAGAGTCACTCATATGTCCCATTAAAATGTGGATTTATTTTTCTCAGAAGCTTCTTGTGTGAGGATTTATCTCAGTGTTTCCAGCATCTGAGAATAGCTGTGTAGGTGCATTGGAAGAAACTGCTGGAGAAGGTAAAGTGCTTTCAAATGTATGACTTCTCTTTCTGTCTTTACCTCTCACTTTCTGGTCTCTTCCTGCTGCTTTAGTTCAGATTCTGATTTATTGCTCCTTAAATAGTGCTTTGCTGTCTCTTTTAAATTTGTTGACCTACTCAAGTTATGGGTCTTCCTTGTGAGCTGTGACCTCAGATTGCTTTCTTCTGTGTTGCGACATGCATTTGGATGAGATTTTTTTGGGGGGGGGGGGGGCAGTTTATTTATTTATTTTAAAAATTAGCCTATCAGATTTAATCCATACATGGAAAATGCTAAAAATAATATTTCACTGCTTTCTCAGAATGAGGCTAGTGTAGCTCAGCTGAGCAGACAGGGGAACTTTTGAAAAGGTTCACCTTTAGCATACTACATTCTTGAAATGTAACTCAGGACTAGTGTGCCCTTCACCATGACTCTTTGTCACCAAGATGTAAATGTATCTGACTGGGGATACCAAATCTTTGTGCTTGAACTCACCTTGATATGTGCAGACTGTTTGAGCCTTTGCTCCTGAGCCAGTTCTCCAAATTGCCCTGCGGTTTTAATTACCTGGATTTCAACATGCTTGTTTCTCCTCCTCCTCCTCCTCCTCCTCCTCCTCCTCCTTCTCTCCCCCTCCTCCTCCTCCTCCTCCTCCTCCTCCTCCTCCTCCTCCTCCTTCTCCTCTTCCTTCTTCTTCATTTCTGTAGACTGTTGAATAACTGATTAGTTTTCATTTCATGTAGCCTCCTCTATTCTAAATATGGTTCTAATAAACTGAGGATATCTGATCAACAAATTTTAAATTAGATAGAGGATCACACCAGGTTCTGGTTAATCTTTGGTAGGAATTGTGTGAGTTCCCAACTTCGGAAGTGCCTATGCAAAAAGATGCCAACAACTGGAATAATTAGCAGATAAGCTGAAATTATTTTCTTTGTAGGGAATGGATTAATCACTTAGATGGAATGAAAATTAGGGATTAAGAAATTTAAGTGTGTGAGTCTACAAGTCAGTGAGATCCAGACTTCTGTTACAGCAAATGAACGGCCAGTCAATTCAGTCAGTGGAGCTTAAGGAGATACTTAGGTTGTCAGATGTTGAATGCAAACTTTGTGATGAGTTGCATTGTTCCACTGACTATAATGATTATATTGTGAGTTTAGACATTCATCTTGTATGTAGACTTGATAACTTTTTGATAACTTAGTGCCATTAGAAATGCCCTTATGATAACTAAAGCATCCACACAGGTCTGTCATACAGGATGTAACATCTACAGGAGAATCCTGTCTTCAGGAGTGGCAGCTGCAGACCAGCCAATGTACATTAGCGCATATGAAATGCCACCAGACATTTGTGTTCATGCAACTGAATCCTACCTTTTATGTCAATTTATCAAGACCAAAGTGGTAGAAATGGTAGGTGTTCCTGATGCCAGTTTGTACTGTAAAGAATTGAGGTGTATATTGCTTTTAGTGCAAATACATTCATAGTAGTTCTCTCTGATCTGCTAATACATGCAGACAATATACTGCTCAGACTGGAGGGAATCAATCCAGAAAGGGTATGAATCTCAGAGCTGAGCTTATTTTGAGGACAAGGTATTCTAGACAGGTGCCAAGGCCAAATGGAAAGAGTTTTGAGTGTTTTACAATTCTGCTTATTATGAACTGCAGCAGTGTTGGTTACTATATAACTAGCATTAGTCTACAGCATGATTTGCAGAGAAATAAATTGATTTGGACATATTACTGTTTTCTGCTGTAGTCAACTGATATCCGAGACAGAGAGAGAGGGAGAAGGGTAGAAGTTACTTTGCAAAATGTCCATGTCCATTGCCTGCCACACTACAGTGTATGGTCATTAGTGTCTTTATGGCAGACCTCAGGGTCAGGAATCCACCACTTACATATTACTTAGCTCTAGCACACATAACAGAAATGCAGACAATGTTGCCTTTAAACATGGTGTTCAGTGCAGTGAGAATTCCTTGATGCCATGACATTTGGTGAACCCAATATTTCTATAAAAGTTTTTATGCTTTAAAATTTCCAGGCATCTCTATTCCCACAGCAGTACAAGTTTTCTTCATTATAATCTTTCAATGACTGTAATTATATGAAAGAATTTAGCTCTTAGATATAATAGTGGGAAAGTCTTAGTCATTACAGTACTAGGAAATTTAACAGAAGCATAACATCGTATTCATTGTAAATGATTTTCATTTTTGCAATTAGTCTTTGCAGATGAGTGCTGAAGCTTCCTTCCCACTGTAAATAAAAACGCTAAATAGAGACCTTTATTAATTTTTGGCATAACCCAAATATCAGCCCAAGAGAAAGGTGGGAGACCAGGAGAGAGTGTGTGAGGATTTATATATCACAATGGCTGTCTTGCAGTACCAGAAGAAACATTCTTGTGTGCTGTTATCTTTCAATAGCTTAATAGACTGAGTATTGAAACATTAATGCATAGTAAAGTCTTACTGTAGCCATAAGTAAGCCATCAGATATTTGAGTCCCAGATGCTTTCTTCATTCCAGGAAAGTACTGCAGTGGCAGTTCATTGCGTCAGTTGACTCAGCTCCTGGAGGCGTCAGTGCCACTGGTATCATATATGCTAAACACTAAAGCAGATCTGCTTGTGAATAGCAACATAAAATGGAAATGTATTAAGATAAAACCCTCATGCTATTTTCAGATTAAAATGAATTTTTTGTTATCCTTTTTTCTGCTCCTATAATCTTTGACTGCTCCCAGAAGAGTAAATTAAATGCAGTGGCCTAAATTTCAGAAGAGATTAGTAAACTGGTGGCTTACTTCCATGGGTCTCAACCTCTGTTACCCAAAACAGGCTGAGTTTTTGAGGAAGTACATGCCTTCTCTGTAATGTATAACATAATATTGACTTTTACTAACATGTAAGTTTTTTTTAAGCTTATGCTTCTGGATGCAGAAATTTTAGACACCTTTTTGTCATTATGTTTTCTAGCTTAGGATCCCTATACAACAAAAATAGGCAAACTAATAAAAAAATCTGTGCTAGATGGAAGTAGCATGCATTTACATAATCCTCCTGTGCTTATAATCCTTGGTCCTTCTTTCCCCCTTGAACAATCCTGTTCACACACCTACAAACACAAACTGTGCCTTCAATGTTTTCTTTTCTGTGCTAGACCAGTATAATATATGTGGGCATGACTTTTATGTCAGTTTTGTCCTGGGTGAACTCCAATAGCTAGAGCATCCTGGCATTTGAACCCACACCCCCTGAAAACAAATAAAAAAATAAAAAATAGTGCCAACCTCTAATGAGTACTCTGTGCAGATACCTGGCTAGCAGTGTGAAAATAATATTGACGTGTTTTATCTTAATTATTCTTTAGGCCAGGAATGGGCCTAAAGAACTAATGCTATTCGGATGAGAGACCTTGACAGTAGGCTCCCTTCAGCCATGTAGTTCTACATGGCCCTTTCTCAAGACCTTGCTCTTCAGAAAAGACTCATGGGATGTGGGAGTGGGGGGCAAGAAAAAAGATAGGGAGAAAGCTCACTAATTTTTCTGTGGGGAGAGCTGGACACAGCTAGGAAGGGGAAAAGAGTAAGGAGGTGAAAGAGGTAGATTAGGGGTAGTAAGGTAATGGAGGGCTAAAGCAACTGAAGCTATTTGTTTAGCATTTGGAGAATTCCTTGACCAACTTAAAACTAACGAACAGTTTGCCTCGATAGTAAGAAATTTTAAGTGCTTCCTTTGTAATGTCATTTCTCAGCTAAGCATAATGCTGGTAACAGCCCTTATAGTTATGGTTTAGGATGCTCTGGGGCACTGGATTCTGAAAAGACCTGACAAAGTGCTATATTTTGGTCACCCTATGTCTTGGAGTATCCAGAGCTCTCATCCATAACATCCCCAGTGTGACCCAAGATAGTGTCTGTGTCAGAGGAATGATACAGAACTTCAGATACAAGATTGGAAAAAAAAAAAAAAAAAAAAAAAAAAAAAGTAATATTTATCTGGTGTCAGGGTTGGAGAGTAAACAATACAGTCCATAGCAAATATTTCTCTTGTCACTGACAGATTAGACAATAAGATCTTTTATTATAACTTCCAAGACTCTAAGACCATTTCAGAAGAGAGTCAGAGGATACACAACATATGCTTAATTGGTCATAAATTATCTTTTCTTTTCCTTGGCAAATATGTTGGTATGTAAGTCTCAGCAGGACAAATGCAGGAGCTGTGTAAGCTCTTCAAAGATGAAAGATAGTAAACTTTTTATGCATAGTCTAACTAATCTGTTTTCAACTTTGTAGTTTTTGACTTAATCCCTTCCTGCTCATACATATGTGCACTGCATATGATATATATCCAAACTGGAAATATGAGATCTTCTCTTGAAGGTCTCATGAGACTCTCCCTCATGCTCATCCATGCTGCTTCTGTCAGCCTCCCACTTTTTTCTCATTTTGAGAAAATGGGGTATTTCACTTTCAAAGCACTTAGAGAAGGGGGGAAAAAAAAAAAAGAAGCCTACTATATGGTTTCAAATGTACAATGACAAGAAAAGAGGAAAGGGCTAGTGTTCCAGCTGATATCTGGCACTTTATTGTGGTTAGAAATGTTTGCTGCTCTGTGCTGTTTGACTGACACAGACAAGGAAGCAGTATTTTTTAATTGCCAACCGCCTGTCCTAGTTTTGTGCTGATGTAAACCACTGCCACTAATTATCTTATTACAAGAAAGTGTTTTTATTTTTTCCCCTCTTTCTCTCTCTCCAAATCCCTCCTTAATTAAGACCCTCTCCTTGTTGAAATACACCCTACATTATTTATTTCCCTTGTTAGTAGCTGGCTGTCCCCTCTTCTCTTCTGCATTACTCTTGTATCTTTTTGTGTGAATGTTGACAGTATCTTAGGTATAAATTGTCTGGGGGGCAGAGAGGGTCGTTGTTGCCTTTTTTTTTTTTTTTTTTTTTTTTTCCCTTGGAATTCTGAAAAGATTGCTTTTCAATGCTGCAAGGACTTGTATTGGGAAGTTTCTCAAAAATGTAACTTTGTGATTGATAACTACAGTAAAAAGTATGAAATAATTTTATTTTCATTTTTACTTCTCTTAAAAAACAATCCAGAAAGAATAATTCCAGGAAAAATACAGCTAAATGCATAATGTTTCTTTTTGGAATTTCAAATTAAATCAAAATGATAGAAATGAAAGAATGAAAAATATTTTATAAACAGTAAGGAAATAAAGGTACTACCTTTTATGCACAAGACATACACATTTAGGCAGGAGAGACCTTGGTACTGATCAAATACTGGTTAGTACCTGGTGGTTCTTTCACCATACAAATGTACAGCAACTGAAACACAGCTTTAGTAGATTCTTTGAAGAAGGTGATGATGATGACCCAGCCTATTGCAAGACTGATGCTATTCTGAAAGGGTAGTCAGTTTCCTCTAACTTTGTAAAGAAAACATTACTAAAACTATCTCACTCTTTAAAGTCAGGAAATTAACACAACTCCTTGCTGCTATGTGGGTCTTATATATAATTTTGAGAGTTAGTAAAAAAATCTTCAAAAGACACAATGCATTATTATTCTGTTTTTATTTTTATTTTTTGCTCATTATAACACAAAAGTCCATCTATGATGTATTACAAATCCCAATTGCAATTCCTCCCCTCTGGATGGTGATCTCAGGTGGTGATCTGATTTAAATAATTTTCAAATTTCGAAAATATTAATCTCAGATATACTGTAAAATAGCTTTTCTCTTGTGCTTTATAATGGATGCTAAGAACAACAAATGACTTTCAAAGCATCCACCTCGAACTGCTTCTATTACCCATGCAGTTGACAGAGAATCAGAGGCTCTACCATGGTAGCAGGTTTTTTAAATGGGGTGAATTTTCACATTTCATATTATGGCGGTAGAATTGTGAGGAAAATGTTAGTAACACCAGTGCATTTAATATTTCGTTCTCCAGAGAGAGATGAAAACTCTCAGGGGAAGGCTCAGGGCAGATCTTATCAAGGTGTATAAATATCTGAAAGTATCTAGTACAAACTAGACAGAACCAGGCTCTTTTCACTGGTGCTCTGTGATAAATCAAGAGGCCATGATCACAAACTGGAAGACAAGAGGTTTGTCTAAATATCCAGAAAACTTTTACTGTGCAGGTGGCTGGCACTGGCACAGGTTGCTCAGAAAGTTTGTGCAGTCTCCCTCACTGGAGACTGTCAAAGCTCTCTGGACATGGTCCTGTGAACCTGCTCAAGGTGTCCCTGCTTGAGCAGGGGAGTTGGTCCAGGTGGCCTCCAGAGGACTCTTCCAACCTCAGCCAGTCTGTGATTCTGTAAATTGTGCTGGAGAGCTGGTTATAGCTAATACATCTTGCTGTAAATAAATTATATGAGCAGCAGAAGCCTAATAGAAACACAATGTAGGATTGTACTTAGACTTGAAGGAGTTAAAACCACTAGTAGAAACCAACAGAGATGTGACTTGGGAAGGAGGTGTAATACATACATGCAGTGACTTTTGCCTCTTGATAATCACTTAGGTAAGTAAAAGGTTTAATTACTCCTGGCATTTCTTCACCTGTGTTCTGATCCTTCTGTTCCTCTTTTGTGAGGATAAAGGATGATGAACATAAATGTTGGCTTTTTCTGTCAGTGGTGTGAGTATTGACTCATGAATAGCCTGTGAACTGTGGTGTATTAATTTACTGACAATCATTTTTTTCTCATGCATTTTTACTCAGGTTTAACAAATGTCAGGTTTTACATTTATTTATTTATCTATTTATTTTATTGTGTTGATGAGGTTCCACCCAAATTGCAGCACAACATATTTGAGAAGCACTTTTTTTTCTTCTCAAATTCACATTTTAATATTATATAGCTACTTTTTTACTCTAATAATCTGTGACTAATTTCTTTTCTCAAAAAAAAAGTAACATCTGTTCATATGCAATTACAATTGTAGACATGTAGAATATTACCTCAAACTTAATATTTGACTAAAAGCTTGGGACTCTGAAATGATATTAAAATTAACTTGAAATTTATTATGCTTGGAAATTGGTTTAGAAAAGTGCATTGGATTATATAGTATGTCTGTTGACATACATTACTATCTCATTTTAGTTCTAACCTTTTTAGACTATAATTAGTTAATACTAACAAAAAACACAAAGCAGTAATCCCAAAAAATCATCTTATCCCAAATCCCCAAAAAATAATCTTATTTTAATTTAAAGAATTTTCAAACACTTAAAACTAGTTGAACTTCTGAATAATCTCTCTAACAATTCAGGCATATTTTGAAACTTAAAAGGGAAAATATATGGTGACTACCTAGTATACTAATTTTCTTTAAAAAAAGGCAAAAAAATATTATTTATTTCTACAAAAATATTTTTTTTCTGTATGAAAACACCCCTCTTTCAAGGGACGGAAGTTTAAAAACAAGTCTATGATAATGCATAGAGATTACAAACTGGAAGTTGCCCATGAGTTCTTATTCTCCAAAGTAACTAAACTGTAGAAATATATATATATATATTCATAATTTCAGTTTGCACAGGCTAAAGAGTAAAATCTAACCACAGTATTTTTTTTTTTTTTTTTAATTACAGCATTCATTTAAATTAACGCTCATATGTGATAATTTTCATTTTCTAATGTGATGTAACATGAAGTGCGGAAAGAAAATAAAGTTTATTCTTAACTATATATTCAGTAGCTATGTAAAAGAGAAGGAAAATTTGTTTCTGCAGTTATGGAAGAGGATAAAACTGGATTCTATTAGGGGTTTTCTTGCATATTAAATCTGTGCTAACAATAGATAGGGATGAAGTTGTGGAGATTCTTTGCACTGTCATTGGCACTTATATTTCTGTTGATGGCAGACTGGGCCTGCTGTGAATATATGGCATGGAACCAGGTACAAGACTATGAAGATGGCAATGTTAGCTCAGGAGGTGGAAGTTCTGTTAATTACTCCATGTTTGTTGACTTTGGTGTAGCTTTAAGGTTGTTTTTTTTTTTTTTTTTTTTTTTTTTTTTTTTTTTTCAGCTGTCACAAACTGTTTTTATCTGTACTTACCAAGGCTATTATAATACGATGCTTAAATTTTATCTTAATTCAGAAAAGGAGATGGAATTCAGACCATGACTAGGTGTTTGGTAGCTTGCAAAATTACACTGTGATCAAGTCAATGCAGTCATCAAGGCATGCTTACTCTTGGGTTAATAAATACATTGTAATGAAAAATCTTTTCAGCTGTAATATAATTTCTCAACTACATAATGTATTCATCCCTTTGAGCATCTACTCTTTATTTATTCATTCAAAAATCAGATTTTAGTTCTTAATTCCACAGAGACCAGGAATACTGACAGTAGATATTTGTTCTTCAATCTTGTAACTGAACTCAGAAATGATCTTTGCAGTTCTTTTCTAAAATAGTGGTGATCAAGCTGTCTGTAACTAGACCATTCTTCATATTGTTAATAATCATGATGGAAGAAGACAAGAAACTAACCTGAGGCTCTCTAGTAACTTTTAGAGATGAATGTCTGTTTTGCCTGATTTTTAGTTATTCTCCAAAAGCATTCCTTCAAATGTCATTCTAGAATGTGTATCACAAAGTATTTCACTCTGAGATACAAAAGTATAAAATCTATGATAGAGTAGCTGGGATTTTGGGTTATCATGTTATTTCCTGATCATCCTTTTTCACAGCAGCAGAATTTTGTCTAGTTTTGGGACACAGAAGGACAATTAGGATGACAAGACAACATGTGATAGATATGGTCTGAAGAGTGAGAGAAAATTCTTTCCCTCTTACATTTCTTAACACAGCAAGGTGAAGACTTGAAAGGGATACTTTCCGTTAAAACATCAAGAGACTTCAACAGTTCCTTCTTTCAGTAAAGAATAATTGTACAAGATTTGCCCCAGTTTCAAAGGAGTTGTTTAATTTTTAGGCTAAAAACAAGAAAACTTCTGATCAAAGTTAGAGGTTTGGGGAGAGGTATTGAAAGGAGAAATGATCACAACTACAAAAATCCTTTTGTTATGTTAAAATGGAGTTTTAATGGAAGAGACTTAATGATGCAATTGCTCTCATTTGGAGATTTTACCCTAATAAAGCCCATGCTGATGGTAGAGACCTGTATGAAATGCTATACAGGGCCTTATCGAGAGGTGCTTTCTTGTAGAAGGTCAATGACAAATAAAATATTTGTACAGTTTGTAATTAGTGTCTGTTACAACTCTTCAGTGACTGGCTATAGAGAGTGATTCAACAGCTGCAGAGATTTTATTTATTTGCATGTTGCTTGCATCCTTTCTGCTTAGTATTAAAAAGGTCCAATGCTGTGGGATAAAGACTGATCATAAAGGCAGTGTATATGAAGGCATATTTCATTATTTTTATTTTATTTCTTATTTTATTTTATTTTATTTTATTTTATTTTATTTTATTTTATTTTATTATTTAATGTTATTTAATTTTTATTTTATTTTATTTTATTTCATTTTATCTTGATGGAGACTCTCTTGTGAGTCACTGAACTTTGGACCATACATACATTCAAGCCATTCTCTTGTTTTCTGCCTTGATCAATCACAGTCAGATCACATTAAATAAGTCTTCAATTTGGAGGGTAGGAGTGAGAATTCAAGCCAATTCCCTTAGTGAATGACACTTAGCACTTAATCCAAAAAGTGCTGATAAGACTTTCTTCCCTTGAGCCCTCTCTGGGATGCTTAAAAATAAAGCACTGACATGAAAAATGCTGTAAGGTTATTCTGTCTCTGTCTTAGTGTCTTTGGTGTTTAAAAACAAAATAAATATTTGAATTTACAAGTGCTGATCTGAGATTTTTTGTCTTGCTTTTTCAGTCCTAGAGAATTTCTACTGACATTTCAAAATCCTATGGAATGCCATCTGAAGAACTGCTGCTTAGGAGCCTTAAGCCTCTTAAAGTCTGCGTGGCAACAGAATCTGAGAGGTTTGATTTCTCTGCTTTAGTACCACATAAAATCTCTGGCAATTTCCTTTCTCTTCTTCTCCTTTTTTTCCTCTTTTTCTTTTTTTCTTCCATAGGAGGCTCTTGTTTCATATGTATGATGGCTCAAACTGTCCTCTTCTGTTTTCTCTCTCTTTTTTTCTTCCTTTCTTTCACCTTGTCTTTTTTATTCCTCTATTCTGTGATGCTTATTTTATTTTATTTTACTTTATTTTATTTTATTTTATTATAATTTTTTTTTGCAAATGATTAATATAAGGTGATACAACTACTTCTTGAAAAATTCTACTCAGTGATTTTATTAGAGATCTGTTTGTTCAAGCTGCAGTTTATCTGTAATCTCCAGAATTGCAAAGCACTATCATGACATATAGTCTTGTTGATGAGTCATGTTACTCCCCTTCATTGACTTGTATAGCATTCTGTAAATGATTTCAAATATGGAGTAGGGTAATTCTAAATACATTTCTATAACATCTATATTAGTGAGGTCCTGAAGGTGAATATGGGATTCTAAGGGTGTTTGCAAAGGTGTGGTCACAGAAGGTGGTAGAAGAAAATAGGTGGCTTTCACAGGCAAGATTTCTTCCTTGGCTACTCCAAAGATAGTACTTCCTGGTACCAGTTTCTTAATTGCTACTAGAGGCAGAAGAACAAACCAGTCTGCTGAACTGAGTAGTACTGATTTCTGAGTACTGTCAGCATGTCTCAAACCACAATCAGTGCAAGAGTCTGCAATGAAAGAAGGCTGAGTAGATTTGTGTTGTGTTTGCCATAAACTAAGAGTGTTCAAGGGAACAATGTAATACACGGTAATGTATTCAGCTACAGGACTGAGCCCAGATATTGTGCATTCATGTGAAAGGAACGAATTCTTTAGCACTGTGCATTTTCTATGTGTATCCTTTCTCAATATTTAACATATATTTACAATGAAAATACCTAAATGTATTCAATTTCTCAAAATCTAATATTAATATAAACGGTCTACCTCAAAATATACCTGATATTTCAGATACAAGAAAACTTGGACAACAGCTGGCTATACATGTAATTGCTCTTAAAATGGGAGGATATAAAAATAAATTGGACAAGACTTCACTAAGCTAATTATTATCTCAAATGAGCTAAAATCTGTTTTTACACTGAAATCAACGGAAACCTATGCCATTAAAAAAAAACTTAGTCTAACTACATAGTTAAAAATTTGCAATGCAGAATTATTGTTAACATTTTAATTCATCAAGGTTGCTCAATTGTGACCCCCTTTTTTCATGCACTTCAACAAAGCACAGATCTATGTAGAACTTTCATGTAATGCTTGTGTGCAGGAATAAACCCTAAGGAAAAGGGCTCTGCTGCAAGCAGTACATACACTCGAGTACATTGTTTGAGTTAAAATTCTAGCAACTGCTTAAGTGCTGAGTCAGAGCCTTAGAAATCAATACAAGTATCAGCCAGCTTCTATAAACTGACATGGTCTAGTTCTCCGCACAGTCCTTCAGACTTAATTAGACACAATCTGAAGCGCAATGGTGTCTTTATCCCCATTCACTCAGACCACTTACCTCTGCACGGCTCTCATTGCACAAGTTCCTCACTGTAATGTATCCCGTTCTGACTATAACTGTATGGGTGTACTGGCTTAGTTTGTGTGAGAAGTGTCCAGAAACTGAGAGAAGAAATAAGGAAGGTGAGAAAAAGTAAACTTTAGGTGAATGAGTTGATTAATGTGTCAGGTTCATATCTTATATCAAGAATTATTTGCTAATTTTCTGAATCAGGTAAGAAAGGATTTCAGATCTGAAAGTGTTTGTATACACTTACATACTATACATGCACTCTTACATTTTTAATTCCATCTTTTTTTTTTTTTTTTTTTTTTGTATTTCTGAGTGCATTTTATGTATATAAAGCCACATGTAAAATCAATCTTTCCATTTATTTATGTGAGTGAATGTTTCCTTTCTTCTTTGCCATATGTGTATTTCCTCTGGTATTTGTGAACCTTTTTTCCTCTGTGTTATTTATTGTAGGAGAGAGATTGTCCATTAAGACTTTCTAGGCCAATTCAAAAGCTGTTATTTAGACTCCTGATTCCATTAGTGCTTACATCAGTTAAAATGCCTAGAAGATCATGATGAACAGTATTCTAACCTGAACTCTCCTCTTTGAAAAAATATCATGCGGAAACTGTTTTTTTCTCCTCTGATAATTTTAGTAGAGGTTAAAATAGATGAAAGAATTGAATCAGTGGGATGAGATAACATTGGGTGAATTGTGAAATGCTGTATATGCGGGTTTGTTTGGCTAGAGAAGGGCCTATATCCTCATTTGCTGAAGTGCTCTGTGAGCGTACTATTTTTCAGAAATGTACAGTGTGTAGGCAGAATAAATGGAACTCAGATGTGGTGAAAAGGATTGTACCTGTACATGAAAATGCAATTGATTTCCATGAATGTGGCAGGAGAAAGCTCAATACTGTGCACCACACAAAGTCAATAGAATTTGTTTCTAGAGAGCTTATACTTTCTTTATTTTGCTTGTGCTAAAACAATAAGTTGACTTTAGATCTGGCATCCACATACCTCACCAAAGTATCTCTACCATATAGGAGAAAAAAAAAAAAGGAAAAAAAAAAAAAAAAAGAAAGGCTGATTCTCTAATTTCATTCAGTATATTTACTATTCTACCTATTTATATTTCTGACAAAATCAAAAGTCTTAGGGAGTGCATCATGAGTCTTGGTTGCAATCATGGAATCATTTAGTTTTGAAAATATCCTTTTGATGATCGTGTCCAACCATCAACCTAACACTACCGAGTCTACCACTAAGCCATGTCCACATGTCCCTTCAATACCTCCAGGTTATTCAAGTCCAGTGGGGACTCCAACAGTTCTCTGGACAGCCTGTTCCAGTCCTAACTGCTCTTTCTCTGAAGATATTCTTTTTTTTTTTTTTTTTTTTTTTTTTTTTTTTCCCAATTTAAACTCTCTGGTCCAACTTGAGGCTGTTCCCTCATATCCTATTACTTGTTACCTGAGAAAAGATACTGTAGATGTTGACAGTGATGGATTGTTCCCTCTGCCTCCTCTTGTCCAGACTAAACTCCCGTTCCCTCGATCACTCCTCATATCTTGTTTTCTAATTCCTTCACCACCTTCCTTTTTCTCTGAACTCAGTCCAGCAAAATATCTTTCTTATAGGGAGGGGCCCAAACTGATTACAATACATGAGGTGTGTACTCACCAGTGCCAACTGCGGATTGTCAATCACTTCCCTAGTCCTGCTATTTCTGATAGAAGCCAGGATGCCAATGGCCTTCTTGGTCACATGGGCATGCTGTTGCATCATGTTCAGCTGGCTGTCAACCAACACCTACAGGTCCTTTTCTGTCAGGCAACTTTTCATCCACTCTTCCCCATGGCTGTACTACTGCATGGGGTTGTTAGGACCCAAATGCAGCACCCAGAATTTACAGCCTCGACCAGTGCCATACTATTGGATGCTACCCATCAATTCAGCACATACAGATCCCTCTGCAGAAACTTCCTACCCTGAAGCAGATCTCACCCAACTTATTGTCCTCTCCAAATTTACTGTGAAGTTGATCCCCTCATCCACATCATCAAAAAAATAAAATAAAATAAAATAAACAAGACTGGCTCCAGTACTGAGCTCTGGGAAATATCTCTTGCAATTAGCTGCCACCTGGATTGTCCACTCACAACGACCCTTTTTGCCTGACCATCCAGTCAATTTTTTACCCAGTGACCAGTACATCTTTCCAAGCCACAAATAGCCAGTTTTTCCAGGAGAAAGCTGTGGGAAATAGTATTAATAAATTAGTATTAGAAAGCTATAATTAAAGAAGACTGCAATATAATGAGATTATTATTTATTTATTTATTTATTTATTTTTGGTGACCAATTGCAGTTTGTATACAGTAATCCAGTTCTGAGTTCCACTGAAAACTGAGAAATATTCTCAGTCATCAGCTCAGCTTATGTGCAGCCATTTTTTTTTTCCAGGGAAGATATGGTAAAACAGTTTGTACACATTCCCAAAACTGGTAATGTTTTCCCAGACAAACAAAATACCAGAGATAATGTTTTCCAAAGTACTCAGCACTAACTCTCCTTCTGATTGAACTAAAATCTCATTGGTTTTACCAGAACAGTATTACACTTACAAACCTAGTTTCTTTTGCTATGTTTCTGGACCACACTACACTGTTTTGTTATGGTCTGATTTGAGATCAAAGCCTCTCTGCTTTGATTTAACACAAATATCCACTGTATCTTTCAAGAAAAAAACACTATATTCAGGTTAAACTATTTATTGTTTTCCTACTTTCTGTTTCTTTGGGTCTTTCTTTCTTTGGTCCTTTCTTTCTTTGGGTCTTTGGATCCTTTTCCTTCCCTATTCATCCTTCCATATTAGTTGCTAGTGTCATCATTTTGTTTCTCCCCATTTCCTTTGAATTTCATTTTCTACTCTCTTTCTTTACTCTTCCTTTCCTTTTTCTTTTTTCTTTTCTTTTCTTTTCTTTTCTTTTCTTTTCTTTTCTTTTCTT
>CM021765.1:34406887-34417731 GCA_011076525.1 Nettapus auritus | reverse complement strand
AAATCAGGAAAGATTTAAAGAATCATCAGAGTTTTTATGCCTGGAAGACCTCAAAAGAGAATTTGCTCACTTTTCATGGCAGCTGTTCTCAAGAAATAGGATTAATGCCAAACTAAATAGAAAATCTAAGGGCTGCAGTGAAATTCTGTTTCACTGTCACCAGCAGGGCCATGAATGGACCTGTGTGACTAGTCTGATGATAAACTCAACCACTAAGCTTTGATTTAAATCGCCATTTAGATTGACTACAGTAGTTTATAATCCCCAGTGCCCTCCTTAGTAATGTCAAATATAATTTTGATTTATTTTACTCTGGCTGTCATTACCAGTGATTCATTGAAGCTTCATGCAAAGCACTGATTGAGTTCTTTCATACAGGTATGCAAGTCCTTCAGGAAGTCTGCACATAAGGTAACTGAATATTAAAGTTTAGGTGCATGAGGGTTGGACTGACAAGTTTCATTAAACATACTCTTAGGTCTGTACAACTTGATTATTGGGCATAGTTGTCTTACATCATTCTTATAACAGTACCTTGAAACTCCAGTTACAAAATAATATTAATTGGGATGCTGACATTTTCCATACTGCCAGACAAATGGATGTTTAGGAAGATGTGTATGCCTCAAGTTACCAGAAGCTTAATTAACTGGTAATTTTCATTCCATCAAAGTGCTATAAAACTAATCTGATGAATGAAAAAGCATTTACAAAGAAGATCGGAAATGAATGTTATTTGCTCTCACACCATGAGAGGATCCTCTTTACAAAGTAGACACGTTAGGGCACCAGAAGGAATTCTGCTGTTCAAATGAGATGATATGTTGTCTGGATATTGAGAAAGCATAAAAGACTGTGTGGAGCATGTCAGCTTTTGCTTTAGTTTTTCAGTGCACCCTTAAGTATGGAATACAGATATTTTCTTCAGCTGGGAGTTGGTTACTTTTGTTTGATAATGAACATTTACTTCAATCATTATAACAGTTGAAAATAGCAAATAGCTGGTTTCTATCTGGTTGCATTGCTAGCTACATGGTGCTGTGTGAAATTTGATAAGTGGTACGGACTGTTATATTCCTCAGTATCCTGAATAATTGAATTTGAGAGACTGATCTAGTCTCAAATCACACTAATGGTTTGTGGCTTTTGGGGCTAGAGGCAGCAGTGGAGCACGCAACTTATCTTAGAATATTTACAAATACTTAGGCCATTTTCTAGCTAGTAGAAGAACCAGACAGTGCCAACAGGATGGAAACATTATGGATGTGGGAGTAAGTGCCTAGAATGTCATTATTATCAATGTATGTATATATGTATATATCCCTCTCTTTCTTTGTATAGACACATTACCTGCTGTTCTCATTCATTCTCAACATTGACTTTGTTTTTCTTTCTTTTTTTTTTCTTTTTTTTTTCTTTTTTTTTTTTTTTTTTAAAAACAACAACAACAACAAAATTATCTGAATTTATTCACACTCACCATAAACCTGTCAGCTGAAAAGCTAAAATAATCCAGACAGGGAAGGAGAATGTACCAAATGACTGCTAGATGCAATTAAGCTTTCTCTGTGGAGATATGAGATACTCAGTGTAATGCTGGTAATCAGTCCACAGGGCAGAACTTAGGTATATTAGGTATATGAGATATTATTTAAATAAATGAATTCATCTAGGGAACACTTAATGTAATGACAGACTTTTTTTTTTTTTTTTTAAACAGGAAAAAGTGAGGTGAGATTGAGAAACACCACTCCTATTTAATATATTTTCACCTATTCCTTGCTGAGCTTAAAATAACAGTTATTATATTATTTATTCTATGAACTTAATTTTCCCATGAGTTCTTGCTTCCCTCCTCTCCTGATCTGCAGATTTTAATTTATGTAGAAAAAATAGATAAAACTTCAGTTTCTACAGGTTCTTTTCAAGCTAGGCATGTTCTGTCCCTGCACACCCTGTGAAGAGTATTTTAAAGATCTCAGTTTCTTGAGTATTCAATAGTCTTGTAGTTGTGTGTGATGTTAACAAGTCAATATAGAGCTGTTAACAGAAATGATGAGACCTGTGCCATCGGCTTGCCATTACCATTGAAATGGTATGGAGATGGTGAAACTCAATATTTCTATATTGCAGAAAAAAAGTAGTCTTTGAAAAGTGATTTATTTTGATTCTCAAAGAAAATCAGTCTTTTAAATAGAAAAACTTTGGAGGCATTTAAAATATGTATTAGATGAAAGATCTTCCCGTATTTTTTCTTTTAATAGTAGTAATAAGAATGGAACTTCATTTACAACCCTTAAGCAGCTACAGTGTCCCCAAAGACTCTATGCAAATTCATGCAGTTCCACAAAGCCAGGGACAGCTAAAGGTACCATGGAGCTGAGGATCTACATAACCTGTGGAACACAGTTTTAAGACTGCAATCCATGGCTGCTGGCCCCTGACGATCTGTAGGAGTCCACATCTCTCGAGGTGTTCACACAAATCCCAGGTCTCTGGAGATGTCCTCAGACAACCAAGGGCTGCCATGTGTCATGCATCTCCAGGCACTTGATGGACACTACTCAGTGCACTGCTAGTTCCAAGTTCATGATGTGAAAGTTGTACACTTAACCTTAGCATCATGAAGTCCTGGAGCACTGATGCAATCAATCCTCTTGTCAAGGTTGTAAATATAAGCAATTAGACTTTTGAGTGTCTCACTAGATAATTGGGTTGGAGATCATTTTTCAGTACCAAAACCACTAAGGGGACTTCAGTTCACAAGACATCACTAAAGATGGTCTGAAGTAAAGCAGAATGAAATGCCTTAGTCCATCAGCACCAGTGATGTCGATTTAGTTAGTAATACAATTCAGACTGGGTTTTGTATAAGCATTCCTTTGTTTTGAGGAATTCCTCAGTAAACTGATGAACACCACCACTCCAAAGTATCTCTGGTAGAGGGTCAGAACTAAACAGTATTTTGTGATATCAGTTTTAGAGGTTATTGCGATAGTCAGTATTTTGGATCTAAGTGCTAAATGAGTACAGGTACTAAAGGAAAATCATATGACTTTGGTAGGAGGATCTGAGATTGTGATTTTTCCCATTTAACTTTATAGACACAAAAATCAATTAAGTGTCTAATGTAAATCAGTAATCCCATCTCATCAATAGATACCTACAAAAAATTTTGAGATTTACCTAATCTCAATTTATCTATAACTTGTCAATTTTGTTTTAACTGATGTAGACTTGTTTATTTGAAAGGGTATGAATGCTTTATACTATTGGCTGGTGTTGGTAGTCTCTTTCAGTTGTGAAGGAATTGCATTCCATTTTTCCTTACATTCCCTCTCTTACACCTGAGGACACATCACATTTATTAACAATACTTGATAATGAGTGGGAATAAACATTCTTATACAGTGGAATTGTTAAAGTTCCTTTCTTCCTTTTCTAATAAGTATACATTTGTGGAATTCCTTATTAATTGGGCATTAGGTGTTTTACTTCCATTTGTTATGTGCTGGTATGTCCTAAAGAACAGGTTTATTTTGCTAAATGCATGTTTCCTTTTTTTATCTCCTCTAGCTGTACTGCCCATTTTAATGTATTTTATTTTCTTCCTATATATGTACCTGTTTTTAATATAATGTAGAACACAGAAATAAAAAGTGCATGAATTGGACTATAGGTGCCCTTGTCAATAATTTAGAATATAGTGAGTAAATGATATTTCACTACTTTAATCAAGTATCAGAACACGGTGACATACAAAGGATTGGTGACAGAATCTTTCCCTTCCAATAAGAGAACATAGTTTTTTGGGTGTTTACTGTTAGAAAAAGGATGGGCCTAAGTTGAAAATGGATTTATCAGATTTATATCTGACTGCATAACATTTTGGAATTCAGATTCAGGAGCTGGAACAGTCATTGCTTGCCTGGGCAGCTCATGAGAGTTTGTGTAAAGAAAGCTTAAGACTTTAAAAAATCTTTAAAACAAACAAACAAAAAACTTTAGAGAGGCTTGATAACCTATGTATTTGATTTTGAAATTTTTTTCAAATATAATATATTTAATGCAACATACAACATTGCTACAAAGAGTTGAAATTCCACTACTCTAATCTCCTTTCTTACTCTCTATCCACTCACTGCATTTTTAGGAAAACAGGAAAAGGAATATCTGTTCAGTTTGAAGAGTATTCATGTAGCCATTTCAAAACTACGTTTTCTGACCATTATTTCCATCATTTCAGATGACATATTAGTTGTCCTGTGAGGGTTAAGCTTCCCTTGTTTCATGTCAATATTCATTTGTTTTGGAACCATTCTGCAGCACGATGAGTTACTGGTATCAAGACTTAGATGAGAAACTTTTAAAGCTATGATAAGAAATGCTGATTTTTTTTATTGATTCTTTTCCCTCAAGGCACAAGTCTTGTCTAACATATGCATGGTTACCTATGTGAACAAATTCCTTGATATATGCCTAGAATAATTGACTCAGCTAATCATTGACAGACTAATTAAGGAGTTTAACAAAGAAAAAGAAAAACAAATTAATTACAAATAAATCTTTCTTGTTATAAACAAAAAAATTAAAATAGATAACTAATCAGTTTCCTGATTTATTTGGCTGCCTTTCTTTCTTTTTTTTTTTTTCCTTTTTTTTTTTTTTTTTTTTTTCCTCCCCTGGAACTGTTTCCCTAATTTTCTGCTTTTATTGTTTTTCTTATCAAAAAATCTATTTATCCCCTTTTATGAAGTTACATTTCTCCATTCTGTTCTGTTTTTATAGTACATTTTCAGACATGCAACATTTTTCCTATGACACTGATTTGTGAATTCAGATAATAACGTTCTCTGATGAAAAAAAAAATCACTATTAGTTAGCAAAAAGTGGTAAGACATAATGACAGGCAGCCATTGATAGCAGGGGAGTCTCTCTTTCTTGAGGCAGTCCTTGAAACCTGTTATCAGATATTGATATGGGGACATTTTTAGGTAACAGAATAAAATGAAAATGAGGTGTATGAGGTAGCATTAATTTATTTCAATCATTTCTTCTAGAGCAAAATGTAATCAATATCCAGGAGCTAAAAAACAAACAAACAAACAAACCCAGACTTAAAATAAGTTTGTTCTATGGCAGTATAAATATTGTGTATTTGCAAACAACTCTTACTGTAAGGTGTTGGTTTGACTTATAGTCCAAGATCTTTATCTTCAATTTCTTCCCATGATCTATTTCTTCAATTGTCAGATTTATACATTTATATATATTTTTTCTAAATTTTCTGTCTTAATCACTTTCCCAATTGTATGTATATATATTTTATTATTACTATTTGTACATTAAATGGTAACTTTCTGTCTTTTAGTCTGGTCTTTTTTCTGTACATCCTTCCTCTTCTTACACATACTGACCTATCTGTTTTGTCCATGGTATTCAGCAATTTTATTTATGCAAATGTCCTATTGTCTCCTGTGCCAATTTTGTGCAAGATGACAAGGTGATTTTTTTTTTTTTTTTAATGGCTTCTGAAATAAACTGAACATATTAGTGCAACCATTTAAAAAAAAAAAAAAAAAAAAAAAAAAAAGGTGCTGAAAATGAAGGACATGTTGATTTTAATAAGAATTGTGCCTGAGCCACTAATTTAGTCAATACACTTTAGTAAAATGATTTCCTCTTTTTCTTAAAAGAAAAAGGACAGGCATTGGCTTTCCGGTAACCAGGGATAATGACTGACTATAACTGTAAAGTGATACTTATAGACTGAAGATCTCAGAATACAGAATAGATTTCTCAATGCATATCAAAAGTGGATATGAGCTAAAAATTTACAATATCTAATGTGGACAGATAAAAGGCACTTTAGTAATAAATGAAGAGTAGGTTCAGTTCCCAGTGAATTTTGGCCTTGTAGATGTTTTTTACTTAAAAATAAAGTAGTATTTTGGTGATACTAAACCTCTGATTGTGAAGTGGTCAGCATAGTCTTAAAGAACCACCATATGGTAAGCACAGATGTTCCTGCAAAGTGGTATTTGCTTTCAGATAAAGCACCCAGCAGGTGCAAGTGTGACTACCATTGAATGCGTTCTGCTCCTGTGTTTTTGATGTTCACCATCCAGGTCTCTCTACTGAAGAAGTAAGCATGAAACAAAGAGCACTGAGAAATGCTACTGCATTAACTGTGGTGCCTGAAATATGTGTTTTGGGAAGGTCTCCACTAGTTTTGTTTCCCTGAGTGCTCATACACAGGAAAATGCCATACATTCGTGAGTTCAGCTCTGGTGTGGGGAGATGATAATCAAAATTTGAGGAGATAGGCGAAGAAGGAAGAAGATGCCTGATTGGCAGGCTATAGAAGTTGCAAATATCTCAGAGAAATTGAGGTGGACTAAATTTTTCTTTTCATCTTCTACAAGAACATCTTGATAATATGCCTGTCTGATCCTTGGCTACTTTTCAGCTCCCACTAGATGTTTTAGAACTCCTTGGTCTGTTACAACTCTGCTATTCTCATTGTACAGTTTCATGAAGAAGGACTGTTAATTCGTTTCCTGCTTCATCTTTCCTGGGGACTAGTATTACACAAGTAATAGCAGTGCTGATTCCTTCTGACTGTTGTGGAGAACACAGTGAACAGGTGAGCACAGATGCTGCCATTGGAGATGTTCAGATTTAGTGACCTCTTATGAAATGCAGACAGAGTGGTTTAAAAAATGGGAGTGCTTTGAGTGCTTACAAGAGAATTAGTAAACATTTTTTAAAAAAATTATTATTATTATTATTTTCACCTGTATAAATGTAAATTTAATCCAGTGAAGAAGCTTTATCTACTATGTTTTTGGTAGCTTTCTTCTGTATACAAATAGGTAGATAAGATAAACATAACTGTCCGGATTTCAGTTAGGACAGGGTTAATTTTCCTCTTAGTAGCTGGTAGGGTGCTATGTTTTGGATTAAGATGAGAAGAGTGCTGATAACAAACTGATGTTTTAATTGTTGCAGAGCAGTGCTTACGCTAAGCCAAGGACTTTTCAGCTTCTCGCTCTGTCCTGCCAGTGGGCAGGCTGGGCGTGCGGCAGAAGCTGGGAGGTGACAGACCCAGGACAGCTGACCCAAACTGGCTAAAGGGCTATTCCATATCATCTGACATCATGCTAAACAATAGAGAGGGGTGGCTAGCCGGGATGGGCGGGAAGCATCTGCTCGGGGATAGGCTGGGCATCGGTCAGCGGCTGGTGAACAATTGCCTTGTGCATCACTTGTGTCATACACATGAGTAGCAGTAGTACTATTATCATCCTTATTTTTCCTGTCTTAATAAACTGTCTCTGCCTCTATGCACAGGCTTTGTTTTCCTATTTCTCTCCCCCATCCCAGAGAGGGAGGGGGGAGAGGGAGCGAGCAGCTGTGTGGTGCTTAGCTGCCGGCTGGGTTAAACCACAACAGCAGCAATGTAGTCACGTCACCAAATGAAAGCCAAAACTTTCAGCCCAGTCCTTGACCTGAATGGTGAGTGAGGATCCGGATACTGGCATTTCTATGTGATAGTTTCTAGGCAGCCAAAGTAAATAGTGGAGTCAGAGATGATGGGGATAGATTTTGAAAAGTCCTGCATAAAGAAGAGATCTCAGAAAAGCAAAAGGAAAAAACATTAATACCAACAAAGTAATTCTGATTGCCATATTCTTTACCTGTCATGACTAGACAGATGAAAATCTATGACAGCAAGTTTTCCTTTAAGGTCAATTCATTTTTCTTGTATTTAATTATGATATTTATTTATTGTTTATTTTTTAACAGGCTCTGGACTAATTTTTCTCAGAGAACGACTAACAGAAGTAGGACCCTGATGCAGCTTTTGTGGTTAATTCCAGAGGGCAACTCTAAGCACTAGGCCCCTTGTCAGGCTATTGCTATTAGAGATAACAAGCTACATAGCTATAAGCATTGAAGGCAGGTAGCTGGGCCTACTCCACAAGGCCTCTTGGCCCTCCCCCTTATTAAAGTGATATCTGCCAGGTGTGGATGTTTGGAATTTCGCTATAAAAAGGTAGGTCTCCAGATCAGTTGTCCCTCCCAAATCTGAACTGGAGTTAAAGGAGCAGCTAGTGCAAGGAACACAAAAATCAGTTGCGCCAGACTAATATGTGGTTGGCTCTGAGCTTGGAGACTGCAGCCATCTTAGAACTTCCAGATCTAGAGGAACACTTTGGTTGCAGCCTAAAAGCCATGTGTACGTAAGCTCCCCCGAGAGAGCCAATATTCTTGCCGTGACCTGGCAGAAAACAGCTGTCTGATTTCGCTACGATAGAGTTAATTTTCTTCCTCGTAGCTGGTAGGGTGCTATGTTTTGGATTAGGGTGAAAAGAGTGTTGATAACACGCTGATGTTTTAATTGTTGCAGAGAGTGCTTACGCTAAGCCAAGGACTTTTCAGCTTCTCGCTCTGTCCTGCCAGCGGGCAGGCTGGGCGTGCAGCAGGAGCTGGGAGGTGACAGACCCAGGACAGCTGACCCAAACTGGCTAAAGGGCTATTCCATATCATCTGACATCATGCTAAACAATAGAGAGGGGTGGCTAGCCGGGATGGGCGGGAGGCATCTGCTCGGGGATAGGCTGGGCATCGGACAGTGGATGGTGAGCAATTGCATTGTACATCACTTTTTTCATACACACTATTATTATTATTATTGTTGTTGTTATTTCCTATCTTAATAAACTGTCTTTATCTCAACTTTCAGGCTTCACTTTCCCGTTTCTCTCCCCCATCCCAGAGAGGGAGTTGGGGGGGTGAGCAAATGGCTGTGTGGTGTTTTACTGCCGGCTGGGTTAAAGCACAACACTAATAAAGAATAATGTCATTGCACTACAGGCAGTAGTGAGAGACAACTATTATTAATATTCCCAGAGAATAACATTGTGGCTCATCAGAGCCACATTCTCTGAATTATGGGGAAAAATTCAAAGTATCAAACTCTTGATTTATGTTTTATTGAATAATGTCAAGAGAAAATAGTAGAACTCATTGAAAAGAAATGGGAAATTTCTTAAAGGCATTTCTTAAAGCTCACAGAATTAATTAAAACATTAATTATGGGTTTGAGACAACATTATCTATTCTATGACATTTCTAGGAATCTTGACTCAAGACTTCTGAGATGGAGATTTGTGTCGATTTTGTTTTTCAAGGGTCATGCTTCTCAATAGCACATTGAATCACTTATAATGACAGCTTGGTAACGTATTTCTTGGAAACAGCTGAAAATTGAAATTATTGTCAACAGAATTCCTCTGATAATGATGAAATATAAACTTTTATTCTCCTCTGATTCTTCAGAAACATGGTGACAAACTGTCCTAATACTATCAAGCTAAACTTCTGATTTTAAATTGCTCATGTCATGTTTTAACCAAAGATTGTGCAGAGTCTCAGGTCACATATTTGAATCAGAATTTTTCAGTGTCCATGTGCAAATTTTTCATCCTGAAAAATGCAAGCTCAAATTGGCTGCTACCAACAATTTCATTGTAGGACTGGGACCCCAAATTTTTATGTGTCCATACCTAAATTTCCACAGGTGGGTTTAGAGTAACTATTTTGATTCACCACTGTCTTTTCTCTAACATACCATAAAGCCCAAATTGCTTCCATATTCTAGTATTTCAAATATACTGCTACCAGAATTACCTTTTTTCTTGCTATACTGACCAAACATTCAATTTCATGCTTTGCCTTCACCTAGAAAAATTCATCTTTTTTTTTTTTTTTAATTTTTTTTTTTTTTTTTTTATTTTTTTTTAATAATTTTTTTTTTTTTTTACCCATCAACTTGCCTGTCTCTTACCTATAACTTTTTGCACTGAAGAGTCTAAATGCTTAGGCAAGCAAGATCTGTGTAATGTAACAGGCCCAGCGACCCCAGCCGCTCCTCATGTCTTCCACTCTAGGCCCTTCACCATCTTTGTCGCCCTCCTCTGGACACTCTCCAACAGTTTTACATTCTTGTACTGTGGTGCCCAGAACTGCACACAGTACTCGAGGTGAGGCCGCAGCAGCACATAGAATGGGACAATCACTTCTCTCGACCGACTAGGAATGCCATGCTTGATGCATCCCAGGATACGGTTGGCTCTTCTGGCTGCCAGGGCACAGTGCTGGCTCATACTCAACTTGCTGTCAACAACAACCCCCAGATTCCTCTCTGCGGGGCTGCTCTCCAGCACCTCGTTGCCCAGTCTGTACATATAGCCAGGGTTGCCCCATTCCAGGTGCAGGACCCAGCACTTGCTTTTGTTAAACTTCATGTGGCTGGTGAATGCCCAGCTCTACAATCTGTCCAGATCTCTCTTCAAGGCCTTTCCACCCTCATCTGAGTCCTCAACTCCTCCAAGTTTGGTGTTGTTGGCAAATTTGCTCAAAACACCTTCTAGTCCTACATCCAAATCACCTATAAAAACATTGAAGAGGACTGGCCCTAAAATGGAGCCTTGAGGGACCCCACTAGTGACCATCCGACAGCCAGATGTGGCCCCATTTACCACAATGTTTTGAGCCCTGCCCGTCAGCCAATATGTATGACATTTGGTGAAAATGTACAGCTGGGGATAATGTATTATCTTCTTTCCTTGTAAAAGCTGAGAAAAATCGAAAGATGGGATCTAAAACTGAAATGAATGCATTACAGCACGTCTAACTGTATTACAGAAAAGAGAACTTTGATGAGTTCAAAAAACTGAGACTTTTTTTTCTCTTTTTTTCTTTTTCTTTCTTTTTCTTTTTTTCTTTTTCTTTTTCTTTTTCTTTTTCTTTTTCTTTTTCTTTTTCTTTTTCTTTTT
>CM021765.1:34396834-34406877 GCA_011076525.1 Nettapus auritus | reverse complement strand
TTTTTCTTTTTCTTTTTCTTTTTCTTTTTCTTTTTCTTTTTCTTTTTTCTTTTTCTTTCTTTTTCTTTTTTAATGGAGAGAAACTGCTAACACTGATTGAAGTCATATCTGTAGTTATTTTAACCAATTTTACATGATTAAATAGCAGCACTTAATGTCAAGATCTTTTTCCAAAAAGATCTTGAGGATAACCTGTCTTGTCATTTCCGTAGCTGATGAATTTACTATATTCACTTCCTGAGTTATGTGTTCTTGTTTTGCTAGAAAAAATGTATGTATTCTCTGAGGTCCTCCCTGAACTAAATATTCAGCTTATAGTATTTAGTGTCTATACTAGGTTCAGTGTTAGAGCTTCTAGAAATCCTGAACAGAAGGTTTTACAGTTTCAGAATTTGCAAGGTGAACTACATCTGTGGAATTTAAAATCATCAGTATCCAAAACCACTTTGTATTAGGCTCACATGACTAATATAAATGCAATATTTTGTACATGTTTGGGGAGGGGGGTGGGGGGAGAGGGGGGGAATGATAGGGAGGGATGGGGTAGTGGTCTTCAGGTGTATCCTATGTGAAAAGAGTCCAGAAGCTACCCCAACTTAGATACAAGCCAGCTCCGCTTAGCTCAGCAGGAACCAGCTGTTGGCCAAAGCTAAGACCATGAGTGATGCTATTTGTGCTTCTATGAGAGCAGATTTAAAAAAGGGAAAAAAAAAATCTGCCGCACAATAGCAGTGGGGGGAGAGGAATGAGCAAATGCAGAGAAACAGGCTTGGAGACAGCCAGGTCAGTGCAGAAGAACAGGAAGCCTAGTGTAGAAGCTCCTCTGCAGCCTGTGGAGAGGCCGCTGGTGGAGCAGGCTGTCCTCCTGCAGCCCATGGAGCAGATCTCCATGCTGCAGCCTGTGGAGGAGCCCCCAGTGGAGCAGGTGGATGTGGCCTGGAGGAGGCTCCACCCCTTGGAGAGTGCCCGCAGGAGCAGGCCCTAGGCCAGAGCTGCTGCCCATGGAGAGGAGCCCATGCAGGAGCAGGGGGTCTGGGGGGAGCTGCCATCCTTGGGGACCCACTTTAGAGTGGCTTACTCCTGATGGATGGACCCCATGTTATGGACCTGTACTGGTACAGTTCTTGAAGAGCTGCTGCCTGTGGGAAGCCCCCACAGTCTCAGTCTGGGAAGGACGGCGTCCTGTGGGAGGGACCCCACATTGAAGCAGGGGCAGAGAGTAAGGTAGAAAGAGCAGAGATGTTATATGTAATAAATAGTGAATATTTGTTCATTGTATAAAGTAAGGGAATATTGCTGAAGGGTGAAGTTTCATAATAATAAAGGTTGAGACATGCGGTTAAGCAAACAGACTGTGATATCACAGGGTTAAGTAAAATTCCTGATTTGTACAGAGACCTTGTGATCTCATGCTGAAACAAATTCACCGCAGAATAATACCCGAACCTATCAGAATACCCGGAACTACGAGACTATATAACTGGGACTCTGAAACAAGCAAGTAAATAGTTAAATGTAAAAGAATGCTTAGTTAACTAGACAATAGAATGAACTGTTGTTTGCATACTGAGATTGGAATAGAATATATACTCAAAGTTATCTGTTGGATGGGGAGGAGGTTGTCTGAATCTGTAGGATGTGCTGTTGGAGGCCAGGAGGCGAAGGATGTGTGGAGACTGGTTGCGGGGGCTTGCCAGACCATCACGTCCCGGGCAGAAAACAGGTGGACAAGGGCATAAATTACCTCAGACCGATAAAGAAACTGCAAGCCTGCCAAATCACTACATTCCAGGCCAAAGGTGAAAAGCACGCTGCAAGGAAGACATACGGCCTTCCTCCCAAAGACCACTGCCCACGTCCTGAAGACCCCTGCCCACAATTCTTGGAAGGATCTGCGCAAGCGTAAAGGACTGATAAGCTAATAAGCATATGAAGCGAGAATAGGTGGGTTTAGGTAATGAATATGTATAGGCGTTAATTGAATATTCATTGTTCTGCTGTATAAACATGAAATTGTCACTTCGTGCGCGCCGTTTGCGGAGCCGAGACTCCCCGGCCGCCCAGCGCTGTTTTGCTTGCGTCTGCTTACTTAATTATTCAATTAATAAAACTTTCTCACATAATTGAAAATCTTGATATAGTTTGACCCTGTGAGAAAGTAACTTATAACATTATAGACTGACTGCAGCTCCCGTTTTCTGTTCTCTGGCAGTGCTTGTGGGGAGGAAGTAGAAGAGGGCGTGGGAAGTTGGGGTGGTGGGGGGTGGGGGTTTTTCCGTGCTGGGCAGCTGAACACCACAATTGCTCTCTCACTCCCCCTCCTCAGATGAGGAGGGGAAGAAGTAAAGGAAAGAACAACTCACAGGTTGAGATAAGGATAATTTAATTAAAGGGAAATATATATATATTAAGGAAATATTATTAATTAACAATTTGACTAAAGGGAAAAAGGGAAAGGGAAAGGGGAAAGGGAGGGGGAAAGGGAACAACAAAACAAAAAAAGTAAAGGCTATGTGGAAGTGCAGAGGAAAGAAATTATTCTCTACTTCCCACAAATGAGCGATGCCTGACCACGTCCTTGAAGCAGGGCCTCAACGCACATAGCCGGTGTTCACGAGGAGGACAGACGTTTTCGCAACGAAAGCCCACCCCTCCCCTCTTCCTCCTTTTTCCACCTTTTATTGCTGAGTGTGACAACATATGGTACGGAATATCTCGTTGGTTGGTTTAGGTCAGCTGCCCTGGTGATGTTTCTTTCTCACTTTTTGCCCACCCCCTAGGAGGGTTGGAGAAAGTCCTGATGCTGTGCCAGCACTTCTCAGCAGCAGACACAACACTGGTGTGACACCACTGCTGTTCTAGCTAGAAGTGCAGAGCATGGCACTGTATGGGCTGCTGCAGGGAAAGTTAACATCCCAGCCAGACCCAGTACAGGGGAGGGGGGTTTATTTGCTTATTGTTCTCACTGCTCTAGTCTGTTATTAGTTGGTAATACATTACATTATCCTCCCTTATGCTGAGTCAGTTTTTCTCATGATGATAATTGGTGAATGATCTTCCTGTCCTTATCTCAACCCATGAGATTTATTTCATCATATATTCTCCCCCATCCTTTGTAAGGAAGGGAAGTAGGAGAGAGATGTGGTAGAGCTTAGTACCTATCAGTGTTAAACCATCACATTTCTCTTACAACCTATCAGTGTTAAACCATCACATTACAGCTTTTTTCTTTTTTTTTTTTCTTTTTTTTTTTTTTCGAAACTTTGAAACATTTTATTATAATTGCACAGCTTAAAATCATCGCTCTTTTGCACCCACAGACTTTGAAGCATTTTTTTGTTTTTTTTTTTCTTAACCAAATGTCCTTGCTTTATTAAGTTTATAAAATCTACCAATTGTTGAAGAAACCTGTAACATTTAGGGAAGTAATACCTATGCTTAGCTGTTCAAAACCGACCCTGACTTAACAGGAACATAACATTCTTACGGATAATAACTGAAACTTGGAAATTCAGACTGACACATATTTTGAGATAAATCATAGAATGGCTGGGGATAGAAGGGACCTTAAAATTCATCTAACTACAACCCCCCTGCCATAGGCAGGGATGCCACCCTCTAGATCAGGTTGCCCAAGGCCTCATACAGTCTGGCCTTCAACACCTCCAGGGATGCCACATCTACAACTTCTCTTGGCAGCCTGTTCCAGGTTGTAAGTAAGTAAATAAAAAATAAAAAGTAAGTAAATAAAGTTAGTAAAATAAATAAAGTAAATATATATATATATATAAATAAAGTAAGACTGCCTCTTCCTATTTAGTTCCTTTTTATACACTATTTAGACATGTTTTTTCATTTGTATCCAACTAAGTGTTTTATTTTATCTGGGGACAGTGTTATGCGTATTTTAGATAGAAATATTGTTTGCTTCAGAAAAAAATCTAGATGTGATTAACTATGGAAAGAAAATGAAGCAGCTTCCAATATATAGCTATTTGTCTCAGGAAACTGATAGGTGATAGAGACATAGTTATGTATCCTATAGTCGTTATGTGAGCACTCATGGAGTACATAGGATAACATTCACAGATGCTTTCACAGAGCTCATGGATGTTAACTATGTTCACCTTCAGTAAACCCAGCTTTGACAAAAATGTAACGGTATACTTCTACTAGCTGGAGAATGATAGATAAACCAACTTATTATACCAACTTTTTAGAAGATTTTTGGAAAGAAATTAGATTTCTCAGAAAGGGGAAAGGAAACGAAAAAGGGGGAGAGGAGAGAAAAGGAGGAGGAGAGGAGGAGGAGAGGAGGGGGAGAGGAGGGGGAGAGGGAAGGGAAGGGAAGGGAAGGGAAGGGAAGGGAAGGGAAGGGAAGGGAAGGGAAGGAAAGGAAAGGAAAGGAAAGGAAAGGAAAGGAAAGGAAAGGAAAGGAAAGGAAAGGAAAGGAAAGGAAAGGAAAGGAAAGGAAAGGAAAGGAAAGATTATTATAACAGGACTGAAGAGGTCCTGTTGTGCTGAGAGGCATTGTTGAATTTCTTCATGGATCAAGAGTGTGGTTTATAAAAGAGAATTTACCAGTCATCTCTTTCCTTTCTTTCTTATTGATTTTTAATGCCATTGAGGTTTCACATACTTCTGCCAGTGCATTTCTCAAAAGAACTACAAAGATCTTTCAGGTAACAAATAGTAACAAATCAACCAAAATAGGATCATGCAGTCATGAAGAATGGCTTCTAAAAGCCCATTTGTATACATGTTGCATTTTAATATATCTTCACTTTTTATGGTGGCTTCAAAGCATGCTTTGGAGCACAGTCACAGTCTCAGCTCTTTTTTTTTCTTTATATGCATAAAATCGCAATTGATTTGTATAATTTTCCTATGTAACAAACTAATAAAGCTGAAATGCAAGTTTTTAAGATTTTTTTTTATTCAATTAAATCGCATCATTGTTCAAGATAAAAATGAGAATTCGATTATCTTGTATGTATATTTGATTTAACTCAATTTACATGATTTTTATTACTCTGACATTCAGAGACCTACATTAAAACTTGCTGTTTGAGTGGGGGGCAGTAGGAATCGAAAGACAGAGAAGCAGTATTTCCAATGTGAATATTCGGTTATTCGGTCCTTAGAAAAATCAGTGAGTGGGGGGAAGGCGGATGGAAACTAACCAACCAACACCAAACCAACTTAAAAAAATAAATAAATAAATAAATAAAAATAAAAGAAACACCCCACCTTTTTTAATCACCAGTTTATTTTTTTCACCTGTGGCTGGTGAAAAAGCTCAGACCTCTTCCATTGGACACCTTTCCAAACAACAAACCAAACTAGAGGTGACTAAAGTTTCTTCTGAGGATGAGGCAGGTGGCAGCTTCTCAGGGAGAACACTGAGGGAAGCAGAAGCATGCAACAAATATTGCGTGCCAGCAGAGTTTTGCTTGCATTGCCTAGCTTTGGTGGAGATGTAATAAAAGATAGGCAAGCCCCCAGAATGTGAAATTCCAGTTCATCCCTTTCTTTGTACTTATTTTTTGATGCTGAATGAACAGTGTCCTCTGATTTCAGTTCCTGTGTTTGCTGAACACCACACTGCAGAAGCTCAGGAGTTCTATACTGAATGTGCTGCCTGACCATGCCTTGTTCTAGGTGACAGAGCTGTATAGGCCTGTAGGGATCTTACCCAAATTTGTGTGCACACACACCTAACGCAACAGGTTATTAAGAGAAAAATATTGCATGAACAAGAGCAGTCTTTATAAGTTATAATTATATTCAATATAATATATTGTTTAATCAAGATATTACTAGCAAGATGAAAACAGTCGGAAAACGCTGGAAAAACAGGAAAAAGAAAATGCCATTCTCATGTCAGAAACCTTGTACTTTTCTGCTCTTGCTCCTTATGGTGCTGAGCACAAGTTGTCATATGCTTGCTTCTGGAAGCTTAGGGATAGTGTGGTGGTTTTACTCAGCTGAACAGCTGAGCTCCACCGCAAATGCTTTCTCACTCCTCCTCCTCAAGGAGAAAGGGGGAGAAAATATGATGAAGAGGGCTCAAGTGTTAAGATAAGGACAGCTAGAGGACACACAACAATTATCATCATGGGCAAAACAGACTCAGCATAGAGAGATTAATATAATTTATTACCCATTACTAACAAAGTAGAACAATGAGAAACTCAAAACAAACTAAAAACACCTCCCATCCACGCTTTTCTACATCCTCCCCCCAAGCAATGCAGGGGAACAGGGAGTGTGGGCTGTGGTCAGTCCCTAATGCTTTGTCTCTGCCGTTCCTTCATGGTCACTCGCTGTCCCTGCTCCGGCACTGTATACCTCCCACGGGATGCCATCCTTTCCAAACTGAGACTGTGGGGGCTTCCTACAGATAGCAGCTCTTCAAGAACTGCTCCCACATGGCTCTGTACCACGGGGTCCACCCCACAGGAGCAAACTGCTCCAGCACAGGTCCCCCACGGGTGACAGCTCCCCCCAGACCCGCTGCTCCTGCGTGGGCTCCTCTCCACGGGCTGCAGCTCTGGCCTGGGGCCTGCTCCTGTGGGGGCCCTCCATGGGCTGCAGCCTCCTCCAGGCCACATCCACCTGCTCCACTGGGGTCTCCTCCATGGGCTGCAGCCTGGAGATCTGCTCCATGTGGGACCCATGGGCTGCAGGGGGACAGCCTGCTCCACCAGGGGCCTCTCCACAGGCCACATGGGAACTTGTGATGCATGCCTGGAGCACCTCCTGCCCTCCTTCTGCACTGACCTGGGGGTCTGCAGGGCTGTTTCTCACTCCTCTCTCCAAGCTGCTGCTGCCCAGGAGTTTTTTTCCCTTTCTTCAATACGGTCTCGCAGAAACACAATTAGCATCACCCACAGACTTGGCTCTGGGCAGTGGTGGGTCCCTTTGGAGCAGGCTGAAACTGGCTCTTATTTAACCTGAGGCAGCTTCTGGACTCTTCTCACAGAGGCCACCCCTGCAACCCCCTGCTACCAAAACCTTGGCATGTAAACTGAATGCAGGTAGACAGCAAAATCCCTTCTGAAGGCTGCTAAACACACGCACAAATGTGTGAGAATTGTCAAATTTCATGTCACAAGCAAAAAGCAAACCTAAACCTACCCCCCAAATTCCTGAGAAAAAAATGGCTGCATTTTGTAACTTTAAATACCTTCTAACAAGCTGGTATGAGACTTGCAGTTAGCACTTGCACACTGGATGGAAATCTCCTTGGAGCTATGCTGCTGCAGCAAGTCACAGAATGCAGAGGAAAGATTTTAACAAAGTTTCACAGGTTCTGGTGGGGCTCCTTCTACTCCCAAGGGAACATCTGATAATGTAAGAACAGTAACATCTGTCTGGGTGACAGGATGAACATCTGGTAATATAGAGGTCATGGCCATTCATGGTGAGGTCATCATACAATTCTGAGTCATAGCATCTGCACTGGGAGAAAGATGACAGTTATTTTTGTGATGGTCCTTGAGCTGCCTATAATCTTACTAAGCTCTTACCTAAAGTCTTAAAATGTTGTTTGTGTTTCTGCTATCAGAAGCTCTTTTTTTTTTTTTTTTTTTTTTTTTTTTTTTAGTCTCACTCTTTTGATGGTTAGCATTTTTCTTCTAATTTTTATCCTGAATTGTGAATAGCTTGTATTTATTTGTGTCAGCTAGTTGAAGAACCTTCCTTTTTCCATTTCTGACATATTTGCACATCTTTTCACCTTTCATTTTGCAATATTAAAAGAACTAAGTGCTTCTGTCACCCTATGGGAAGAAACATATCTTCTCACTGCAAACATGTATTGAAAGAATAGAGCTGAAAAGTAAAGAAAAATTCGACGATTAAATAGAAACTCAAGTCTTAAAATCAGATTTCCATTTTTGCTCATACATTCAATTTTTCTGTCTAAAGTAGTAGTAGTTATGAATTAAGAAATAAAATAAAATATTTTCTTAAAAACTGCACTGCTGTGCACTGAAATGGCAACTTTGACCTTACGATTTGTATTTAAAGAGACTTTCTTTTAATTCCAGGACATGGGGCATTAGTTTTGATGAGTCTACAACAATTTTTTAATTGTGTAGTTGTGGCTCAGTGCAGTACCAACTCAAACGATGTTCAAACTGTAAAATGAAAAACAAAAGCACATTGTCACTAGCATGTAGCAGGATACTGCTACACTGCTCCAGGGGGCTGGTGACATAACCTACAAAACAAACAAACAAACAAACAAAACAAACAAACAAAAAAGAATTTGAAAGAATTTGTAATGCTTTAGTTATTGAACTAGTACCAAAATAATAGCTATCCTTATTAGGACAGTAATGATATAGGACTAATCCTGGGTACATGTTGAAACTATTTTGACACTAATGGAAGATTATTTCATCAAGGACTCAGATCTGTTGGATTAGATTTAATGAAAAGAAGACATTGCATTTTGCAAGGTATTCTTCTTGTCTTCTTAACCTGTTCAGGGGACAGAAAAACAATTCTTTCATGATCATGGATCAGGACTTCATAAAAACCTAACTTTTTTGAGGTTCAGGAAACATCTGTAAAAGTGAAATAACTTCTTTAAATTTAAACTGAGATTTTAAGAGAAATAGCTATTTCTTGATGATTTCAGTTACTGGATGAAATTCCTTTCTTCTATGCATAAACTTAAAGAACAAAAATGTATGAATGATCCACATAAGGAAGTATAAATATCATAAAGAAAAGCTTCCAACTTTCATAGAGAAAGCATTCTCTTAAAAATAATTGAAAAATTAAATCTATACAGACAAGACATTTAAAGAATTACTTTTATTTTTTAGGTCTTTGGAGATAAAATGAGAATTAAAAAACAAACAAACAAACAAACAACATAGGTTGACTTTCTGTTTCCAAAAATAAATTAAAGTAATAAGTAATATTTTATTTTATTTTATTTTATTTTATTTATTTTTTAACCAAGCTAATAATACAGAGCATGGAAAGCTTGAGGTTGAAGTAAAATGCACAGAAGACAGGCCAGAGTTTAAAGATGAAGGGAAAGCACAGCAGAATAAAACGACTACTATCTTCTGTTTTTCAGTAAAATTGCTGAATTTGAGTGTGGTACTGAAAGTAGAGCTGATTAGAACTGGAAATACAAAAGATGAGTACCATACCTGAAAATGCTCTAAGAATTTAACACACTATGAACTGAAGACCTGGAGTGAATTTAAATTGTATGTCAGTCAGTATTTTTAACAAATCTGTGAGTTGGGAATAGTTCTTGTTAAGGAAGAATCTCTAACAACACTGCATCCATTGGAGAAATAAGCAATAACACAAGCAGCTAGAGACTCAGATGATTTTCAAAATAGAATGTGCAGTATTACAGAACTATTTTGGAGGAAAGTAAATTGAAGACATGAAAGTGAAAAGAAAGGTTAAAACAGCATAGTTCATCAAAGACAGCTCACGTGTGAAATACTAGGAGATTCTTTGATTAAAATAGCTTTCTAGATAAAGGAAGGTAGTATATCTAATTTATCTTTTTGTCACCAGCATACCTGATTTGTTTCTTCACTAGAAAATGTTAGTCAAATTAGAATAGGAACTCTATAATATCATAGACAGGAGAAAAGTAGTACATGCTGTGATGAGGTACAAAATCTCAGGGGGAAGAGAAGTTATCTGTGTAGTATTTTAAGGATTGGTCTTAGGATCAGTCATGATCAATACTTACATAACTGAACTGAAAGTGTTCTGATTTTTGTTTTTATTTTTAAATAGCTCATTGTTGATAGAAAGGAAGTTCTAACCCGACATAAAAAGATAAATGCTAACAAAAAGTTTTTTAAAAAATATTTAACAAGGACCTGATTACAGGGTTTTAAGCACTTGGAGTGGGAGTCAATTGAAAAGTAATGTCTAAATATAACTCTAAAGTTGCAAATGGGTACAGTCTTGGTACCTAGCCACAGAAGGGCCATAACTACATAATTACATAATTCCACTTTGGGATATAAGCATTCCCTAGAGTGCCTTCA
>CM021765.1:34352048-34396734 GCA_011076525.1 Nettapus auritus | reverse complement strand
TGTAGTTCTTGTATGTATAAAAGCCCGGGGTGGGCAGGGGGGTGGGGTGGGGGTGGGGGGGGTGGGGGGGTGGGCGGAGCAAAACTGGATTAATTCCCCAAGGGAATACCATATTGTACAGTGTCATGTCCTAACTCTTCCTCCTACATGGATTGTTTCTTTCTGGCTTAGAGAATGGTGAATACTTTGCTGCACAGCTTTGCAGAATAGTTTGAGACTCAATTAGACCCTAATGTGGCCTCCGTGACAAAGGCATTCTCCTGGGAAAGGAACAGTGGGCATTGGAGTTTGTTCAACTGAATCAGGGCAATGTCTCTGGGCCCCACCTTCCTGGCTGTGCCTGTTGGAATAGTGAGCACTGCCATACCTCTTCTACAAAGCCGTGCACCACAAGAGAAAGGCTGAACACTCAGCTCTTTAGAAAAAATTTATAATCACCATTCCTAGTAGGTTATTCCAAGTCAATATTTTGCAGCTGGACACAAACACCTCCCAGCAACCCTGTATGAGGGCTATCATTTAGAAAACATCTGTGTTCTCAGCAGTTCTTGTATCCTGCTCATTTCACTGCTCATTTGTACCCTTACTTGTATCCTGCTCATTTCACTGCTCACTTTGAATCTCATTTTGATTTTCTTATCTCCTTCTGATGTCAGCTAAGGAGTTTAACCTTTTAACTAAGAATTTTAGCTCATGGCAGGATGTCTTCAAATGCCTCAGGGTTTTGTTGAATCCAATACTCATAGAGTATTGGATTGTAATATGAACAGGAGTGGAAATTAGCAGGGAAGAGGATCTAGATCTTATTGATTGGTAAATATGCTATTGAGCAACTAAATTGATATAGAAATATAAATGCAATTCTAAGTATAATATGCTGCACAGAATTATATATCCAGTAAGACAGAAGTATAGAAACATAAATGAATTTGTACATTGCACTGATAATATTACATTCAATTCTGTTTACAATTTCTCTGTTTCAAAAAGTTTTAAGGTGAAGCTTCATAATTCATGCTTGTCTTTCATCACAGGCACAGAACATTGGAGGCATTTTCTCCAGCTCCCTAAAACATGTTCCAAAGATGTGGTTATAAGCTTTTAACAGTGCCTCTCATTTGGGCAGTCCAGCAATGAGCTCATTCTTATTAATTTCTAAGTTAATTGTGAGCATGAAAATTATTCAGGAAGTATGTATGTATCTGATGTAGAAGGAAAAGCAGAGAGGAAAAATAAAGTTCAACAGCACTTACAATGATGAAATTTAAACTAAAACAAGCTTTCCATCTTTTTATTCTACAGAGTAAAAGAACATTTTTCTTATATCAACTTAAATTTTTGAGTACTTTTTTTTTTTTTTTTTTTAAAGAAACATTATAGACACATTAGTGCAACTGATAGAATGAAACTATATGAGAATTACTAAATTAGAGAAAAGTGGATGGAATTTGCTTAATTAATCTACAAAGTTTTAATTAACCTCTCCAGTGGCCCAATTAAGGTTCAGAAGATATATGAGCAGATATCCTTAAAATAAAACCACAAATTACTTTAAATTGCACATCAGTTGATTCCACTAACTAATTACTTTCATTCCTGGTTTAACAAGCTAAATTAGAAACATCAGATATGTGGAGGAAGAAAGAATAATCAAAATATTTTGAAAGCAGCTTTGACTAAAAGAAAATACGCATAAGTTGCTCCAGCTGGATGGAAATACATTGAAGGCTATTGGAAAGGAAAGGTTATTTTAGGAAGGTACTTAGCAATAATAACCTGATCTACTGAATTTGTAAAATGGTACCTATTCCCATGCTGAATAAAAGATGTTAGAATTTGGTAGCTATAGCACATTTTTAAACTTTGATTTCTCAGAGAATCAGACTATTCTAACAACATTTCTGAACTCTGTCCTTGTGACCCATCTCTTTGCTGCAAACTGAAATAATTCCATTGGATTTGTAGCTCCAGTGGATTTGTGTTTCACTCTTAGGAAGCTCATAGAATCATTAAGGCTGAAAAAGACCTTCAAGATCATCTGGTCTAACCATCCCCCTATGACCAACGTCACTCACTAAACCATGTCCCTAAGCACGACATCCAACCTTTCCTTGAACACCCACAGGGACAGGGATGCCACCACTTCCCTAGGCAACCCATTCCAATGCCTGACTACTCTTTCTGAGAAGAAATGTCTCCTGATTTCTAACATAAACCTCCCTTGGTGCAACTTGAGGCCATCCCCTCTCGTCCTATCACTAGTTACCTGTGAGAAGAGGCCGACCCCCAGCTCCCCATAGCTTCCTCTCAGGTAGCTGTAGAGAGCAATAAGAGCCTCCTCTTTTCCAGACTAAATAAGCCCAGTTCCCTCAGCCACTCCTCTTAGGACTTGTGTTCCAGACTCTTTGCCAGCTTCATAGCCCTTCTCTGGAGATGTTCCAGGGCCTCGATGTCCTTCCTGTACTGAGGGGCCCAAAGTTGTACACACTACTAGAGGTGTGGCCTCAGCAGGGCAGAGTACAGGGGATGATCACCTCCCTGATTCTGCTGGCTGCACTATTCCTGATACACACCAGGATGCCTTTGGCATTCTTGACCACCTGGGCACACTGCTGGCTCATGTTCAGGTGAGCATCAATCAGCACTCTCAGATCCCTTTCCTCTGCACAGCTTTTGAGCCAGCTGCCCCAGGCCTGTACCACTGCATGGGGTTGTTGTGGCCAAAGTGCGGGACCTGGCACTTAGCCATGCTGAACCTCATCCCATTGGCCTCTGCCCATCCTGTCCAGGTCCCTTTGCAGGGTCTTCCTACCCAATGGCACATCAACAATGCCCCCAGCTTGGTGTCGTCTTCAAACTTACTCAGGGTGCACTCAATCCCGTCATCCAAGTCATCAATAAAGATATCAAAAAGGATGGGCCCCAACACGAACCCCTAGGAACACCACTGGTGACTGGTCACCAGCAGGATTTCACTACGTTCACCACAACTCTCTGGGCCCAGCTGTCCAGCTTTTAATACAGCAAAGAGTGTACCTGTCCAAGCCATGGGCTGCCAGCTTCTCAAGGAGAATACTATGGGAGACTGTGTCAAAGGCCTTGCTAATGTCTAGGTAGACTATGTCAATCGGCTTTCCCTCATCCACTAGGCAGGTCACCTGGTCATAGAAGAATATGAGGTTGGCCAGGCAAGACTTGAATCCATGTTGACTGGGCCTGAATGTTTCTATACTCAAGCACCATGTAGTCTGATGTGATTGCTTCTTAAAGCCGTCTGTCTCTCCTAAGTCTCACCCCCCCCCCTTTTTTTTTTTTTTTAATATTTTATTTGTTGTAGCTTTTGTGATTGTAGCTTTTGGTCATTACACTTATTGTGGATTTATTATAAGAGGTTGGAAAAATGTCTTTTTGTATTGATAGGTATGTGGTCAGATGAAGCTCAGAGAGCAGAATTTCATCAAAACCTTATTAAATGTTTATTTCAAGGGAGCTCCACCGGTGGGGAACTAGACTTGAGGTCCCAGGCAGACTGTGAAGTTTCTATAAAAAATCTACCACATAAATGGTAGCCAGGCTAGTATCCTTAAACTGAAAGTGTTAGCTATGCTAACACAAATCTATTCTATAGAAGAAAAGATTTGGTTTGGGACTGGATATAAAATACTTGCAAGTCTTCTTGGTGCTCAACATTTTTGAAAATAAGATTGTTATGTGCTTTATTTGAATTTAGAGAATGACTTAAAATTTTAGTTTTTATAATTTGTTTCTAGACTAGATTTTTTTTTCACACTTGAAAGGTGGAAATAAACAGTAAACTACCTTTCAGAAACTACAGGTCAAGTAAAGCAGGCATGAAGATAGGAGGAGGAAGGGAATTATGAGATTAGGAATTTTAACCTATATTCTTATATTCTGGAAGTTTTATTAAGATTAAAGCTGACAAATTTTGTCTCAGCAGGACTGAGAAATGCATTTTCATTGGAAATTAAACATTTTATGATGTCAGGAAGATTTCAAAAACATTTATAACAAAATTAAATCATTTGCAGCTTTCACTTGAAGAAAATATGAGAATGTTTCTTAATATTTAAATAACATGGGAATGATCACATGTACATGGCTACCTAAAATTCATTTATCTATCTTGTTAATTTCCTAAGATTTCTTAATAGACAGTGAAGATATGGAAGTAGGACATGAATTTTCACAATTCTCTGAGATATGCTTCTCAAAGTAACATAAACAATTGCCTGTAAACATTGATCACTGTTCAGTTTTATAGGGAGCCTAGATAACTGGGTTTGATTGTTTTTGTCACTTTTCTTTCACTAGAAATATAAATATTTCTGGGCTTAGTTCTCACAAAATCTGCCCTGGTTAACTCCAAAATATTTTGTTTTGTTTTGTTTTTTAGAAAAATGGTTCTCCCCTGCCCTTTCCTTCTCCTGTCCAGGCAGCAGATGTGCAATGTTATACATATATACATATACAATGTTATACTAAATTTCAGTTGTTTATCTATTGTCCCTATCAAAAAATTATAACCAAATTATAAGCACCCATGTTGTCTTGTATATAAAGGAGAAATAAGGGCAGTATAGATACAGATTTTAGACCATTACTTGGACTCATACCTTTCTGTAAGCTTGTCTAATGGAACTTGAAATCTGTGTTTCTAAAATAAATTTTCATATGTTATGAAACATTAACTATTGAGAATATTAAGATAGCACAAATATCTCTTGTATGAAAATGATAGGATGTGTAGTAAGGGACTCAAAGTGTTAAACAATCTTCAGTTGATATAGTGCTGCACTTAGATTTGAGCACATGTAACAGTGGGAACTGGAGCGTGGGTCATGTTGGCTAGCAGAAACTTACAATTTTTTTTTTTTTCCCTAGAGCTCTAAATACAAATGGTATAAGCCTATTTATATTTTTAATATATTCAAGGCATCATAATCCTTTACACTAAATTCATATTTAAATATAATTTGTCTATAATATAATAGATAATAAATATATTTATGGCATAGAATATGGTAACAATTTTATGTATTTTATTTGACTTCATTAAATCAAAATGGTAATTAGATTAATGGGCTGGCCTTGGGTATTTCTTTGAGAGGATGACATCATTAATCAATGTTTTGTACAAAAAGATGCAGCAAGTTAATGTCAAACACACAGCCTTTTTCAAATGGAGTTGGATGAAGGATGAAGCCAAGCTGGATCTCAGCTATTCTATCTTAAATGTTTCTCTCCATGCATATGTGGGTTTAAAATTGGACTCTGTCAAGACATGCAGAAAAGTCTGTTACTTGTCAAAGAACTACCTGAAGGTTCCCTCTCACCTTCTATAGCCAGGGAATAGACAGCACTAATGAAACATCAGTATCACTCTAAAATACTATTATTATCCTTGAATTATATACTTTTCTTTTTAGAATGTAAAACAAATTTTAATTACAATACAAATTATATGGTAGAGCCATGAAGCAGTAAACAAAGTATTAATTTGTGTTCCTTCTGCACTTATCATTCATTGACTAATTAGTTTCTCTCTCAGGTTCTGAGTGACTGTCATAAAAAAAATCTCCTGAGAATACAAAGGTTAACTTTGAAGTGATTACAAATATTCAGCTAACACTATAATTAATAGTAATGCTTAAAGCACAGCAGTCATCTGCCATACCAATAAGAAATGTTTCCTAATTAGCCAGAGTATTGGCATTATTCAGGATATTTAACTTTTCACTATTCAATCAAGAGGGCTCATGAATCTGAATAATACCTCTTTAAACTGTGAAGCTAATAGAAAGGTTAAACCACTTCAAATACTTAAGCATCTAAGCAAATAAATCTTATACTTATGTACTTAATTTCATCCTGTCAGATCCTCAAATGCTTTATAAAATACTTGCCATATCATACATGGATGTATGTCTTCCACAGGCTCTCAAATATTCTTATACTGTTAACTAATTAAAATAAAATTAGTTATAGGTCTACAGATCACAGAATAATCTGTTCAACATAGCATTTCAATCATTTAATAGCAACAAAAATGATTGAAAAGTGAAAGAAATTTTGCTACTAGGCAGAGTTAGATATAAAAAGATATTAGGTGTTTTATAATTTAATATTAGTTGGAGAAATTAAGAAATTTACTCATTTAATATAACATGAATTTTATTGTAGCCATGAAAAGTGCTGTAGGAATTTCTGACTGTGGTGAGGTTAAGATACAGCCTAGCCTTTTCAAATCTGGAGTAACTCTATTGTCATGAAACCACTTTATTTTTTATTTCTTTTTATTTATTTATTTTTTTTTTTTGATATGACATTCAAGTCTTGTGAATGAATTCACGTAATCTTAAATGTGAACTCTGCTTTAACTCAGATAGTCATTAGCTTTGGGTGCTGAAAAGTCTGGTAAATAAAAGTGTTGCAAATTCTCATTAGGAATCATAAAAGAGAAGCACCTATACCAGCTACATATAGCTGGCCTTTGCTAGTCCATATTGCTCATTGAAGAAGAAGAGCATTTGGTGCACCTGCTTGGATTTAGAGATGCATCACAGGGAAGGAGACAGCAGATGTATCCATAATTTCTGGGTACTTTCTTAATCTGTTCACAGTGTGTAAAAGAGAACTTTTTTTTTTTTTTTTTTTTTTTTAAGAACTTTATTAGAAATCATCAGTTACTTATACATACTAGTCACCCTTTCAATAGCAAGTTCAAACCATTAAATTTGGATTTTCTCTTTTATTATTTATTTCTCTTGTTTAGGAGAAAAAAAAACATAAGATAAAATATTGTGTTAAATGTTGCTCACAATGGTCTTTTTTTTTTCCCTTTTCTATGTCCTTGGAAAAATAAGAATGGCATGAAATGTTTGCATGCTTGACTAATGTGAGTCTTATTTGAACCTTTGTCTGGAAAGGCCTTTTTCTGATTAAAAGCAAATCAATTTGAAAAGGTAATAATATTTTTTTAATGTCAAATAGAAAGACCAAACTTGGAATATGTATTTTTGTAACATTTTAAAGTTCAACCAGAAACTGCAATAGAAAAAAGCTACAAAAAACATAATTTCTAAATTATTTTTGTTATGCTTTTATCTTCTAAATTCGTACAGTGTAGCTATTTTATTCTTCTTTTTAAAAAGTATTTTTGAAACAGTTATAATTTTTTGAGAATTGTGCAAAAATTTACATAAAATGAAAGAAGAAATTGAAATAGCTACTTAGAGAAATAATGCTGTTTGCATGCTGATTATTTTGAATATTGTATGCGTATGGAAGGCATCTCCTGGAACCCGACCTTTCCTGTAAAACATTTTTTCTATTATGTCTTCAAAACATACTGCATTTTTTGTTAATAGCTATAAAAGGGTCTCCCCCCCCCCCCCCCCCCAAAAAAAAAAAAAAAAAGAAAAGAAAAGAAAAGAAAAGCAAACAAAAAAAACACCCACAAACAACAACAACAACAAAACACAATTGGAACACAATGGGAATAATAGTTTATCTCAAGATTCAAGTACACTGATTTTCTTAACTACTGAAATCTCTCTTCTGCTTGTTGTTACTATGTCTGGTTCCTCTGGCTGTGGGAGCTGCTGTGGAGCATCAGGAAATGATACTCTTCTGTTGGTGTTTAGCTTCCAAATAATATAAGAAAGAAACTACTATTCAGAAAAGATATCAGGTTCTGTAATGCAGTGCTGCAATGGAATAGAAAACATTCATTTTCTGTGTGGGCCTTACTAGATCATCCAATTTCAAATCATCTGTGAATATAGATACAACCATTTGTATTGACTGAAAGGTTTAGTCTGGAACATTTCTGAAATGTCACAGTACACTTATTAAGAGATCTGTGCTAACTTTTCAGTAAAAGATGGAAGCTTACCTGTACTCAGTTGTAGGGCTAGGAAGGAAAAACAAAAACAAAAACAAAGCATGAATCTATCCCTAACCCTAAATTAGGGGACTTTAGACAGCTAAATCTAAAACTGATTAGAAAGTCCTGATTTAGTTGCCTCTTACCTTTCTTCTACAGCACATAACCTCTTGGGTAACCAAATGTCCAGCCAATGCCTAATGCCTGGTTGTACCCAGACCAGAAAGTCAACAAAGCAGCACCTACCTCCACAAAGATCTTACATCAAGTACCTCTGACTGTGCCTGATGCATTAACAAGATTGGAGACCTCTACTCAATTATCTTCTGTTTGAATGTGACCACATAAACTTGTCTAATTACTTTACAAAACCTTTACTAAATCTACTATACTATTTTATCAATTCTGCTGTTCTCCTGTAAATCCAGTTTTATTTTGTTTTTGATGTTTTGGAGCAATTGATTTATTCACAATTGCAGAACAGGAATAAGCAAGGTTAGTAGCATTTTTCTGATGAGACATACAGTTCAAAACTCTAAGGCCACATGAAAAGATTAGAGACATTATCAAAGTGGTTGGAGTTTAAAAAAAAAAATGTTTACAGCAAGGTTTGAAGAAATGACAAGATAAAATGCTTTGCTAGAGAAGTTGATTTTGTATTTATGTATTTATTTGGCCAGATGGCTATGTGGAGCAAGCAAGATGATAACATGTTCTAATAAAGTATTTTGAGCACCTAGAGTAATTATGTCACACAGAAAGTGAAAAATAAGCAAGATAACTTTTTCAAAATATAACAATCTCAGTGGGTTGAAATGCTATATCTTAGCAATACAAGTGTAGTATTAGGCTGCACTGCTGGCTGACAGTAATGGTAACCACAACATGCTAAGGGAGATTTAGAGGGTGGTTAAGGCAGAAAATTAATTATACTGGAGACTTTGATTATTCCTATGCTGACTTTAACAAAAATGCATGATGCAGACTCTGCATTTTAGAGACCCTGAATGCTTACTTGTTGGAAAAAATGGTCTGTTAACAGGCAAGGAGAGTCAAGCTTCTTGATTTACTTTGTTGTTGTGCACAGGACCTGCCTCTAGAATGGCTTCAAGTAACTGTTGGGGAATCTTGGTTTTAACACATCCTATTCGACATCTATGTAGGATGTTATTCATAATAAAATAACTAAGGCATAAAATTTAATAGGAAAATAGGGAATTACAGGAAAATATTTACATCAATTACATGAAAATATAGGTTAACAAGTTAAAGAGGGAGCTAAGAGGGTAAAATATTTTATAAAATTTACCTTAAAATTTCCACATTATAAACATTGTGTAAATATAAAATAATCAATAGACTCCATAAGGCATAAAGGTGTTGGCTAGGGTTAAGAACACAGCAAACAAAACCATTAGAAACAAGTTTTTGTTTCTTTGTAAATGTAGAAATCTTGTCTAAATGAGAAATAATCTAAAAGAGTTTAAGTTTTGACAAATTCAGAAACTTACATTTTGCTAAAGAAATAAAGACTTTGCTCTACAGTTTAAAAAGCCAAAAATTAGTTTAAAAATAATTAAAAATGGTTTTAAAAGATGGATAACAGATTTCTATAAATTAAGATGCTGCTGCACTAGAGCCATTCTTTACAATGAATGAATATCAAGAATAATTTCAAATTAAGTCCATTTGAGAGATTAAAAAAAGAAAAATCAAAGCAATGATAGGTAGGAAATCACTAAATGGATGACATGATAAAAAGAAGCAACTATTAAAATGCTGTACTAATACTATGTATATCCTATTATTTAAATTGGCATTAACAGAATTATTGTAGATTCTTCTCTGAAAACATGAGGTCAAGACTCAGCTGTGCCTCAAAAATCTAATAGAATGTCAGGAATCATTAGGAAAGAAAGCATAAAAGAAAGCATATTTATGAAAATAGGTGGAGATGGCAATGATGCATTCAAATGTGGAATATTGAGTGCTGTGTTGTTCACTCCATTCAGTTGATACAGTAGATGTAGACAAGTTAGAGGGAACAGCTCTTATACAAGAAGAGATCATGTAGACTTGGAAAACTAGTGAAAAGATATTAGAATAATAAAAGATATACAGAAAGTGAATAGGAAATATTGATAGAAAGAAAGGATTGACAGCATAGAACTGCACCATCAGCCCACTGTTTTCCTACAAGAAAAAAAATATGGTTACATTATGGAAATTCTTGTCATGAAGCCATGTCAACTACAGGTCAAAACTACAAAGTGACTACAGTAGGAATGAATAATTTTGTGAAGAGTAAGTCAATCAATGTTTTAATAATAATTTTCTGAATTAAACCTTGCATTTTTTTACTGGACTAATACAAAGGATTACAATTTTTAAAGCAGTACAGCAACGAATGCTAAATACTTTGTTTTGCATTAAGACCATTTTTATTTGACCATACAAAATAATTATGCCAATAACTCCAAGTAAAATTAACTCACAATTAGAAATTGATTTTTTTTTTTCCCTTTAATTTATTCAATATGTGTCAGTAGTTTAGGAAAACAAGACATTTGGTTGATCTTGAACAACAATTACTGAACTTTTTCCAATGACATTTTATCAAAACTGTTATTTCCTATACAAAATCCTATTTTAAATTAAAAGCCTGCTTAGACTTAAAGAAAAACCATCCTCAAATAGCTAGACTAGCAGGAACTAGAACAACACAGGAAGAAAAAAGAAAAAAGGATGATACTATAACATGCCAAGAAAACAAAAACATTTGAAATAGCTCAATAAGTTTATTTGTTTTTCTAATATTTGTTCAAAAAAGAAAGAAAAAAAAAAAGATAATGTCAGATAAGGAATAAAACAAAAGTAGAAAATCAGATATCTAGTATCCTTTTGATTTATCCTTTTGAAATTTATCCTTTTCACTGGTTTTACCAGTGAAACCAATGAACTATATAACACAAAGCAATTCTGAGTTTTCAGGATACATAAACCCTAGAGTAATTCTGTAATGAAACATTCCAGTTATTTGAACACCTGAACAATTAGCAAGATGGGAAAAAAATTGGATATACGTGACTACCTGTGAGAGAAAAGCAACCAATGACAGGTGAGAGTTTCTGCAAGCCAGGCCTACTATTTTCAAGGACCTACTACATAGAACATGTATATCTGAACATATAATGTCAAAACCCATGACCCATTTACATATCTATAGAGCAAGATAATTATACACCTGCAAAGGCTGTGAGAATTAAGACTTTGTAAAGTGCTTTGAGATTCTCAGATTAATAGGGTTTTATATAACCAAGGATTATGATGGAAATTATACTCCTGAAGGCCCTAACTTGAGGATATTGTCATGTAATTGCTACTGTATATATCCACCACTGGGCCTGGAATGTTTTGAATGTTCCCTGAAGATTAAGTACTTCTTATTTTGCAGGTTGATTTGTTTTTAAAAATTTATTCAGTACTGCAAATAGTCAGAAGAAAAATGTGGATGCCTGGAGAAGTAAGAAGCTAGGTATATTGTTAAAGTCTGTTCTACCGATATACCCACTTACTGAATTTGGCTCACCCTTGGGTTTGGAAAGTTTCCCATCTGCTTGGTTCTCATCTGGATTGTGAGCTGTATATTTAAAATATTGTTTATATTCATGTAGATGTAAAACTCAGTATTTGCACAAGTATAGTTTCTATGTTTTCTGTCACTTTTGACTTCTACCAACTCTACCTGATAATTATTTTTGTGTAGGAGAAAGCAGGTGAAAATAGTCTTTATTTCTCTATATGAAAACACAGACAAATAAGATATTTGGCCACTCCTGAAAGGCTGAAAGGACATAAAAATAAAACTCACTGGTAAAGTTTTTTACATTTACTGCCACACACTGTCCTCTACCCTTTTTTTATTCCTCATTCCTCATTCCTCTTAGTCTGACAGTGGAACTGAATTGAACTAATAAGATAAATTTCTCCTGTGAAAGCAGGAGACAATTATTTGTTGCAAGGTACTAATTCCTAATATTAGGACAACTTCCTGCCAGCTGGTGGAAAGGAAGGAATAATAGACTTCTAATGTATTCTGCACATGGCTTTTGAGATTGGTATCTCACGTTATGGTCTGAGAGTAACACAGGTTTAGACAGCAGTGAAACAACATCTTCTTCTCTTGCAAAAGCAGGATGCACTTACATAATGCCAAGTATTAAATGGCAAGAGCAGCTTCTCAAATTCTCTTAAAATGGGAAATTTTCAACTTGAGCTAAATGGAATATAAATTACAGTTCTAAAATGAATTACAGAAAACAATTTTGTTGGTAGGCAAAGTTGATAAAAAAACTGGGTAGGCTACCAGAGTCAGCCATGGTGTTTATTTTCCCGTTTTTATTTATTTATTTATTTTCTGGTTGACCAGAGGGATCAGTTTAAATGTAACTTGTCTGTCTGAGCAATCATTTCTGAAAATGACTTCTTGTAAGGTGGGCTGATCATATAGGTTAGACTCAGCAATTGGGAATATGATAAATATTTTGCGACTTGGCCCTTTGAAACATATTAATGAAGCATTCTCAGAGGTAAAATATACTAAGAACATCAACCTGAAAAAGTTGTTTTGCGATGCACTTAGAATGAAAGAAGAAGGGAGAGAACTTGTCTGTGTGAAGGCTGTAAAAAGCTAAAGGCAATTTTTGTTAAACAGCAACAACAACAACAACAACAAAGAAACAAAAACTGAGAGAGAAACACTCACACTACTTGGATAAAATTCAAGCTTGAACCAGGACTAGTTCTGTATACTTCTAGGGTATACACAGAACTGTTTACGCCCCAGCTGTAATCTTTTGCTGTGGAGCAGAGAACATCTGTAGAATGTACCACACAATGCTTGCATTTTCCTCTTTTATTAGAGTCCCCAGAAGTGTCTTGGCAGTGCCTGTATGTTTTACAAGTATTCTCTATCTAACTGTGTTTAAACTGATCTGCAGATTTTCTTCGTATCCTGAACTTCACTAGACATTAGTGTAAATGATGAATTATGTCACATAAATCAGGCAAAACTAGATATTCACAGCCTGGTGTGAGTTCTGAAGAGGCCTTCCAGTTCATGTGACTATCTTAAAAGTCTTTGCAGCAACTTCATGTGAATACTGAGCAGAATCCATATTCAAATAGAGAAGTTAGAGAGATTAGAGAGATTTTCAGAGAGGAGCAGTTGCTTTTACATACACGTTTAATTTTTTTTTTTTTTTTTTTTAAAGCAGCAGAAAATACTCCTTGAAAAGAGCAAAATTCTTAGAAAATTATTATTTTGACCTAAGCAGATGTGAATGAAAAATTTACACTTCCATTAATTACAATACAGACATTTATTATTGTTGTTGTTGTTGGTTGTTGTTGTTGTTATTTTTATTGTTATTATTAATTATTTTATCTTATGCTGCAACCTTCAGTAAAGGAGAGTCACCTATAATAACTTTTAAGAGGTAATGACCCTAAGCAAAATAATGGCTGCAGAAGAAAATCGTGGAAATTATTTTAAGTCAACAGCAATTTACGTAAAGCCATGCTTTCAAATAATTGAGGCTACGACATTCCGTTGCCTTTGTTATTGTACCAACATGCTATCTAAATGTTCTATAATTAAAGCATCCAACTGCCTGAAATACCGTTGGATACTATAGTTTCTTAAGAGGAATAGTTACAAGTTTTGTTACTTACAACTAAAAATTGTATGTAACGTTGGCATAAATAGCTGATATTTAGTTCTTAACCAAACAAAGCACACTCATTTTGTAGTAATTATCCATAAGTTTCTGTACAGTAAACCTTTCCAGGCTTATTGGAAAGCTATGTCTATTTTGGTTAAATAAACATTTTAAGAATCTACAGTATTAAAGAAGTTAAATATAAAAAGAAATGTTCACTGTTCTTGAATAAAGATGTTTGAAATGGTTCTTTTTTTTTCTAATCATGTCTCATTATTTCTTTATGTGTCCTGCTCATTATATTCCTTTACTATGTTTCTTTCTGAGATTTTAGACTGCAGACTGTTTTATGTATTTGAACCTATGATAGGTGCCTGATGACTGTCACCTCTGTGAGGGCTTCAAACATCTAACACAGTATTACTAATAATTAGTAATAGTGATAAGTTTTAACAGTAAATGTGTACTGTCCATTTACCTAATAAATGTGAAAGGATAGTGCTTTTTGGAAATTTATTTGGTATTTCATGCATAATTTGGAATCCTGAGTGCTATCTCTATCAAATTAGCCTTGAAACAACAAATTTTAGAAAACACTGGGAAGAAATTTGTTACCTGAAAACATTCTTTGTCCTGTTTTATAGGAGTTTTTTTGACTAGTCTGTAGGACAGAGTTTGGTAAAAAGGGAACATCTTGTTAAGGCCTGTCAACATTTGGAACATGAGTGTTAGCACCTGTTCACATCTTTTGTAAATATATTTGATATAATTATAATACCATACATTACCAATGGTTGACAAAATATGATTAATACAGAGTACTAACTCCAGTACCATCATACCACTTAAGTGTTATATAGTTCTTAGCAGCATTTCACTGCTGCTAGAGAATACATTGACAAGTATTTTTTGTTTCTGGATAATGTAAAAGTTGAAATAACAAAAGATAAAAAATTATTGAAACAGATGTTTTGATTACCTCTTTTAGTTTATGATTTTTGCTTTTTACATAACTGTAAAATTGTCCCATTACTAAATCTGTCAGAAACATATATAGCATGTATGCAAGTTTCTATATGGTCCTGTAGTAGTAACAGAAATAAGTTTTAAAGGACTTCAAACTATCTAACATGTTATGTTTTTACTTTTATTTTCACTCGTGCAACTGGTTTTTATGTTTGTTTACTTTACCTGTGGAGTTTTTACATCATATACTGCAGTAGTGTCTTACCCCTATTTAACTGTAATCATGGGGTCTTGATCCTGTGGGGGCTTTGGTATCACATATTATAAAAGAGCTTCTAAGCAGTGTTTGAAATGGAAATTGAGAAGTCTTGGCAGGAAACCCCTCCTGCAACCTACTAGTTGTTTTTTCCTTGGGAGAAAAATTGTCAATATGTAGCTATTGCACTCTGAGAATTGGCAGCAAGGCACATTGGTCCATTTTTGCTCATACCATGAAGGATGTCATGAATCTGAGCCTGTCTGTGAATAAATAAAACAATAAAGGTAAAAATAAAGAATATAAAGAAAATGTTGTGGAATTTTAAGAAAAATAAAATAATAATAATAAAAAAAGGTATATCAAGCTTTCAGGAATGATCTGGATATGTTTTGGGGCTCTAAAGAGCAGAATTTATTCCAATTCTTCAGTATGTATAAACTTATGTCCAGATTAATATGAACGCCCTGAATGAGGTCATAGAACAGTAAATAAAATAAAAAACTTACCTGCTTTTATCATGACATAAAAATCAAACTTTGCTTAGAAGCCTTTAATCCGACTGCCATTTTTTTTTTTTTTTTTTTTTTTTCATTCACAGCAGTGAGCTTGTAAAGAGCTCTGCCTCTGCAGTGAAATGGTACTGTATAGAAAATGGATTATCAAAAAGCAATATTTGTTTGTTTATTGAAATTCTTATCAACAGAATGTCAGTGTTTTTGAGAATGTAACATTTGTACTCTGAATTCTGTCTGAGAAAATAGTTTCTGTTAGATTTGAAAATGATAATGTCTGCTGTAATAAGTCTTTGTCTGTGCATGTTTTTTCCCCTAAGGATAGGAAACTCTGGCAAAATACAAATAAAAAAAATAGAACTGACTAACAACTGCTATCTAGTCTGCTTTAAGAAAATCTATCCTAGAATATTCTCAAAGCTCCCTATTGAAACCAACTGAGACTACTTTTTGTCTATTAAAATATGCATTATTTATGCTAAGAGTCAGCCTTTAGAACATGCTTTACATATTAAGAATCACAAGAACATAAAGCCCAACTTCTGACAGTAGTTGTCTCATTACAGCTATCAATAAACAGCCAAAAAGTCTTGCTCTATTTCAGCTTTCATTGTAAATTCCGTTTCAACATCAAACCATGGGAAGGGGAATATGTATTAAGAAGTTTAAATTCACAAAAACTACTTATGGTCCAAAACACTGGAGAGAGATTTGTGATCCTGACAAAATCAAAACAAACACACAGAAACAAACAAAAAGCCTGATATATGAAGACTATTTGATGAAACACGAATTATTTTCACATACCTCTTAGGCCAAGGAGAACAATGTTGCCCTGTTAGTGAAAAAATACTGAAGAGAACATCTTTTGCTTAAAACAGAGCATTTCCTTTGTTCTTCCATCCATCCAGATCAGCATCAATTTATCTCCTAGGTTGCTCAGATGAATGGTCTCGATGCTTTCAACTGGAGTTGCTCCTGTAAGAAAGGTTTCAAGTCATGGTTCTGTCTTCATTCTTCAGTTAAGAAGATATCCTAGTAATTCCTAAGCAAGTGAAGGGACAGCTTATTTATCCATACACCAAAGGAAACCCTGAGGAGCTTTGAAGTCTGAAGCCTCTCTAACTTCAGAACAATTTGAAAAAATTGCAACAGTTTTATTTTAGGATTAGTTACTTTAGTGAAAGTTTACTGTGTTCTCTTTTTCTTGCATATTGTATGACTTATTCATTCACAGAGATGTCAAAAGTGGAAAGACATACCATATATTTATTTTGTTGTCTGTGAATAGAATTCATTGGAAAGATATACTTAGAAGAAACAAAAATATGGTTGAATATTGCTTACTTTATTTATGTTCTGGTAAATTAATTATTATTATTATTATTTTTTTTTCTTGGTGAGAAAGAAAAAAATGTTACCAGTGATTTTGGGTCATATAGTATGGCATCTTTTTAATTAAAAAAAAAAAAAAAAAAAAAAAAAAAAAAAAAAATGTTTTTTACATGAAAACTTGGAGAGAAGTGAAAATTGTGTCAAAAATGACCCTGTTTCTAGTATTATTAGTTACCAGTGTAATTTTATGGGCTAGAAGGATGATATAATCTTTTTATCAGGATAACACTATGATCATATTCCTCCCTAATTTGTCTTGCCATTTTTCCTGCAATCTGTATGTTCACTTTTAACATATAAATTATTTTGAAAAATAGGTTTCAAATTCTTAAACCATTAAGGAATGTAAAACTGGGACATCACACAATTAATTTCTTATACTGCATGCTCTGTTCTTTTAACTGACCTAATCTCCATTTCTATTTCTGAAGTCCTTCTCCCTTGGGAATATTAAAAGTATTCTGATCAATGTCATATTCTTGTGAGATGAGTTACAATCTGCCCCTGGAAATTAATATCTGGTATGTTTTGCAAGGCTTGTTCACTTGGCTTTTCAGCTTTGTGTTTTCTCTTGAGAATTTCTCCAGAATTCTTTATCTCCCACAACTTTCAAAGCTTCACTGAAATAAGTCCTTTAACAGACCTGAGGCTGAGCAATTGGATAAAATAAAATTCAGCTTAGTAAACACAGAAGGGTAATTTTGGGAGGCAGATCTCAAATTAGCAAGGAAAATAGTTGTTTTTCTTTCCAATATGTGTATATATTTATAGTTTAATGATTAGTTGCCAGCTTTCATTGTGCAGCAGGTTGTTTTTGTCTTTGAAGTGGTTGAGTTCCCTGATACTTTGAATAACAATTACAGGTTGAAATAAGCACAATATTATTATTATTTTTTTTCAAATCATGAAACTATAGGTCCACCTTCTTACATACTGTGGGAATTTTTTTTTTATACTTATTTCCAGTTAACATCAGAATTACCATTTGGTTCTCTTGTTATTTAATTATTACTTTTCTGGCTTCATAATATGAAACTTCAGTTATGAGTTTTGTCTCCGCCAAAATTTTTTTTTTTTTTTTTATAATAAAAATCGCAGTGTTTTATAATTATAAATCCCCTGTAGCTCTTGAAACATTGATTAGGGTATTCATTTCCTGTAAAGCAGACTGAGAATAAATGTCAGCATAAAACCACTAGAATCAGTAAAAAAGAAACTGGAAATTTGTCCATTCAGTAGACTTTTTGTCTGCTGAAGGATATTCTCTCTTTTTTTTTGTCCAGTTATGAATAGATGTTGGAAAGCACTGGAGCAGAAAGTCAGAGTATAATGTTCTCATATTTTTTCTAGCTTCTTGTACCTGAATTCTTCATTAACACATTCAGTTCTCTATTATAATGCCATTGCTCCTCCTAGAGTCCTGGTGTGGCCCTCTCTGCTACAGTAAATCTGCTAGTCTCTTTAGTAGATTTTGGAATCAGTTTCTCTCCCAATCAGCCAGCATCCATACTGCCTCTGGGATCCACCTGCAAATTAAAGGTCCCATTTGTCAACAGCTTCAATAATCCACACTCCACTCCTGACTTGGTGCAATCTCCCTTGCTCTGCCGCAGAATATCTTCTGGCTTTCTTCATGGACAACTTGCAGTTCGTGCTGCCTTCCCTCCTACTGCCTCCCCATGCCCTTTCAGATGAACATATGTCCTTAAACTGTCTCTAACCTGTTCCTGCCCTCTTTTTGACACTCCCTCAGGACCCAGTCTTGACCTTTGATCCCCTTCTCTGCTTTGTCAATAGTATCTTTAAGCTCAGGCTATTTAAGGGTGTGAGTCTATAGATTCACCAGATTATTCTAAAAGTTGTATGTACTAAATTCACCTTTATGTTCTTTAGGACTCTGAACACTGTCTTCAAAACAATTCTGATCTATGTTCCCTGTCTCCTTGTCTTCACATTTTCCTTTATTTTTGCCCAGCAGTGGGCTTTTCACTTTCTTTATATTAATGTCATTTTTGCTTGTCTTCCCCTGTTGCAGTCTGCAAAAGTCACCAGCTATGCTCAGCTCAGTAGCATTAGATTGTATTACAAGCATCCTGACATTTTACTTAAATAATGTAAGCAATGTGGTGTCCAAGAGAGCACAGGATTCATTTCAGAAGCCTTTTTAAAACTTTGCTGTGGAAATGTAATTTCAACCAATTCTTCTTCTGTCACTTACATACACTCTCTGTTCCACTATACTGGAACCACTATAAAACAATTCCTTACAGAGGGAGGGTATCACCTTATACAGGAAGGGGAAGTTACCATTCTGTTACCAACTGTTGTGTAATTAAGGCACACATTTCCTATGAATGTATGAAAGAGGAAGATAGGTATGAATACTCTGGTCTTGGTATCCAGAATTTAAATCCTGAAGTGCTCTTATTGAAATGACAATCCAAAATTTGTTACCTCAGTACTTTGACTTCAAATCTCTAAGTCTCTACTAAGGTTGTGGTTTCAAGAACAAGGCAAACAAACTGCCTCCTGCCACCAAACCTGCCTTTTTCTTCTTCTATTCATGTTCTTGTAAGGTTAATCTGCTGCAACTTCATTGTCTGTGCCAACTGAAAAGTACCATGCAGGTAAACACCGACAGTGAGGTAAGCATGAGACCACATTTCTGTCAGCTTATTGTAAAACTGTGTTTTTATGGTTTGTTCCCTCAGTTCCATGTATAAATAAGAAGGAGTTCCTATGACTGAGTTTCAAGAGGTCTTATTCACAGGTTTTTAGAAAATCCTGTGATTTCTGTTTAGTAAAGCAAAGGTACTTTTAACAGGTAATGCCTGTGAATGCACCAGTGCACAGACCAGGGCAGTTCATAACTCTGGGCAGCTTATATTCCACTTGAATGGCCGATGGATATGACCTGGCCCTGACCTATTCTTGTCTGCTTTCTGGATGGTTTTGTTGGTGAGTCATAAACTAATTTACTTTCCTGGGATAGTTCAGCCATAGGCCTGGAAAGAAAGGTGACTGCTGAAGAACAACCCTCAAGACTTTTACAAAATGTTTACAAAATTTGAAACAGTACCATATTTAGCACTTATATATTAACAAGAAAATTTATTTAAGTATGATTATGCCCACAAAATGTATGTCCCAAGAAGTAGAACCTCGAAGAGTATCTATTTTCTACACTTATAAAATGTTGAGTATTTGCACCAGAAATTCAAAGGGACATGTTGAAATGACAGTTTGAGTTGCAAAGCTCCTTTGATGATCTGGTGGAAAGTTGCAGCTCATAGACGAAAAAAAATAGAGCACAGAAAATTTGAGCCCATATAAAAGGTGAAGATGCAATGAAAACACACAGAAATTTCCTCTTGCTACTGAAACAAGACACTCACTATGGAAAACGATTTCCTTACTCATTCGTTTAGTACTCCTGGGAGACTTCTGAGTGAATTACTTTGGCAATTGGTGGAAAATCTAGCTTGAGGTAGATCAAAACCTGGAAGGAGCTGTGCACACATAAACATCACTGCAGTCTTTTTTGCAATGACATTTACAAAAAATAATTAAAAAACAAACAAAAAATAAAACATCTGCAAGATTTCTATGTTCTGATGTTACACATAAGAAAATGTTCAAAAACCTTAAAAGGTTCCTTGTCCCTTCACCTACAGGTTATTTGTTTTTACCCTTAGTTCTGTGTTGTTTTGCTGCCTAAAATGGTATGTTAATACTCCATGGACTAAGATCTGTCTATTATATTAGTTAATGCTGTTTGAGCATCATGTTTTCAGAGAGTCCCTAGGACGGCTATAACTCAAAGAGCTGTTGAATCTCCTTCAAACTGGAACAAAGATAAATCCCAGTTTATATTTTTTTAGCTCTGCCTGTTTCTCACTTTGTGTTTTCCTATTATGCCTGTCTCTGAAAAAAGAGCACTTCAACAGAACTGAAAATACAAGAGATAAGAGGAACCCAGAATATGCACATTCAGGTCACTACAGGTGTTATTGTTGTCTTGTTACTCTGGTATCATTTATGTCATGAGTTCATATTGGTAAGACATTTGAGTTTTGATGGTGATGGTAACAGTAAGTTTTCAAAGAGTAAGTTATTTTAGTAAAGTGAGGACACTGGAGACAAAAAAAGAAAGCTTCAGAATCACAGAATCACAGAATCACAGAATTGTAGGGGTTGGAAGGGACCTTGAAAGATCATTGGGTCCAACCCCCCAGCCAAAGCAGTTTCCTTAAAGCAGGGTGTCTGGGTAAGCATCCAAACAGGAAAAGAAGTGAACATTGCATTTCCCTATGATTGTGTAGCTGACATGTTCATATGGAAATCCATCCAGATGGATCACAGTGGACTACACTCTTTCAGAAAACTGGTATAACTATTAACATTTAGGTAGTATGGAATAGGCTTCATACTTTTCAAGGGTTTTTATTACTTTGGAATTCAGACAGAATCTTTACCTAGATGACTAAAGTGTTAGAGACTAAAAATATAAAAACTAATTACTGAAGAATCTATTTTAAATGGAAATTGAAACCACTGGAGGTCTTAGTACATGTTTGCATTTTTTATTCCTATTTTTATAACTTTAACAGGTGTTCACTTAGTCAGGTACTTGTCTGTTTGTGAAAACAACAGTTAAACGGATTGATTTTTACCTCTAAATATATCTGTTGAAATCCAGCCAAATATTTTTAAAGCTGAATGTGTTAGTGGTATAAACTGTGATAAGACTAGAATCCCAGTGTACTAGAATTTAAATTCTACTAGAAAACTAACTTGACAGAATATATTTTTTAAAATGGAAAATGTGTTCTGTATCAATGCAAAATGGTAGTCGTAGTAGGAGAATCCTCTTAAAGTAAACTCCCATTAACAAAAAAACACTTATGTTTGAAAGGTTAGAAATTTAATGATTGTGTGCTGCAATTTGAAAAATAAAGTGGGGTTTGATAAAAGCAGGACAAAATGAAGTTATCATAAACCTTTTTAATCTCTCCTTTGAGACTAGAGGTTAACCTACATTTTTGAAGCAGTCTCCTAACCTACAGAAAATTCTGCAGTCAAACATAAATTGTTACAGACAGAATTGTTTGGAAATGAAACTGATGTTTGATAGATGTCTCCCTGTCCAGCTACAGCTACAAACCATGTTGCTGAACTCATATGGTTCTCTGGTAATATATGAGTCTGCCTAGCATATTATGGCATCAGTGGATGCCATATTATTTATGGCATCAGTGGCTTTTCCACTGTCAAAGCCACAACTCACATTTTCTATTTAATTAGTGATTAGTTGTTCTTCTATCCTTTTGTTCTGAAACTGTGAAAAACAGTGATAATTTTGATTAAATAAATTCATTGTTTTATTTCAAAAGCAGTTGGATTCACAATCATTTTTCTTTGAAGACCTGAGGGGAGATAATTTGTCCTCAATTATTTTGAAAACAAAAAGACTGCATTTGCATTGTTTGTAGAAGGTTTATATGATGTCTATAATTTCATAATATTTTTTTTCCTGACATAACCAGTTCTAAATTTTTGTTCTTCAGTATTTATCTTTTGATCAAAAGCAAGGATAACAGTCTAACTTCTGAAAGATTAAAGATTGAAAATATTTTGAAATTCTATTTCACTTCAAAATGATTGATAATGGGATCATACAGAAAAAAAAAAAAAAAAGGTTAGTCTTTTACTGACGTGCAGAGTAAGAAATGAGATATTAATTTATGTATAATTAGGTTTTACTGGGCTGGCATTGTAAACTAAATCTAATCAATGGAACTAGCAATTGTATTCAAAGTTTGTTGTTAGACTATATATTACTCCTTTAATCAGAAGAAAAAAAAATAGATGCTATTGTTTATAGTTAAGGAATTAAAACCTCTGGATCCCTACTAAAAGATTTTAGTTGATTTTTTTTTTTTTTTTTTTTTTTTTTTTTTTTTATCCCTGTGTCAATATAGGAAGATCTGAAAAATCTCTTCTTAGGAATGTTAGGAATGTTCTTTGGTTGATTATTGTATTAGTGCTACAACTTAATTAAAGTTCATATTGTTTAGAAATATGAACTAGAAGAAATAGGAATTCTGTAGAAAAATCATAAGTAAAAAACAAGCACAGAGTGGTCAGAAGGGATATAAAATGTGTGTCTACACCTTACAGGCCAGGTTGCAAGTTTATTTATTTATTTATTTATTTTACTATTGCATTTTGTTTCTCTGCCTGTCAAAATATACAAAGCTATAGCAAGCACTTATATTTTATCATCTGCTAATTGGCTTTATTTTATACATGGATAAGTATTCATTCTCTTCAATTTGTTTGTCAGTAAAATTCCTAATGTGATGTGACCCCATAAGACATATTTCTATAGGGAAGACAGTGCTTTGAGTAGTGCTTTGCTGTCTCACAGAATTAGTTTAGCTCTTTAATAGGGTGTCATGTCTAAGATAACATGCTTTGTTTCTCTCACTTGGGAATATTAGCTCATACACAGATCTGGTGATGCATGGTCTAGGTATCTCTGTGCATAGTACTCTGCACTGGGAAGAGTAATCTACAGAAGCTTTTTCAACATGCTGTCTGAGAAATTAAACCCCAAAAAAAGCTTCTCAATCAAACTGGCACCTGGAACCTATTAACATGCTGTGTACCCAAACAAAAATGTAAATTGTCTTCTTTTTCAGGGAATAATTTAGATCTAATGAGAGCAGGTTTCCTGAAGGTAAACTGTTAGGGAGTTGCCATAGTGAATTTAGCAATCCAACATACCTAGCAACATGAAGAAATGAAGAGAGCTGGAAAACAAGTCGGTGAATGAGATCCTCTTTCCCAGTATCTTTATATCAAGATCAACTTCATGTACAAAATTGTATGATAACTGTAGGCTGTACTGAAATAGAAATAAAATGTTTGAGGCAAGAATCCTTACTACTTTATGAACCAAATGAATACCAGGCTCCTGGTTTTGACTTCAGTCATTACTAGACCTTACACCAAGGGTGGCATTTCAAGTGAGAAATATGGCAAGATCTCTGCTCGCTCTTAAATATTCTGGGATTAAAAATCTATCTGCCTGCCAGAAAGTGAGGCAGTGGGATAAATTAGCACATATTACTACACCCTTACTAATAGAAATATTCATTAGTTAAACATGTCATTTCTATCATTTATATATTATGAGTGTTTATTATTTGAAAAGGCCAAAACAAAACAAAACAAAAAAAAACACAAAGCCTTTTCCCTCAGAATAGGAATTATTCAGCAAACTGCAACATTGAGAAATATCTCTGCTAAGATCTTTTTTTTTCCTGACTTTGAGGTTTTCCTTTAACTAAGATGTGTTTTAGATCCCCCCTTCCATAAGTTCCACTCACAGAGTAAATTAGCTCCAGCTGATCTTGACTGCTTCTGCTACAGGAGCCAGCTTGTTAAGTGAGTTCAGTACCAATACACTACACTTCAGCTTATCTTTAAGTGAGTCAGCAAAAACTATTTAGACTTTTCCCTGCAGGATCAACTCCTGTAAATGTTGTCACATTTTCAGTCACTTGTGTTTTGTCTCCAGTAGCAAGGAGCTCAAGGTAACAATTCACAAAAGAGTGGTTGGAAAAGCTCATTTAGAAGTAAGTGAAAGAGCCACAATTTCTACCCTTCTTTTTAAAAGATTTTTTTTTCAATGACTTCTTGTTGTATATGGCCAATATCAGAAATCACCTCTTAAACACTTCTGAAATTTCTCAAAATTCGACTTCTTATATTCCTCCTTGTCTCCGTTGATAGTGATATTCTTTGTTGTCAAAGCATTCATTTACCTGTCTGCTCTCTCCACCCAAATTCTCTTTCCTTTCCTCCTTTCATTCTCTGACTAATGCCAGCCAAACCACATTCCTGTACTTGCAGAACACAGGATCATAATTTTTCTTCATTTTTCTCTCCCTACAATCATGCTTCTCAAGTTCTTTCACTGATCTTTCCATCTCTCACAAAATCCATATACCCTATGTAAGGCTTTATATATCTTCTTCCAGCTTTATGAACTTTTGCTGAGATATTGTTACATTCCCGCTGTGCCTCAAGCAATTTCCTACTACTTATTCCAGAAACAGATTTTGTCGAGCCTTTTGCTTCTCTTTTCTTTTTTTTTTTTTTTTTTTTTTTCTTTTTTTCCAAAATTCTTTTAATTTCACTAGTTGTCAGCAGTGATCCTGATGCAGTACCTGCAGTAGCTGGTGACCTTTCACAGAAGATGCTTGTTCCAAGAGCTAACAGAGTATGTCCTTCCAAACCACATAAGATCACATGCACATAAGTTCACATTCATCTTGCCTATCATTAGACATACATTCACACAGAGCCCCATGGACTCTTTGTTAGGCATGTGTGAGAGAAAAAGAGGCATTTTCTTTAGGTTCTGAATTACCATGTGAAGGTGTCTGTTTCATTCCAGTACCATGAGTAAGGTGAATTGTCACTTTGTCTAGGTGCCTAAAAGTAAGATGGAATGAATCTGGGTCTTGTCTTGACTTATTAATATATGGTAAATAATTACAGTATTAGAGTGAAAGAAATTTATTCTGCTAAAGCAGCACCATACAGTTGAGTATTAACCTCATTACTTGGAAAAAGGAAAAAAAAAAATTCTAGACAAGATTAAAAATAGAAATATAGTATTTACAACATCAGAAAGCTGGTAGTTTGGAGGAGGCATATTCCCAATTGTTCCAAATAACCAGTGAAGTTAGTTTCCTACAGTGAGGTAAATGCTATCTGAATTACCCATATGTCATGCTTGATTTTTTCCCAATAAAATAAGTGTGGAAAGTTAGCTTACAGACATTCTAAATGTCACCTGGAAACAACAGTACTGTGAATGAGACAGAGGCAGAAAGGAGGTAGCCAGAGGGTGAAGTCCTCTCCGAAAAAGAAAACATCTGAGTGAATTGCTTTTAAATTTTTATTTTGTTTAAAACAAACAAACAAACAAAAAACAACAACAATAAAAATCTTTTCAATCTTTTCAGCTAAGATTTTGTTATTGCTACTAAATAAGGACAGCAGCTCTGAAAATAGAATATTTCGCCAGATATCACCCTTCTCTTCTACTAAAATATGCTTTTCATGTAATTAGGCAACTTTTCCTGGAGATGTCTGATGTTTTATGATTAAAGGATACCATGAAACCATGGAAGAGAGAATGTGAGATCGTATTTGTGGATATTTACTACTTCAACCCTATATGAGCTCTGAGGTCTGTATTATGAAAGAGTAGTCAGGCATTGGAATGGGTTGCCCAGGGAAGTGGTGGAGTCACCATCCCTGGGGGTATTTAAGGAAAGGTTGGACCTGGTGTTTAGGGACATGGTTTAGTGGGTGACATTGGCAGTAGGGTGATGATTGGACCAGATGATCTTGGAGGTCTTTTCCAACCCTAATGATTATATGATTTTATGATTCTATTCTTCCTGCCTGCTTTTACTTCTCAGCTTCTTATTTTCTGACTTCATTGTTTGCTAGGAAATACACTGAAAAAGAAATGTGTTTGTTTTTCATTTATAATTATTAGGGACCCCCAGTCTCAACTTTCATCTTGAACTGGCCAAAGTACTCAAGTTACTCACCTTGAGTAGCCAAAGTTGCCAACAGGCTTTGCAGGACTTACAGTCTCATGTTCTGCTCTATCTATGGAGTATTTAGGGTCCTCATTGATCTTCAAAGCTTTGGAAAATATCTTTAACTTTTCAACTAGAAACGTGATAATGCTGATCTTATTTAGCTGTTCCCATTTGAAGGAAGAAAAACTGGCATCTAGAGAGAACCTGTGTTCTGTGTTTTAGTTATACTCAGTGCTACACATCCTTTAAATGATATAGGATAAAATGATGTTATGTTGGCTGTACTGGAGAACTGATTGTATACTGACCTTGAAATTTATTTGAAAAGAGTGATCAAAAGTGAATGTCAGAAAATGACATGTCAGTCACAACTAGAAATATAAAGGTGTTTTTGAATCTTTTAGGTTGATGAGAACTTTACAATTCACTCTCACATGTTGACCTGCTAAATGGATCTTTTTGATATTATGGTTGGATTGCTGCAGTGCACTTGATGGTGTGCTGCCAAAAAGGTTCATCTATCACCTGCAGCTAGAGCAGATTGCAGCAGAGCGAGTATTTGCAGATGTGGAACTGGGAGATTCTGTCTCTTTTTGGCTTTGCTTTGTGAACTGAGTACCCATCCAGTTAAGAGTTTACTTTCTTTTGCTTTGGCAGAATGTCTATCAAAAAATTATCTGCCAGAATACTAAAAAGCTTTCAAAGTTTCAAAATTTCAAAAGTTTCCCCAGTTTAGAACCTAATAAAGGACTTTCATTCCTGACTTCTATTCCTTCCATTCCTGAAGGACTTACATTCCATGTAAGACATAACTCTCCATGGAAACTTTGTGGCTATGTGCAAGTGTAAGGGCACTTGGTGTTCTTCCTAAGCCTTCCTTCAGTAGGAATTGTATCAAGTCTGTCCCTCTAACATCATTTTTGCAGACTTTTGCAATATATCTTGTCTTCTTTTCCCTTATTTCACAATTATTATTTCTTTTAATTGGTTTTAGAAATGTTTTGAGGGTTGTCACAGGGAGAAAAAAACATGCTCAGTTCATGCAGCTTAAATCAAATAAGGATAAAGGTAGTTTATTATTATTATTATTATTATTATTATTATTTAAGCAACACATAACCAACAAGGAATCAGTAAGCTATAATTCAGGTCCGATATCAGCAAGACAACAGATAAAATGACACTACTAGACAACTGGAAAATATTAGTGAGCACTTTTGTGAATTCCTTCTTTAATTAATTCCCTAAAGGTCTCATGCCCTCCTCCAGCACAACACCTGCTGCCCTAGGCAATGTGGGTTACTAGAACCCTTCCCCTGATAGCTCTCACACCTACACACCGCTCCTTGTGGAAGATGTGGGTGCTCCATCTCTGTGTCTGCTCACATCACTTCCAACAATCCAGGCAGTAGCTAGAGAATACCCCATGGGCTGTGAATCACCTCTGAAATATGATGTCTCTGCATACTACACTCTGTATTTTCAGTCCACTAATTAGATGCAGGCTACATATTTTGTCCAATGCGGTACAAGATTATGTTGTTTTGTTAAGTAATGACTTTAATTCAAAACCCTTAGTATATGAGGAAGCTTTCTACTCTGAGGGACTTCACTCCATGAGTGTCAAATCTCTGAGCAGCCTTATTCTGTACTATGGGTGTGTCAGAGTTTTCACTAACTTTATGTTATTATTGAGTAGGCATTTTCACAAAAGGTATTGCCAATATAGCACATAACCTGAATTACCTCAGCTGAAAGTGTTCTTTGTAGTCTTGTGCCAATGAACAAAATGCAAAATGAAAATATCCTTCTCTGTAAACCAAAATCTAAATATTCCCTTTATTTATTTCTGATTAATAGAATATAATTAGCTTGACAAATTTTTATCTAGCAGAGGTTTCCCACAAGTGAAACAAGCTACAATTTTGGCAGTTTGAATGGATACAGCTCTGTTTTTGCTTTTAGAACTGGTTATTTATATCAATAGGAAACAATTATATCACTTGAGTTCAATCATATCCAATTTGAAGAAATCCGAAGACTATTTAATTCATTATGTTAAAATCCAATCCTCCTCTTCCCCCAGTCCATATACAAATGTCTGGTCATGTATCAAAAATAACCATCATTTACATAGATGTAAATATACAATGAAGGAATGCCTTGGCACATATAGCAAGTAACAATATATATATTTTGAATATTTTCATGGTAGCATTTTATAGTACTTTCTAATACAGACCTTTTAACTTAGATTTCTTGCACATACTGTTCTTATTTCAACAGTGTGTAAAACAGATTCTAGTTATTCCCATGTTAAATTGAGACAAATTCTCAGTTATTTACCACTTGTACAGGTATTTGAATAATGTGCATTTTATATACTTTTTTTTTTACAATTTTACAATATGGGCTAAGTTCAGAGGAGATAGAAATGAATTTTTTAGCCACATGGATATAAATTGATACACATTAAATGCATTTAGAGAATTATAATGTGTGGAATTTAAACATAAAAAAGAATCAAGAAATGGATGCAAAATATAATGCTGGTAATTAAATCATATATCCATATATATATACACATAAAATTCTTGTTCCCTCCTACTTCATCGTAACTGTTATGTACTATGCACATCCTAACCTTGATCTTCCTAGAAACAAGTGAGTTAAAACAAACTCATCATTTTCTAGGAGACAAATACTGGGGAGACTCTATGTTTAAAACAGATCAGAGAGAGACCTTGTGCTAAATTTAATAGAGCTAAGGTTAAATGGTATTGATCAAACATTATGGTTTGAGAGAGTGATTCTGAAAAGGGTTCATATAATCAGTATTATATAAGCTCAGAAGACAGGACTGTTAGCAATGAAGGTATCAGAAGTAATACTAACAACCTTTGCAAATGCTATGCAGATCTTTAATTTGCCTTTGCATGACTTTGCCCATCTCTGCAAAAGGGTTTTCTGATGCTGAGAAGAATATTATGGCATCCTTGTTAATTCTGAAACTGTTTTGAAAAAAAAATCTTTTAAAATAATCTTTCTTCATAATGCAACATCTCCACAGGGTGTCACAGACTTGATCAATAATAACAACACAAATATGTAAGATCAGATGTAGGTATTAGAGGAAAATTTTAAGATATAAGATAAAAAATAATTGCCAAATTAGAGTGTAAAAAAATCTGTATGGTATTTTTGTTAAGCTGTGCTATTTGAGGAATGTAAAACATGACTAACTACATCAGCAGGTGTGGTGTAGGTGTAGTGCAATTTCACATTTACATTTTTGCTGAAGCTTATGAAGTATTATTATATACTGACTACTGATCTAGATGTAGACCTGATTAAATATAATTGAAGGATCACTTCTTTACTAAAAAATACTTTTTCCCTTAAACTGCATTGCTTAGTAGCAATGGATTGTTCTGACGACAATTTAGACAGACAAATGTTCTTTAATTCATAAAGGAGTACTTCACTAGGTTTAAGATTTCTATTCTTTTCTTATAGTAACGTTATTTGTTTTTTAATAACTAACATTTCTAAATTTAATACCTATTATGTTTTATTTATGTTTACCATTAGAAGTTATGTATAATAATTATATGCAAACAATATTATTATTATTTTTTTCATTAGGTATATTTTCCAAGAATGATTTTTCAGAAGCAAAACTTTTTAGATCACTGCTGTCTGTGAATTGTTCCTCATACTTTGTGCTAAAGTATGTCACATTACCAACATAAGATGTGTCAGTATTTTCCAGTTGATGTTTAAATCTCACTACTATATCAGATTATTCTTGACTTTGTATGTTTTTTTTAGAAGCATTTGTACCAGGGTGAGAAGACATTTCTACAGTTCAAAGCATCCTACTGACAAACAGCTCATCCTGATGATGTATATATTTATTTTTTAAATACTCGCTGCCCGCGTCAAATGTATGTACACTGATTCTCTTCCCTTCCTTTCAAATGCTTTCTGTTTGTTACATGAAAAGATACAATCCTGTACATTGTCAGCAGCAAAGCAGCAGATTTTTCTAGGTAAAACTGATTTCCCAACTTAAATATTTTCCTATAACTAACTATTGGAATGTATGAAAGTACTTCCATAGTTGTCAAAAATGACTGTAAACAAGTATCAAAAATACCTCTAACTGTCACCCAAAAGGGCAAACTGTAATCTACTGTCATATGTAGTGGTGAAACTGTTGAATAACTCAGTAAATTAATGGAATATTTTTTCCACTCCTAAGCAAGTAAGAGTAAAATACATTTTGAAATTGAATTCTGAGAAGCAGAGGAATGTAGAAAACACTTCCATCCACATTTGAATATTTCCAAGTGATCAGAAGAAGGTGTACAGTCTTCAAAAGGCATAACAGATCTAAGTTCCAAAGAGAGTAACACATACTATGAAAAGATAGTCCCGACTTTCACTCACAATAATGACTTGTTTTTCTTTCCATCTATTCTGGGTCACTAAATACTAAAGAAAGTGGTGGTCTGAAGAATATAAAAAAGAAAAATTTTCAAAATACCCCCAGAGAAAACTGAAACTTTTACTGCCAAATATTAGACTGTCTCTAGATTCTGCAGCTGTTGACCTTATGTGTTATGTCATATAAATCCTCTTAGAGATATGGATTGAAAGATAACTTTCAATCTACTAACTAAGCAAATGGTCACAGAATGTTGGCAATAGTAATTATGCAGGACAACTTATCATGGATGTAAATGTAGTCCATATAATCAAATGTTCTTTAAAATAAAGAATGATAACAAGTATGAATTAAATGAATAAGAATTTCTCCATATCCTTTAATTTTCTATGTTCAGTTATTAAAGTAATCAAGAGTCAAAGAAATAGCTCTGTAAGTCATGCTACACCTGAAGAGTTTATTTAAAGAATGGGCAGTTTTTTTCTGCCCATTCAGCTTCCACATGGGCAGTTTTTTCCTACATGTCAAAGAAATAAAAATTAAGTCTCAACTAAGAAAGAATGTTATTTCTCAGCAGTTGTTTCAGAAATTGTTAAGAACTATACTTGACCCTGTAATAAAAAAGAACATTTTGAACAAGAAAATTTCATATTTTCTTTTTCATGGAATGAAAGAAAGCCCATAAAGGTGACAACTGCAGACCAGCTTTGTCAAATGGCAAAGGAATAATGCTTCCAGTGTGAATAACGGCTCTCTTGACAGGTCTCAAGACCCTTTCTGACTTCTATGCTAATGCTGCATCTATTGGTATGAGATGCAAATCCTGTTCAACAGCTAGCATGAATACTGGTGGCAATATCAGTACAGAGCACAAGTACTTCTAGGGTGAAAACTGGGTTATTTGTTGCACAAGGCACTGTGGTATCATGGCTAGCTAGACTTATTGGTAAATGAGTTTAGAGCTAAGGTGGGCATGTATAATCTCCATAGCAGTCACTACTAAAGGAATATAATTCTGTAGAGGAATAGCTGCTGTCCTCTTGTGGGCTGATAGAGATTTTTAAGTGAGCTTCGTAGAGTGCAAGAGGATAGCTGAACTATCCTATGTGGCTTTTGATTTGCTGCAGGGGTCAGTCTGTGGAAATTAGCTCAATGGAGTTACAAGTGGCAGCTGTCACAAATATGAAATCACCACAGTCTATTCTGGGTGATTTTGTATGTAGAAATCACCTTAGTATTACTAATACCTGTAGCTACCTGAATGACAGCAGAGTTGAGAATAGAGTAGTTAATGTAGAGTGTGTTCCCTGTTATACACTAAGAAAAACAAACAAACAAACAAACAAACTGAGGAAGAGGAATAGGAGAGAAAATATAGTGAGGAGGGAAGGCAGAACATGAAAGGGTCTGTATCACAGAAAATGTGCTTTTGTTGAGATGCTTTAGTATCTATATGGTAGTTTGCTTAGCAATACATATGGAAGAGAGTTTACTTAGCACTACATGTAGAAGAGAGAATTCAAGCATGAGACAGCAGTAGAACAGAGATGGAAACAGAGATCTGTTTGTGTAATAACTGTCATGAACTCTTACTCTGGACAAAAGGCCTATTAGCAAGGTTTTTCAGAAACTTTTCAGGTGCCAGCTACCTTGCAGGAATCATGTGACATAAAATAAGTACCGAGTATTGACTTCATCTCAGAACAACAGGATGGACTGTAACAGCAGCTGGTCATGCCAGTGAAGTGATGTGCCAGAAATATCTTGATTTGGGTCAAGATGATGTTACTGGAATGCAGCTACAAACATCTTGATAGTATGCTTATTTGGTAAAAATAGAAAATTTGATAAATATATATATATACAATTGTGGGTTGATATTGCTGTAGTATCCTGTTAGTACCCTGATAATAAGTTATCATAGAATCAAAGAATATCCTGAGTTGGAAGGGATCCATAAGGATCATCAAGTCCAACTCCTGGCACCACACAGGTCTACCCCAAAATTCAGACCATAAGACTAAGAGCACAAATGTTTCTTAATCTCCAACAGGCTTGGTGCCATGCCTACATCCCTGGGGAGCCTGTTCCAGTGTGTGACAACCCTGTTGGTGAAGAACCTTTTCCTGATAACCAGCCTGAACCTCCCCTGACACAGCTTGACACCATTCCTGTGGGTCCTGTCACTGGTCGTTAAAGAGAATAGATTGGTGCTTGTCCCTCCAACTCTCCTTCATGAGGAAGCTGTAGACTGCGATGAGGTCTCCCCTCAGCCTTCTCTTTTACAGGATGAATAGGCCCAGTGACCTCAGCCGCATAAAGCATACAAACAGAGCTGCTGTTTTGGATAATGGCATGTCCTTTAAGGCACAGGATCTATTGTTGAGTTAAAAACCAGAAGAGACTGGGTTGACAAAAGGCATGGAGCAGGAGAGGACTAGAAGTGAATTCAGTGCAGTTAGATGGTCAAAGATCTGTCTTGTAGAGTGCAGTACACTTTGCTGAAAGGGCCAATACAGGCTAGGCCTGTGCTAGATTATAAAAACAGCACCAAAATACAAGTGTGTGTGTGTTTGGTCTTCTGTCATTATTGTTAGCTCATTCTCTGACACTTATTTTCCTGTGTCAGCTAGCAGCATCCCAGAAAACACTCAGCCATGGTCTGGATTACTGCACACCATGTATTATTTCCAGTAGTTGTGCTCCCAGCTCAGGTCTGGCCAACCTGTTTTGTGGAAGAAGATGATTTACGTGAGGACATGAGCAATAATAGGCCTAGGAATCACAAAACCATATAGTAATCTCTCAAATTCTGCACTAAATTACAATCTAACTGAACTGCCAGATTCCTTCCAGTACCTAAAGGAAGCCTACAAGAAAGCATGAGAGAGGCTTTTTGTCAGGAAGTATAGTAATAGGACAAGGTGTAATGGTTTTAAACTAAAAGAGGGTAGATTCAGATTAGATATTAGGAAGAAATTCTTTGCTCTGAGGGTGGTGAGGCACCAGAACATGTTGCCCAAAGAAGTTGGGGATGCTCCATCCCTGGAAGTTTTCAAGGCCAGATTGGCACATTGAGCAACTTGTCCTAGCAGAAAGTGTCCCTGCCCATGGCAGGGGGTTGGAACTGGGTGGTCTTTAAGGTCCCTTCCAACCCAAACGATTCTGTGATTCTATGAATTTGGTATATTAACAGCCATTGAACAGGTGAGAGACTCATACCTGCACATAAGACATAATTTATGCTGAGAGTACTTTTGTATAAGATTTATAAATAGTCACATACTGTTTGGTATCTGTGCTTTCCTTTAACCTCTGTCAGTCAGTGAATGGAGAGCTGACCACTCAGGGGAATTAATTTCCTTACTTGCTATATATTAATTGTAGCTCTACCTTGCACACCTTGCACAATCAAAACGATGCTCCTTGTAGAAGTTTGGGCTTGTGAAAAGCAATAGAATGTAAAACAAACAAACAAAAATATTTGTTAATTCTTAGGGATAATCATGAATCAAATCCCAAGTTCTAACATATTTACATTTTTCAAACTAACAAAATGTATTCTTTTCAGTAAATATTATTACAGAAGAAATTATATTATTCTTTGGAATGTCACTATAAAAAACTAACAAACAAACATAAACTGATCTCATATATTATAACACACTCATTTTTGTTGAAGAGTTGACAAACTATTTCAAAAGCCTTTTTATCTAGTAATTAATGATTCTGTTTGATAAAAAATAAATAAGTAATTGAAAGCATCCTCCTTTCCAGTTGGCATTTCTCCTGCTTGTTCTCTCAAAGTTTATAGTGTTTACTGTTTTAAAAACTGACAGTTCGAATCTAGCACAAACCCAAGTGGCACTAACAAGAAATTGTTTCCATTTCTGAAACCTATTGTAGTAATTGCTACTGACTCTAGAGACATTCTCTAAGCAAGAGCAGTAATGATAATTTGGCAACTTTCTTTTAAGTAGACTTCGTTTACAAGAGTTAGAAGATATTTCTGCCTTTAGGGCTAAGGAGAGGTTTATGGACTGCAGTAATAGATTCTCACTTTTAATTTTTCAAAAGAGGTTTGCTTAAGTAGTGAGCAAACAGCCCTATGTTTTTCAGATGTTATTTCTTAATCATTAAATTTAATATATATATCTTCAGTCCTGCTCCTTTATGAGGCTCCTAAAAATACACATCACAAAATCCTTGTCAAAATTTATGGAGAGACTATTAATTAAGTTTCATATTAGAAAGTCAACAGCTTTATTTCTCTCTGGAGGACTGTGCTTGATCATGTCCCAGTTGTTGATGACAATGTTACTTTATTATTCACTGCCCAGACTGGTGCATCAAGAGTCATATTCGTGGAGCAAGACCAAGTTGTAAAAAACTATGTAGAGAAAAAGACAGTCTTTGTATTAAGCTTTTTATAAATCAGTGCTAGTACCAGTGAGCAGTTAACTGATGCTTGTACATTCCTTTTCTGTTTTGTTTTAAGAGTTCAAGCACCTTTAAGAGACTGGATTTCTTAGGGACCCTAGTTTAGGTTACTGTAAAGAAAAAATAAAAATTAATTAGCAAAGGATCTTAGGGTAAGTGGTAAATCTGTTCACAGGCATTCATAATGATAATGGGAATTTAAAATCTGTCCCTTAATTAAAACCTAAATAATTTTCTAAGTGTAAAAGAAAAAGATTAGAAAATCGCATATTGCAATTGAATGATACATTATATGCTCCTGTGCTCTTTGGAAATTTGACTCTATCTTTCCCTTTAATGGGAGTCTTCATTCACACAGCAGAAGAAATACTTGTGTAGTCAATCACCAGTCAGTGCTTCAATGTCTAGGGTTTACTTGAAAGGAGATGCAAGTAAATATTTCAAATGTTTTTGCTGAGGACTAAGACCTTGAGCTTTTTTTTTTTTTTTTTTTTTTTTTTCCTGTACACATACGTTAATACAGAAATTGGGAAGTTTTTCTGTAAATTGTATGAATACAGAACGGTACAACTAAAAAGAAACAAAACCACTCACATAAAACCTAATATACAATGTGATCTCTCTGCTAAATCAAAAATATTACAGCATGAATTTTTATACTGAATTATTAGAACCAAACCATATGTTGACAGTGGGCAGTGCAAGAATTATTAATAAAAACAGTGCAGTGAGAAGTCCAGGTAAACAATTAAAAGGCTGTGTAGGTGACTCACAAATGGGTGAAATGTTTAAATTAACAGGTTGATCTAATTGCAAAATGCCATTTGCTCATTTCTTCTTTTCTGAAAGCAACGACCATTTTCCAGCCTGTTGTGGATGCTTGTTATCTATACTTTATTTATTTAAGTAAACCCCATGGTTTCTCAGTTCAGTAGATACTCTGCAAGAATATTTTGAGCATCCTAGTGTTTTCTGCTGGCAGTACTGATTATTTCTCAAAATTTCAGTAAGTACAGCAGGGATGCCTACCTCCTGTAGACCTTTATGTAAAGCAAGTACTGGAAAAATAATTATTTCAAAGAAAGTGCATAGAAATAGTCATTTCATATCTTAATGTTTAAACTCTAACATTTCTTGGATTATTTTGTCTTTGTCAGATTTTTGTTAATTTAGAATCACAGAATCAGAATCATCAAGGTCAGAAAAGATCAAGTGCAACCATCAGCCTGACCTACTAAGACCTATCTACTAATTCCCTATTAAGGAATTATATCCCTTAGTTCCACATCTACACATCTTTTATTATATACCTCCAGGGATGGTGACTCCGCCATTTCTTTGGCAGCCTGTTTCAATGCTTGACCACTTTTTCCACGAAGGATTTCTTCCTAAAGTCCAATCTAAACCTCCCTTGAAATAACTCATGACTGTTTCCTCATGTCCTAACACTTGTGATTGGAGAAAAGAGACCAACACTCTCTTTGCTGCAACTGCCTATTAGGTAGTTGTAGAGAGCGATGATATTTCCCCTCGGTCTCCTGTTCTCCAGACTAAATAATCCCAGTTCCCTCAGATCCTCATAAACTGTGTTTTCTAGACCCTTCACCGGCTTTGTTGTTCTCTGCGCACAGCTGAGTACATCATTTATTACATTAAGGGTATACAGACTGGCATGGAAACTAAAGTTACTAATGCCAAGAAAAGTATGAAACCATTTCTCAACAGAGCTTTTTCCTCATGCTCGTTTTGGATTTAGACATAATTGAAGATAAATTTTGATTTTTTTAATCACATTTTCAGAACAATTTTGAAAGACTTAGACACTTGCTGTTAAATATTTTAATTCTAGAGGGGACCTTTTTAAAAACTGTATCTGTCTTCCTTTTTAAAATTAAAGAGAGAGGATTGTAAAGCAGAATTTTTGAAATACAGGAAGACAGAGATTTCTGCTACCATAAACTTATTAAAAGCAAATGTATTGATTTAACAACTATTTATTTATTTATTTATTATTATTATTTTTAAATCTATTCTCACTCACTCTTCCTTGTTCTGTAATAAGGTATCTAAATGATAGCCTCTTATGTGCAGTGGCTCCTGTTATCTTCCTGGTAAATGGTATAGTTTCTGTGGGACAATATCACAGAAAAAACTCCTCTTTTCTATTCTCCTTCTTGTATTTCAGTATCTCAGAGAATTATCTAATTGCTCTTCCAGTTGAGCAGAAATCCTGAAATGGACTGTTTGCATTTCAGTCAAACTTATTCCTGATAAGAACTGTAGTCTTCAAATTTAGCACAGTAGGATCAGCTTTTCAGAAAAGGTTAGATAGAATAATATAAAAAATTGTTGATTTATTTAATAACTGAAAGAAAAACTCAGTCTGACTTGAAACTGAATTCTGAAAATAAAATTGTTGTAAATAAATGTAATATTTAAATATTGTAAATGTTGTAAATGAAATATAGGACCAGATTTTTGTTGTTGATGACTCTACGATATGTTCATATTATTTCTACTTATTTCCTCTCAGACTTCAGACTCTATTTTTTTCTTTTTTTTTTTTTTTTTTTTTCTTCTTTTTTTTTTCCATTTTATTTTATTTTATTTATTTTATTTTATTTTATTTTTTATTTTAGCACACATGTAGGTCTACCAAAGAGATACCAATCTATCTTCTGACAGATTGTTGTTTGTGAGTAGTCAGCACTGATTTATGAAGGGGAAATCATGCCTGACCAACTTGATAGTTTTCTGCAATGAGATGACTGGTTTGGTGGACTAGGGGGGAGCAGTGGATGTTGTTTGTCTTGACTTTAACCAAGCTTTTGACACTGTCTCCAATAACATTCTCATTGACAAACTGATGAAATGTAGGCTGGAAAAATGGACAGTGAGGGAGACTGAAAACTGGCTGAACTGCCAGGCTCAGAATGTTGCAATCAGTTGCACAAAATCGAACTAGAGACCAGTTATCAGTTATGTACCCCGAGGTCAGTACTGGGGTCAGTACTGTTTGACAACTGCATTAATGACGTTAATGATTTTGTGATCCTGTGATCTTTGATATTCTAGGACTGTTATCAGAGGAAAAATTATTAACTAAGTTAAGAATGTGTTTTAGAAGTCTTTTAAATGGTGGGGACTTAATATTTTTTATGTAAAAAGGTGTTTTCAATCTATGACAACAAAACAGTTTGAAAAATAAATGTTATTACCAATATTACATATTTAAATTGTCCAAAATATATATTTATATATTAACCTTTCAGAATTAAGCAGTCATAAGATGGAAGGAATCAGTTAAATTTATCAGTGAAATTTTAAAGTCTGCAACTTTTTAACCTAGTTGAACAAACATATTTTATATGATTGGTAAAAGTTTATGTTTTACCAGTGCATTTCACACAGTTGAATTATAATAAACGACAATGTATGTACCCAGTACTGTTAAGTTCAATTGCAGCATGAGAAGGAAAATGTGCTCAAATAGAGAGTGCTTTAGCCTGTAGATTTCCATTGCTTTTACAGTTTCTTTCTTTTTCTCCTTAACTCTTTCATTTGTGCCAGATAATTGTTATCTTTTAATATATTTTTATTTATATACATGTATATTATATTGTATTATATTATATATTCATGTTATCTATATATTATATAGATATTTATCATATATTATTTTTGACAGTTTCAGAGTCATCTTCTGCACTCTCTTTGTATATTGATGTACTGTCAAGAAATTAAGGAGGGAATTAAGTAGTCAACAAAACAATTTAGATTCAAATCAGCTTCAGGTTTAAATACATAAATGTAGTTGTTTCCATGTGCAATAGGTGCTGGGGGTTCTGGTGGACAAAAGGCTTGACATGAGCCAGTGGTGTGTGCTTGCAGCCCAGAAGGCCAACTGCATCCTGGGCTGCATCAAAAGAGGTGTGACTAGCAGGTCATGGGAGGTGGTTGTCCCCCTCTACTTTGGCCTCGTGAGGCCCCACCTGGACTACCGTGTCCAGGTGTAGGACCTCCAGCACAAGAAAGATGTGGACCTGTTAGAAAAAGTCCAGATGAGGGTTACAAAGATGATCAAGATAACCTCAGACTTTCCTCTCCTGTGAGGAAAGGCTGAGAGAGCTGGAACCCACAGAAGAGAAGGCTCTCTCATTGCAACCTTTCAGTACTATAAAAAAACAACAAACAAACAAAAAAACCTGCTGGCTTATAAAAAAGATGGAGAGCAAATCTTTGCTCAATAGGATAATGACAGGACAAGGGGGAATGGTTTCAAACTAAAAGAGGGCAGAGAGTGTGGTGAGATATTGGAACAGGTTGCCCAGAGGTTGTGGATGCCCCACCCCTGGAGGTGTTCATGACTAGGTTAGATGAGTCCCTGAGCAACCTGATCAGGGTGGCTTCCCTGCCTATGTCAGGGAGATTGGAACTAGATTATCTTTGAGTCCCTTCCAACCGTAGCCATTCAAAGATTCTGTGATTCTATGATTCTATGATCTTTAAGGTCCCTTCCAACTCAAGATATTCTATGATTCTATGATTTATTCTATGATTCTATAAACTCTTGTTATAGTTGATATAGAACCTTTTTGTAGAGCTTATGGACCTTAAAATCACTGCTGGGTAATCACTTGGCTAAACCATAGGCTTTATTGAATATTTATCTATATGTCCATTGCCTATAATGGGATCACAGACATCAAGCGCACCTACACATGAACAGTTAACTGTGCATATCTTAATCTTGAACTGAATCCCATCCATGGAGATAATATCCCAGAAGCTGTAGCCTTATATCACTAAATAAATAAATAAAATAAAGAGGGAGAGAGAGAAAGAAAATCAGGATTCTAATATCATGATCTCTACTCACTGAGATGGAATTATTAGAAAAGTTATTTGCTTTACATTTGATAATCCAGTCATGACAGAATTATACACTGATGCTTTTAAATATGTCATGCTACTGCTCATGGTTGTATTAGCTGTGTCTGTTTTGATTCCTGACACAGAGAATTCAGGTTCCTTCAGAACTGCTGAACCACAACTGTGGGTTTATCTAAACTCTCTGAGTTGTCATTTTGGTTTTGGCACTTCATATATTGCTTGCTTGCCCTATTCCTCTGTGCAGTCCCTTCCTCATTACTGACAGTGAATTAAGTTTTCTTCACATTTTTTTTCCTCCACATTTTTTGTTTGTTTGGAAAATGAACGGATTGTTTTTCACCATAGTTTTATTATGCCCCATCCCTGGAGGTGCTCAAGGCCAGGCTGGACAGGGCTTTGAGCAACCTGGGCTGGTGGGAGGTGTCCCTGCCCATGGCAGATTCTATGATTATGTCTTCTGCATAGATGTTAGATTATGAATATCTTCAAGGCATCTAGTTCTTGTGTTCCATTGTGTTGTATATTTATTTTGTTTCTTTTTTTCGGTTTCTGGAGGGACCCCTGTGGTATTTGCTGTTACTTCAAATTTTACCTATGTCAGAATCATCCTAATAAGAATGAGCACTATTTTGGATTTCCTTTTATTTATCTCCAGTGTATTTCATTTGTCATTTTTATCCAGGGATATTTCCATGAATTATACCCTAGATTTTTTTATTTTTTTTTATTTTTTCTCAGTAAGGGTATTTATTTAGCAGAGGCTCATCCTAAAGAATTAAATAAATAAATACATAAATAGAAAAGCTGTCTGATTAAAACCTGTTGTTCATTTGGGCTTACACAATGTGGGTGGCACTTGGGGGTTGCTTTGTTGTTGCCTATAAACAATCTGTCTTTTACAAATTAGAAGACTGTTACATGAAAACACATTGAAAGATTCAAATGAAGATTGAGTACTTGTATTTTTATCATGGAACATCTACATGGTAACACCAGTAGTCATACCACCTTGCTGGGCTGACCTTCAGTTTATCTCAGACTGAAACTGCAGTTCCTTGCTGTCTCTGGGCTTCTGCAATGATAAAAGCAACACGCATTAATTAAATTGTGGTGAAAAATTCATATATTTATTTTTAAGGAATGAAGGCTAATCCTTAATGTTCAGCTGGGATAAATTACAGTTTGTCCTGCTAGCATACAAAGAAGAGACTGGAAGAATTACAAATATATTGTCTGACTTTCAGGACCCTCAGCCTCAGACAGGGAAAAATGAGGGACTATTCAGAGTCTGGTTAAGCATCCTGAAATAGACAACACAACCCTGGACCAAAATCTGTTTTTCCTCTACCTATCCTTTCCCCTGGACATGCTACTTTATTGGTAAAAGTATTCAGTTTGTGCTAGCAAAGTTGGAGTAGGAGTCCTTTCAAGACGGTTATGCCTCAAACTGTTTTTTCACCCCTCTATCGTGGGAAGGTCAGAATCCCTCTGGAGATCATTTGTGGCCTTTTGTTTCTAAATCAGCATTAGGGCTCTACCTTATGAAATCATCCTAGACACTGGGACATGGCCAAATTTTCTAATCTGAGGCAAAAATATTTCAGAATAATTTGCTTTTACTCCTACTTGTAACAAGATACTGAAATTTCTTGATATTCAACTACTCTATACTGAGAACTCAGAGCATTAGGCAATATGATTAAAAGCAAATGCCCATAAACAAAAAGCCCCCAGGGGACTAGGGGAACCACAGAAGGTGGGGGAACCCCAAGAATTTAATCAGTGCTAATGAAGAATGCTGACTTGGTGTTCCTAGTGCTATTATTGACATTATGAAAAGTGGTTACTGCCTACAGAGTACAGGACCTATGATGGGATGCAGGGAGAACAGAAGTTTGGGAATATGTGACATTCATCATGGGATGTTTAGTGAAAGGATGAAAGGCAAAGAAAGGGAGGAGTCGGAGTGTACTGGGGAGGAACAAGAATAGGAAAATAAAGGGTGAAAGGTAAAAGAGGCCTCTTGAGTGTAGACAGGGGCTGGTCAGTATACTCATCTCGCTGAACCTGATCACTGCAAGCTATCCTATATCCTCACTAAATCCTATCTCTTTTGTGGGTATATGTGAATGCTAGGGAAATTCAAGCTGGACTAGCTGATGATAGACTAAGACTCCAGCAACTGGAGTCAAAGCACAAACCTCAGAGGCCTGAGGGCCTGCGGTGCCAGCAAGTCATGAAGACCTCAGTCTAGGAGACAGCTACTGGGTGAACACAGTGCCTAACACCAGCTTCTGGACACACCCATAGTTTGTGTATATTCCACTGGCAGGTTTTGATTCTGATCAGTCAAAGAGTAAGAACAGGGTTGGCCAATCTGTGCTGTTTGTGTCTGCGTGGATGTTCTTTTTGTTTTAGTGGATGCCAACGTTCACTGTTTCCTGCCTGTGTTAATCCATGCAGATGGCCAAGTGTTTAAAGTGTGTGCAGTGCGGCTGGTTGTGGGTTCAGCCTTGATGCTAATGCGCTAGCAGAGTCAGATCTGCTTCTAATCCACAGCCATGGGAAAGTAAAAAACAAACAAACAAAACAAAAACACAAAACTCCCACTGCATGTAGTTTGCAAACGCATTTCATTCAAAAGTTTTCATTCCCCTCCCCCCTTCTCCCCTCCCCTCTCCTTTCCTTGATACTCTCTGTAATTACTTGCAGTAGACTATGCTTTATTTTTTTGATCTGCAAAATGGATGTGAAGAAATATACACAGAAAATTATTATTATTTTAAATTGCATGTGACTTCTCACAAGCCCATAATTGATATAGACCAATGTCTAGAAGTTTTTTTTTTTTTTTTCTCTTTTATAAGTTGTAGATAATTTTTGAAATATTTCTTCTTATTTTTTTTTCTTGTTCTTTCTATGTTGAGCTCATGGAGTCTGGGGGTCATGTTACCAGTGTGTTTTTAAGCTGCACACAATTACCCTCAACCCTGTGAAACTCTGCACAGCAGGACAGTATTTATGACCTGTCACAATGAAAGCCACTGTCTTATGCAGCCCAACAGGAGTCCAAGTATAATGCAGTGGTTATGAAGAATATGAAGGTACAGGGTAGGGGTAACATATTTAAACAACACATTACTATGCCTTTGAACATAACTTTTCCAATCCCTATTTTACACTCAGAAGTTAAGCTGCATGTGTCCTCTGTGGGTTGCTGAAGTAGAATTTTGTTTATTACCGTTTATTTTCTTAGCTAAATTATCATCCTATATCACATTATTTGGAGGGATTATTAACCTTAACTATTGAGATCCAAGGGCAATTCACAGGGTATTGCTCACTTAGTCTTCATGATGTCAGACAATTTGTTCTGAAGATTTTTTTTTCATTTAAGAACAACCTATCACATTAACTACAAATTAAGTCTTCATGCAACAAAAGTTTTTCAGGTTATGTATATAATGAAATGGATATATATTCACACCATGTGAGCCTAAGACAGCCATTAAAGTGATGCACTGTATAAGAAAATGCTTGACAGCAAAGCCTTTTCACAAAAATACAAACAATGCTTTCTTTCTTTCTTTCTTTCTTTCTTTCTTTCTTTCTTTCTTTCTTTCTTTCTTTCTTTCTTTCTTTCTTTCTTTCTTTCTTTCTCAGTTCTGCAGATTTTAAAAAATGATTTTTTGATTCTACTTTGTGAGTGCTTCATATGAAACACCCCCCTCATGAGGCTTTTATTTTCCACTCCCCCCCCCCCCCCCCATGAAGCTAATGAACATCCATCCTTTTAAAATATGTCATTTTAAAATTGTAAACCCCATATTATGACATACTCTTAAAATGTCAGGGTCTGTAAATTTTTCACATTAGTCCTAATATCATACAAACTTGTAATAAATACTTCTTTATGCATTTGTCTGGAATCCATCATGCCCGTGATTAGTGTCATGACTTTAGCATCAGAAAGCATCACATACTGATAGTTTATCCAAGCTGTCAATGATTTACAGCCAATCAAGTAAATACCCTACAATGCTAAACACTCTCTTTAATTTACAAGGGGATAGAATATCTGTTAATGACTTTGTCTCAGCAGACTAACAACTTTGGATCAATGTCAGCTGTCACTTGATTAATTATGTACATACAGCTGATCACAGAAAATTTCCACCTTTTCCCCTTAGTATTTGTATTTGTTCTTCAGAACCAGTCATAGTCACTCAACAGCTGCATGTGATGAAGTCAGCAAAACAAACATTAGCAGGATGTTAAATGCTGGGTAAAATAAATAGAATTTGTTTAGTGCATTATATAGAAGAAAGATAGTGAAGACATCAATATTTTTGAAGTTAAAAATTTTATCACTTTGTTAACTTGGGAGAGATGATATCTTGTCCTTAAAAAGTAATTGCTTTATTTTTCTTAATATTTAATGGATTTTATCTTTTCCTCTTACCACTACTTGGGTAGTAGCCATCTTTTTTTTTTTTTTTTTTTTTTTTTTTTT
>CM021765.1:34275540-34351948 GCA_011076525.1 Nettapus auritus | reverse complement strand
GTTTTTTTTTTTTTTTTTTATTAAAATTTATTTTCTTTTTTTTTTTTATTTTTTTTTTTTTTTTTTTTTTTCTTTTTCCACTTCTTTGGTTTTTGCCATTTTTTTTTTTTTTTTTTTTTTTTTTTTTCTTAATTATACTTCACTTAATTTAGGAATGTAGGATTCAATTTTTATTTATTTGTTTATTCCAAACATGGGTGTTATGCTTAAAAACTGCATTACATGCTCAGTGACAGCTGCCAGTATCTGTGCTGGTATACTGCGAAACAGACGAGCATTTTGCACGTCACTTTGGCCCAACATAAATAGCATTATTCTCTGATTCTTTAGGGTACTGTTTGCTTAGTGTCAATCAGAGATGTCAATTTTAAGGAGACAAATTATGGGCAAGGAAATCACAGGCGTTAGGAGCTGTATGGTGCAGCACCACAATATCACATTTAGATTGCATCCCATCTTGCAGAGAGGTCTCTGGTGCCTGTCCACGGCAGAGCTCACCTCTTCTGCAATAGCACAGTTTATCCCATGCTCTTGGGGTCTGGCTGAAAGATGTCTCACACACCTATCTGTTCCTGAAACTTTAGGTAAAGTACTGGTTTCTTAAGTGCCTGACCAAATCTTGCCTTACTAGAAGAGCAAGTTGCTACATGGAAAATCTAGAAAAGCTTGAGGTAAAATTAGGTAGGAATGGGGGTAAACTGGGAAAAGCATTTTCTCTAGAACATTTTCATCATTAACAGCACCTACTTTCAAATCATTGAGGGAGTTAACTGGCTTCTATGGTTCTGTAAATTTGTTAGAAATATGGTAGTCGTGCTGACATAAATGCTTACTTAACCAGCTCAGCTCTTAGGGTCTTGTGTCCTGTTGGATAGCAGCTCTGTTTTGTATCAAACCAAATACAACTGCTGGTAGATGTAATATACAATATCAATCTATAACAGTAGCTCAGTTCCTTCTCACTCTCACTCGGAAAAAAGAAACATATAACTCCATAATCAGGAAGGGTCAGCATCCTACACATGCAATCTGTGTATATAACCATGTGCATCTTGTAGTGATCCAGTTGATAATTTTAGGAGGAAATCTTAGTGATTGATACAAAACAATCATGAGCACTACTCAGGTGCTTTCTTTCTTTTCTTATATTTCACTGAATTATATATCTGCCACTGAAAGTCTCTTACAGACTTTTACCCACTGCCTTGCCTTTCTCTGTGGTTATTGCATCCCTTATTACATTTTGTGAGGATGTCAGTGGAGGATAGAATGTCTTAATTTGAAGGTGTAGATGACTGCAGATAACCTGGCATTCACAGACAGATACAAAAACTGTCTTTATAACTTGTCTTATTATCAGAATGCTTTGCAAAAATGGGGCAGCTGCCACATGTATATATGTAAAATAAATACATACAAATCAGACATGAAGTTTCCCCTACACTATACCAAGAATGAGAGAGTGAGATTTCTGTTATGGTTAATGTTGCTAGATACATGGGAGCATTATAATACCATAGTGTGGAAATGAGCAGCAGAGACTGCTGACAGGGAAAAACTCTCTTGGAGATTGTTGAAGAGTAGGAATTCTGGAGTAGAGCATCACAAGTTGTTAATGCTTCAAAAAAAGGAGTATGTCTTCAGTTATAATTGAGATAATTTCTTCAAATTCGTGTGACAGCAGTTCAGATTCCCCATTTATTCTATCTCACAATTCAAGACAAAACTCAATGAAATTAAAAGGCACATAAAAATGACAAAATGCTAATATATTTACCCTTAGTATTCAATCATGTTACAGAAATCACTGTTAAGGGCTTACTGGCAGTCAAGAACTTAGGAGGAGTGAAAAGAAACAAGGCATTTATATGAACAAGAGTATCTGTGATAGTAACACTGGTTGTGCTAAAAATACATGAAGCAGATGAAGCTTGTGGTTTACATCAGGAGCTGAGCTACCCATTTCAGATTTCAGTACCACAGAGTTTTAAAATCTTTCTCATTGTGAGAGTTTTGTGCTAAACTTGGCTGGTTGTCTAAGCAAGTAGCACCATTGATCTGATTTGGTATATTGTTCTGCATAAGTTTTGCACTGCAATAATGCAGTGAGGATAAGCAGTTGTTATGGCATGGGAGGAAGATACAATTGCAGTGTACTTTGGAGTAGTGAAACAGAAGATGTTCGCATACAACTTCTCTGTGAACAGCAGGCATTTTACACCTGCTTTTGTGATTTCAACCAGAAATGAGTCATTTGCCACTTGGTTTATAAACACTTAGTTAATGTTTATTGTTAAATTTTATTTTATTTTTGATCATTCTGCAACTGTTAAAACTGCTTTAAGTGTTTTTTTTTTTTTTTTTTTTTTTTTTTTTTTTTTTAAATTGTGTTTCTGATATCCTCAAAAAGAGTAATGACAAATTTCAGTTCTAAATGAGTAACTCTGCTACTTCTTGTCGAAGGCATGTAGGTTATTGTCTTATCATTGTTCATTAATACTTGAATTTATACTTCTTCCTCTTGAATAACTTCCTTTCTTTTCAAACTTTCCCTTTTATAACTTTAAACCAAGCAGTATTGAAATCCTGAAAACGCCTTACTTACTCATACATGTAACACTATGATAAACATTTTGAAAGCTTGTCTGGCTCTGCTATTCTTTCTTTCCTGGCTGGATTGCTTTATGAACAGATAACACTGGTATGAAAACTGAAGCTCTGAAATCAAATTTTTGTAGCACAGATTTGTACATGCTCTTTAAAATTTTATTTCCCACAATGGAGACTGAAGCTTTAAATATTAATGTGACTTTAATATTGCATAGAATAAGACAGAAGGTTGAGACCTTCTTATATCTTAACATAATTCCTACAAAGTTAGAACCAGTTATGTATTATCAAGACTTGATTTAGCTAGTCGCATGTCAATGAAGAGTAACAAATCCGAACACAGTGCCATAACGATTGCTGAGTTAATATTTCATTATTCACTCCAATCTCATAACTTCAGTGGCATTCAAAGCATGAAATGCATTGTCAAAAATATATCGTTCAGAATACAGTGCCATTAAATATTTTATCCAATTGGCAACGGTGCTGCAAAAGGGTTGAGCATTAAACTGAAAATGCTCTTGAAAAAAAAAAAAAAAAGTGTCATTGAACTTTGCTTTCCAGCTGTTTCTACAGATCTTCTCTTAGTGATTTCTTTTCAAGTCAAGCAATCTCTTTCTCTCTGTCTTTCTGGTTAGTGTATTAGGGAAAGTCTCTACTTCTGTAGAGAGGCTGCTGAAGTCCCCAAAATGTGAAAGAGAGCTCTTAACTCTGTCTATTGGCATGTAGATTTGACTTCTAATTAGCAATTGTTTTCTTTTAAAGTAAAGTTAGAATATTTTCTTAGATGAATGGAGATATGTAGACCATGCAAGGAAGAATTTACATAATATAATTAGTACTTCAGGTTTTACTTTTTTTCACAGTTCTTATTAAATCAAAACAACTAAATTCTACACTAGTTTCTTAACCACTTATCCCTCTGTTCATGCTGTTTTTTTCCCATAACATTTGGGACATTTCATGAAGATCTTGTGCTCCCTTAACTAATAGCCCAGTATTTCCTTTGGAAGGTTTCTCCTACCCTATTCTATATCATGGCCATTTGTTTGCACTATGGCTAACAGCATGTTTAGAAGATTGTCTAACAGTCTCTAAAAGTCTACATTGCTTATTGCACAGGCAGAGAACAAAAGAATGCTTGCTGTTCATACAAGCAAATTATGAGATTCCTGTAAATCTGTAGTCAAGATTTTGTAGGCTGTATGTGACAGGAATTTTAAAGAAGGGACTTTAAATAATTCTGAACTGATTTTAAGTATGTTTAAGGTCTTTCTTTATTGTTATTTTGTTTTATTTATTTATTTATTTATTTATTTTTTTTTTTTTTTCCAAGTGCAAGGGATACTGTGAGAAAAAGATTTTGTCTGAAAATCTGAAAAGTCAGTCCTGAAGGAGACTATGTGGAATGTCCAGCTTTGACTCCTCTGTCCAACCAAGCTTACATTACATTACCATGAGTGTGAATTTTAATAACTTTGAATAACCTTATTATATTAACATATAAAATCTTCCAATTTCTTTATGGAAAAGAGTCCTTAACTTGCTTAACTGCTCACATAATTTACTGTGTAGCCAGTTAGTGTCTGGGGACAGGGAAAGGTATAGAAACTTTCATCAGTCAGTTAGCTGGTCAAATATAAAGAGCATGTGTGTGATATATGCATTACAGATACAAGTTGCCAGCACATATGGAATGGGTCTTGCCAGATGAACTGGCAATACCTCCACAAGGAAGTCTGCATCAAGGACTTCTGTCAACACCCCTCACATGGTGAATGCTATCCCGTCCAAGAGTTTTCTGGTTCAGCTGTACCCTGCTCCAAGGATCCCAATGCATTGATGCAGTTCTTCATGCAAGAAAACTGCAACATGGTGGAATATGGAGCAAGAGGTCTTCTCTTTTACTGACTGTATACTATCTTTTTATAGCTTTGAAAAGAAAGGTTAACATCTAAACTACAATTTCTTTCACTATTCTCATTTACTGGGTTTTTGCTTCCCATTAGCTAGCCCTGATGTATCTTCTAATGAGTCTGAGTCAGTCAACAGTACAGATATTGGGGAAGTTGATTGTAGGTTTTCTGCTAGGATGTATCTGACCAAATTTTCATAAAAGTTAGGGTGACTTTGTAAAAAACTTGCCTTCATGGTGGATGCACTTTCTGTTGGGCAATGATCCTCTAAGTGATATATTGTTCTATCTTCATTATTCTATTATTAAGATTTTTTAGTAACGGTAAGTTTAAAAATAAAAAAAAAAAATAAAAAAAAACACCACCAACAACAAAAAACTTTGGGGGGCTTTGAGGGAGACCTTTAATTCAAAATTGTAGGACTTTTTGTTTGGGCAACATTTTTTTGCCCGGTCAGAAATGTGGAAGAGAGATTATAAGAAGCTGATATTTGTATTGTTTATAGAGGGATGAAAACTAGTTTAAAGAAATATCACTATACCCTCTGTGCATTTATCTGTTGCCTATGCAGACATATTAGGTGCATGGGGCAAAGATTTCATTTCACTACATCAGAAGAAATTATTTCCTTCCTTGTCATTGCAATTTTTCACGTTTCTAGGCTTTCAATATCTGAGTAATCTCATCTCTTCAACCTATTGCCACAGGCTACAAAAGATAGCAACAAACCTCAGGTGGGATTCGCATATAATGAAAACATAAGAGGTAGAGTTAATAGCCACAGCCATTCAAATGGGTCCTTTACCCATGGGCTTTGCATGTTTTGGAACAGGCTGAGTCAATGACATGATATTGCCTTTACCTCCTTCATGGCCTATCTTGTTTGTTGTCCCTGGGAAATTTTACAACAAAAAAAAAAAAAAAAGAAAAAAAATCCAGAGAAGAGTACAACTTCACTGGCACTTTTGAACACCTTCAGTACTTACTTATGCTCTTCCTAGCTAGTAAGCTGCTAAGATTCCTACACTTTCTGATCAGAGTTTAGACAACAGACAAAATGAATTACAGTAACAGCACACAAAGAATGCCCAAGTACCAATGTGTTTGGCATGATTTAGAAGCATGCAAATGAATGTACTTCTGTACAAGAACATATTACATATTAAATAAATTAATTCAGTTTGTTTGTACCTATTCTATATTTTTCTTTAACAGCATCCCTTGTGTGGCCACCCTGGAGATGTATAAAAACAAATGTTAAGATTTGTTATATAGAGGTGTTCAAATGGACTTTCTTAAAGCAAGGCTTTATGAGAATGTGTATGCTCACATGACTACATGTAGTATTGCTTTTAACTAATTAATTTGCTTGCTGCATGATGCCAAAACTCTTCCAAGAATGGGCTAGCCATGTGCTAGAAAATAGCTTCTACTGTGTTGCTGCAGCTAGTCTGATCAGAGGTTGAGTAAGCCTACATTACACCTGCGACTTTAGTTGATACATGGCCATATAGAGACCCCTAGAAAAGTCGAGTTACATTTGAGCCAGGCAACAGAGAGGGTATCAAGTCACAGAGGTAGCTTAAATTTTGTTCTGATAACAAGCATAGCTTGAGAAGAAAACTACAAAGCAGGGGAAGTTCTTCTTAAGCAGCTTAACTGTGGCTACTAGCCTTGGATGATGTATTGTAATGGTGACAACAATGCATTGACTTGGTTATGGTAAGCTACTGGGATCCATTCACTGAAGTAGGATTGTTGTAGGATTAAACTGCTTGCCTAGAAGGAGAGAGATGGGGCCTTGTTTTTTTTTTTTTTTTTTTTCTTTTTTTCCTTAAACCACCCCAGAAATGACAGGGCTTTCTGAAGTGTATGCCAATGTGTGTTGAGTTTTTGCCCAGGATATTATTTTACCATAGCAACAGGAAATATGGACAAGTCATTCAGAGAGTAATTATGCCAGAGAATTAATGAAAAATAGCACTGAATTATTTTAACTACTAAATAAAAATTATAATAAAGTACAGGCCATTGCAGGAATAAAGCTCTATTGGTTTGGATCAGAGCAGAGTTAGACTAATGCAGCAAACTTTTGAAAGTATTATCTGGAAGTGGTGTTCCACCTTGCACATGCAGATATTTAACAGAGCATCTACCCATTGATAACAACATTTGTTAACAACAACAAAAACGTTTTTCACAATGCAGTTTACATTCTATTTATAGTGTTATATCAGGGTAGTATTATCAAACTACCCTCTAAGACAAAAATGAGTTAAATAATTGTTAAACATATTTTGCTAATCATGGCAAAGCAAGCCCTCCCTCTGCTCTCCCCACCCTCCCATAATATTTTTTACAATACATTTTTATTACTAGTATATTACAGTAGTGATTAAACATGACACCATGCTCAAGTGACTTGGTTACATGGGTGTTAGTAGACAGAAAATAGTTACCTTTTTACCCTCACTCTGTTCAACTCAACAAAATGAAATTAGAGGTGTAGGAAGATAACAGGATTATTATAGAGTCATAATTTCCTGCAGCATTTATTTTCTAAATTTGACCTTTACAAGAGTTCATTATGCTAAGAGAGATAAATCATGCTAACAGGAAAAAGTCGTCCAGAATACCTAAGAGCTATTGAGCTAACCAAGTAAACAACTCCAGAGACAGTGCATGTATGTATTTAAAATATATTGGTGTATCAATATAATAATAATATATATATATATATATAAATATGCCAACCCAATGTGAACATGTCTTCATAGCAGTGGAAAAACAAAACAAAACAAAACAAAATGACAAACAACAAACAGAAACAAACAAACAAACAAACAAACAAAACACGCTCTTTTTCTTTTTATCTCTGTTCCTTCTCTGGATAACAGGGTGAAAAGCCACAGGAAGCAAGGAGAATTAATATGATACCTTCAGCGGAATATATGTAATTTGAAAAAAAAAAATGCTCTCAGTTTGATCAGTCCCATCAAGGGAGCTGCTTCCGGGCCTTCAATAAGCACTAAGCCTAGATTCAACTTGAGAATGCACTTCTGAAGAATTACAAAATACCCAAGATGCTTGAAGGCTAGTACCTGTAACATACACATCTTTATAACCCAGTGGTCTGCATTAGCTGATACAATAAAATCATCTATAAAGACCAAATCAGCTCTGCCATGCCCATCCCAAGATATCTCAGTTCTCTATAGGAAGAATGAAGATCATACATGGATGTCTATCATGCAAATTCTTGATTCTGTAAACAAGCATATCACTGTCTAATTTATTTTAACAGCTGGCCATGATTTAATGATTAAATGTTTTAATCCCTTGGTTCTTATGTGAGACCTAACAATCTAGCTGGGGTACCAAATCTTAGACAGTTCAGTGACCTCTTCAGCTGACTGGTTCTCTACATAGAACTGGATTTATTTATTTATTTATTTAATTATTTATTTATTTTTACTTTTTTTTTTTAATCTACTTTCTTGCCATACCACATCTTTTAGTTCTGAGGCTGAAATGACAATGTCAAACCATCAATTTATACTAAAGGATTAGGAAGAAGTTGTAAACCAACCAACCAACCAAACAAAAAACCTTCAAAATTTAAAAGAGTTTACAAGATAGGTGATTAAAATGCTTATGGTCTCCATGCCATCCCTTCCTTGAAGGTAAGGAAGAACTCTATGCTGCTTCTGTCAAATGACAACAATGAAAACACCTATAATACACTGAAATGTTGATGGGTGCCTTGAAGTAGGGGCAGCAAGTAATTGTTGACATAACTGAATGTTTTGGAAATTGTTTTGATTTTGTTTGTTAATGTCACAAACAAAAATAATATGGCCAATAATGTCCTGTGGCAGTGTGCTGATTAGAGCTTCCTAAACACAGAGAAGAGAGACAGGATATACTGAATGTTCATCTGCTAATAGAGGTATTCAACAGATAAACTTAATGCATGACTTATTTTCTACATTTTTTACATTTTTTTTACATTTTACATCTACATAATATTTGCTGGTGACCTATAAATTTAATTAATATTTATTGTGAAAACTTCCTTTTAGTCTTTTGCAGATGAGTAATTTTTTATAAATCCACAATATATCAATTCATTATGTAATAAGTACAATGTAGCTTATAACTCCTTCTAAAGGTATGTTTTGAAAGATGTAGTGGATGTCTGAATGATTTCTAGAATGCAACACAAACCTGCTTTTGTGCTTTATGTTTACTTATCATTATATTTATAGGTTGTAGAACAAATAAAGAAACCTATATTAATTCCTGGGGACCAGGTATTTCAGATTTTTGCTTGGATCGGTGTACCTCTTGTGGAATGGGCTTGTGAAACTGAGGTCTCAGTGTTAAAACTGTGTTAAAACTAAGTGTCTTGTGGATTTCATCATTTAAAATTAGCTGGGATAAGACTGGTTCTGATTAATATCTTTGCAGACTTCACTATATAATTTATATGAATTCTCTCAGAAAATTTTAAATTTCTTTATGATGGGGCTTCTACTAAGATTCTTTTAATTTCAGATTTCTTTTTTTTTCTTCTTTCTTCCTTGTTTTATAGTAAAATATAGAATTAAAATTAATTTAGATTAAATTTAAAGATTATTTTAAAACTAAGATGGATGAAGATTACAGAAAGATTGAGGGCAACAAATATAATTGGAGATAATGGGGCTGTGTCTTGGGGCTATATCATACTTCATTATTTAGTTCTTCTTTAGATGACACTCAATAATTCAAATGGGAAGGCTGTTCTGGGGAGAACACTGACTGTGGAAAAGCATCCTTGGTGGATTCTTAGAGAATTTTCTTATACAGATCAACTTTTTCTCGTTTCTTCTCTCACCTGAGATGTATACTAATTTCAAGTGAAATCAACATAGTTGTTTTTTTTTTTTTTTTTTTTAATTTTATAAAAAAAAAAAAGAAAAAGAAAAAAAAGGAAAATATGAGTGTGTTGTAGTCATTTGTAGTTATATTTATTTTGTACTATATCCATCATAACGGAAAAATTATTGTGACTTGACAAATTGTTTCTTTTTAACACCAGAAAACATTTGTACGTATTACTCATACATTATGTTTTGAAGTATTGCAAGTCAAAAGTAAAGCTCACACAGGTCTAGCTACTCTCTTGTATACCTGCTCCTGGGATCCTTTTTCTTGCAGAAAAGATTTCATTGACTGAACTTCAACAAGTTAACCTATGGAATAGTTACAGTACCTGATCACTCAAAAAGTGTGTCAGAGCTATCAGACTCAACAATATATTTATATTAAATTTTCATATAAATATATTTGAAAAGTCTTATTTTACTACTTTGTGCAGACTGATTTTCTCCTGTAGTTTTCATTTGTAGTGTCTTAGCTATAATGCTATAATAGTAAAGTTGGCTGATTATATACTCTGACATATTAGCAAAAATGAAAACAGCAGAGTGAGGAATTGATTGCTCCTAGTTTATTATTCTAGAATATAAAAAATCTGACAATAGAGACAATAGAGAATTTGGCTGGATTTAATCAACTTAAATGGAGTGAAAGGGGTCTAGGGAACATATGTTGTAACAATAAAGTGATCATAATTGTACTTAGAATGAAGCCAATCGCCATGATCATACTGACTGGGAAGATTTTGGCTCCTTTGGGGAATACTCATCCACTGAAGAAAAACTGCACAATGAGGAACTCAGGACTTTATTTTACTGCTGAATGTCTTTCCTTCCAACACGCGTAGAAGACTTCTCATTTGCCTTGAATTTCATAGAGTACACATAGGCAGATAGTTTTATCTCTTTTCAAGACTTAGGTTTGAAAAGGCCCATTAGATACAAAGAACTGAATGACATTTTTCACGTTGTTGCCAATGTTATCATCTATTCTTCTTTTACATATCTGAATAACTGACAGTAGTTATACTTTACATACACAACTCATATGCAGTGTAGCCATGTATTAAAATGTATTTTATTTGTCCAGGAACTAGTAGCTGAAAATCTTTCCATGTTTTCTGTAATTATTTGGAATCCTGTCATTACTATTTTACCTTAAGAAATACAATAGTCCTTTGGGAATGTGAAGAATAAACCATCAAAGAGAAAGTTAGTGATGGACTTTATCTGCTCCATCAAAGATCTAATAAAGATGTTCTCTTACCTTTTAGTATATTGGGCTGCTATACATAACTATTAAATAAGGAGGGAGCAGACGTTGTTTAAGCACACCTATGCTAATACAAACTGTTGAATACTTTTCTATGACAGCAGCCCTTTACCTGAAAAGCACTGAACTTCTTTTAGCAAACTAGGTTCTGTGCATATGATTTTTGATTTTTTAATAATTTATTTTATTTTATTTTATTTTCAGTTGTATGGAGTGCTGTGATGTTATGTTCCTTCTGTGGCTTTTCCCTTTCTGTTTATTTTTGTCCACCTCTGGGAAGGTGGACTTTCTCTATTTAATGAGAAATTTGTCCTTGTTGAGCTACAGCAAAGGCTCAGCATCTCCAGACCTATTTAATTTTTTACAGACAATTTTGACATTGTCGATACCTTGTTATTTCAGTCAAGCTTTCCTTCTGATGAGTAGCAAAATAGGCCATTCGAAGCTGCTAACAATTTCAGAAGTAGCCTTAACAGAATACTCCCTTAAACAAGGGATGTTTCTTCACAGTTTCTCATTTTCTTCCACCAAAACTATTTTTAAAACACAGCCAGCTCAAATGGTTGCTCCTCACTCACTGCAATTTTCACTTAATTTGCTCTCAGTCATGGGAATTACTGTAGCCCTAGGAGGACTTATTCAGCACCATTTATTAGGATGATTTGTGGTAGAATAAGCTGCAGTCCTTCCAGTTTTGCAGCATGAGAAGTGTAAGCTTTCTTGGAGCTGGGAATGCTGCTAAGAATACTAACTGGAGAATCCTCTTTTGGATGCTCATCTTGTCAAAATTTTTTGTAAAGCTATCCCTAATGTCTGTAATGTGCAAATGCTTGTGGTTTCTTTTATTTCTATGCTTGATTTTTTTTTTTCTTGATGTAAAGTATATTTGCGTAGCAAGACAGCTCTCAGATCTTTCCAAGATCTTACTGCAATTAAAAGGGTATGTATTTAGATGACTGATGTGGCTTATGAAGCTAATTCCCTATGGAGTTTCAATGGTTGAAAAATATCTATTTAGAAAGCCAGAGAATACAGATAGTTTTTCCTTCTGTTTGCCTTTTTTTTTTTTTTTTTTTTAATTTGACTCTGAATCAGCAGGGGAATTTTTAGTTTGATGATTTGCAGAGGGTGCTCTAATTCTCTCAGAAGACATCAAGCTTAGGTATTGAATCTTAGAACAAACAAGTGAAAAGACTGAAGGTCAGGATCCTGGGCGAGCAAGCAAAACAATTTGTCTAAATCTCTCTTTTCAGTATGATATTGAAAATGAAGTTAAATATCACTCCCAATTTTATTTTGTAATGAGTATATTTTTTGTACTGAAACATCACAAACATTCCTCAGCCTAAAGATTTTGCTATTGGAGAAGTGGTGGCCTTCATGTGTTACTATCCTTATATATTTGATCAGTTACTTTGCAGGAAATCCACATGGTCACTTAGTCTGTTCAGTAATCCTAAAGGTTCCAGAGAGAACTCCCGAGAGCTTTCAAATGACCAGCTCCCCTGAGCTTTCAAAGCTTAAATCTTCATAATGAAAGAGGAAGACTTTCCACAATACCTACTGACAGAGTGATTTGTGTTCTTAATGCATTTAAACACATTGGAAAGCAGCCCCTAAGAGATTGTCTTTTGTTGGGTTTTGGACAAGGTTTGCAAAAGGGTGCAGAGACACCAAGCTGTTATATGGTTAATTGAGAGAGAGATGCTTTCAAAGAATAACTTGGATTTGTAGCCTAATTTTAGAAGCTTTCAATCAGTCTCTGCATTCATCTTTCCCTCCCCACTGAACAAAGGGATGCTGAGGACACCAGTCTTGCCACATAGAACTGGTAGTGGGGATACTATTTTGAGGCTCATAAGTCAGGTAGATTTATTTATTTATTTATTGTTTATTTTTAGTGATGTCTTTTCCCTTCTATCTGTAATCTATCAGATGATCATAATGCATTTCTTTTAGGATATATATTAATCTTTTTTTTTTTTTTTTTTTTTTTTGGTAAGCTGTAAAATTCTAAGTATTATGTTTCATATGACATTGAAAGAATAAAATGCTTATTTCAGTCATCCTTTAGAATTTTTGTATTTGCATATGATTAAGACTTATAGTAAAAAAAATGTCTAAACAATTTAACTTTAATCCATATTGTATTTTCATTCCTGAGCTGCAAGGTAGAGCTGCAAACTTTGAAATGGATCTTTTCTTCTTATTTTTATTTTATTTTTTTTATTTTTTATTTTATTTTATTATTATTATTATTATTTTTAATCACAGTATTATGTGATAGAGTGAAAGAGATACAATTGTTTTTTGTAGATAATAGTGTTTTGTGATTTAAAGTTTCAGAAGAAACTTGTGGATAGAGAAATGCTTCTTATTGCATTTTTAAGCAGAAGGCTTCAGATGATTATAAAACTCATGAGAAGCAGATCTTTAAAACTGCAGAAAAAGTTAGAATTCGGAAACTGGGAATAAATAATGCTTGGTCAATAGAGAAAAAAATAAATTAAAGCAATTCCTGATTTGGAGAAGGATCTACTTGTCTTCTGTTTCAGAGATTCCAAACTGGATTAAGTGATTAACTACATTTGATTTTTTTTTTCTTTTTCAATATATATATATATATATATAAGAACACTTATTTATTTATTTATTTATTTATTTTTAATAATTCTAATGTGTGGTCCATGGGGGTAGGCCAAAATAGTTTATTGTAAAGATGAAAGTTAATTACATCTCTGTTATTTTTCTTCTTTGCTACTATTCTCATTCCTGGAATTTTGTAAAATACTTTCAGGAAATTGGAATAATTTACACATTGCAGATAAAATATGAACACTTGGAAAATGCCTATATGTGTGGAAAAAATAAAAGCAAAGTCATGAAGCTCAATAGTGACATTGTTTTAGGCGGTGTCAGAGGAGACAATAGTGAGGGCTTAAGTGAGAACGTAATTTTAGGCATAAACTGAGGTGTTCTGTCTGCAGTAGAATAAGCAGGTGAAAATACCTGTTAGGTAGAAACATACATTGTCTCCTGCAGCTCCTACAGTTTCATATACTGCCAACAATTGCTATCTATCATGTCACCTAAAAATCTGTCCAAAAATACTTTGCCCCCTTCTTCTAATGTCCTATTTATGAGTCTCTTATAGAAAATTACTCTCTTAATTTAAAGACTAAAATAAGAAAATCCGATGCCTGAAATATAAATACAACTCACTAGTATACAATCAAATATATTTTGGAAAAATTAATTTAATATTTACTAAAGTTGGCTTCCTAAAATTGGCAATAAAATAAAATAAATATAAAAATAAAAAAAAAATAAATCTGTTGAACAGCTTCTGATTTTCTTGTATAGGACAAAAGCCAGATATGAGAAAAGGAAGCAGAAAAAAAATCCACATATAGTCCACTGAAAAAAACTCTCATGGACTTCTGGAGGTCTGGACTAGGTCTGCACTAATAATGATCATGACTCTTATGCAACTTATACAGATTTTTTTCAGTGTTTGTGAGTCTAACAATGAAAATTTGGGAAAGAGGATGCAACACAATAATTCATATTAGAGATGGGAGAGTACTGGAAAATTAATGGGGAAAATGTCTCAGTTTCCTTTTCCAAAACTGAACCTTCCATCTGGAAGTAGTATGAAGTCCAGGCTGCTCGGCTCCTTACGAATTATTTGCCCATGTGCTCCTGCCAGTGGTTTCACTATTCATGCTTGCTATGCTATTCTCCCTACTTCTTCTAATTAGGACAAAACAAACAAAAATACAAACAAAAAACCTCTGATAATACTGTATTTTCCCAATCATGAAGAATGTAATAGAATATTATTTTCATTCAGGTTTAAATGCTTGCTTTTATTTTAGAGTGTCAATTCCATTAGCATTTTTTGGTCATGCAGAAATAGCAGTCATATGCCAACTCTTACTTCCACTGTGCATCAGGTATCTTCCCTTTTTTTCAGTGAAGTCTGAATTATTCTTACTTCAGTGAGGAAAAAATAATAATCAACCATCTTCCATATTTTTATAGCTTATTCATGGTTCCTTTCATCATTAATGTCTCATTTGCAAATGTCTCTGAAATATGTATTCACATATAAATGTGTCTTGTTAATTATTAGAATTTAGTAGCTCCAAATGTTTACAGATTATTTAAATTCTAATATCTTATTATTATGCAGGTAAACAAATACTATTAGCTTCAGTATTTTCATAGCAGAATAGGCATTTACTTTTGTTTTTAGGGTTACGCTTTGCAATCACTTGCAGTTGCTTGCAATATTAACTCTAGTGAGCTGAGTAACAGCAGATCTTCTGGACATCTTAATGCTAGCTAGAACAAGGAAGAGTAACAGCAAAAAGAGGAACAATAAAAATGTTGCAGAGTGATTACTATTGCTTTTTTTTTTTTTTTTTTTTTTTTTTTTTTTTTTTTCATTTCTATTGTAAACCATCTATCAGCCTGCACAAAAATATAAATGCTGCGATTCCTTCATACTCAACTAAGTAATCTGTTACAGGAACAAAGCTCACTTTTATACTTTCTTTTATTCATCTTTGCAATGCCAGGTAGCAGCTATGACATTCCAGAACATGGGCTTTTTAATTCCTTCATTAAATGAAGTAACTTAACCATGATTTAACTTACGGAAGTGGATTAAGTGATCTCAGTGACAGAAGATTAAAAAACAAACAAACTAACAAACAACAAAAAAACAGACTTTTTAAAAATAATTGTTCACATTAGAATCCTAGTCCAACCAAAATGATTCTTTAGTGAGATGTACCGTATCGCCAAGATTTTGCAAAGCTTTATTTTCTTTCTTACCTGTAGTATTTCATCCTTCCCTGTACTCCAGAACTTTTTCATGCCAAAAGAAGTTGTCTACAAATCTGGAGAGTTTACAAGGAGCGGACACTATTTCCCCATGTTTATGTGGCAAGGTTCTGGCAGTGGGGGTACCTCAGGGGTGGCCTCTGTAAGGAGTCCAGGAGCTGCCCCATGTGAAATAAGGGCCAGTTTCACATGGCTCCAAAGTGACCTGCTGCTGGTCAGAGACTAACCAATAAGCAATGTTGTTTGCACTTTTGTAAGAGCAGATTTAAGAAAGGGAAAAAAATCAAATCAAAACAAAACAAAAGCAAAAAAAAACCCTGCTGCGCAACAGCAGCTTAGAGAGTAAAGAGTGAGAACCAGCACTGCAGGCCTCAGGGTCAGTGCAGCAGGAGGGCAGGAGGTGCTCCAGGCACACAGCAGCCGTTCCCGTGTGGCCCGTGGAGGAGCCCCCCGGTGGAGCAGGTGGATGTGGCCTGGAGGAGGCTGCAGCCTATGGAGAGCCCCCACAGGAGCAGGCCTTGGGCTGGAGCTCGTGGAGAGAAGCCCATGCAGGAGCAGGGGGTCTGGGGGGAGCTGTCGCCCGTGGGGGACCCGTGCTGGAGCAGTTTGCTCCTGGGGGATGGACCCCGTGGTCCGGAGCCATGTGGGAGCAGTTCTTGAAGAGCTGCTGCCTGTGGGCAGCCCCCCAAGTCTTAGTTCGGGAAGGACATCATCCTGTGGGAGGGACTCACCAACAGTTTACTCTCACCTTTTGTGCCCCTGTGAGAAATCCATTGTGTGGTAGTTTTGTGGTATGGAAGATGGATGTTTAACAAACAGCTCACTTTCAAAGCATCAGCTGTAGGGTACTTCCAATTGGTAATGCTGTCTAAATATGTATCTATAAAACTACATTGTTGAAGTAGCTCTGCTGTTAATGCCTTAACAGTATTTCATATTGAGCAGTGAGACTGGTAAAAATGGGTCTGTCTGTATGTAAATATAATGTTGATGAGAAAGTGTTATCTGATTGTCATGTTATGTGGAGGTTCAAAATTGTGCAGTAATGAGTGAAACACGCTGCTCTGCTGGGCTCCTGTATAAAATATAAATATAAAATATATGGATATATAATCCATATATGTAATATGTAATATATAATATATAATAATATGTATAATATATAACAATATAAAGTAATATAATATATATATATATAATCCATATATATATCCATATATAAAATATATGGATATTTTAGCAGATTAAACAATGCCTACTAGAGTGCAGTCATCTGTCCTGATGAATTGTGATAATGATTGCGAGCTTGCTTTTGGTTCCAGGTGTCGGACACTCTCCCAGATGATTTCAGATTATGGTGTGGGATTTAGGACATTCCAGGAACCACTCACAATAGATAATTGTACATAATAACCCTTCGTTGAAAACCAAGAGTTTACAAGAATTAACTATAACGTAGCAGTAATGGTATTGTTGCTAGGTATATTTAATTCTTTGTTTTATATACAGACATTGGCTTTTGATACTAGAAGACATACTCAATCGTTCAATGGATTTGATCTTATCTGGAAAACAAAGGGAGAATGAAAAATGAGATGGATGTTACTGAAATTTTATTGTAATACTTGCCTACCTTGTCTTTTTCTATATTTTTAGTAATAAAGAGATTGTATATGCAATTTCAGTCTGACTAAACTCATTTCAGTGTATGCCTGGATATTTTGTTTTAGTGTGAAAAGAAAAAGGGTATATAGGTTTTCCTAGCTAGTTTATGTAAGAGGGACAGTTTGCTCTTATTCACCCACTGACACAGCAATACATAGCTACTTGCTTCTTATGTTCAACAACAATCTATTCAGAGGTTTTCACTCCTTCTTTAATAACATTGATCATTTTTAGTTACCAGATGTCACACAGCTGAATAAAGACTGAGTAACAGCATCATTAAACAAGGGTTAATGCTTGACCAAAGTTTAAGTAAATACAGTAACATTTTTCTGAATTTCCTTATGTTTTTGTAGAACTGTGATCCTTGTGTAGACACTGGAGCAACAGAAAATGTATTGTTCAATTCATTCTCTTTCCTCTTCAGATTTATTATAAAATTTATATGAATTAATAAAAGTTCACCAGAAAGTACTTTTCATATGATTTTACAGTTACATTGTGACAAGTTGTAATGTGAAATATAGCTTGCTAGTCCCCAACTCCTTTGAATTTCTGTTCTCATTTGTATAGTTTAACACTGATACTATAATACTTAGGGGAAAAATAAAAACACAATATTCGCTATGTTCATTGCTAAAATATATGAAGATATTTGTCTTGAGCTGTAAAATGCTGCAGCCAACTCAGTGCCATATTTGCATGACTTTTTTAATCTGCTGTTTTCCAAGTAACAGCAGAATTGATTTTTTTTTATTTTTTATTTTTTTTAATTTTTTTTACAGTAGTGTCTTTGTTTTATTCATTAGACAGCCCCCTACTTTTAATGAATGTTGTCCTTTCCCTTGCAAAGCTCAGTGGACAGAAACAGCAAAAACCCTGGGAAAAAAAAGCATTATGAGTGTGAATTTGTGTTGCAGACTTCAGTGGGGCAAAGTTTGTTTTTGATACCTTAACACATAATCTAATATGTTAGTAGCAGAATAAACACTGTCGTTCATCATAGGAACAGGCACAGTTCCTGATGTTTTCAATGGGACTTGTAGGTGCTTTATACCTACCAAAATACCATCTCAATATGGATGTGGGTTAGCATCATTAGAATCACAAAATCATAGAATCATTAAAGTTGGAAGAGACCTTCAAGATCTTGGACCTTGGTCTAACCATCACCCTACCACAGATTTCACCTACTAAACCATGTCCCTAAGCACCAGGTCCAACCTTTCCTTTAACACCCACAGGGACAGTGATACCACCACTTCCCTGGGCAACCTGTTCCAATGCCTGACTGCTCTTTCTGAGAAGAAATGTCTCCTAATTTCTAACCTGCCCTGGTGCAACTTGAGGTCTTTCCCTGTCATCCTATCACTAGTTACCTGTGAGAAGAGGCCGACCCCCAGCTCTCCACAGCTTCCTTTTAGGTAGTTGTAGAGAGCAATAAGGTCTCCCCTGAGCCTCCTCTTCTCCAGACTAAACAACCACAGTTCCCTCAGCTGCTCCTTATAGGACGTGTGTTCCAGGCCCTTCACCAGCTTTGTAGCCCTTCTCTGGAGATGTTCCAGGGCCTCGATGTCCTTCCTGTACTGAGGGGCCCAAAACTGAACACAGTAGTCAAGGTGTTGACTCACCAGAGCTGAGTACATGGGGACAATCACCTCCCTGGTGCTGCTGGCTACACTATTCCTGATACAAACCAGGATAGCACTGGCCTTCTTGGCAGTCTGTAGTGTTCTGTCTTCAGCAAATTCCAGTTATTCTTGCCAAATTCATATATTTTAAAAAAATGCAGATATAACTTTAAAGTGATTTAAAATGTCTTAGCTCTTTGCCATCTTCAGTGGAACCTGTATATTTTTTATAAAACCAAAATACAGAAATTAGATAATTATCAGCCACAGAAATCCAACACAACCTTTATGGGACAATTGTTCAAGTGACTTGACAAGTCTACATATGTGAAAATTACTACTATAATCTTTGTTTTTTAGAAGTAGATCTGAAAATTGAGGAGATGTGAAAAATTAAAGGAAAATGAGAATGAGATAATAGTGGACATTATCCTATTGAATGCGAGCCTTTAGGGCTAAGAAGGATGGACTTACATGATTTCTGATAACTGCTTTTACTAATAACGAGAAAAAAATTTCTCTGTGCCTGGAGTAAAATGGTATAAACATTGAGAAATTAACAGTTTATTGGGACAAGATACATCAACACCACCTCAAGCTGGTACTTATGAATTACTTGAACAGTGATTTTGCATTAGCTGATCAAAGGTGAGATGCTGATTTGCTGAACATTCTGTCTACAATGGGCCATCTACACTTGCAAATGTTTTTCAATGGTTCAGTATTAACCATTTTATTAAATTATGTCCAATTAGCACTGGAACATCACTGGATCCTCTGAATCCAATACATCTTATTGTGGTATACCTGAGTTGGATCACTACTTTGAAAATTGATTTCTATTAAGTCATATGCAATGTAACCTGGACATTTCCATTTTATATAATATATGCCAGACAACATAAGTGCATCGAGTGCAATATAAGTGCACAGAAAAGTGTTTCAGAATGGGAGTAATATATATATATATTAATAATTACTAATAAATAAAGTATATATGTATCATTGTATCCATCATCTTTGGAAGTGCTTTCTTGCTCTTGTTTTTATCATACATAAGGCCCAACTTATTTGGTAGGATGATGCTTTGTAAATAATTGGAAAAGTATAATCAGAACAAATGTATTATTTGCATTTCTGTTGTTTTCTGTTTAGTTCTCACTTGCAAATAGTGTCATTTACAAATACCCTGCCTTTCACTTTGTCAGGTCCTCAGGACTGGTAAATTCCAGTGTGATAATACAAAGCTGCCCTCACTTGGCTCAAGCTGACCCTCTCCTACCCTGTGTTGTAACTATAACAACTATAACTGCCAATATTGCCCTATAGAAATTTTTCTCCCACATTTCCTCCTCTCTCAGCTTGGCAGTTTCTGGTTCTGTTAAACTTACTGGTCTGGGTCATAGAGTTTCAACACTACCCAAGGCAACCAAACAATAAATATTAATGGAGGAACACCTAGCCAACAGCTGAAGACCTTTGTAGTACTGAAAATTCAGCAAGAATAAGGTTTTAATTTGGAGCTACACTTTGTCTTCTGATCTGGCACAAATTTTATGTTTTTAAAAGAAGTCTCAAACAAAACATTGGTTTCAGCTTTTTATCTTGGACAGGGTGTGTAAGCCACACCTAAACCTTTCCCTTTCTTTAGGAAAGCATGTCACAAATAAAATACGCCTGAATTATTAGGTCTTGTACCACTGTGCTACTCTGCACATTTACTAATTTATTCCTCACCTCCTTTATCAATAAGCAACTTCAGTAAAGCATTTAAAACTTCATTCACCCACTTTTCATGTGTGCCCTGCAGCACTAAGAAGCACATTCTGGCAAGAAGGCCTGCAGCTTTTGCAGGCAGCCACTGTCTGGGGAAGCAAATCCTTTTTGAGGATCAGCTTGGTGGAGCATGAATAAAGGAAGTGCACCATTCTGTCTGCTTACCTGGCAGTTCATACAACCTTTAAGGCCAGCTCTTCAGCCCTCCTTATCTCCTTTATAAATAAGACAAGGATTCCAGATAGGCTCAGGCTCTTAATAGAGGCTCTTACTTATCCCTGGAGGATTAGTTTCTTTCTTTGACTAGGCCTTGCTGCCAGGTCACCACCAAAGCAACCCTCCCTTCTCAGCAGGGCTTGCTGCCAGGTCATCACTTAAGCACTCAGAGATCCCCTAGTGATATCTACAGTCATTTTCTTAACTTGATCTTACCCTTTTTCTAAATTGGCACTTCTCAATCGCCGCTGAACAAGCCTTGCTAACCTACACTTTGTCTTGTTCTCTGAGAGCTCATTCCGTCTGCTTGCTAATATTATTCACATCAGTAAAATACTTTGAGACAGAGCTTGTGTGGCATAAACTGCACAGATTAAAGCCAGACAGTACATCCTGGGCTTTGCCACTAAATGCCTGAAACGAGAAAGCTGTTAGCTGTTTCTTGGCGTTCTTAGCATCTTGTTGTTGCTGTCATTGTTCTAAAGTGGCATGTTAAAAGAAAACTCTCAATCCAGACAGACTGAATGTCCTGTTCAGTAGATCTGATTCCTCATCTTACTGTCCACCAAGACAGTGTACAGTATTTTATTTGGGCATTTTCACCAAATATTTTGTCCGTGGTTTCTGTGTACCTATTTATCAGTTTACCAGTAATGGAACTGTTTCATTGGGAATAATGGCACAGGTTATAAAAATTTACTCAGATCTCTACATCATTTAGAGGGAAAGCTGTTTAGCTGTGTTTTTCCTTTCATTGACACATGCCTGACACTTGTTTTTACTGTATTCAGCAAATTTTTTTTTTGATCATTTTTTAATTTAATTTAATTTAATTTAATTTAATTTTATTTTATTTTATTTTATTTTATTCTTAATAATAAAAAAATAATATTCAGTTTAATTTCTAATAAAAATATGTGATTAAATAATATTGTACAGTATGAACTTTTGATGTATTCAGAGATGCCAGTGTAAATTATTATTATTGACTCACAGTCCTTCTGTAACATTCAAAGTGTGGATATTGAGACAGAAGTTGCCTGGTGAGTAGTTATTCAAAAGTTCTCCAACTTCCCTGAAAATTCTTTAAGGAGACAAGGCAATCCCTGTTGGAAAATAACGTTTGCAGTAAGAAACCACTAGCTTCTTTTAGAAAAGGAGGTGGAACAGTGAATTAATTATCAGCCCAGTGCTTAATTTGAATAAATGGAAATGCCAGAATCAGTGAAATATGTGTGCCAAAGACCAAGAAGTTGAAGTGATATATGGAAACCAGATATTTGTATTAAAAACCTGGTGCAGATTCCTCAATTTCTTATTCTGTAAGAAACTAAAGTGTGAGCTTCTAGCAGTTGAGTAATCACCAGCTGGTTTCTGAAATAACCTGGCCAGGAGGCTGGGTTCTGGGTTATACGTTAAGTATGGAAAAGCTGTTTTGGAAACCTCCCACCCCGCCTAGGGCCCAGGAGTCCATTTCACTCCTCCAGGGCCATAGCAGGGCTGGTCTCCTGCTCCCCACAGACCTGCTGTGACCAGCCATGGGCCTCACCAAGCTGGGTTCACCCGTAGGCCCACGTGATTACCCAGCCTGGGCCTGTCCCCATCCCCACAGCCCTGTCATCCTGGGGCGGTGTCTGATCCTGGTTCCCCTCACAAAGACTGATTCTGACTCCCCCACCAAGGATGGGTATCTAGATGGGTATTCAACTCAAAATCAGAGTTTGCAGCAGGCCTGCATTTCCTACAAGTGTTTGCCATTTTTAATTTCTCCATCTGTATGATACTTTTTTAAAAATTATTTATTTATTTATTTTCTCTCTCTTGAAAGGCTGTGTGATGGAGCAGCTCTTTTGCTAAACTCAGGTGTTCAAGATTAACTAACATTGCATCATTCCCTTATTGTCAATGGACAACAAAAATAATGGGTGAATATGAACAGACATTCCCTAATCACATTTCGAACCCTTATGGCCTAGATCATATCCCAGTCTGTGAAATACCAAACTGTACATTCCAGAAGGTACTGGAATGGCATAGTAGATGGAAAATACCAAATTTTCCTTCTCTGAACCGTAGCCAGGATGGAAAAGTACTTGCCATTGTCTCACAGTCCTATAAATAGTGGTCCAAAGCAAAGAGTCCCATGGAGCTCTCCAAGGACTGAAGTGGGCTGTGACTCCCCCTGTGCTGGGTGGGATGTCTCTAAGGGCTGACTCCTCATGGATCAAAACTCATCTGTGGACAAACACCAACAAGGAATTTGCCTGATGCCCAACACCCTGCAGGAAGTCTCATATGAACCTTGCCATTCTTAATTCTTTAACTAAATTGCTGTTTCCACTGTAACAAATTCTGCTGGATCATTGTGCTAAATTGGCTGATGATTAAGGGTTGATTAAGTGCTGTTAAGATTCATAGAGTTTAATCTTGTGATTTACCATAAAAATAATAATAAATCTTAAATTGCTGCTAAATAAAAAATATGTAAAAATCTATTCATGAAAGGCTGGAACCCAAATAACTTTTAGTTTGGTCAGACTGTGTAAAAGTTGATATTATTAAAGTGAGTGTATGGTAATGGATCTTATAACTAAAATGCGTTATTCCATTTCAAATTGAAAGTTCTTGTCTTGTAATCAAACTAGGAATTTAGGATTTTGCTTGCCCAGGTACACTGAGGGAATAGATTTCAACTTGTCTATTTAAGCTGGTGACATGTAAAATATAGGGGGGGTGAGGGGTGGTGGTACTGGATTCTTCTACAGTGTTCTCCCTCTTGAGAGAGGGGAAGTATAAACAAATGAAAGCATATTTATCTCCTTTACCTACTGACCAGTGCCTGCACCAGCTGGTATCCTCCAGAACAGCACTCTCACCCCCTTAGCCATTTTCTGCATGGAACCTTTTTCAACAAACTTCTTTCAATTTTCCTATCACTATACTTCCATCACACAGTTTTGGCTGCATCTCTGGTGAAGGAGACTTATACACATGCATCCCTCAGCAGCTAATATAAGCATGACTTAAGTAGACATTGCAAGTACATGTATACACATATATATGTGCATACACACACACGTTCTCCTAGCAGTCCTACAATAGATACAGTTTTTATGAACACTCAGCTAATGTATTTAAAGATCTAGCCTAATTGATGTATTTGTTGATGGGTGATGGGTGATAAAGCCTATATTCAGCTAGAAGCAAAGGACAGGGGAAGAAACTGCCAATCAAAAAGAACCAGTGCTTTTAAGACAAATGTAGCATTTTCCCTGGTAAAAGTGAACTTTTAAGTAAGCTCTTGAGATTTTATTTCAGTAGGAACTGTTTACAGCAGAAAATGTTTTGTTAATAACAATAAGACAGCAGTCAGCTGAAAATATCTCAAATGCTATAACCATTTATAAGAATATTCCTTAAAAATGGCAGGGGGAATTTGTTAAATTGTGTTCTTTGAATAGATAGGTAACATCATAGGGTGATTGTTCAAATGCATGAAATGAAACAAATTCCAGTATTGAGAAGCCCTCACAAGAAAAGGTTCCATAATTGGCAGAAACATTGTATTCAGTATTCATTTGTGCCTCCTTAAGCTTGAGTGCTTGCCTGCTGAAATAGTCTTTTGAAGTGGGCTATGTTAGTATGCTAGCAATGGACTAGGATACTTCATAATTTCCATAGTCCGTTAAATGCAGATTTAGTGGTTCTAATTCTGGTATAATTATCACTGAAAGGAGACAACCTGGCAAAGAGAAGGAGATGTCTGAACTATTTAGAAAGGAAGTTCGGAAGTTCATGTTTCACAATTTCTTTTGGAGTATTCACCTGCTGATATTTTGAAAGCAGTGAAGAAGATTAAATGTGCAAATTATTGAAATTTTTTTTTTTTTTTTTTTTTTTTTTTTTTTTTTAACAAATCCCGAAGACCTACCCACAAACTAACCTGTTGTGTGAATATCAACTTGAAGTTGAAGGAGTTCTTAAAAAATGAAATATTTCAGTTCCCCTTGGTAGAAGTAAAATTTATTCAAAAAAGATTTTGCTAATTTTCAGTTTTAAAACCTACCATTCTGTATTTACTGTTTGAACTCTAGACTTGGAAGACCATTACCAATAATGTGGACTTTGTTTCAAAAAGCTGAGTGCACTCCCTATGTTACTGTGAATCACTGCCTCAGTGTTCACCGGTTCAAGTCTAACAGGCATATTCAATACTCTGTATCCATGACAGATTTCTTTCAGACAGATTTCTTTCAGACAAGATGAGTCATAGACTGAGTCTTTATATCATCACCATTTAAATTCTTAATGTAGATGAAAAAGGAAATCACTTGAATAAAATGAAATCAGCAGGAATGTATGATGAACAATACTCCCTTACTAATGTTACTGAACAGAGAATAAGGAAATATTTCTGAAAATGGTTTGAACATAGTATTTTAATTAGAAATTTTATAATGCAAAATTGGACAGAAAATACCTATTGAAAAGTATTCACAATTTCTACTCATATTTATTGAGTTTAAACTATGGCAAAAATTGGAATTTGTGAAAAAATTGCAAACATTCACGTGTGCATGCACATGCATGCACATGGCAGGAAAAATGTTTTGTGCACTTACCACCCTTGGGGGCGTGAGTGACTGTGGACTTCAGAATGTCAATCTGAGACGCTCTGCAACATGCATTTCTATAAGCATGACAATAAGAAGAAGATCAGACAGAAAAGTTATTCTGAGTCAAGTGAACTCTTTCTATAAAGAGAAAGCACTACTCAGGAGCTGGATATGCAAAAGCATTGCCCTGTACTTTTTTGGGAGTGAAATAGAGAAGACACAGAACAGAAGCAATATACAGTCAACATCTACAAAATATACTACAGAGAGAAATAATGTATGGAAATGGAACCCATGCAAAAGTCAAAATGTAGGTATGTAAACTCCAGTGAAATATAACACTCATTATTTAGGATTAACACTCTGGGAAGTTCTACAGAAAATGTTGCCCTAGACATTGTGGGTAGCTGGGATTTCATGCAAAAAGTTGCTTACTTTCTTGGAATTCTGTTCCTGTTTATGCTCTAAATACAGCCTTTATTCTGGAAACCAGCCTTCTAGTTAGCTATCTCCGTGCTGTCTAAGGGCATCTGAGACTCAAATATTAGATTCTACTCATTCTCAGAATCTAATGAAAAGCTTGAGCAGCTCAAGCTGTGGATAATTGCTTAATGCATTGGAGCCCTTTCTAGAAAGAGCTTGCCCATGTTTCTAGTTCTTCTTCAGAGGAAAACTCAAAGGTTGCCTGCCTGCAATAACTCAGTAAAAATTGCCAGAACACATACCATAATTTCTGATAAAGTGAATGTGACAAACACATGCATCTAGTAGAGAAGTAACAAGAAGTGTGACTCAGTAGTCATAGATAAGAGAGCTTGATGGGAAGCCAGTTTGGAAGCTATACTATTCTCTCTCTCTCTCTTTTTTTTTTTTTTTTTTTTTCCAAAGTCTTTTTGTATTGAGTATTAGGCACTGCTTGTCCATTAAAAACAAAACAACGCCCCCCCTCCAACTCCTCATTTACCCCTCCTTCAAAATGTGGGCAGTGCTCCTCCCAGATATCTGGATGCACTACATCTTCAAACTTGACATTTGTTGTTTTGTTGTTGTTATGTTGTTGTTGTTTGTTTGTTTTTAAAGTGTGAATTCTCTGTTAGTCTTGATCTTCAGCTGAAAACTTTATTTTGCTTCAGAGCCCACAGTGCTGCACACCATGTTCTCTGAAAAAGCACTTCCAACCTGCAGAAGCATTGTATTAATTTTAAAATTAAGGATTGTGATTAATTTTCTATAAGAGAAAACCCAATCTTTGCAGTGCTGCTTTTTTTTTTTCCTCCCTATTGATAAGTGATATTACGTATTGTTCCTAGCTTTCCAGTTCTATGTTTTGCTTAGATAAAGCATAGCTGCTAAGTAATATGACTTCTAAAATGATTATGGAAATAGTAACTGTTAGAAGCCAGGTATTAAAGAATAAGGATTGCATTTTTGTTAAATACTAAATGTTGAGAGAATTACTCTGCGGTAAGTGAGGTCCCAATTAAACTGCGGACAAAAACTTGACAATCCATACTTCTGAACTACTACTTTAGATGGTCTGGAAAGTGTCATTGCAGAAATTGTCTTAGGTCGTGTTGCAAAGAGATTTTGGAACTTGTGCATGTTAAAATGTTAATAAACAAATAAAGAGTGTTTGATGGAGAAATGTTTGGGGAGATTCAGCTGCATGCTGTACAGGTGTAGAATCATGGACTGTCCATATAGTCTGAAGTTTGGTATGATGCTAAGTACGTGAAGCAAAAATTTGTGTTTCTGGCCTGGAACCATGTCCTCAGACTTGTATTGTATCCTGCACAGAAAATTATACTCAGTGGGTTGAATTATATTCATTTTATTTATCATGGCATTCAACACAACTTGATGAAGAATGAGTCACTCTGTTGGTCTGAGAAGTTATGAAATTCTATTTCTGTATTTAACCTAGATATCTTGGGAAAATAAACAGACAAAAAACAACAACAAAACACACACATGCACACACAGAGACAATCTCTCTATCATCTTTAAAAAGTCCCGGAGAATGGGTGAGGTGCCTGAAGACTGGAGGATAGCCAATGTCACTCCGATCTTAAAGAAGGGCAAGAAGGAGGATCCAGGAAACTACAGGCCAGTCATTTTCACCTCTGTCCCTGGAAGGGTGTTGGAACAGCTTGTTCTGGATGCCATCTCCAAGCAATTGGAAGAGAAGAATGTTATGAGGAGTAGTCAGCATGGATTCACCAAGGGGAAGTCATGCTCGACCAACCTCATTGCCTTCTATGATGGCATCACCAGCTGGGTAGATGGGGGGAGAGCAGTGGATATCATCTCCCTTGACTTTAGTAAGGCTTTTGATACTGTCTCCCATGACATCCTGCTAGCAAAGCTGAGAAAATGTGGGAGAGAGGAGTGGACAGTAAGGTGGGTTGAGAACTGGCTGACAGGCCGAGCTCAGAGGGTGGTGATCGGCAGTGCAGAGTCTAGCTGGAGACCTGTGACTAGTGGTGTTCCCCAGGGGTTGGTGCTGAGTCCAGTCTTGTTCAACATCTTCAACAACGACCTTGATGAGGGAATAGTGTCTGCCCTCAGCAAGTACACTGACGACACTGGGAGGAATGGCTGAGTGTAAGAGCAAGTGTAGTGTCCTGCACCTGGGAAGAAACAACCGGAAGTATCAGCACAGGCTGGGGGATGACCTGCTGGAGAGGAGCTCTGAAGAGAAGGACCTGGGGGTCCTGGTGGATGACAGGTTGATGACATGTGGATGACAGGAGTACTGTGTCCAGTTCTGGGCTCTCCAGTACAAAAAAAGACAGGGATCTCCTGGAAAGAGTGCAGCGGAGGGCCGCAAAGATGATATAGGGCCTGGAGCATCTTTCCTATGAGGAAAGGCTGAGAGACCTGGGTCTGTTCAGCCTGGAGAAGAGAAGACTGAGAGGGGATCTCATCAATGTGTATAAATACCTGAGGTGTAGGAGACAGAAGGATGTAGCCAACCTCTTCTCAGTGGTTTGTGGGGATAGGACAAGGGGCAATGGTCGCAAGATAGAGCACAGGAAGTTCTGCACCGACATGCGAAAGAACTTCTTCACGGTGAGGGTGACGGAGCACTGGAATAGGCTGCCTAGAGAGGTTATGGAGTCTCCTTCTCTGGAGATATTCAAGGCCTGTCTGGACACCTACCTGGGCAGTCTGCTCTGAGGAACCTGCTTGGGCAGGGAGGTTGGACCCAATGATCTTTCGAGGTCCCTTCCAACCCCTACAGTTCTATGATTCTGTGATAAAAAAAATAAAATAAAATAAAATAAAATAAAATAAAATAAAAATAAAAAAATAATTAAAAAATGAGATGGTTTCTTGTGAAAAACATTCCAGAAAGACCACTACATCTTCAAGAGGCTGAGCTAGTTAGAATAAACTACCCTTGCTCTGGGAAACAGTGTACAATATTTATTTTGAGTAATCTTCTGCTTCTTGGTGCAAGAGATTCCAGGAGATGTGACCAGATTCTATTTATCTTTTGAGATTATGTATTTCTAAACAGTTAAAAAAAAATGTGGAAGACTAATGAAGTCACTAAGAACAGTAGAAAAAAATGTATGGAAAAGGATTCTTCCTCCCCTTCCCCCCCCCAAATGGTTTGGCTTTACAGAATCACAGAATTTCTAGGTTGGAAGAGACCTCAAGATCATCGAGTCCAACCTCTGACCTAACACTAACAAATCATCCCCTAAACCATATCCCTAAGCTCTACATCTAAACGTCTTTTAAAGACCTCCAGGGATGGTGACTCAACCACTTCCCTGGGCAGCGCGTTCCAATGTCTAACAACCCTTTCGGTAAAGAAGTTCTTCCTAAGATCCAACCTAAAACTCTCCTGGCGCAACTTAAGCCCATTCCCCCTCGTCCTGTCACCAGGGAGACAACATGTTCTCCCTCTCACGTGGGAGAACAGACCAACCCCCACCTCGCTACAGCCTCCTTTCAGGTACCTGTAGAGAGTGATAAGGTCACCCCTGAGCCTCCTTTTCTCCAGGCTGAACAATCCCAGCTCCCTCAGCCGCTCCTCGTAGGGCTTGTTCTCCAGGACCCTCACCAGCTTCGTCACTCTTCTCTGAACTCGCTCAAGCACCTCGATGTCCTTGTAGCGAGGGGCCCAAAACTGAACACAGTATTCGAGGTGCGGCCTCACCAGAGCCGAGTACAGGGGGACAATCACCTCCCTAGCCCTGCTGGTCACACTGTTTCTTATACAGGCCAGGATGCTGTTGGCCTTCATGGCCACCTGAGCACACTGCTGGCTCATATTCAGCCGACTATCAACCATCACTCCCAGGTCCTTCTCTGCCTGGCAGCTCTCCAACCACTCATCTCCCAGCCTGTAGCTCTGCTTGGGGTTATTGCGTCCCAGGTGGAGGACCCGGCACTTGGCCTTGTTGAACTTCATGCAGTTGACCTCAGCCCATCGGTGCAGCCTATCCAGATCCTCCTGCAGAGTCTTCCTACCCTCAAGCAGATCGACACACGCACCTAACTTGGTGTCATCTGCAAACTTACTGAGGGTGCACTCGATCCCCTCATCCAGATCATTGATGAAGATATTAAAGAGGACCGGCCCCAGCACCGAGCCCTGGGGAACGCCACTAGCGACCGGCCTCCAACTGGATTTGACTCCATTTACCACGACTCTTTGGGCCCGGCCATCCAGCCAGTTTCTAACCCAACGAAGCGTGCGCCAGTCCAAGCCAAGAGCAGCCAGTTTCCTGAGGAGAATTCTGTGGGAAACGGTGTCAAAAGCCTTGCTGAAGTCAAGGTAGACCACATCCACAGCCTTTCCCTCGTCCACCCAGCGCGTCACTTTGTCATAGAAGGAGATCAGGTTCGTCAAGCAGGACCTGCCCTTCATAAACCCATGCTGACTGGGCCTGATCGCCTGCTTGCCCCGCAAGTGCTGCGTGATGACTCTCAAGATAATCTGCTCCATGAGCTTCCCTGGCACTGAGGTCAAACTGACAGGCCTGTAGTTTCCCGGGTCAGTCCTCCGGCCCTTCTTGTAGATGGGCGTCACGTTTGCTAGCCGCCAGTCAACTGGGATCTCCCCCGATAGCCAGGACTGTTGATAAATGATGGTAAGCGGCTTGGCCAGCTCCTCTGCCAGTTCTCTCAGTACCCTCGGGTGGATCCCGTCCGGCCCCATCGACTTGTGCACTTCCAAGTGCCGTACCAGGTCACCAACCATTTCTTCATGTATAGTGAGGGCCACATCCTGCTCCCCATCCCCTTCTACCAGATCAGGGAATTGGGTGTCCAGAGAACAACCGGTATTGCCGCTAAAGACTGAGGCGAAGAAGGCATTAAGCACCTCCACCTTTTCCTCATCTCTTGTAACTAAGTTTCCCCCCGCATCCAGTAAAGGATGGAGATTCTCCATAGTCCTCCTTTTTGTATTGATGTATTTATAAAAACATTTTCTGTTATCTTTAACGGCAGTAGCCAGATTGAGCTCCAGTTGAGCTTTGGCTTTTCTAATTTTGTCCCTGCACAGCTTCGCAACATACTTATAGTCCTCCTTAGTGGCCTGCCCACTTTTCCAAAGATTATAAACCCTCCTTTTCCTCCTAAGCTCAAGCCACAATTCTCTGTTTAGCCAGGCTGGTCTTCTGCCCCGCCAGCTCGTCTTTGGGCATGTGGGGACAGACCGTTCCTGCGCCACTAAGATTTCCCTCTTGAAGAGCGCCAGCCCCCCTGGACTCCCCTGCCCTTCAGCACCGCCTCCCAAGGGACTCTGCCAACCAGTGTCCTCAGCAGCTCAAAGTCAGCCCTCCGGAAGTCCAATACAGCGATTTTACTGGTCCCCTTCCTGACTTCGCCAAGTATCGAGAACTCCACCATTTCGTGGTCACTCTGCCCAAGACAGCCCCCGACAATCACATCCTCCACCAGTCCTTCTCTGTTTGTGAAGAGAAGGTCTAGCGGGGCACCACCCCTGGTGGGCTCACTAACCAGCTGCGTCAGGAAGTTATCTTCCACGCTCTCTAGAAACCTCCTAGACTGCTTTCTCTGGGCTGTGTTGTGCTCCCAGGATATGTCAGGGAAGTTGAAGTCCCCCACAAGAACAAGGGCTGACGATTTCGCAACTTCTGTCAGCTGCCTGTAGAACTCCTCATCCGTCTCCTCATCCTGGTTCGGTGGTCTATAACAGACCCCGACCAGGACGCTAGCCTTGTTGGCCCTGCCGATCCTAACCCAGAGGGACTCAACCTTGTCATTCCCAGCCTCTAGTTCTACAACATCGAAAGACTCTCTAATATAGAGAGCCACACCACCACCCCTTCTGTGCTGCCTGTCCCTTCTGAAGAGTTTATAGCCAGTCATTGCAGCACTCCAGTCATGAGAGTGGTCCCACCACGTCTCCGTGATGGCAACCATGTCATAGCCTGCCTGTTGCACGATGGCTTTCAGCTCCTCCTGTTTGTTACCCATGCTGCGTGCATTGGTGTAGATGCACTTCAGCTGGGCCATTGCCTTATCCCCCGGCCTTGCTATTGTTCCCCCTGGCACAGCTCCAACAATCCTTGCTTCAGCCCCGTCCCCCTTCTTACCTAGTTTAAAACCCTCTCAATGAGCCCTGCCAGCTCCTGGCCCAGGATCCGTATATTTAGTGGATATTTAGCGTATATTTATCCATATATTTAGCCAAATATATGTGATATATCAAATATATGTGATACATTCTATTAAAGGAATTCATTCCATTTTGTTGGGTTATTTTTTGTTAATGTTTATGTGGTTAAGTATGTGTAGAAAGCCGTTTTATAATTAAGAAACTGAAAAGTTTAGGAACAAAATTCGGTTATGCTGGGGCCAAATTGTAATTCAATTTGAATATCTGGCAAAACTGACATTAGATTTAACAGGAACAAAAAACAGTCCTTAAAGGAGTGGCAGTGAATGAGTATCGTTCTTGTTCACACATTTGGTGAAAATATGCAGATATCCAGTGCTTTGAGCTAGTGGCATAGGGACACATTGTCAATATTGCTACAGTAAACACTGAAGTGAAATGACAGATTTTCCTCTTGGGGCTCCCGCAAGAAGCTGATGTGTAATCATTATTGAAACTTAATTTGTTTCCTTCTCTTACCTGGAAGGAATGTAGAGTTCAAAGCTGGAAAGGCTGCAGTCCATTTGAGAGCAAGAGATTCATGTGAAACTTTCAGAATGTGACTTGAATCTTTGTAACCTGGAAAATGGCTCTAATTATCTGCGTTACAGTCCAACACACTCATCAGTAGTTTCTGTGTTCCTTATGTTATGCATTGTTGTAATAAATAAATGTGATCAAATGCAGGGGTTGACATCAGAAAAGATGACCCTAGGACTGTTGACAGGGCTAATGAAATTTTTGAACAGAGTTGAGTGATTCACCAGGGGACTGGACTGAGAAAAAATATTAAGGCAGGTAAAAGAGGACTGATTTGCGTAGAAAAGGAGAAGGAGATGATTGCTGAACAGACAAGAAACTCTGCTATAGAAAGTTTTGGTGTGGGTGAACTATAAACAGAAGGACTGTGACAAGAGGGAGATGCCTCAGTGTAGAAGGGTTGGCACAGCATAGCACACCAGATACACAGTTTCAGTGGGGGAGGTATTATCTATTCATTTTGAAAAACTCAAGTTGTGTCCAGCCTGATCTGAGGGAAAACTAAAATATGTTAACAAAGTGAAGATTTCATAGTAGAAATATGGGGAGCAGGATGTGTAATAGAGGCCTTACATAAATAAGTATCTAAATGTCATATGGCAATTCTGGGTTACCAGGAGAAGTTTGGAATGCATGAAAAAATTATGTACCATGTTTTTCCTTCAAAAAATATGACTGACTTCCTCTTGTCTTCCGTGAAGAAACAGGCAGTCAAAGTCTTCTTCCAGAAAGAAACAAACAAATTCTCCTTAAGTTGCAGAGCTCTCCTGACTCCTGCATAGCCTCACATTTGCACCCCAGATCTCATTTGTAATCACATTGCAACTGTCTCTGGTCTTTAGATAGAACAACAGCATTGTTCACATTCATTTATGTGAAAAGGTAGTTAACATGGGTGGATAAAATAGCATTTACAGTAAGGAACATTGTTGCAACAGGAGAGAAATAAGCTGGATACTAAGTTGGAGAAAATCAGTTTCTAGAATCTATGGTATGTCTTTCAACCATGTCAATTTTCCAGGGGTACAAAGCAATTGCATGTTACTTAAAAGATTCACTAGAGATTATTTCTTTATACAGATTTCCTGAAGGCAACGTGAATTTTCATGTCCCTGTATGGAGAAGCTTATTTGTGGCTAAGCAAGTTCTTGTGAATCCATTGTACACCTTCGACTCAACCCAAATACTACCTGTTGGGCCTGAAGCTTTGATCAGTCGCTGCAAGACTTCTGGAGTTTTTCATAGCTGGGTAAGAAGTCTCTGAGGAGATACAAAATGCTGTGGGGCATTTGTCTGGGGGAACTGACTAAATCATATCCAGGAGGCAACAACAGACAATTTTCTTGGAGACACAAATTCATGATGAAAATATTAACATTTCTTCTGGAAAAGAATCTGCAGTAATGAAGGTGCTTCTGCTTTCAAAGACCAAGAAGGGTTAAAAAGAAATCTATATAATGACTCAAAGCTCTTGAACAAACACCCACAAGCTATTTCCCATAATAGGAGTTCCTCAGTGTGTTCCATATATTTTTTGTTAATAGTTCAAGAAAATCTTTACAATCTCTGTTTAATCTCCCATCTGGTGTTTACAGCAGTTTTCCCCAGCACTGACTCTTCTAAAAATGAGCAGGTATCATGCTTGATACCTGCTCCCAAAACTACCCATGGTTAATCAATATTTTTTTTTTCCTGGAACACTTACTGGTATGTTCAGTAGGAAATAAATAAATAAATAAATAAATGAAATTTCTTAGCATTTCTGATGTATCACACCTAAAAAAAAAAAAAAAAAAAAAAAAAGTTGGATCAAGCAAATGCATCGTGATGTATGTGATGTAACGCAATATTGTGCAACAGGAGTTGTCATAGGAGCTTTTAATGCAGAAGTATAATGTAAATTTGATTTCAAATAGCCAATACTTTCTTCCTGTTGACAGGTAGCCCTTGAGATTTATGCATTTCTCAACATATTCAATTAAATATGGTTAATATTGCTCTTTGTTAGTCATCCTCTGCCCTGATTTTTCATTGTGAGCTCATAAATGTTGTCATTAGAAGAACCTTTCAAAAGAGGTTACATTTTTGAGAGTGTTTAATATGCATTTGCAGATGCATTATTACTACTGTTGTATTATTAGCCAGCATAAAGAATCATACATCAGGTATATTTAACATCAAGCTGTTTAACTAAGATTACTCTTGGAAATACACTGTGCATATTTCTCTGTACTGTGTGACAAAATCCAAGCAAAAGCCACAGGAACTGAAACAACTATGTATAACTTCTTTTATCTTTCATGATTTTTCAATTTTAGTACACAAATCTGCTTCCAATGAACCTAATCGCAGATTTAATTTTTTTAAAAATCACCTGAAATAATGCCTTTTTTTTTTTTTTTTTTTTTTTTTTTTTTTTCATTTCTTGTCATGCATGGAAAGAAAACTCATTTTCCTCTCTTTTTTTTTCCAGACTTTATTATTTCCAATTTAGTGGACTGAAATGATTGCTTCTATCTCCTGGGTCTAATAAAGCAATTTGGCTCTTTAATGGGCCTTGTTAGGGTAGAAGACCAATGTCTTTCTGGTACTATTTTTTGCATTAGTGGTGCACTACCTGCTGAGTCATCAGCACAGAAACCAGAGGTTAATTTCACTTGTACTAAATGAAGCAGATAATCAGCCATCCTCTGATGGCTCCTGTGCTGTAAATAAGTCTTGACAAGCTGAGGGACAGCACTGTGCATCACTCAGCCCTCTTCACACCATCTGTCCACAAATTAAGACAAAGTGAGGATATTAATTTGTTACATTTCAAAAGCTGTACTGACAAACCCACATGGACATTTTTAAATGGCAATGAATAACTGAAACATTTTACTAATATTCCATTGAGTCATGGGTTATAGTTTTGCAAACTTCTTTTCCAAGAATGAACATGTGGAAAGTGTTCTGACCGGATGTACAACTAATGAATATCAAAGCAGATCCTTCCAAATTATTGTGCCACAGATCATTTTTTACTTAGGTTAGAAGTTGCATGGCTCAAGAACCTGATGGCACAAGAATCAGTTGGATTTCACCGAGATGTTATACAGGGCACAAACTTCCAGCTAATGGGGAATCTGTTACATGGTTTCAGAAGCCAGAATCATTTACAAAATAAATGAGCTCACCAAAGTAATGCATGGCAAAAAATAATTCCTGGAAATTGCTGAGATTAGAGCATGCTTTATCTATTTCACTAAATCCACGCAACATGAAAGCGGAGCAGTGGTTCAGTTGTTCTTACTTTAAATCACACTAGTTTGCTGTGGAAGTGGGAATGGATGTGTCTCCCCAGAATTAATCTCACAGAGTATTTTATTATTTTTATTTAAGTATTCATACCATGACATGTCTCTCTCTCTCTCTCCATATATATATATTTCAGTATATATTTCAGAATTATTCTAATAATCTCCAAGCTACTCACTATTAAATCAGTGATTCCAGACCTGAAGTTACACTGGAAAGAACTGAAGGCACAAAACACTTTAAATTTTTCCTTTGGAACAGTGCCACACAATAACTACAAAACTATAAAATAATTGTGAAGCTATAATTAATGATTGATAAATCTTCCAATTCCAGGTTAAGCTATACAGCTTTTTAAAGACAGTGTTTTTAATTTTTCATCTTCATTACAAGGCAGATATAAAATTGTGGCTAAACAGAATTTCAGAAGATACTTTTTCATATACAGGCTTTGTAAAATGACTTTGAGGTTTGATAATGAACCAGTACCTGCTCACAACAGAATTTAGATATCTCAATATACATCTGAATCCGACCCATATACAACTCTCCTAGAATGCAGTAATGCTCTCTAGTGATTTGTGTCTCTACATTTACCCTATGGAAATCAAAGGTAACAAGCTTAAATTAAGGAGCTAATTTTTTATCTTCTAAACTTCGATGAGATAGGAACCACCTATTGTTCAGAGAAGTACTTTCCAAGTGTTTTTAATTAATGGTGATCAGATTCTCATTACAGCCAGAAGAAAGACTGTCACCGAGTTGTGTCCTCAGTAAAAAGAAATGTAGAGAGTGAATGAAGTTGTTACACTAGTTTTGGGCAAGGTTATTACTGAAGTTTCTTTCTTTAAGAAATTTTTGTATTACTGCTTGCATATAATTTATTAAATTATACTCTTAAAATCCTTCAGTAAGTACGTGCAGTGGTAAAGGTGTAAGACGCAACTGCTGTTAAAGTCTATAGTATTCTTAAGCAGTAGGAGATAAACTTGTTGTTAAATTATTATTAATTAAATGTGAATCAATTTTGATACATTAATCCACAGCATAATCACATAGTAAATAGAGATTCTTAAAATGATAAAATCATGCAACTGTATTAAAATGAAAAACTATATGCAACTATAAAAATAATGTGTAAAACTATATGCATTAAGCTAAATTAAAACCAATTTCAAATTAGGTGGCTTCACCAGAGCTAACAACCTACATTTGACTATTTTCAGGTTTCTGTGCTCTGCACAGAGACAGATGATCCTGATGACTTGTTGGAACATGAGGCTGTCTTCTCTTAGCAAAATGATGAATCATGCACCAGTGTTTTTTGATTTTGGTCAAAGTCCAGGTGATCTGAACATTGATTCAGATGTAACATTACCTTTGCTGACAGCAACTTCCAGTACTGCATTCTTCCTCTTTGTTCCCCATATTATCTGTTGCTGACTTCCATTTAATCATCAACGCTCAGATACATCATAATTGACTCTATATTCTACACTTGCTGAAATTAAGTGTTAAAGATTAAGTACAATGAAATGGTTGGACACAGAAGCTGTGAAACTTCCTTTTGATCGCTAGCAGGTGGAGAACAGAAACCAACTGAAATAAAAGATATGTAGAATAGTTGGTTAATTTAAGAAAAAAAAAAGAGAAAAAAAAAGAGAAAAAAAAAGAAACTAAAAAAAAAAAAAAGGATAACAACAGTTAGAGAGAATGGTATAGATGGCCTTTCCTGGTAGTTACTATAAAGTGATCTATTGTATTACATGCATTTCCTATTTAAAATATAGAAAATTAGCTAGGTTCCTGATACATTACTGCAAACTAGTTTATTTGGAAGAGAAGGTAATTAAATATATTCCTCAGTATCTAGAGAATTTCTTCTACTAAATTTCTCCTTAATTTTATAGCGTAAGTATTAGAGGAAGTACATTTCCTTACTTAACCTTTCTGAAAAGATTTGTTCTATTATTTATTAAACTGTATTTTCCTATAGCATTTTCTAAATTGATACTAAGAAGTAAGGTACAAATTCTAGGTCTTTCTTCTTTAAAGCTAATAACTGCTCTGTTATTGAGCAGTTGATTGAACCGAGATTTGAGAAATCCTTCACTGTTACACAGCTGTGCCTTTTTCTAGTAAAATTTCCTTGGGAGCTGCAAACCAAAGTAGTTTGTTTAAGTTTCGAAGCTGTATGGTGTAGTTTATCAATTGGAGCTTCAATATTGTCTTGAGAGAAAGCAAGAGGGTTTTATAATTACTTTTTTTTTTTTTTTTTTTTTTTTTTCCGTCTTTATTCTCACACTCTTAGTTGTATTTAATTTAACTTTTAAATGTGCTCGTGCTATACAGAAATGAGTTCCCTCCACAGAGTGCAGGAGAAACAGCCTGCATCAGCATGTAAACATGGAAACTGTTTCTAAAGTTTTTTTCTTCTCTCTCTTTTCTTTTGTTTATAATTTTTGGATTATCAAGATAAGACATGAGAGGTTTAAAATAAATTAAAACTTAATTTGCATGCAAGCAGTGAGCTCATTACTTCCATTGCTCTCAGTGAGCAAATATCAGTCTGATTTGCTTTGAGAAGTCTCTGTTATTATGACTTTGAGGAGTAGCTCTTTGATGGCCCTTTAAGAATTGTGCATGCTACTCGTCATTCAGCATAGGGTTTTGAGAAGCAATCAAAGTAGTTGCTCATATGCTGTTTGGGAAAGCCTGGTCAAAACACAAGCTCTTATTTATTTATTTTCTGGATAACACATTTGTCTAGGTGTGCAGGATTGCTTTGCTTTTATTCAAAGCAGAGCTTTCCTGCTATAAATGAATGTCCTTTTGTAATTGTGATCTGGCCATTCCCCATATTAAAGCTGAGGTACCAAGTGGAATCCCAGAAGAAGCATGAGAGCCATGGGAAAGCAGAGGACATCTGGGAGGTTTGTTGCACTTCTTTTTGTTCACATAGCAACAAGCAGCTATAAACTCTGATGGCAGATCAATAAGGAGTTGTGGGAACCTCAGCTATTAGACCTGGCAGTCATTCAAGCACTGTAGACAAAAGGACTTTGAACAAGTCCTTTCAATTGCTCAGTTTTATTTGATGATACCTTAAATGCTTTTTCCCTTTAATCTTCTTACTCTGTGTTATATATACTACCTGTCTTTAATCAACAGTGATTTTGTTCATCAATTAAATTTCAACAATCACACTTGTACAAATTACATTTCTATACACTGTATTTCCTTGATTGATCCTGTTTTTATTAGTGGGCCTGTTAAGGTAACTTCATTTTTCTTTGACGTGTATTTGAAATGTTTCATTTTCTTTTCTTGCTTTCCGTGTTTTTTTTTTTTTTTTTTTTTTTTTTTTTTTTTTTTTTTTTTTTAAATTGTAATCCCTTATCATTATACCATTAATTTTATTCCTTTAATGCCGGAAGTACCTTTGGTACAGCTACAGACCACTTGAAAACTTCTGAGACTCTCCCCTCAGTAACAATAGCTACAAGGACACAGAGATCATATACAGAGTTTTGTGGAGGCTGAGTGCTGCAGTGTTCTGAAAACCTCCTATAAAGTGAGAAATTGAGTCAGTTTTTGATCAGTGGTTTGAAGATCTCCACACAGGGAAATTCAAAGGAAAGCTGTGCCTCAGAGCACTTTTTTTTTGGCACAGTCCACATGTATGTAGTTTTCTTACTGGGTGTCACATAGTGATTTTAAAGTGCATTGCTAATAACTGTGGAAACCAACATGATTAGCAAACAGGGAAGTCAAAGATATCAGTGTGATACAGAAATATTAAAGAGAAAACAAAGAATATTATCCTTGTCATGGAAGCCTGAGGCTTCAGGAGGCAATGCCATATATATATATATATATATATATATATATATATATAATCAGCTTTAAACATTTTTGCATAGTAGCTTTGGAGGACTTTTTTTTGAAAATTAGCACTGGGTATTTACATACATATTTAAAAAGGAAAGAGAGTTCCTCTCATGGAAAATACATCAGAAGGTATCCTAAAATGTTTCATGATGCTATTGCCAGTTGGCTTCCAAAAAGAGTTCATATACTTGGAAATATGTATTCTCATTCACCATCTGATTTAGGACTGGGTATACCATTCTTTCTCAGCCAAAGAGAAAGCATTCATGTTTCTTTTGAAACCTCATTTAGATCGGTATCACAATGGAATAAGTTTGGATTTGTATTTAATAATGGCATACTTGATAAAGCACTTCATTTGCTTTGTATTTATTGTTTCATGCTATATGGAACATGAAGAGACAGGAAGGACAGGTCTCAGACTGAGATTAGGGAAGCTGACTCTAAATGTCTGTGGTGCGTAAACTCTCTTTTTAGTCGACAGTCAATATAGTCAGTGGAGCCTAGAGATTAGTTCACCTGCCTGGCCTGTTGATGTCAACTTTTGCATTGAGCTTAACAGTACTTAAAGCTGTTATGTATTGATTAGCTCTCTGGCAACTATCATGGCAGTTGAAAACAGCTTACCTGTAGGCATGCAAAATTAATATCTTATTTTGTGGCTTTTGTATCATCAGTACGTGATGTATCATCATGCAAGCTAATATTTCTATAGTGCTTTCTTATGTTGATGTCCATCTGTGGGCCATTTTAAAGATGCTGAGTGTTATTCTGCATTCACAATCAGGAAAGAACCTATGGAAAGAAGGAGTAATTGGCCAAATTTCAGTGTTTTTGCATGAAATGTGACGTTCAGAGGGTCCAATATTGATCATATTTACTAATTAGTTAGAGCATTCATGATCTAATAATTTCCAGTTTCTGAAAGTAGCAGAGGGAAATGAATAAGTTGTCAAACTACTCAAAGAAGATCAGCCTTTTTTGTTCATTGGATGGACCCTGACTTTGTAATTCTTGGTTTGTAACCTTACCTCTTCCACCTCTGTGTCTTCAAGTGTCTGCTTTATGGCACATGTATGTAAAATAATTCCTGTGGTACCATCTTTGGGATTACTGGGGCCATTAAGTCTGTTTCTCATGAGATTTATATCCAGCTTTCTAGTTCAAATTCAGAAAGTATTTAAATATGTTAATTCATCCCCATTTGGGACATAATTTTATCCCCATATTTAATCTGTATTTAACTGTTTCAAAAGGATGTTGAGACATGTTCATGTGCAAAAAGTTTTATTTGCGAGATCCATGACTGATGACATAAATTGACTTCCAAGTTGCTTTACACGGGAAAAATCAGAATGAGAGAAGAGAGAGAGAGGTCCTCAGTGTCCAGCTGGGAAGTGAAGAGGTTATCCAGAGATCGTCCTTACATCCTCTCCAATTCAGCAGTTCATCCAGTGCAGAAATACAGCAGGTGCTGCTGCTGATAATAATTTTATTTATTTATTTTATTTATTTATTTATTATTTTTTTTCCTGCCATGCCTTTTCTCTGGTGCTGTGTAGTTTTCCTCAGGACCTGGCCAAACTCACTCTTAATGTTTATGATGCTTGTAGAACTCTTTGGAACATGTTTAATCAGGTGCAAATGCTGCACACATTGGTTGCTCAGTTTGGGGTATGTGTGTTATTGGATAATGCTTATCAGTGATTTATGACTATAGAATAGAACTATAGAATATAATAGACTATTATCTTCTATGTTTTTCACTAAGTCATTGTATTATTGCAGTATAAGCTAAAAGCTACAAAACAAATAGTAGGGAAGGTGAATGTGTGTGTGAGGGAGTCATTCTCATGCCAGTGGAAGTTGTTTCCCAAAGAAAAATGTCATTCAATATTGGGGTTGGCAGGTGCAAGGCTGGGAGAATAACATGAGAAAAAGAGCTTAGGAACAAAAGGGAAAAAATCCTGCTACATCAGCTTAGGTGAGAGTTTGCGGAGCTGGAAGTCAGACTACAGAATTGCAAATGGAAGGCCCTTAGCATTACGAAGGTTAAGACACTTAAGGCACTGTGCAGTATAAGTGTGTGTGCCTAAAGACAAAATACACACTTAGGGGCACCGAGAAATGGAGGCAGTTTTCTGAGTTGAGGCCTGTGTGAGCTACATTATAAAAGGGGTTCAATTTTAGTCAGGTAAGCAGTGACCTGTTCCATCACAAAGTATCTTATAGTACCTGTTGGTTTGATAGTGAATGTTAGGGGAGGACAAAGGTTTCTGAGTGTAGTATTAATCCTTCAAGTAGGTCATATTGTAGAATACAGTTCTATGGGTACAGAATCTTTTCTACAGTTTGATTTCTGTATGAAGTACAGATCAATACAATCAGGAAGGGTTTTGGAAATGTGATACAACCAATTGCCCAACTGAAGTGCCTCTACACCAATGCATGCAGCCTGGGAAACAAGCAAGAGGAACTGGAAACCATGGTGCAATTAGACAAATATGACCTGATTGCTCTCATGGAAATGTGGTGGGATGGATCACATAACTGTAACATTGGAATAGAGGGCTACAAACTCCTCAGAAAGGATAAACAGAGAAGAAAGGGAGGTGTGTTGCCCTCTACATTAGGAAAGGGATTGATTGTGAAGAGTTGCCTCTGAGAAACAGACACAGACAGGCTGAGAGCTTGTGGGTGAGAGTTAAAGACCAAACCAATAAAGGACAGCTTGTGGAAGGGAGTCTACTAAAGGCCACCTGATCATGGGGAGCCTGTGGATGAGACATTCTTGTTTCAACTACAAAACCGCCATGGTCACAAGCTCTCATCCTGATGGGGGACTTCAGCCACCCAGCTGTCTGATGGTAAAACTATGCAGCAGGCTGTAAGCAATTGAGGAGATTCCTAGAATATGTTGAGGATAACTTTCTGGTCCAGGTATTAGACAAACCAACCAGAGGAGAAGCATTACTGGACATGGTGCTCACCAATGCGAAAGAGCTCATTAAAGAGGTCAAGACTGGAGGCACTCTGGGCTGCAGTAACCACACTCTGGTTGAGTTTGTGACCTTGAGGTGTACGGGCCCAGCAAAGAGCAAAGTCAGGACCCTGAACTTCTGAAGAGCAAATTTCAAGCTAATTAAAGACCTAGTAGATGAGATCCCCTGGAACACTGTTCTTAGGGACAAAGGAGCTGAACAGAGCTGGCGACTCTTAAAGGATGTTTTCCTTAAAGTGCAAGAATTCTCCGTCCCCCTGCATAAAAATGTGAACAGGGAGGTCAAACAACCAGGATGTCTGAGCAAGGACCTGCTGGTCAAACTGAGGCACAAAAAAGGAAATGCATAGGCAGTGGAAGCAGAGACGTGTCCTGGGAAGAGTACAGGGATGCAGTCTGGATGTGCAGGGATAGGATAAAGAAAGCCAAGACATGGATGGAACTGAGCTTGGCAAGCAATGCAAAGAAAAGCAGGAAGGGATTCTATTGGTACTTTGCTCAGAAAAGAAAGGCCAAGGAGATTGCAACCCCCTCTGGTGGATGAGAAGGGTGAACTGGTACTGACAGACATGGAGAAGGCAGAGGTACTCAACAACTTATTTGCCTCAGCCTTCACAGAAAGTCTGGCTTCCCACATCTCTCATTCCCCTGAACCTAGATGCATGAGATCTAGGGGAGAAAAGTCCCACACACTGTAATTGAAGAGCAGGTTCAAAAACACCTGATGAAACAGGTACAAGTCTATGAAGCCCGATGACATGCATACCAGGGCTCTGAAGGAATTGGAGTTGCCAAGCCTCTCTCCATCATACTTGAAAAGTCTTGGCAGTCAGGTGAAGTCCCTGGTGACTAGAAAAAGGGAAACATCATTCCCATTTTTAAAAAGGGTAGAAAGGAGGACCCAGGGAACTATGGACTGGTGAGCCTCCCCTCAGTGCCTGGAGAGAAAAGATGGAAAAGATCCTTCTGGAAGCAATGACAAGGCACATGCAAGACAAAGGTAATCCAAAACAGCCAGCATGGCTTCTCCAAAGATAAATTGTGCCTGACCAATCTGGTGGCTTTCTGTGATGGAGTGACTGCATCAGCTGACAAAGGAAGACTGACTGATGTCATCTACCTGGACTTCTGCAAGGCCTTTGACTCGGTGCCTCATGGCATCATGTTCTTCAAATTGCAGAGGTATGGATTTGAAGGGTGGACCATTCAGTGGTTAAGGAGTTGGCTTGAAGGTCACACCCCGAGAGTGGTGGTCAATAGCTCTCTATCCAGGTAGAGGCTGGTGACGAGCGGTGTCTCTCAGGTGTCTGTCCTTGGAACAGTACTGTTTAATATCTTTATCAATGATATATACAGTGGGATTGAGCACACCTCAGCAAGTTTGCAGATGACACCAAGCTGAGTGATGCAGTTAATACACCAGAAGGAAGGGATGCCATCCAAAGGGACCTGGAAAAGCTTGAGATTTGGGCCCATGTGAACCTCATGAGGTTCAACAAGTCCAAGCGCAAGGTGCTGCACCTGGGTCAGGGCAATCCTGGACACAAGTACAGACTGGGAGAAGAACTCAGTGAGAGCATTCCTGCAGAGAAGGATTTGGGTGTTCTGGTGGATGAAAAGCTTGACATGAGCTGGCAGTGTGTGTTTGCAGCCTAGAAGGCCAACTGCATCCTGGGCTGCATCAACAGAGGAGTGGCCAGCAGGTTGAGGGAGGTGATTGGCCCCCTCTACTCTGCCCTTATGAGGCCCCACTTGGACTACTGCATCCAGATCTGGAGCCCTCAGCACAAGAAGATTGTTGATCTGTTAAAATGGGTCCAGAGGAGGGCCACAAAGATTATCAAGGGTCTGGAGCACCTCTCTTATGAAGAAAGGCTGAGGTAACTGGGGCTGATCAGCCCACAGAAGAGAAGGTGTGACCTAATTGCAACTTTTCAGTACTTGAAGGGGGCTTATTAAAAAGATGGAGAGTGACTCTTTGCTCAATTGGATAATGACAGGACAAGGAAGAAAGCTTCAGTTTTCAAACTAAAAGAGTGGAAATTTAGATTAGAGGAGGAAATTCTTCACTCAGAGGGTGGTGAGACACTGGAACAGGTTGCCCAGAGAGGTGGTGGATGCCCCATTCCTGGAGGTGTTCAAGATCAGGTTAAATGAAGCCCTGAGCAACCTGATCTAGTGGGTGGTGTCCCTGCCTATGTCAGGGGGGTTGGAACTACATATCTTTGAGGTTTCTTCCGACTTAAGCCATTCTATGATTCTGTGATAAGTACAAGGTCTGTTGCTCTCACTAATTTCACCAATGTACAAGTTAGCAGAGTATTTCTGAAAACATCCCTGTCAGCGCAGACTCCTTTCAAAATCCATTGAGCTGGCTTATCCATCAAAGTCAGCAGAAATTCCCAGTTTTTAGGCAATTATGCAGACAGAAGAAGAACTGTGTGATCTGTGTAAATATCATTGATTACACTCTGAAAACTGAGGTTGGAAAGATTATTGAAGGTTTATGGAGACATACATTTCTGACAGGAAATAATAGTTTTTGTCATATACTAGTTCTCAAGGAATAATAGAGTTTTCAGAAGTATTTGCTTTGTTCTTGTACTGCTTTCAAAGGTTGTCAGTTATTTTCCAGAAATTACAGATAACCTCTAACCTCTGAACTGCTGTTCAATTCACAGAGCATAAGGTTCCTACTCTTGGGATAGATTTGGGATCAATTTCTACCTTCCTAAGGTATATACAGATATATCACAAGTTTCTTCCCACAGAAATTTCAACTTACCATGACTGTTGACAGTAATGCATGAATGGTTGGGTGGTTATCAATCTCATATATGCTACCCCTGGAAGGATAACTGGCTTTGTCATTGGAGTAAATGTCTTATATTTGTGTAACAGGAAGTGGATTACTCAGTAAAGATATATTAGCACCTCAAAACCTATTTCATAAGGTGTATCAAGACAATGTTCAGCATACAGTTCAGGTGCACTGAGTCACCCTTTCAGAGTATGATAAAAACAATAGGTCTGAAACATTGAATTGTGTTGAATTACTCAGGGCCAGTAATTTAGGGCAGTTGCTTAGGACTTTTTCAGTCCAACACAGAGACACTGACATTCTAAGGGTATGATTAATCCTGTCTGAAGCAACAAGTAGAGCATCTGTTGATGCCTATTTCTTTCCATGGGCTCTAGAGAGTGTGCTTCAAACCTGTGTAGATATATATAGGCACCTTTTTGTGCAGACAGGATGTGTCCCTAAATGTGTTCTTCACAGGAGTGGAGATCCCAAATCAGGTCAGGAGAATACCGCGTGCTTTGAACGCTTCTGCATGGTGCTTCTGGAGCCCCAGTATTATCCAAACAAACAACAGGCATGGTGGGGTGAAGTTATCCGAAGTCTCATCAGAAACACAGTCTTCATCATCTTGAATTAAGATGATGCTTCCAGCTAGTCCTCTTTTACTGAACAATATTCATTGGGCTAATGATCTTCTGATACCTTGTTGACACAGAATTTTTGACTCAGTCGCATCTCAAGGTAATGAACAATGTGATTTACTTGGAGCTCAGGTTGCATCTCACTGTGCTTACTTAAGGGATGCACAGGTAGATGTCTCCATAGCAAAGACAATGGTAGGAAATAGGAAAGCAAAATAAGAATGTCTGATAAGAAATTCAAAGTGTTGTTGTGACAGTAGATTGTAGCAGTAAGTAGAGCAGTTAAACAACAAGGGTGGATGTATGGAAAGTACTTCTGCGCCTGTGATTCCCAAGTGAATATGACCCAATAAACACTCATCTGTCAAATTTGTCAAAGTTACAACCAAAATAAATTTCACAGAAAGAATGTTAGTAGAGTGGGATTTTTTTTTTATTTTTTTTTAATTTATTTTTTTTTTTTAAGCTAACCATAGCAAACTAATAAATTTTCATCAATATTTATTAGGCATTTGATCTTTTGAAGAATAAACAGTGTGGAAAAATAAACAGTGTGGAAAGATTACCAGTCTTTAATTAAGGTTCCATCATTTCTATTGCATTCTACATTTTTAATTTTGAACTTTTAAACCTCTGATGCATTTTATTTGGCACATTAATAATTCACTTTCTTTTTTACTGTTACACCAAATAATTGCTCTACTGACTCCATCATATAATGTAAAAAAAACAATGTATTTTCATCTTTAATTGGCAAAATACTTCAGATGTAATTCTTCCATTTCAGGTTTACCTGTGTGAAATTTACGTGTGTGAAATACAGACCCCCAGTGTTACATGAATTCTCTTGCTAAGGAGGACATGACAGATACCTCTGAAAAGAGAGTGCTCATTTGTGGAATAAATGACATGAACTCTCGTTTTGTAACATTTTTCTTTCTTTGCTGAATTGCTAAAGTGACTGAATCCCACCTTAGACAATAATTCGCTACACAGTAAATGAAGAGATGTAGGCACAGCTGAGGGATGGATAGTTCAAGATAAGTATACTTGACTCTAAAAGTTGATGGTTTCAATAGGCCTCACTGTGAGGGTAGTGAGTAAATGTAATCTGACTAATACAAATTCAGTCAGGTGTTACTCCTGATCTGCTATCAAAACAAGTAGGCAGTCCTTCTGAGACAGCTAAGGCTATTTGATTAGGAGGTATAATGTGAAAATACAACATGGCTGTATGGATGTACCCTCACTCTCTCCCTTCATTGACTATTGGGAAATAGGACAAGCTTGGCCTGGATACTTGACCTTTGGATGGCTAAAGCTAGGGGACAAGAATCTCTATCTTAAAGTTTTGTTGAACCTCAGTGCATGATGAAATGCTTTACCTTACTGGAATGAATAGTAGCAAAGGTGAGAAAGCTTCTCTCCTCTGTTCAGGTCTCTTAAAATTACATTCAAATATTCATATAAAATACATATTTTTCCCTTTTCCCTTTTCAAACTGAAAATAAGAAAATTAGACTAAAAGATACATTAAATTAAACATCAATATAACAAACACCTTTGGAAAGTCAAAAAAGGAAAAAAAAGCTGTATATATTTATTTTATATCTATTAACTACATTTAGATATACATACTGAAGCTTAAGCAGTAAAGAATTATGTTTCATGGTGAATCATGTTTTGCATTTATTGGTGAGGTAAAGATTCCAACAAACTAAATAGAATTAAAACATATAAATGTTTCTATATTTATATGTGGACCAAGGATATATTGATTACTATCTATGTATAATTGTGAAAGAGCATTTCAATTATATTATTTTCCATTTAATATGTATGTTTTTACATTGAAAAACATATTTTATTTTTGAGCTTCAAAGATATTCTTTATGACAACTTATTGAAATTTCATATGTATGGTATGTAAATCCTTTACACTGGCTGAGCTGGCAGAGCTGCTTCATGTAATTGACAGAGAAAAAAGTACGCTGTGCAAAGTAAACATTAAAAAAAAAAATGTATCTGGAGAATGACATTATTGATATGTTGGTAAAGAGGTTAATAGTATTCCACAAGGGACATTCATTTTTTTATCAGTTGAAGTAGATGCCTGTGGCAGATTGTTGACCCTGCTAAAAGCTTTGTATTCTGTGTTTGTAAAGGAGACAATGCATTTCTCACTCATGTTGCCATTTTGTATATTGTTTTAAGCCAAATGGGAACAAAACAAATAATAAAATCCCTGAATTTCACATTTATTTAATAAACACAAAATGGGTAGCTAAATGTCAATGTCTTTATCCATAAGAGTTTGAAATCATCTGTCTTGCCTGAATGAAAATTGATAAATTTCAAATATGAATATGATTTATGTGCCTGTGTTTCTGAATAGAGTTACCAGTTACTGTTTTCTAAGGATTATGAACACATAGTTTTTAAAATCCAAAATATCTTTATGAAGTTTGAAGTTCATCACTCAAATATAGCAATCAGGTAAGACTCACACACAGTGATTAGCTTTGTCATAGTCTATATCCATGTGTCTCAGTCCCCTTACATGAGCTGACATTTCTGGTACTCTGGCAAGGAATTGCCACTTGTGTTCCACCTTACCCAGACTCCAGAGGTCTATTCTGGTGTCTTTCAGCAATCCAGTAGCTGAAACCCAGACCATTATTATTATGAATACTTTTGTTTTTGTTTAAAACAAGTCCTGTGTTTGAAGCAATTAATGTGCTTGAAACAAAGAGTTATAAAAGGATCATTGTTGTTTCCTCAAGAAAAAAAAACACAACAGATGAAAAAATATCTCCCTCCCTCAGCATTCTCAACACTTCTGAGCTTACGTTATGGTCTATAAAATGCCTTCAGGAATTCTAGATGTCTTTATCTGGACTAGCTCCAATTAATTTCTTTTCACTGATTCCACTCTAACTTCTGGCAATGATGATATGTTTTTACTTGCATAATATTGAAGAATTAAAAATTCCTACTCTGCAATAAGCAAATGTCTTTTTAGGAATAACAGTTCCAGATTCTGTTATCTGCTTTCCTATTATTATAGGTTTTTTTTATTATTATTATTATTATTATTATTTTTCTGTGCTTCATTTTAATGCCTTGACATTTCACATTTCCTAGGTTGAAGCCATACTACTTTGCCCTACTGGAACTACCAGTAGCAAAGGTGAGAATGCTTCCCTCTGTTCACATCTCTTACCATTACATCCAAATAGTCATTTTAAGTAGACATTTTTCCCTTTTCAAAATTTACTATTCCAAAAATACCACAACTGCTCTCTCACTCCCCCTCCTCAAAAGAAGGGGGGGAGGGGAGGGGGGGGTGGGAAGAAGAAAGTGTGATGGGAAGGAAAAAAATGTTCACAGATTGAGGTAAGGATAATTTAATTAAAGGGAAAAAGGAAGAGGAAAAACAAATAAACAAAAACAAAGGCCATGCAGAATCATAGGGAGGAGAAAAAAAATCTCTACTTCCCATCAATGAGCGATGTATGGCCTCATCCTGGGAATCAGGGCTTCTTCCCCTTTTCCACCTTTTATTGCAGAGTGTGATATCAGATGGCATGGAATATCTCTTTGGTCTGTTTAGGTCAGCTGCCCTGGTGATGTACCCTCCCCACTTCTTGCCCACTCCCAGCCTACTAGCTCTCAGGGGGGTTGGAGGGAGTTTTGATGCTGTGCCAGCACTGCTCATTGATAGACAAAACAATGGTGTGATACCAACGCTGTTCTAGCTACAAATGTGGAGCACAGCACTGTATGGGATGCTGCAGGGAAAGTTAACTCCATTCCAGCCAGACTCAGTACAGCAGCATGGATATATGTGTATGTGTGTGTATGTGTCCATTTGTGTGCTAGACAAGATTATTTATTCAGATGGATTCCAACTGATATATACATACATATTTTACTGACTTACAGCTATTCTAATAAAATATTTCTCATTGTTAATGTTGCCTCCATTGTTGAAATATATTTTTAGACAATATATGTTGTTAATTTATTGGCCCACTGTCATCGTTTTAGCTGGGATAGAGTGAATCTCCATCTGCTGTGCTTTCCAACGCTATCATCTGCTTTTTAATTATTATGTTTTATACATATGTTTTAAAACATAATTATTATGTTTTTCTTCAGTCTTTCCATAAACTAATAAATTTATTTGTTGTCACTTGTGGATTCTTGTGGAGTCTATGTGTTATCATTTGTTCTCACCTTTTGCTTTCTCATTGCATTCATCTTCATTCATCTTCTAGATTTTTTTTTTTTTTTTTTTTTTTTTTTTTTTTTTTCTCCCAGCTCTTCCAAAGCTGAGTTTGAGTTATTGTAGCTATTCAGGTAACCTAATTAGATGCTATATTCCTTCCAGACTTTTCAGGGACAGACAAAACAACTGGCATTCTGAATTCCTGTGTGTAAGCCAGCAAAAGGTATCCCTTGTTATATCATCTAAATTTTAATTGAGGCCTGTTCAGGAAAATCTAGAACTTGAGATGTCTGTTCCATTAGAGTAATACCCTAATGCCTATAAGGCATTAACTTTAAAATTACTTCCCAACCAAAGAAGAATAATGCTTTACTAGTCAAAGTTTTGTTTTGAAAAGGCATTTCTGGTTCCAGAGATCTGATAATCAATGTAACTAGACTACTGCAGCTTTGGTTGGAGTTGCAGCAAATAAACTTGAAGGCATTTATTGAGAGCTTGCATACACATTTCAAGCCAAGCATTAGTCTTTCAGTTTTATAAGTTGGAGTTCCCCTCAAACATATTAATATGAAGAATGAAAAGTCTGAATTATTTTGTAGTGTAAATAGGACATGCTGGCATCATCGCACAGCTGAAAATACTTCTTACAAGAGGTTTAGCTGACATCCTCAACTGTACATGAGTGTATGTTAAATATTAACACAGCCAAATTTAAGTAATCTTGCCTAATTCATTCCTTCAAATCACGTTCTTCTATAAAACATAATATTGTGAATAATCAAAGGATGCTGTAATATATTCTTCCAAATCATGTAAAATGTCACATACAAATATACCAATAAAATTGAACTCAGAATGCAATTTCTGATATCAGAGTTAATACTACAGTATAATATCTGTTGAAATAACAAGGTGATGTGATACATCATCAGCTCATTATGAAACTGCTGTGAGTAGCATGCAGACACTACAGCTCAATTACTCAGTTTACCAAGTACATCACAAAGATGGATCCTCATAAATAAATATGTAAGTCTCCCTGGTTTTCTACACCAGTTGTTCAAATCTGAAATCTTTTTATTTATTAGTCTTAAAGGGACTACTGACTTCTGCTTCTTTTAAAAGTCTAAAACAATTATTTAAATTGTTATAAGAGCCCCACACTGACACTCTCTGTGATATTATGACATGCAGTTGTATCTTGTTAACCAGCTGCTTCCTGTGTTTCTCCTGGGAAAGATCTTCCCTGCTAGACAGAGGCAGTGTCTAAAGGATTGTTCTAAGCTGTCTGAGCTTTACTTTGTGAATGAATGTGTCTGTGCACCCACTGTCAGAATAGAGAAAAAATAACAACAACAACAACAACAAAGAAGGGTCATTGTATTGTAGGTATTGAATAAATACATCCATTTAAAATATGTAAACAATAGTAAAATTTATTTCATAAATTTGAGAGTGCTAGATCTTAGATTGCATTTTATGCAGTATAACACTGCCTGTTAAGGTCCTTGTTAACCTATGTATTCTGAAAATAATACAAGAAAATAATTTTGGTTATTTTTTGGTTATACTCTGATAATCTGAACCTAGCAACAGTTATGAGTACCAGTTTTTCAAGGCTGTCTTTACAGAGACAGAGGTGAACTGCTTCTGCTCTGGAAGCCATACCTGAAGCTTTAGCCACCCTCTAGTTATTATATAATATCTCTATGGTGCTGTAATATTGCTATCAGTAATGTATTCTAGATATATATGAGATTTATAGTTGTATAAGCTTAACAGGTAGATACTATTGTATCAAACAAAATCTGTTTATTATTATTATTATTCACTTATTTATTTTTATTGGCAATTTTTGGAGTGTGTTGGTTAGAGCTTAAGTAAATGTGCAAACCAATAAGGGACATTCAGTAGCATTAGCAATTTTTTTCTTCCAAGAAGCATCATACTTTTCACCCTGAACACAGAAATATTACTGTATCTCCCATAAAAAAGTGTGGAATAATTCAGAACTGAATAGGCAGAAATTTCAATCTGCTGAACCTGGTATAGGACTGAATTAGCTTTTAGTTTGGGAATTAAGTTCAGGGTATTTTGTTATTAATTACAGCTAGACTGTTTCTAGAATTACTTCATGTATGTTTCTTGGTATTTTATAACCTGTCCTGTCTTTCCAGACAAGAAATGCAATTCATTAGAGAACAAATAAGTGAACTAAAATTTATGAATCAGGAATTGCCCTGAACCTTGCTTGTTACATGATAGATTTCTAACAGATTCAATCTGAGCTGTATTAAATAAGAAAGTCATTTTTCAAAAATTCATTGTGAAATGTGAAATCCATTGTGAAAGTGTCCCAACACCAGGCTGGAATTTCTCTTTAAAAGCAGAAATCTGACCCTTCCTTCTGCATTCAGAATGGAAGATTCATTTTCAAAGGGTTAGTCCAGATTTTGCATAGTGATGTGGTTTGGGTCTCTCATCTCCATATAAATGATTATTAGGATTTCTGTGGTGTTTCCTTCTCTATTTCCAAACCGCAATTCCATTCTTCTGGACCTATTGTTAAAGTTTTCTTTATATATCTTCTACTTTTGTTTCTGACAAACTGATTATATATATATATATATTTTCTTTTCAGTGACTCATCTAAAAGTTTCTGACTGGCTCTTGTGGTAAAGAAAGTGTAGTGTCCCTTCCCTGAAACTGGCTGGGAGCTGAAGCTAGGATTCAGTCATCCTCTCATAAATCCCACGTTCTGTTGGGACTTCCACACTGCCAGTGTTTCCACCAGATCATTGCTTTTCCTAGAACCCCTTGACATGAGATTTTACACTTCAGACTGAGTTCAGTGTAGAACACAACAAAACATCCACTTGAGAAAGAGATGATATGGCTTCCCTCTCTTCCTCTCTTCACACATTGCTCCTCTGTTCTTTTCTCTATGGTCTGCTGTGCAACTGCTCTGTAGATTAGCCAGGGACACTGGCTGTATACTGATAGGTGGTGAACAAATGGGTTTCTAGCCATGTCAAGCCCACCTGTTTACATTGATCATGAACAGAATCAGCACACAACTAATTTGATATCCTGCTGAGAATTTGTTTCTGTGAAGAAACAAATTATTTTACACTGCTTCTAGGTAGTTGATATTCTTCTGCTATAGAGTTAACAGAGTGAAGCTGCACTGCACATGTACTTGTGGGAGTAAAGATATGGAGAAGCCCTTTAAAAAGTTTATAGAGAACTCTGTTATAGAACTCTATTTAAGTATCTTGGATGAAGCTGTTTGTCTTCTACACAATGCAGGTTGTATAATAATTATATTGTAGTCTCAATATAAAGTGTTAGCAGTTATTAAGAAAAAGTGAGCTTGTGTATGAAAACAGGTGTTTAGGAAATGTGACACCAGTTTTTGTGTTGTGATTACAGATTTTACACTTGAAATTCAGTAAGATAAAGAAAGTAATTTGACAGTTGAGTAGCACTGACCTGTGTGATGCTGTGAATGTGTGACTGCACCTCACCAATTCCTTTTAAATTCATCTCAGTACAGCAAACAGTCACCTCTGTTGTGCATTAAATGTGGTTACAAACAGAGTGGCAAATTCCAATAACATGTTACGGTCAGTTTAGGATAAATTTACAAACATGCTCATCTCTTCTTTTATGATATACTACAAAACCATCCTACACGCTATCTTTAAAACATTCCAAACATTAATGACACTGTGGTATGGATTACTAAAAAAAAAAAAAAAAAAAAAAAAAAAAAGGATTGTCCAACATCTTCTATACACCTAATTTTAATGACTAATATGAATTATGAAATTATGAACAGGGATTAGCAGGAAAATGAAAGGCATGGGGTAACATTTTCAAGTAGGAACAAGTAGGAATCACTTGCAAATCAGCAATATCATTTCAGTTTGCAAAGTAGCTGATTTAAGTATTCATATCAGTGCAGAAGCAGCAGTTTGTCATGAGGTAACCACATAAATATTTACTGATATCCGTGGATTTTTACAGGCATTAGTTAATGGTCAAGGGCAATCAATGGACTAGAAAGGGAGTTCAAAAAACCTCTAGCTTCTAATGTCCTCTGTGGAGGACATTAGGCAATGGCGTAAATGAGACTAAACATTTATTTTCTGAGAAGAGCTTTTCCTTCCTCATAGCTTTATCAATAACTGTATTAATATTGTCTTTACTCTGGGAGATTTTTCCTAATCCCTTCTACTATGACTAGCAAAACTGTGTCCTAGTGTCCTTGATTTAACCAACAGAAAATTTGGTAGTATATGCAGCACTCACAGGATGAGGCAGAAGCTTGTATCCAAACAGCAATAGAGAAAAAGCATGCACAATATTCTCCAGTTGTGGTATGTTATGACTCCTGTCCTTTCCTGTCCTGTCCTCTGATCTCCTCTGCCCTCTTCTCCTCTGCCCTCTTCTTCTCTGTCCTCCTCTGCCCTCCTCTGCTCTCTCCTCCCCTTGCTTTCCCTTTAAAAATATTAATTATATGTTAATGCATTTATAATAGGTTCAGAGGATAGAATAAGTAATGACAGAAGTTTCCATAAACATTTCAGACTTGTACTTACTATAGATTTTCCTGATCTTTTTCGTCTGATCTTTTTCGGATCTTTGTGGTATGCAGTGATTTAATAGAAAATGTGAGTGAATGTGTACAGATGTTATGTGTTCTGTCAGCATCTTTTGTGTTAAAACTACCAGTTTTATGAGTTAGGTATTTATTGGTGTGCATTTAGAGTCACTAGCAAAAACCACCATCAACAAACAACAATCAACAAAACAAAACAAAACACAAACAAAAACAAACAACAAAATGACTTTCTCCTACTCTCCACATGAATTTATAAATATAAACTCAGGCTAAACTAGTAAACTCCTTCTCTGGCAATTACATCAACTGGTAGTACCTAATATTCCCATCTGCTGTATTTTCTTTTATTTTGGCTGCAGGTTTTGCTTATGTTGTACTCTTCTACATAGGAGAGGTGTGGATCACAGAAACAGAGTGTGAGTACCAGCTGCTCACCCCCATTCCTAGGACTGCCTATTGCCAAAGCAGCTGCAGAGATTTCTAATCCTGGAGTGATTAAAAATGGCAGGAAGTCTAGAGGAACAGGCAATACTGTCCAAATCTGACATGCCAACACTTCCAGAACATGAGCTGGTACACATGATGACATGTGAAGTTTTGTCCTGAAACTACAACCCACAGGTGTATGGCTTTGAAATATGAAAAGTGGTGTCTTTATCAGAATGTCATCCTACCTTTGAGTTGTTCCTTGGAAGTCCTTCCACCCCCCCTTCTTTTTTAACATTTGTTTATATATATATATATATATATTTCTTCAACTTGTTTTCATTTTACTCTCGTGTACACCATCAAGTCAGGTAGCATGATAAGGCTTGCAATGTCTGGCAATGAGATTTTTGAGATATGTTTCTAGAAAAGAAAAAAAGTCATGAAAGAGAGCTCAGTGTTTTATACAAAGATCTTTCTGTGCTCCAGCTGAAAATATAAAAAGTTACCACAGAGTTATCATAAGAAACCTTTCTGTGTGCAGGGAGGGGATGTCACACATAACTATTACCATCAAGTTCAAGTTGTTGTTTGCAGGTTGACTACCTGACTGCACACATAAGTATCTTAAAGTCTTTGGGAAAGTAAAGTAGTCTTTTGGGTGGTGGTGATCTCTCTTTGCACACAATGAAGATTTTTAGAAACCCAGTAACTGAATGGCTTATCAGTGAATAGAGGAGTGTGGTAAGGACCTTAAGGACCTAAATGTTCTTCATTATGATGAAAACAGCGTTGATAATACATGGATGCTTTAGTTGCTGCTGAGCAGTGTTTGAGCAGAGCCAAGGACTTTTTGGCTTCTCACACTGCCCTGACAGCAAGGAGGCTGGGCGTGCACAGGGAACTGAGAGAGGGGACACAGCTTGGGTGGGTTACCCAGGGTGACCAGTGATATTCCATACCATCATGTTGAACAATGAAAGCTGGGGGAAAGAAGAAGGAGAAGGGGATGTTCAGAGTGATGGCATTTGTCTTCCCAAAAAAACGTTACACATGATGAGCCCTGCTTTCTTGGAAATGGCTGAACATTTTGCCGGTGGGAAGAAGTGAATGAATTCCTTGTTTTGCTTTATTTGTGTGCACCCATTTTGTTCCATCTATTAAACTGTCTTTATCTCAGCCCACAAATATTCTCTGTTTTGTCTTTCCTACTCTCTTCCCTATCCCACAGGGTGTGGAGTGAGTGAGTGGCTGTGTGGATTTTGGCTACCTACCAGGGTTAAACCACAACAGACCTGCAGAGTTTTCCTTACCCACTATCTTCTCTGAGAGACTTGGATGATAAATTTCAAATTTCCACATTGCATGGCAGAAAAAAATTTGGGGGTATACTAATAAAATATTAACTTAGGCAGATATTAAAGATCCCTCCCACCCCCAAGAAAAACAACCCACCAACTGCTCATGAAAGGACAGAAGAAGGAAACTGTGCAGTGTCAGTGTGCATTTTCAAGGATAATTATGCAAGGTGGTCTCAGATATAGGAAGTTAATAGTAACTGTTAATAGTTATATAGGAAGTTATATAGTAATATAATTATATAGGAAGTTAATAGTAACAAGCAATGCCCGGATGTCTGTCATTTTGAAACAGAAAAACTTTCTAGGCTGAAAATGATGCCTAGGGATCAAACACTAAGATTAAACACTAAGAATGTTAACATGTCAGATGGAACAGCAAAGGTTCATTCCCCAGTTAACACCTTTACAACAGATGTGTAAATGGATAACAGAACATGAGTTTGAGACATTTGCAAATGCAAGAATTTGGGAAAGAATGCTAAAACACGTAGCTAGAATTATAATTCCCCAAGTAGTAGTAAATATTGCACATATTATAGCTTGAAACAGCCAGTGCTTATATGTTTATTTATTTATTTTTCTTTCTGTTTTGTGGCATTCCCATTAGGGAAAACTGCTAGCAGTGGGGGAAAGAGGAAAAAGAAAATGTTTGTACATAAATATGTTCTGTATTTTCAGCCTTTAGCCTAGGGAATAGAATGTCTGTTCCTTGACCCTTTACTTGTATACTTATAATTGTATACATCTGTGAACATTTTCCAAAAAGCTGGAAATATTTGAAGGAGCTATTTCATCCTTCACTTTTGACTGGTTTATGTAGGTGAACATTTCTCCTTTAAGCTTTGTTCAGGAAACAACAAATAATCAACAAATAGAACAAGTTTACAGTTCAACAAAATCCTTAAACATATGCTTAGGTATATTTCGATTCATATTTTTGTATCATAGAATCACAAAGAATGGTCAAGGTTGGAAGGGACTTCTGAAGTTCATCTAATCCAAACCCCTTGCTGAGCGGGATCACCTAAACCACATTGTGCAAGATGGCATCCAGGTGGGTTTTGAACGTCTCCAGAGAATGAGACTCCACAACCTCCCTGGGCAACCTGTTCCAGTGTTCTGTCACCCTCACAGTAAAGAAGTGCCCCCTCAAATTCAGCCGAAACCTCCTGGGCTTCAGCTTGTGCCTGTTGCCTCTCATCCTGTTGCTGGGCACCACTGAAAAGAGACCGGCTCCTCTCAGCACTCTCCCCTCAGATATTTATAGATATTAATGAGGGCTCCCCTCAGACTTCTCTTTTCCAGGCTAAACAGACCCAGCTCTTCCAGCCTGTTCTTGTACAACAGTTGCTCCAGTCCTCTAATCATCTTCATAGTGCTCCTCTAAACTCGCTCCAGTAGCTCCATGTCCCTCTTGTAGTGGAGATCCCAGAACTGGACACAGTACTCCAGGTGTGCCCTCACCAGGGCTGAGGAGAAGGGGAGGATCACCTCCCTTGACCTGCTGGCAACATTCTTCTGAATGCACCCCAGGATAATGTTGGCCACAAGGGCACATTGCTGACTCATGGTCAGCCTGCTGTCCACCAGGCCTCCCAGGTCTCTCTCTGCAGAGATGTGCTACTGCAGGTCAGCACCCAGCCTGTGTTTGGGGTTCTTCTTCCATAGGTGCAGGACCCTGTGCTTGCCCTTGTTGAACTTCATGAGGTTCCTCTTGGCACAACCTTCCAGCCTGTTGAGGTCCCTCTAAATGGCAGTATGGCCCTCTGGGGTATCAGCCACTCCTCCCAGCTTTGTGTCATCATCAAACTTGCTGAGGGTGTGCTCTGTTCCATCGTCCAGGTCGTTGATGAATAAGTTGAACAACACTGAACCCAATACTGACCTCCAGGGAACACCACTAACTACAGACCTCCAACTGGATTCTGCACCACTGAGCACAACTCTCTGAGGGCTGTCATCCAGCCAATTGACGATCCACTTCACCATCCACTCATCTAGGCCACACTTACCGAGCTTCTTTATGAGGATGTTTTAGGATATAGGAGAGAGTGTCAAAAGCCTTACTGAAATCAAGATAGACCACATCCACTACTTTCCCCTCATTTACCCAGCTAGTCATCTAATCACAGCAGGGTATCAGATTGGTTAAACATGATTTCCCCTTGGTGAATCCACGCTGACTATTCCTGATCACATTCATATCCTCCACATGCTTGGAGATGACCTCCAGGAAGAGCTGTTCCATTGTAGACCCGATAAACTATAGGCCTGTTAGTCTGACCTCAGTGCCAGGGAAGCTCATGGAGCAGATTATCTTGAGTGTCATGTGGGACTTGCAGGGCAACCAGGCAATCAGGCCCAGTCAGCATGGGTTTATGAAAGGCAGGTCCTGCTTGACAAACTTGATCTCCTTGTACGACAAAGTGACACACTGGGTGGACGAGGGAAAGGCTGTGGATGTGGTCTACCTTGACTCCAGTAAGGCTTTTGACACCATTTCCCACAACATTCTCCTCAGGAAACTGGCTGGTCTTGGCTTGGAGTGGTGTACCCTTCATTGGGTTAGAAACTGTCTGGATAACCGGGGCCCAAAGAGTCATGGTGAATGGAGGTAAATCTAATTGGAGGCTGGTCACTAGTGGAGTCCCCCAGGGCTCAGTATTAGGGCCAGTTCTCTTTAATATCTTCATTGATGATCTGGATGAGGGGATCAAGTGCACCCTCAGTAAGTTTGCAGATGACACCAAGTTAGGTGCATGTGATGATCTGCTCAAGGGTAGGAAGGCTCTGCAGGAGGATTTGGGTAGGCTGGACCAATGGGCCGAGGCCAACTGTATGAGGTTCAACAAGGCCAAGTTCTGAGTCCTCCACCTGGGGCGCAATAACCCCAAGCAGAGCTACAGGCTGGGAGATGAGTGGTTAGAAAGCTTCCTGGCAGAGAAGGACCTGGGAGTATTGGTTGACAGTCGGCTGAATATGAGCCAGCAGTGTGCTCAGGTGGCCAAGAAGGCCAACAGCATCCTGGCTTGCATAAGAAACAGTGTGGCCAGCAGGTCCAGGGAAGTGATTGTCCCCCTGTACTCGGCTCTGGTGAGGCCGCACCTCGAGTACTGTGTTCAGTTTTGGGCCCCTCACTACAAGAAGGACATGGAGGTGCTTGAGTGAGTCCAGAGAAGGGCAACAAAGCTGGTGAAGGGTCTGGAGAACAAGTCTTACGAGGAGCGGCTGAGGGAACTGGGACTATTTAGCCTGGAGAAGAGGAGGCTCGGGGCGATCTTATCGCACTCTACAGGTACGTTAAAGGAGGCTGTAGTGAGGTGGGGGAGCGAGGCTGGCCTAGCAATAACATTAGTCAGCTCCTTCAGAATTTGAGTGAAAAAAAAAAAAAAAAAAAAAAAAAAAAAAGGTTTTATTACTCCTGGATTTTACCATGATGTTTCAATCCCATATGTTCATGATTTTTGTTTTGTCACCTAATTCCATTTGACCACAGATACTTTCTTATTCTAGAAAAGAAATATCAATGGCCCTCTGTAACTTAACTGTCTTGTTAACTGTTTGACTCTTGTGTTCTGGTGTTCCATGTTTAGACTTCAGGAAGGAATAACATCTGAGCCTAAAGAACGGACTGATACAATAAGTTTGACTAGAATCCATGAATAGCTGGAAATTCAGACAGCATAGAGTCTCCAGGTGATAGCTCTGGAGCTGCATTTAGCAGCAGCTCCTGACAGAATAAGATCCAGCATAAATGCCAATATATATATATTTTGTGGTTTGAGTCCAATCTATGCTGAACACACCAGACATGCACGTATGTAAAGTGCTTAGCAGATGCTCTGAGAGTAAGTTGGGCTGACATGTCTGTAAAGAGCTGGACTCCTGCAGTGCATGCTGCAGGTGCATATGCCTGTATTCTTTGTCAAAGAGAATAAAAGAATGAGGAGTGTAAGTTGTTGGTCATGCAGTGCAGGTGTAGTAAGAAGCTGCTCAACCCTGCAGAGTCTGGGCCAGAGCTGTATCTCTGCCAGCCTTGATTCTGGATTCTGGTTATCTTACAAGTAAGCAAAGGTACCCATCTTTAAGCAAATATTGCTGGATGCTAATGCAAAAAAATAATAATAATTAAAACAAACAAACAAAAAACAACCACACACTAAAAACAACAACAAAAAGATGACAACAACAACAAAAACATTAAAAAGGTTGTGGGTGATTTTAGACACCTGTTTGCATTGCTTCCTCATTTTTTTCTGGGATTTGAAACAACATTAAGTGAGGAAAGTGACTACAGGAGGAGAGAAGAAAGTTAAGGCAATTGGCTTTTTATATGGGGAATTCATTTCTATCCTGCTACTGTGAGAGACTTCCTAGAGAAAAGTTTTTGAATCAAACTTTCCAAAGGCAGTCACTAATTGTGTGTTTTGGCATTATCTGTGCCCACCTTTACATCCTCCACCTTGATTTACATAATTGCTGAGCATTCACAGCAGCAGCCAAAATCCCTGAGGCTTGGGCTTTGTAAATGTTCTGTACACTGAAAAAAGATGTCCTAAATATCTCAAACTGGGGATACAGAGTTAATGAATACTTTTGTCTTCCCTCCCACCCCAGTGCTTCTATGAAATGCACATATTAATAATCCCTTATCTTACAAGATTTATAAACTCATATTTAAGTTTATAAACAGAACAAACAGAACTACTGCAATGGGGACTGCTGTAAGAAAATGTGGGAAATTGTGTCTTCAGAACTGTGTTCAACTAATATGTCATAAAAATACATGGTTTATGAGCTGAACAATAAAGATAAAGCAAAATGCTGAATTACTGTCCATTAATGTAGTATTATTCATCCTGCACACTGAATGAGTTAGAAAATCTCTTGAAATTCCCCAAAAACTAGAGCTAAATGAAAAATTGTATAAGTTAGGAACTAAGTAAACATTAAACCAAACGACCTGGTATTTTCTATGCTGTAACACTTAATATTTAATAATTACAAATATTAATTATTAACAAAGCCTCTGTATTATTATTATTTAGATAAATTACTATGATGACTAATGATTTTATAATATAAATGAAACTATATTATTAAAACTAATATTTACTTTAATAGTAGTTCTCCTTTATTGTGAATGTCTATTTGAAACAAATAACTCTGTAGATGTGGAAAATGACTGACAACCAGCATATTTAATAAAAAATAATTAGTATGATGTTTTGTGGGAATGAAGTTTTGTGACTTTTTTTAAAAGTATATCCCACAGAGGAAGACTTTGTAATGTAAATATTGTTGCTTTGATAAGGCAGGAGGAGGGAAGGATTGAAAATAATGCAATTTAAAGAAAAAGCTTTGGGAACATGTAAGCAAATGTTGATAACAAGGAATAAATCTCATTTCAGCCTTCCGCTTGTTTGGTCTCTTTCCTGTTGAAAAAATGTAAGCTATGCACATAATTAGACATTTGTGCTGCCACAATAAATCACTTTTCTCAACACATTGATACACCCTGACACACTAAGCCTGAGCTGGCAGGTCTGCTCTAAATAAGGATCTGCTGAGTAGCTGACATGAACTTCTGATGCATTTCAAATAGAGACAGTGAGAATCCTTTAACAAGCACCCTCTGTGTTTTTCAAAGACTCCCACAGAGTCTGAATATTACTGATTTATGAGAACAGTCCTGTGCATATACTGTATATCAGTGGAACTATGTTCATCACAGCATTTTACTGATGAACTATGACTACTGTTCTCCATTTTTTTTTTTTTTTTTTTTTTTTTTTTTTGTATTTGTTTTTATTTCCCTTTAACATTTTTCAGCATGCATGGAATGTTTCTACATATGAAAATGTTTATTCGTGCTCACAGGGAGCTCTTTGACTGTGACATTCAAAATGAAAAAAAATAAGTCCAGATTTGGAAAAAAAAATAGTTAAAGAAATCTCTGAAACTGAAAACTGTTGTTAAAAATATTGAGCATAATTACTTTAATTTAATTACAATGAAAATCTCTTCAGTTCATGCTCTGGGAACAGACAGGAAGTGAAAATTACATTTCTGTGGTAAAAGACAGATCTAGGAAAAACTCTTAATGATACCTTAACAATTAAAGTTATCACTGGTGCCTCGGGCATCAAATAAGTTAAATGCTATCATAGGAGAAAATGACTAAATATAGTCCAGTAGAAAAAAGGCAGCATGTGTCTGTCCTTGTGTTCATAGGCTTTTCCATGATGTTGTGTAGATGAACAAGCTATGTTTGACTAGCCAGAAGTGAGATGGGAAAACTGAAAAAATTTCCCACTTTCGCATGTCATGCCATATAATCCAGTTGCACTATTCACTGATACATTGGGCATATCATCAACCAAGGAGGTTCGGCTTGTGCCAGGCAAGTATGGCTACAAAAGTAATAGATAAAAGAGGTGGTGCAAAAAGATCCCTTTAATTTGTAGTCACATCTTAGTATGTGGTATTTTGTGAAATGACTCCAGATTTCTAGGAGAAATAGTGAACTAAACCAGGTATTTGAACAGTCCTTACACTACTGATATTTAAGGATTACTGTCAGAAAGGACAGTGTATACCTATGTGTTTTTGTTTGTTTGTTTGTTTGTTTGCTTTTTAATATATATATATACTATGCTGCTATTCCAACTTTCTGACATGGATACAAAGACTTATTGAGTGGTGCATGTTGCACCATAATCCAGATTATACCTTTTTCTTTGTTTGTCAATGTCAACCATGTTAAGTTGACATCTCAGACGACTCTTTCCCTTTCAACAACCTTCAAACAGGCTTGTACGTTTATAAGCCAGAGTGCACAGGAAAAAAAAAAAAAAAAAAAAAGCATTGTTGACAGAAGAACCAAATAGCAAAAAAACTTTTGGTATGTAATTTCCAAAAAGGAATAGAAAAGGATGTAGGTATTTTGAGAATGGTTTCTTCTGATGCCAAACACTATTATTTCAGCTATTACATACCTAGTGATTCAAGTCCCATTATATTTTTATTCATTTTTAATTAACACCTCACCTAGACATCAGACTATAGTTTGATCTAGGTTTTGAAATAATTTTCCAGAAATATAAGTTTTCGTTATCAGCTCACACCAACCTTGAAAGCAGAACAGTGGTGCAAATCAGTTAATAAAGTGGAATACAAAGCTACCCTTTTATCTCATCATCTACAGTCAGATGGTGACTCTTGTCAGTGCTGGCAACAAGAAATGAGGCTGACAGTTGATTGATGGGAGAATGCTTTGGCAATTGGACAGTGTTCTGAGGAAATGCAGCATGCGGCTTTGGTCTTAATAACTTTCTGTTACACACACTTCATATAGCAAAAGCAAAACTTGTTTGATTTATTTTTGTTGGATCTTCTCCACACCAGTTTTAAAGCTCATTGCTTGAGAAATACTGAAGTTATATTATTGCTTCTATAAAAGCATTAAATGGTTTTGGGTACAGAATCCTGACATGTTTTACTGCTAGTAAGAGAAGTCACTTGCTAAAAAGTGTTTTCCTATAAAGTAAAAAAATTTGAAATGAACATGAGACAGTAGATTTTTTTGTTTATTTGTTTTTGGCAAATAGCTGCAAAAAAAATCTTCTAGTTGTATGAAGAATCCATTACAACATACCAGTAACCTGTCTCCAGGAAGGTGGTTTCCAATAAGCCATCTGTTAAGCTTTCATTTTTAACCTCCTACGGAATTTTCAGCTTTGATATCAACCAATCTCTGTCAGTTTATTCCAAAATATAATTTTGTTTTAGTTTCACTGTTGTGAACTGGCACATTGCTTATTTTATGATTACAGTTTTCTGTATATGAAATCAATGTGAAATGATACTTAAATTCCAAAGCTTTTTATAAATCTTATTTATGTTTACTATAGAATGTCAGCAAGAAGAGAGCAGATTGCCTGCTGACAGACAAAAAAAAAAAAAAAACACTTAATGTGGACAACTATTATAGAAACTTGGAATAAAATAAATAAGCATATTCCCTAGTGTGTTGTCATGCTAAGTGAAAAATGATGAGAAAAATGATGAGTAGTTTTCATTCCCACCTAAGGGTGGGGCTGCACATTTTATGAGTGGGGATGCTGGGGAAACTCCCTTCTCTGTAATGAAGTGAGACGTAAGTTGATGGGGCATGGGAATGAACAGACAAGTACATTAAGCAGGAAGAGACTATTAATGGATGTTTGTGGAGCTGAACAAATATAGAAAGTGTAGGTGCTAGCACTGGAGGAAATATGCAACATGGCAGGATTGACAGGACTGTGACTCAAAGGATGTTTACATAAGAATGGAGCTAGGTAGAAACATATGCCAGTTCATCCACCACCATATATGTTATGTGGATTCTTGAAATGAACTGGGATACCAAATGAGGCCTGGATTTGACCTGATCAGTACACTTTGACATGCAACACAGGCTTTTTCTGAGCTTTTTTGCTAGTTTATGGAGAGAATAAAATATCTCAAATTAAAAGAGTTTGTATATTAGGTGCACTAAATGATTAAGAGGACAAAATAAATAGGACCTCAAGAGGTGCCTATTTCCACTGACTGTACCTTACAGACAGGAGGCTTCTATCTTGGTCTCATTCATTACATAGCTAAAGTGACAAACCCTGGCCTGAATTAGGCTCCAGTTTCTCTCTCATTTGTGACAGCAGCTGAAAGAAAGGGATCACCAGAAGAGAAAGTACATAGCCTGGGGAATTAGATTATTTTCATTCCTAGTCATGACTACTCAAGCCCAGATTTTTACAGCTGGCTAAGTAATTTATGTCCTGTCTGCATGACCAGCAGGAAACTTTTGTTAACTGTTTTCTACCAGGACAGAGATGTCACAGCACACCTGAAACTGTGCTGTGAACACAGCTGAATGATCAGCTGCTACAAGTGTCATTTGGGAAAACCCATTGTAACCACATATTTCTGACAAATACATCCAAAATTTTTTAGTTTTCATATGCTTTAATGGGTATTTACATAGTTGGCTGCACACATAGCTAAAATGGGTTCAGACAGTGCTCATGCCTGGAGGTGACTGGATACCCCAGAGCCATGAAGCACATGACTACCGTGATGAGAAGAGCATAGACACACCTGTGAGAAAGACAGATATTTTAACTTCTATCTTGTGGGAGGGATACATGTAAAGATTAAATACTCTTTGGTGAAAAAACAAAGGAAAATAAATCTCCAATTATGTAATTAAATTGGAGAGTTTTTTTTTTTTTTTTTTTTTTTTTTCCCACAGAAATATAAAATAAGCACTATGACTAAGCACACACAGGGAAAAAAAAAAAAAAAAAGTGTTAGACTTTACACAGGCAGTCCCAGCACTCCTGACCTTTCAACTACCTGTTTTTGTATCATGTGTATGATGTAGGAAATTGTTGTGGCTTTAATACACAAACTGCTCTGAACATACAACAACGTGTCACTTGCCCAAGTGATCAGCTCCAGTGCAGCTCCACATTCTTCAGCAGAGCAGGGGATTGCGGTGTGCAGGAGAGCTCCTGCATCAAGGCAACCCTGGGGACTGGAGGGAGCCACCAGCACCTGACAGCCCTCACAAGAGGACCAGCAGTAGCAGTGACTGCCCCCACACATATAAAGGTAGCCCCTAAGGACCGACACTAGTAGTGTGGTACAGCACTTTGTTCAGGAGGGCACAGTCACCGCCTCTTCCAACAGCAGTTGTAACCTGCTCTCAAGGAGCTCCAGTCACGGTATTCATCTAGCAGAAAACCATGCCCTCTGCGTAGCACTGCAGATACCCAGACAGAGCTCCCAAGGGAACACACAGCCTTCCTGTTCTCAGGCTGCAGGGCGTACCTGAGTTTTCTGTCAGTGAGCACACCTGTAGGACATGCGCATAGGTAGAAGAACTACTCAGCATGGTCACAGCTTTGGGAGGAGGAGGACAGGCTGAGGAGCATCAGGGAATCTGAGAAGGGGATCAACTGGTGGAACTTTACTCTACTCTCCCTGAGACAGATGTGTCAGCCAGCCACAACACAAGAAATGAAGTCTCCCCTACCCCTTCGCTACCAAGCCATAGGAACCTAAGAGACAAGAGAGAATGGAAGCAGATTTCTCCTCAGGGTAGCAGGTGAACCCCCTCTCTGCCCACCTTACCTTTCCAAGTGACCTTACACAACACATATGAGGATCTGGAACTTGATGGACAGGCAAATGGTGATGTGGATGAAAAAAAATTGGAGGGGTTGCACAGGGCAAGTCCACCTACCCCTGGTGTCATGACCACCTTCATCATCAAAAAAACATAAGAAGGGTTGCAGTCATCCCCTCCCATCTGAGGGGAACAGAGGGCCTGACATGCCAACCAGACCCAACCTATAGGGAAGTCTGATGCCTTCTTGGGGCCTGGATGAGAGATGTTACTAGAAAACTCATTAGCCTGGTGCTGTCCTCTGATTGTTATCCACTATGGTGTTTCCATATTGGCAGCAATGAATTAGCAAAGAGAAGTCCAAGGGCAATCAAAGGGGACTTCATGGCTTTGGGAAAATTGGTTAAAGGATCAGGTGCACAGGTAGTGCTTTCCTCTGTCCTGCAGAGACCAACACCGAAAGGAATAAGCCGAGCCAGCTGATCAAAATGTTGTTTTGAGGCTGGTGTCATTGGAAGAATTTTGGTTTTGTTTTGATCATGGGGTGCTTTACACAACACCAGGCTTGCTGACACTTGATGGGATGCACCTTTCTCCGAAGAAGAAAAGGATATTTATGCAGGGTTTAGCAGGGCTGAGTGCAGTCATTGATCACATCTAACATGAGTTCAGGAGAGCAAAGTACTGTTTAACAAACTTAATTTCCTCTTATGACAAGGTCATGCACCTAGCTGACAAAGGGAAACCAGTTGATGTAATCTTTCTAGATTTCAGCAAAGCTTTTGATACTGTTTCTCATGGTATACTTCCGTACAAAATGCCCAGAATAGAGCTAGATAAATGCATAATATGATGAGTGAACAATTGGCTGATGGGTTAGATTCAAAGGGTTATAGTAAATGGTGTTACCTCAGGCTGATGGCCAATCATGTGGTGGATTCTGCAGGACTCCATTTTAGGGCCAGATTGATTTAATGTTTCCGTAAATGTCTTGGATGCAGGACTTGAAGGTATATTAAGATATACTAAGTAAGCACGTGGACAACACTAAACTGGGATGATCTGTCGACTCCCTTGAGGGTAGAGAGAAATTATAGAGAGATCTTTACAAATTAGAAGGCTGGGCAATCACTAATCACATGAAATTAAACAAGAGCAAGTGCCAGATTCTGCATCTGGGAAGGGGCAACCCTGGATATATGTACAGACTAGAAGACGAGAGGCTGAAGGGCAGCCTTGCAGAAAGGACTCTGGGGGTTTTGACTGACAGCAAGTTCAATGTAAGTCACTAGTGTGCCCTGGCAGCCCAAAGACCTGGGGTCCATCAGCATGGCATTGCTAGCTGGTCAAGGAAAGTGATTGTCCTGCTCTACTCTGTGCTGGTGCAGCCTCGCCTTTACCACTGTGTGCAATTTCAGGAACCACAATGCAAGAAGCACATAAAGCTTTTAGAGAGTGTCCATAGGAGGGCAACAAAGATAGTGAAGGGTCTAGAGGGCAAGACATAAGTGGAGTGGCTGAAGTCACTCAGATAGTTCAGCCCAGAGAAAAGGAAACTGAGGGGAGACATCGTGGTCTACAGATTCCTCATGAGAGGGAGCAGAGGGGTAGGTGCAGAGGTAACCAGCAATAGGACCTGAGGGGACAGCATGAAGATGTGACAACGGAGGTTCGGGCTGGGTATCAGGAAAAAATTCTTCACTGAGAGGGTGGCTGGGCAATGGAACAGGCTCCCCAGGGAAGTTATTACAGCACCAATCCTGTCAGAGTTCAAGAAACATTTGGACAATGCTCTTAGACATACGGTTAGATTTTAGGATGTTCCTCTGTGGAGCCAGGAGTTGGACTCAATGATCCTTGTGGCTCCTTTCCAACTCAGGATATTCTATGATTTTATGACAATTTTCTATTGTGACAGGTATTTCTTGATTCCTTTATGGTATTCTCCATTTTATATATGAGGGAAGATATTTTTGTGTTGAATTCCTAACTATGATACCTAGAGCATAGGGCGCTAATCAGGGTTTGCTATTTACTGAAAAACACACTGGATACAGCCACTGCTAAGTGGCTGTTCTGATAACTGAGATCTTAAATCATATTTCTTATTGCTTATTTTAAAAAATATCTATTTGGTTCACAATTTTCCTAGTGTTCAATTGATTTAATTACATTGGTTTATGCATGTTTTGATGTCTGATTAGAGCACTCTTTTTGAATACATTTGGTCCGCAAAAGTCCATTAAATAAATCTTAAGTTGATAAAATCAAATTTTATTGTACAAGCAATTGCCTTTGTAAATAGAAATGAATATGCAATCATTACATATAATTACAACTGAGAAATCAAGATAATATGGACCTACTGGTCTTTATTGGCAGATGGCAGACAACAGCCTTGATACGTCTAGACAATACTCTTCAAGTTTTATATTCATATAGAGTTGAAATTAGTTTTGATAATATGATTTGTCTTTATTCTTTGCTGGCAATGATGATACCAACAGCAGCCCTAGTGTAAGATAATTGGTGAAGGTGGAGTGGGTTGTCTATACAGATAGTGAGACAGAACCTTCCTTTCAAAAAGTAACTGGAAGAAAACGTTCTTGCCGAGGCAATCGGCTCTGGGGCAGACGTGCTCTGCAGCGGAGCGGGGGATAGGGACAGGCAGGGCTATTTTCCCAACACTGAGGCCACTCGAAGCAGCCGAGGGAGCCGCCACGACCCGGCAGCCCTCGTGAGGGACGCTGACGAGGCGTAGTCGGAGCCATCAGCGCCCCCTCCCCGCCCGTTCAAAGGCAGCCCCTAGGGAGCGCGAGCGACGAGGATCGCGGCGACCAGGACGGGCAAACAGGGCGGGGCGCGGCAGAAAGGCGGGGCGCGGCAGTTCGCGCAGGCAGGGCGAGCAGGGAGGGCAGGGCGTTCCTGCCCGCCCATAAGAACAAGTCACCCAGCGGCTGTCTACTACTAGTTAGGCTGCCGTGGTTCCCGGTAGGCAGAGGGCCTGCGCTAGAAAGTCTGTAGGCACACAGACAGACTGCCCGCTCCAAAATGCGGCAGTTCAGGTCTCTGGGTGCAGGGAGTGCCAGAGCCTCTGAAGGAGGCAGAGATGCCATGTGCGTGAGGTGCGAGCAGGTGGATGATCTGGTCTGCCTGGTGGCAGAGCTCAAGGAGGAGGTGGAGAGGTTGAGGGCCATCAGGGAGTGCGAGCAGGAGATAGACTGGTGGAGCAACTCCCTGCAAGGCCCGAAGGAGAGGCACCGGGATGAGACTCCCCAAATGGGGGTGGACGCCCTGCCCGGTCGCTGTCGGGCAGAGGGAGGGGACCTAGGATTTGAGAAGGAATGGAGACAGGTCCCTGCTTGACCTTGCAGGAAACGCTGCCCCCCCGCCCCCCCCCCCCCCCCACACACACCTGCCCCATCTTCCCAGGTGCCCTTATGCAACAGGTTTGAGGCCCTGGAGCTTGAGAGAGCGGTGGGTGAGGATGTGAAAGGAAGTATAACCAGGAAGCCTAGGGCAAGGAAGTCTGATCCACGCCTCAAGACTGCTTCCACCAAGAATGAAAGAAGGGTTATGGTTGTGGGCGACTCCCTTATCAGGGGAACGGAGGGCCCTATCTGTTGGCCTGACCCTACCCATAGGGAGGCCTGCTGCCTCCCTGGGGCCAGGGTCAGGGATGTTGCCAGAAAGCTTCCCAGCCTGGTTCGCCCCTCCAATTACTACCCACTACTGATAGTCCAGGCTGGCAGTGATAACATTGATGAGAGAAGCCTGAAGGCTATCAAATGGGACTTAAGGGGGCTGGGATAGTTAGTGGACGGAGCGGTAGTACAGGTGGTGTTTTCGTCCATTCCTACAGCGGCAGGGAGGGGTTCAGAGAGGACAGGCAAAGCCCACCTGATAAACACATGGCTTAGAGGCTGCTGCCAACACAGAAGTTTGGGGTTCTTTGATCACAGGGCCCTTTACTCGGCACCTGGCCTGATGGCCGCAGACGGGTCCCAACTGTCTCCAAGGGGAAAACAGATCCTGGCCCAGGAGCTGGCAGGGCTCATTGAGAGGGCTTTAAACTAGGTAAGAAGGGGAACAGGGAAGAAACAAAGCCTGTTGGAGGTGTGCCAGGGGGAACAGTGGCAAGGCTGGTGAAGGCAAAGGCTCAGCTGAAGTGCATCTACACTAATGCACGCAGCATGGGCAACAAGCAGGAGGAGCTGGAAGCCATTGTGCAGCAGGCAGGCTATGACTTGGTTGCCGTCATGGAAACGTGGTGGGACCACTCTCATGACTGGAGTGCTGCAATGTCTGGCTACAGGCTCTTCAGAAGGGACAGGCAGCACAGAAGGGGTGGTGGAGTGGCTCTCTATATTAGACAGTGTTTGAACTTGAGGCTGGGAATGACAAGGTGGAGTCGCTATGTGTTAGGATCAGCGGAAAGGCAAACAAGGCAAGCATCCTGATGGGGGTCTGTTATAGACCGCCGAACCAGGATGAGGGGGTGGACGAGGAGTTCTACAGACAGCTGACAGAAGTTGCAAAATCGTCAGCGCTTGTTCTTGTGGGGGACTTTAACTTCCCAGACATATCCTGGAAACACAACACAGCCCAGAGAAAGCAGTCCAGGAGGTTTCTGGTGAGCGTGGAAGATAACTTCCTGACGCAGCTGGTTGGCGAGCCTACCAAGGGAGGTGCCCCGCTAGACCTTCTGTTCACTAACAGAGAAGGACTGGTGGGAGATGTGGTGGTCGGGGGCTGTCTTGGGCAGAGTGACCATGAAATGGTAGAGTTCTCGATACTTGGCGAAGTCAGGAAGGGGACCAGTAAAACCGCTGTCTTGGACTTCTGGAGGGCTGACTTTGAGCTGTTCAGGACACTGGTTGGCAGAGTCCCTTGGGAGGTGGTTCTGAAGGACAGAGGAGCCCAGGAAGGCTGGGCACTCTTCAAGAAAGAAATCTTAATGGCTCAGGAGCGGTCTGTCCCCACGTGCCCAAAGACGAGCCGGCGCGGAAGAAGACTGACCTGGCTGAACAGAGAGTTGTGGCTCTAGCTTAGGAGAAAAAAGAGGGTTTATAATCTTTGGAAAAGAGGGTGGGACACTCAAGGGGACTACAAGGATGTTGCAAGGCAGTGCAGGGACAAAATTAGAAAGGCCAAAGCTCATCTGGAGCTCAATCTGGCTACTGCTGTTAAAGACAACAAAAAATGTTTTTATAAATACATCAATACCAAAAGGAGGACTAAGGAGAATCTCCACCCTTTACTGGATGCGGGGGGAAACTTAGTTACCAGAGACGAGGAAAAAGCCGATGTGCTTAACGCCTTCTTTGCCTCAGTCTTTAGCAGCAAAACCAGTTGTTTTCTGGACGCCCAGTACCCTGAGCTGGTGGAAGGGGATGGGGAGCAGAATGTGGCCCCCACAATCCACGAGGAAATGGTTGGCGACCTGCTACAGCATTTAGATGTATGCAAGTCAATAGGACCAGATGGGGTCCACCCAAGGGTACTGCGAGAACTGGCGAAAGAGCTGGCCAAGCCGCTTTCCATCATTTATTGGCAGTCCTGGCTATCAGGGGAGGTCGCACTTGACTGGCAGATAGCAAACGTGATGCCCATCTACAAGAATGGCCAGAGGGTAGACCTGGGGAACTACAGGCCTGTTATTTTAACATCAGTGCCAGGGAAGCTCATGGAGCAGATTATCTTGGGCGTCATCATGAGGCAGTTGCAGGGCAAGCAGGCGATCAGGCCTAGTCAGCATGGGTTTATGAAGGGCAGGTCCTGCTTGACAAACCTGATCTTCTATGACAAGGTGACATGGTTAGTGGATGAGGGAAAGGCTGTTGATGTGGTCTACCTTGACTTCAGTAAGGCATTTGACACCGTTCCCCACAGCATTCTCCTCAGGAAACTGGCTGCTCATGGCTTGGACTGGTGCATGCTTCGTTGGGTTAAGAGCTGGCTGTATGGCCGGGCCTAGAGAGCTGTGGTGAATGGAGTCAAATCCAGTTGGAGACCGGTCATTAGTGGAGTCCCCCAGGGCTCAGTTTCCTACCCTGTTTCCTCAGCTCAGCTTCCTACCCTCGATGTGCTCGAGGGTAGGAAGGCTCTTCAGGAAGATCTGGATAGGCTGGACCGATGGGCCAAGGCCAACGGTATGAGGTTCAACAAGGCCAAGTGCTGGGTTCTGTACCTGGAGCACAACAACCCGAAGCAGAGCTACAGGCTGGGAGATGTGTGGTTAGAAAGCTTCCTGTCAGATAAGTTACCTGGGAATATTGGTTGACAGTCAGCTGAATATGAGCCAGTAGTGTGCTCAGGTGGCCAAGAAGACCAACAGCATCCTGGCTTGCATAAGAAACAGTGTGGCCATCAGTCCAGGGAAGTGATTGTCCCCCTGTACTCGGCTCTGGTGAGGCCGCACCTCGAGTACTGTGTTCAGTTTTGGGCCCCTCACTACAAGAAGGACATGGAGGTGCTTGAGTGAGTCCAGAGAAGGGCTACGAAGCTGGTGAGAGGTCTGGAGAACAAGTCTTACGAGGAGCGGCTGAGGGAACTGGGACTATTTAGCCTGGAGAAAAGGAGGCTAAGGGGGGTGACCTTATCGCACTCTACAGGTACCTGAAAGGAGGCTATAGCGAGGTGGCGGTTGGTCTGTTCTCCCACGTGCCTGGTGACAGGACGAGGGGGAATGGGCTAAAGTTGCGCCACGGGAGGTTTGGGTTGGATATTAGGAAAAACTTCTTTACTGAACGAGTTGTTAGTCACTGGAATAGGCTGCCCAGGGAAGTGGTTGAGTCACCATCCCTGGAGGTCTTTAAAAGACGTTTAGATGTAGAGCTTAGGGATATGGTTTAGTGGAAGATTTGTTAGTGTTAGGTCAGAGGTTGGACTCAGTGATCTTGTAGGTCTCTTCCAACCTAGACTATTCTGTGATTCTGTAATTTCAGTATTTGTAGTATTTAGTTCACTTCCTGCTCTGTCAAATATTTCTGTCTGACTTTGGACTGGTATATCTACCCATAATGTTAATATATATACCTTAAGTAGCCAAATATTTGTTACTGTAGTCATTAATCTGCTCAGCTGTCAAGGATAAACTGCCCACTGATAAGGTTAATAATAATATTGCAAGACAGTTTAGGTATTATGATAAGAAGATAGACATAAATATCATTGACTGAACTAAAGAATGGCAACAAATACTATTGCTGAGTGAATTAATTTCCCTCCATGATCTGGAAGGTCATCCAGCAAGTGTTTCATCTCTGCATTTCTCATGGTCCTTGGCCTACACTTGAACAACATAAACATGCATCCAGTGTGTCTCTATTAGTGCCTCCCAGGAGCTTTCACAACTGCTGGAAATTAGGGAGTCACCCCAGACAAGGGTGATACAGCACCAGCTTCAATGAGTGTACATTGCCCAGATACTGGAAAAGTGTTTTGAATGACTTATCAAGGTGCCATTTGCATAATAGAGGCATGAAACATTCCTCATGTCATCTAATTCCAATTGACATTTGCATTCTAATCAATATGAACTTTATATTTGAAGTCTGATTATTCATTTCCTCTGCTAACATCCACATGGCCTTTGAGCATTACATTTTATCCAGCATTTTGAATAATCATGGCTCATCACTGACCTGGACATTTCTCAATGTAGCTGCAACTATGGCCATGTCCACAGCACTGCTCCTGGTGACCTAAGCAGCTTCTTTTATGTTCTTAGCAAGAAAGAATGACATATTATTTTCCCTTATGATAAGTATGAATCACTTTGTAGTAAAGTGGTTACGGTATGTGAAGTCACCTGCTGGCAGCCCTTGTGAGCAGTTTATCACTTTGGCGCCTGCTTTGTTAAATGTCTGGGCTTTTGGAGATAAATTCATCTCTTATTTATAATTGCACATTTACATATTTGTCTCTAAGACTGTAAAATCTTCAGGGTAAAAGGGTAATATAGCAGCTTTTTCAGAACTCCACACTCTTTTGTCTCATTTTGTACTACACCTGATGCAGTGAGTTTCAGTTCTGATCAGGGCAGATTGACACTGGCACACAATACTAGGCATTACTTTAAAAAAGAAAAGCAGGCACAGAATCTGCTGGTTCTCAGCTAGACCCAAGTCTAACTTTGCCAAAAGTTTGACATTGACATTATTCATCTCTATAACTTGATTTAGATCCTTTTTTTTTTTTTTTTTTTTTTCATGCAAGGATTAGACCTTCAGAGTTCAAATACAAAAAGGAAATTATGAAATACTTGGTACTTGTGTGTGTACAGGCAGTAGAAACTAGGAGAGAAATTAATGTGAGTAGAATGTGCTCAAATTAATTGAAGCTGGAGATATGTTCGATTTTAGCTGAAACATTACAAATGTAAGTTCAGAGATATAAAAATTTAAAAAATATACTTTTTTTTTTTTTTTTTTTTTCCACTAATGAGTTCAGAATTTAGAGACCATTTGGTATTTTGAATGAAACTCAATCCAGACAGAGAATCTATTTAAAACTGTAAAGATGAAAATACTGGTAGACCTCAATATCATACAGTTCAGTGAAATTACCATAAATATTTTCAAGAATCATCCTATAGTACAGACTTAAAAAATATTAAGCATTGGAGCTGTGGAGCTGTGATGTGAACTAATGTGATGTACTCTCTTAAAAGGAAAATCATCCTTGTCACTACTAATCTGCAGTGATTGATACCAGGATTAATCTTGAAAGTAAATCTAATGATTTTAACTTTTCATTGATACAACTCTTGTAACCAGACAGAACATTGAGGTCAGTAAGGTTTTTGTTTGGATAACAAATAGAATAATGAAAAGTTAAGTTTTCTGTTTAATTTAGTTAATGACTTAAATACATTTCTCATATACTAAAAATCTGCAAATCATCATATTGTAAATCTCTTTTTCTTGATTAAGGATCACCATAATTTATTTGCTATTGTAATTTATATACTTTAATTAATATATTGAATTATGTACCCTATGTACTTGAAAAACAATTGTAATTTAATTTCAGAATTATTGTGAAATTAAAAAAAAGTACAGAACAGTGTAAGTGTGTGTAATAAAAAGTAACCAATGGCAATCCAATTTCAGAATTAGTCAATTAATTGTGGTCATTCAGCTAGGTATTTACTGTTCTTTGTATGCATAACATAGGACTGCTCATGCCATCCAGTCATCAGTAGTGATGAGAGCAGAGTAAATGCATTTTGATAGAAAGATCCCTGTCTTTTCCTTTCCTTTCCTTTCCTTTCCTTTCCTTTCCTTTCCTTTCCTT
>CM021765.1:34190901-34260371 GCA_011076525.1 Nettapus auritus | reverse complement strand
AAGGAAGGAAGGAAGGAAGGAAGGAAGGAAGGAAGGAAGGAAGGAAGTCTCTATTAAAAACTACAACTTAAGCTATTTCTATAAGAATATTCCTGACTTCTATTTCTATGTAATTTTATCAGATTTCCTTTAGGATCACATAATGCTAGTCCATATAGAAAAATATAGAAGTGCCCATACATAATTATTATTCAAATATAAAAATAATTCAGTAGTATACTGAACAAATGTAACCTCCTTGGCTTGTGAAATATTAGTGGAGTGATGCAGACCCAGCAGACTTTGTTTGTTTGTTTGTTTGTTTGTTTGTTTTGTTTTGGCTTGTTTGTTTGTTTGTTTGTTTTTGGGGGGGGTGAGGGGTGGCTGCAGTGGAGGTTATATTTAATGTATTACGTTTGTTTCCTGGACTGAAATAATGGAAGGGGGAAAACTACTGTTCATATGACATAACTCAAAGACAAACATTGCTTTACCTGGTGTACACATCCCCCATGGGCATGTGTTACGACTGAACCAGTAAAATCTCTGGAGTGTGATTAGAAAGTTAACACCTAACACCAAGTTAGATACTTATTGAAAGTTATTCATATAAGTTCTTTTTATGTTTGAGGAAAACAATAACTTCCAGAATTCATAGTATTTGTCTTAAAGGTTTATTTCCTGTTCCTTCAGAGGGTATTGGTTACTAGCTTAGCATAGATAGCTGAAGTTAGGTGAAATTATTTTCTTTCATTGCCTATTATTTTCCATATCACCTTCTATGTTATTCTTTGTCTCTTTCAGCTGCAGCATGTTTCTGCTAGAAAATGGATGATAAACCTCCGTGGATCCAGATCCACTCAATGCAATGTTATTATCACAACCATACTTAATGTGGAAATTTTGGTATGAGTTTAGCAGGAATATAGTTAATATATCTCTAGTCAACCTGAGTAGATTTCTGATGAATGGAAACCATGTGAAAGATTACATTATGAAATTTAAGACTTGTTGTTGTTGTGGTTCTGTTGTTTCTGGAAGTTCTAACAGCACTGGGTGAAATTCTGAATGTATGCAAGATCGAGCCTCTTATGAGCTAAACAAAAAACATTTTCAATACAAAAGAAAGATTTCTACCATATGTCTCTTACATGGAGTTATCTATAGATTATCATCAGGTAATAGAAAAATGGGAATTCATCAGAGTGACGGATTTGTGAGATCTATGGTAATCTGAATTTACAGAGAGCAGTGATGATTTCTGTTTTAAAATCTGAAAAATAATACCATAGAACAGATATTACATTGGAATAGCAATGATACAGTTTCTCTACATGACATTTCATTTCTGTATGGCAGCAAAGATCAATATACTTTCCTATACATCTTGTATTAATACCCCTTGCTACTAAAGAATAAAATATTGTAACAAAACTGCCCACTCTATGTTGCAAACCTCTCTCCATAATAAAGTAATAATGCATGCATTTCAAAGAAGGAGATTCTTTCAGGTTAATGTCAACATAAAAAATAAGTTGATATTATGATATACTGAGTTGGTCTGCATTACACGAAGGAATTTTGCTTTTAAAAAGCTCAAATGTCAATAAATACCACAAGCACTTCTGCAGTGGATTTTTCTTTAGTGGGTGCTGTGTACAATTTAAGGGCTATGCATAGCACTTTTATTAACTCATTTGAAATCTCTTACAATATAGGTCAGACTTTTTTTTTGACAAAAGTTTTCTTGGAGGAAGGTAAAATTTTACAAAACAGTTCCCTGTTTCCATATCATTCACTTAAGAAAGAAATTTAAAAACATCTTTTGAAAATTTTCCATATTATAAACTTTTTACTGTTTTTCATTATATTTTTTTTTCTTTCACATTCTGATTTTTAATTCAGATATTAACAGCTAAAATATGCTTTTCTAAATATTTTAAATGAAAATATCTATATTTAAAAATGTTTTCTTCAAGTAAGTCTTTTTTTAAAAAGTTTTGTCTTCCTGAATTTAAAAAGACTGTATAAATGGATCTTCATTATATATATTCATCATATATTTTGTTTAGTTTTGTTTTGTTTTGTATTTTTGTATGTAAAGACTTTCAGAACTCTCGATGTACTATTACACTAAGCTATATGAGCATACAGATCTAAATGAGACATAACATTAAGAGATTTGATTGCTAGTGTATTTTATTTATTTTTATTTTTTTAATGGAAATTTGGATGTGCTAAAAACCTCCTCCAAGATAAGCAAGCAAAAGAGTGTGTTGCAGACTATAATGGTAAACTATTCTGGTTCTCTATTACTTAATTAATTAATTGCTTAATTGCTGTGATAATCAAGGGAATGCTGGTGTATTTAAATACAGTAGGAGGAAAAGTTACAGAACAAATCCTGTGGTTATAATTGAGAATCTTTTGAGCATCACCCACATCTTTTGAGCATCACCCACATCATATGAACTCCCCCTTCTCAAGCTGCAATTAAGCAGCCTGAATTGCCAGGGAGAAATACATACTCAGAATCAGCTCCCCCTCCTCCTTTAACAAAAGATTAGACTGTTTTGTTTGTTTGTTTGTTTGTTTGTTTGTTTCTTTTGTGTGTGTGTGTGTGTGTGTGTGTGTGTGTGTTCATTTTTAGTGCTTGTGTTAGACAGTTAGTCAGGCAGCATGGACCAGGGCTGTTCATCTGCCTTTTCTAAAAGCTGTGATATGATCAAGAGCAGAGCCTCTGGAGAGATGAGTTTGCCCAGAGGAGCAGGATGGGCCAAAGAGACACTGAGACCGGGAAAAGGTGCCTGAAGTATGAATAGAGTCTGGGAACTCAAAGGGGAGCAGACAGGTTTCTGAAATAAAAGATAGAAGGAAATTTCCCTACAGTCTTTAGGAATGGCTATGAGATAGTGTGTTGTAACCCAGGAAGTCACTGAAAATTATTAGAGTAAAACTGCAGCAAAGGGCCTGGTCTTCCAAAGACAGGGTGGATGGGGAAAAAAATTGTTTTGAACCTTAATCTTTCTTAAACAGAAAAAAAAATGTGTTTCCTCTTTAAAGAATTAGCTTATTCTAGTACAGCATTTTATGACCCAAAGAAACCTTCCTTTAGAGACAGTAACCAAATCATACAAAAGAAAATGTCCAGGCAGTCCAACATTCTCAGCTTTTCCAAATAGATCGTCTTTTCACATCTCTTTGATTCAGTGCAGGAACTCAAGGACTGAAGTCCATGCTTCTTATTTCCAGTTCCTCCTTGTTCTTCTCAGATTGGAAAGGGAGCCTGTCCCAGCTGGAGACATTAGACCCACCTGAGTCTCCTTCCTCCCCTTCTCTCTGATTTCTTTGAGCTGTTTTCAAAATTACCATTTATTCCTAAAAAACAATCAACCAAACAAAACAAAAACAAAGAAACAACAACAAAAAACAAGTCAGTTTTATCTGGGGTATCGTCGTATAGCTTTGCTGTTCTCATTGGATAACTATCATGTTATAATTTTTCCTTCATAATCCATTGAAGTCTGGAGATTCTGTCCACAGACTTCCATGATGGTTACATCTAAGCTTCTGGTGATAGCAAATTCTCTGTGTTTTAACGTGCAGATTATGGCACGGTTTAGCTGGTTAATGATTTTCCAGTGTTGAGGAGCCCATACCCAAACTACTGAACTTTCATCTGTTAATAGTGCTTGTATAATATGAATCAACGTATTCTAATAGGATCTGACCTGAAACCACAGCTTCCTAATATTACATCACAAATCTAAAGCAGCAGCAAGTATTTGGAAAACAGTGAAAGGTTTGTGCTCTGTAAAAACTCACTGACTGTCCTTATCCAGTGAAGTTAATAACTTAGGCGTATTAAATTATCCTGAGCATGAGATATATATTTTTAAAATTCACTTTTCTGTGAAATGATTTAAAATGGCATCAAAGCCCTGTACTATAAAGGGATCAATTTAGATGACCAAAAACAGTAAAGCCTGATTTAAACTTTAATTTAAAGTTTAGTTCTTTCCCTTCCTCTCACTGATATTGTTTCTTGTTAAAAAGGCTTTTTGTAAAGACATCTAAAATGTGAAGTAAGATATATACCCAGGGTTTCTTTTTAAGAACTTTTTCAAAATACAAGGGAGGAAACAACAAGTCACAGACAAAATATCCCTGCAGCTATCTGTTAAGCTGGTCACACAACACATCTTGCTCATCCACAGCCCAGAGATCCAAGGACTAGATGCTAAGGGCAAACAGCTGGAGCACAGAAGTTATATTATTCACCGTTATCTTGGAGAGCAACTGCTTCATGGCAACACTTTGGGAAACATTAGTCTATGAGGACAGTTCATGTCATTTTTGCACTGTGACTTGAGTGACTTGACTCATGTCACTTCCACATTGAAAACTCTCTAGCTCCTGGCTAGCTTGCCTTCCAAAATTGGTTTTCTCTTGAGCCTGGGTGAGAGCCAGCATGTCTCCAAGTTGCCTTCTGTAAATTTGGTGCAATCAAAGACAAATGTTGCAAAAACTGTCTATGTTCATAACCTACCTTCATAACCTACCATCATTGCTGATGGTGTTTCAAAGGCCTGTAAATAGACTTCTCAAACTCATCTGTTGTGCACTTCTCTTTCCTCACTTAACTACACAAAACTGATTCTATTACAGGACCTTTAAATGACTTCTTCTTCTTTTTTTTTTTTTTTTTTTAAGGAAGAAAAATTTAATATTATTAATTGCATTAATAGGTCATCCAGGCAGAGTAACTTGATGTTAGTATAAAGCAAGAAGTAAGCACATCCAGGACAGAATCAGTATAAAGGGAAAAGCGCCAGCCATGGATAGGAATAGGAAGATGTTTGATGTGAAACAGAATAAAAAGAACAAAGGGATTGTTGTAAGACAAACAGCAACATACCAAGCTATATAATATGAATAAATAAATAAATAAATAAATAAAAACTAGATGGCTTGCTTAGACTAGGTATCTTGTTAGTTGCAGTGAATCAGGAGACAATTAACTATAGAAGTGGCAGTTTTTAGGAGGTAAGCATTCATGAAACATTTCTTATTTTCTAGTGAAGTTTAAAAAATGACTGACTGGCCTTGCTGTAGTGTTGCACAGGTTAACCATTACTTCATGTAAGTTCTAGAAAAATAAATTGCTCTGCAATGAGATTAATATATGCTAAGACACATATGGAAGTACACTAAGCCCAAAAACAAATGAGTTCAAGGACTTTTTATTTATTTATTTATTTATTTATTTATTTATTTATTTATTGGTCTTGGTATAAAGGCTGTGTATAATCTATTTTTCTCTCCTAATTATCCAGTTGTAATCACTTTTGAGGTAGGATTCTGAGCTATATAGAACTAAAATCTCATCTCTACAGACACTTCACTTTGGCTTATATTATGATTGCTTTTAATGCATGGCAGTTTGCACTGAAGGTCTCTGATAGCAGTCCCCTCCAACATTTTACTGTTAAGTGATGTAAAGAGCATGACCACCTCCTCCAGCTGCTCCAGCCTAGGACAGCTCCTGCCTGGCTGCTGGGCCCAGCCCAGTGCCCGAGACCCAGAATCTCTACCCAAGATGACACAGTGACTGCTTTCCCATTTGCAGGTTCAGCTGGTGAGCTGAAACTGAGCCTATACACTAGGCACACACAATCACACAAAGGCACACCCAGACGCACACACACAGGACAGTGACAGGGTTGGTCGCAAAGAATTCTACATACAAAGCACTGCTTTTAAGAGTGTCTACACACAGGATTCACATAAAACAAGGACAGCCAGCCAAGTCCCGTCCTCTCCTTGGCTGACAGAGAGAGCAGGGTGCTCTCTTGGTGCAGTCACACATACGGCATCCCCAGGCTCACCACTACACACACACATTCCCCTGAGTACCAGCAAAGCCCCTCTGCCAACCCAATGCCCCTGACTACACCCTGTGCCCCCTAACCTGCCCCACAGGTGCCTGGCTTGCTGGCTGCTCCTGTCTACTGCTGGCTGTACGCATGCAGCTCTCACACACTCACACTCCCTCAGCACCCACATTCACAGGTCCCTCTGGGTGCACCACCACAGAACCAGTGCCCACCTGATTCCCTGGCCCACACCCAGGGCCACTCCTTGCCAGCTGGTCCAGCTAAAAGTTTGACAGCGAATGTACGCTTTCTGTCAACCCCCTCTTTGTTCCTCCTCCTTCCCCTCCTCTCTGCACATCCCCCATGGATTTGCACAGTTTTCCAGCACCCTTCACAGTCCAGGGGCCCTGTTTTACAAACTTACCAGTTGCAAAGTGCAGGCTGAGTTTCCTGGGAGTGGCACCATTAGTTTCTTGATAGACCATCTATTAGTGTGACTGGGACATTTGTCTCTTGTCATTGTCTCTGTGTTTGTTTTGTTATTTCTGTGTCTTAGAATATTTTGATTTGTTTTTTCCCCCCTTCCCCTAAATTTATTATTTGACAAGGTCCCTGATCAGACAACCTTGCTGGAATTAACTTTCTCACACTACCACACATCCTCATGAATTAGTGTGGCTGACTGGGTTTGGCTCCATAGCTTCCTCCTTTATCTTTTGCTGGTCAGGTTTGTGTCCCTGTATGTTGTTTATGGCTTCCTACTTTTCTTATTATCCCTTGTTGCATTGAAAAAGGTCCTTGATCAGCTACCCTTTAAGGAGCAGACACTCTCTTTCGATATACACTTATATTTATGTGTGGAACTCAAGTCACAGCAGTCTTACAGCATCTTAAGGATCGTACTAAGTGTAGATGAGGCATCTACACTTAGTAGGTCCCTACACTTAATAGGCCCCAACAAACTCCAGTGTCGGAAGGAGCCTGCTGAGTGCATCCAAACGCTGGTGGCTGTGTAAGCAGAATATCTGCAGATTGTCTGTAAGGAAGCTTGTAAAAGTTCATTGAGTGCTTTCACTTTGTAAGAATACTACTGGGCTCTATTCTTGACTTCAGCAATGCAAAAAATCAAATGACACAGTTATGTCCAATAATACAGAAAAGAACTTAAAATCTTGAACTTTGCATCCACGGGAGAAGCTAGGAATTTTTCTTCTGAAAAACAAAACAAACAAAAACATTTAATTAAAATAAAACCAAAAAACTACAATAAAAAGGAAACTTTCTCATCAGTTATTTCCTCCCTCTGTCACTTTGTACTTAGCTTCTGTCTGGAGGCTTATTCTTAACTTGAGTGGAAAATTCTAAACAAACAAAAAAAAAATGAAAGCTTTGCCCTCAGAGGGTTGTTTGCAGCTCATTCAGCCATGTCAATCTGTAAAATTCCAGCAGCAAGAGAAAAGGACCAATTAAAACAAAATACATGTGTTGTGATTTAGCACAGACATGTACAGGATCTGTTGTTTTCCTGGTATAAATCCACAGTTTTCTGCAGTCACATCTGTTTTAAATTCAACCCCCTATAGCTATGTATTTATTGTCATGCAGGCTCTCTAGAACAATGTAATAAAATACAACTAGAAGAGGATCTTCATCTATGCCAGCGTAGGCTAAAGGAATACTCTGTTGAGTATCTCTGATACTTGGTTTGATGGGACACTGCTACTTTGTTCATTAGGAGAGTAAAGAGCTTACAAACAGACTGATATAAAGATTCCAAGGGCTGTTTTTGTTATTATTATTTTAATTATTTTTTTTTTTATTTTGTTCTAATAGATAGTTACAGAGGCCTTTCTATGATGCCTGTCTACCTTTTTGTATTCTCCCAGAAGAATTAAAAATCTTGAGTACAAATAAAGTACTTCAGACCATCCTGGCACTGTATATATTGAAGCATATTGTATTCATTTATAGACAGCTGTTGACTTAATTGAGGCATTAATTATGCTCCCAACTTTAGGTTGCATTGAAATTTGATACTCTGTAGTATCTCTAGTATTTCCTGGTAGTGGTTGAGATTCACCTTACCTGCCTTTAGTACTCCCTTTACAGTGAAGAGACAGTATTGCCAGAGGGTAATTTATTCTTGAGTGGCTATAAAGACTATCTAGATTCTGGATGTCTACATTTGACTTTGTAAAGGCTGCAATTTAACTGTGTTTTCCTAACCACCCCAAAACAATTGCTGATTCCTTTTGATTCCTTTTTATTTTCCTAGCTTTTTAATAGCAGAGAGCAATTCTGCTTTTTAATAGCAGAATCAACCCAGTTAAAGTTTTTTTTTTTTTTTTTTTTTTTTTTTTTTTTTTTTGTTTTTGGTTTGTTAATTTTTTAATTTTTTTTTTTTTTGAAGAAAAAAAGTCATTTCTACCGATCTGATACAATAAGATCAAACCCACAGATTCTCAGTAGGAGTATGGAGTATGTCTGGGCTCAGGCAACAAGCAAGCTGACTTTTCTTATCACCAGTGCTGTGCTGATTTGGAGATACATGTTCCTAATACCTTCTTTATGCCTGATGAACTGTAAAGACAGTAAGGACGTCAGATGCCTCTCAGCGACCTACAAGAAGATGGAGGATGTGGTTTGTACTCTTTATTCAGAACTATGACTGGTACAAAAAGCTAAAGCTACAAGCTATCTAACCTCTGAATGGGACACTGCACGGTGATATTCCCTACAGCCTCTTTTCATTAAAGAAAATAATGTTTTTCCAGCTACAATGACAATTTTTTAAAGGAATAAGTGTTTCTCTGCCTGCATTCTTCATCTCTCCTTGTTCATTTTCAAGCAGGAATCTTCAGGAATTATAAGCTTCATAAGAACAAGTGCCTGTGAAAAGGAGTGAGTATTTTAGGGATCAGCTGCTTAGCAATAATCTCTGCAGTGCCTCCAAAAAGCAGCACAAGTTGGTAGCTTCTGCTTACTGGAGCTGCCATTATCTTCCAGTGCAAAGTGGCAATTCTACTTCCCATTGTGTGTCTACATTGTCATTTTAGCTTACTACCTCCTTTTATTCTGGGATATTCAGCACACCTAATGTATGCATGTACATTTTTGTCTGGGCTTCCTTCTGGAGTAACTCACTAGCTCCTTATGAGATTAAATTGTTAAATTCTTGCCAATGTGAGAATCACAGTTCTGCACAGATGCAAGATCCCAAACCACATCTCTTATTTATTTACCTCACTCAAAGCTCAGCCTTCAGCAATCTTTTACCTATTCTCTCAGATTCATTTCTTAAAAAAAAAAATGTAATTAGTGAAAAATAGTTTTCTAAAGAAGACTACCCTTACAGGGATTTTCTGCTTAGTTTAATAAAACATTATTTCTAACTTAATTCAGTGAGAATAAGATCAGGTATAAAGTTGTTCCTTGGACAACTTTAAGTCATTTCTTTTTGTAGGATTTTACTCAGGAGCAAATATATCGTGATATAAATTGTCCAAAAGAAGAAGAAAAACTCCTTCAAGGAAATACATGTAATTTGATTCTGTAGCATTCAGTCTTAATTACTATATCCAAATGTAATCTTATTTATGAAGTTAAAAAATGCAGTGTGATGATTTTCAGACTGAAGGACTTGAAATTGTACATCAGTTTTGAGTCTCATATACATGGACAGCAGCACAACATTGTTTAGCTCCACTTGCAATATCTGCAATTACAAGTGTAAAAACTCAGCTGTCAAACAAATTGAACTAAGCCTTGCTGCATAAAGCATGTTATTTAATCTCCACAATCTGTTTGCCACCCATTGAGATACAGCTATATTAATGCATTAAATTAAGTGATTTTATTTTACAGCTTGCATACAAATCAATACAGCTAGAGAGTGAACATTAACTAACTTAAGCCCTAAGTAAAGAGCAATGAGACACTGATGGCTCCTTTATCTTTATATTTGAAAGCTTTAAATTATTATTGGAGATTAGAATATTTCATACTCAGCCTGAATATACAGGTATTTTCATTATTAAAATGCCACACCTCATATCAACAGACTGGGCTAAGTATATCCACAACAGGGACAGAAAATTGTGCAGTCTTTTAGTAAGCCTATCAAAGGATATCTAATAAATATTATTTCATTCTATATTATGTTTTCTCAAACAGTATAGCACAAACTTCATTTAAATTTGAATGGAATTAGAAAAATATATTACTGGTGCAACACCTCGATACACATTAGTGCTTGTAAATTTAGCATGAATGCATAAATAAAATTATGAGTTTTAAAAATCTCATCATACAATTATAAGTTATATATTTCTTGTTTCAAATAGAAGGTTAAATGATCTTGTCACTTTTTAAACAACATTTTACTATCCTGTATCTCCAAATATATTAGTTAAGGAAGCTAAATATCTCAGGGGTTTACTCCTCTCATCTCCAAAGTAGAAGCTTTATTTCCACCCTGATTAAGCAAAGTGCTTAAGTGTGTGCTAAATTTTTGTTTATAGCTTTTTGATTTGAGTGAAAGTGTTTTGTTGATATTAAATGCATATCTCTTTTGCTAAATTGTTAATATACTTGTTCCCCTCCTACAGATTTCCACCTCTTGAATTAAAGTTGAAAAATTGACAGATGAAAATATGCTTTAGCTCTGTGCAAAACTAGTAAAGCCAAATTAAGACAGCTTGACATACGGGATCTCTTTTGCCTTATCCTCATTCTTTACTGGGTTGCACAAACTTTAGGAGTTATGATGAATTGGGACACTTTGACAGCCTTTGGGGGTTTCAGAGTCTGAAGAAAAAAATGACATTAATTTGTTATACAGTTCACATTTATGAGTATTTCTTTGTTATACAGTTCACATTTATGAGTATTTCTTTGCTTCCTTCAGAGGTAGAAATGTGGGGTGTTCAGTGTAAATGAAACTGGGAATCTGTTTTTTTGTGACCCTGAGTACTAGCACAGCCTTGAAATACCAATGCTTTCTAAATCCTTTAGTTTATGCCACAGATCCTAAGCTTGATACTGAAGTCAAAGTTATGAAGCAAAAAAGATCACTTCTGTTCCTTTCTGGTTAGAAGTACACCTGTCTCAAGCTTTTACCATAATTTTCTTATGTTTACACAGTAACTCCTTCTAAGTACAAGAATGCCAAAGTTAACTTTTTGAGGGAATCTTTATAAAGTCAGTGAAAATTGTGCTATGAGTCTTGTCTACTCTCCTACGTCTTCATACACCTGAGGTCCATTTGCTCTTCCACATGCCATGTTCCTTCCTTACCTTTTATGGCAACTTGAGCTGAAGAAACACTGCCATTCAGTTCAATGAGCAAAATGGCAGATTCAGGATAGATATCTACTTGTAAAGGTGAATAGAAAGAGCGCAGTCCTTCCTTTTCCATGATTTTTAAAAAATAGTTTTATATTTTTTTCAGGGAAAAGAATCATCTGCTCAGTAGTGTGAAGGCTACAGAACATAAATCAATAGTTCTACTGGTACTCCTATTCTTTTTCAAGTTATAATAGCAAATAGTTATTTTTACACAAAAACACCCTCTAGTCTCTCTTGATTTATAGTGAGAAAGTGACATACTATACATCTTTCAGAGTAAACTGCAGTCTTTCCTCAGGTTATCATTTTCTTGTCTCCCGTGAGAACTGAAGTTTCATTTAATCTATTTTTTTCACAGTTCAATCACATTTCACTTACATGTTAGTCCTAGTTCTGCCTGCATATGTATCCAAGGGCTGAGTTGAATACAAAGAAAATTTGTTTTATAATATGCCTTTAATTAATAAAATCCACAGAATTAGAGCTCTGAAGCCAGTCCTTATGTGCATCTCATACATATTTTTGCTGAAGAATGACTAAAAACATTGTACTCTCTTGATGAAATCATGCTGGCAGTCTAAAACATCTCAAACGGGATCAGAATTTCTCCCATGTGGAACATGCAAATAAAGTATTATGCTGATTTATTTCATCTATCACAAACTAGATAATAGAAATATTGACATTTGCATTGAATATGTTTATCTCTTGCTATCCCTTTTATCAAATCATATGCAAGGCCACTATATATTATTTGATCCTGTGATAGAAAACAAAATTATATATCAGTAAAAGGGGAAAAGATAGTTTTTCTTAATTTATCATATATATATTTAATTGTATCTTGCTGTTATATTCCTGAATCTTTTGATGTAATTTCCCATGTATTTGTCAGTGGAGAAAAGGGGATAGAGAAGGGGGGGAGAAAGAGGGAGAGAGAGAGAGAGTTCATTTTGAGTGTTGTTTGTAGTGTTGCACACAGAAATTGCTTCAAGACTGATGGTTTTGTAACAGTTTACATCTACAGCTTTGATTGCACTTAGTTTATGAACTCTAAGATTACAATAGCGTGCCATTTTTACTTATTACTAATTCAAGAAACCTAGCTGAAAATGAATGAATATCAGTTCTAGGATCTGGTCACTGTGGGAAAGCTGGGTGACTCCAGGTTTAACTCTCTCCCGGACTGCCCATGGAGCACAGGGGACCCAGCTGGCAGCTTGGCACAGAACAGGGCATGTGTTTGTTCCCCATCAGCTCCTCTGACTACCTTGACAAAGGAAGGGGTGAATTTTCCTTCAGAGGGTGCAGGTTAGGAGCCAATTTTTCCCCATGGAGTCTTTCAACCATGCATCAAAAACAGAGAGGGTATCACATTAAAGGGGACTTATCAGAGTCAAACCTTTGCCTGTTTCAGAGCCCTAGCAAGGATTTTCAGAGACAGTTTCACAAAGTTGAATATATTTAATAAGGTGACAGATATAAGATTCAGAATTGCCATTGATAAATACACTTACTGCAATGGTGCTAATTAGTGCTAATGAAATGCTATCCTGGGTATTCCTCACCAAAGGATGAAGGTGCAGATCTTACCAAGAAGGAATCCCTGTTTGGTGGAGGAGAAGGAGCACAGCCTATTGATTGCTTCTTCTAGGTTTCTATTTTCTTCTTTCTCTCCCTTAGCTCTTCTTTTATCTGTTCCTTCCTTGGGGTGATATTTAGCATGATTTGGGTGGAGAGGTGAGTACTGTAGTCATATATATTTAGCATGTACTTCATTAAACTCATCATATTCAGAGATGTTAACTTTAATTTTGCACATAATGAAGCAAAATGTTTCACTCGGGCACTGTGGTCCTCAGGATTCTGTTCTGCTACCAAAACAGGGCCATCCCTCCAACACAAGATTCCCTCCTTCAGCAACCTCTCATAACAAGCTTGTGGACCTCCATCCACAAAGTTTGTATAAGAGATAAGCAAGAACAAACTGCTCAACTCTGCTTTGCCCCAGACTGGTGCTTATCCATGATGCTAAGATGTCTGACTGTTCTCCACACTGGGATGCAGAAGAGGGATGGTCTTTTTGACTTTGCTTTTGCTTTGGAACTGTGATTTTAAAACAAATCCAGATCTGAGGATCACTTAGGGCCACTTGAGAATCACTGAGGGCCACTTAGTCAACAATGGCTCTCACATAGGTTTTTCAGTGTTTCTGTGTTTTATAGGAAGGAGAAAGAGCCTGTCATTTAAACATAAATTAGTTTTTGAAACAAAAGTGAAAAGAAAATAATCTTGTAAGCAATGAGTGTGTGGCAGTGTACACAGAAAAACTATAAATTTTAATTGGTTGTCTATTACAGGATCTCTGATTTTTCACCTCACTTTCTATAATGCTAGATATGCCTGGAAGCTTTTATCCCCTCTTTCACCCTGTAATATAAAATTGTCTGACTAGGAATGATAGCCACAATAAAATATCCTAAGACTCTGCTTAACCTTTTTTAATAGCAAATAATTTCATTTGAAATAAAAGATGTCAAAGTATAATGAGGATTTCCCACACCCTGACTGCATTTCACGAGGAAGCCAGTACTATCTTTCTTGTATTAACTGAAGAGCATTTCCTTATACCATGCCACCAAATTTTAGTAAAACCTATCAGAAGACCTCTTTTTTTTTTTTTTTTTTTTTTTTTTTTTTTTTTGTGAATCATCACCTCAGAATGCAAAGAATATATGACATTTCCATGATGATACCTAATTGCTCCAGATTAATATGAAAATATGATAAATTTATTTCATGAGATAGGAATTAAACAGTAGCTAATGCTATTGTTAATTCCGCTACTTTCCAGAATAGCCATTTCCCTATACCCTGTATAATTTATCTGATCCATTCTGGAGTCTAAGCAATATTTTTTTATCTGTCAAATGACTAAAAAGAAAATAGGGCATAGCATAGGCAAGCAAAAGTGAGATGTCTTGCCATATACCTTGTTATTTTCTTTCAAAAGCAATTTCAGTATGAAATGAGAAGAGAATGCCAACAGACATAGAGTCCAGGCATTGTGCCCTCCCTATCTTTGAAGGATTGCTTTGTTTCACTTAAGAAAGGGAGAGCACTGTGCAGTGGCAGTGCTGCCCTTGTCTTTAGGGCCATCACATTGCCTCTGTATCACCCAAGTGACTGTTAGTCCTGGTGTGCTGCAGTCCACCTGGTTACCAGCACAGCACAGCCATCACTGACAGATAATGTGACCTCACTGAGCTCATCAGAAGCCACAAGTTCAGGAAAGCAAAATAAATAATATATTTATTAATTCAAGCAGAACCAAATTTTTACATCTAAATGGTTGAAACACCCTTTCTTAGCAGACTTTTTAATCAATACTGAAGATAAAAACATAATTATTATTGGATTGTTCTGTAGTTACATGTGAGGAAAAATATTGAGCTGTATAGGACAAGAATGAAACAGAGAAATTGGCAGAGACAGTAAGTATTTAACCACAATTAAGAGATTTTATGTGGTGATTTTGTCACTTTCTGTTTCCCCTAATTATTGCCATTTATCCCCATGTCACATGACCATCTTTAATGTTGAATAGATGATATGCAGAGAACTGCAATACTAGAATAAATGAAGATGGTCCAGTGCAAAAAATTATTAAAGTATATTGTAAACTAGTATTGTATTAAACATAATAGTTCACAATATTACAAAAAGAATTACATACAAAATTTTGGAGATTTGTAGAATAGTAATAAGTATTTTCTGAGGCAGTATGAGAGGCACTGTTTCCTTAGAAGAAATAACTGGAAGGTTAATAAATGTATGCAATAAACTATTGTATGGTAAGGCTCTGTATTCATCCGATGATTTTTACTACTTATTTATATTCAAGCTATCAAGATCTGCAAAGAAGAATATGTTAAATAACTAAACCCAACAACCACACAAAAATAAATAGATACTGCATTACATTTTCTTTCAACTGAAATTAAAGCCAATCACGCCATTTCAAAGAGTTGGGAGGTTTGTCTAGTGTAACAAAATTTTGAATATCTGTATAATAAAGAAAAAAGAGCCTGACAATTCATTGTTCTACTGAAAGTCAGGATATGGTCCTGGATTTGATCCTTGAGGTCATTCACTGAGGAACCAAGCTCCTTCTGGGCACTCTGTACATAGTCAGGTTACACACTGACCAGTTGCCAGGCATGTTGTACTGGCATACACAGTTATACATACATTGTGTAGATAAAAGCACCCAGAAATAGTCTGTTAGAAGCTGGCTACATAGTTATGCAAAATAGAAATTGTAGAAAACTGAGAGGGGTATCTTATGAATTATTTAAAGACCGTAAGAGTAACAATGATGGTTAGCATTGCTGGTAAACGGCAATCCAGCCTTCCTCTCCTGACTGAGGGTGTCAGTCCCACTCCAGACAGATAAGGGACTTAGAATCTAGTCCGAGCTAGGTATCAGGACTCACAGCAAAAATCAGAAAAAATAACTGAGTGCTGCTAAAAGGTGAATTATTCACCAGACTTCAGGCAACTGAAAGTTATGAATTTGAACTTCTTGCCTATCTTTTTATTATTGCTAAAAATAAATGGATGCCACTTAAAGTAAATGTTTCAGATTCACCAAAGGGTGTCTTGATAAAAAATGCATTGTAATTTGGTCTCATATTATGGAGCTGAGAACAGATCAGAAAAGAGTAATTCTAGAGAAAAATGAAATTATATGAAATTGTATTGAGGAGTTTCAGTTGAATTGACAGAGTGGTCTCATGCCTTTAAAACACGTGAACCAGTTAATTTTAATAGTTTTTCATATAGTGTGTAACTGTAGGACAGCATAAGCTAATCTTGTTCTCTGGATCTTACCTTGCATGTGTAAGGTATTTTCATAGCCCTGCCAGCTTCATATTTTGAAGATGTGTTCAATTATAAATTGCACAACCCCTCTTCACTTTCTCTGCATCATGAACTCTAGTGAGATTGGTCAAAAGACTGAGGGTCACTGACTCAAAAGAAAGTTAAAGTGATAACTTGTAATGTACATTCTGGTAGAAAGGTTATTGTTGGTGTTTTTTGCTTGTTTGTTGTTGTTATATTGTTGGTTTTGGTTTTGGTTTCTATTCTTTCCATTAAGTCCAGTCCTTTTTTGTTGCTATTATGTTTATTGAGGATATTATGGTAATTAGGATATAACTGTTAGGTATTGGGTGAAACATAATTCCTGGTCACAGTGAATGTCCAAGCCCATGGCATGGTACAAATAGATCATTTTAAGAATTTTTACTTTGTTGGAAAGATGTTTCCGAATTCCTATGCTGCCTTTTCCTGCAGTAACAGAGTTTCTATACATCCTCTCAGTGGCAAAATCCAACTGAGAGTAACTTTGGGTTTACACAGCAATGCACCCTTGTCAATTCAAATCTCTCTTTTTCAGTTGTTACTGCTTTGACCTTCAGTGTGGGGAGGCCCCTGAACTATTCTTAAGCAGAGTGATTGTTGAACACTATTGATTGTCTATGAGTGGCATCTCCTCTGTGTGAAAGGACATTATTAGGCCTAACTCATAGTAGGAAGGAACCATTGGAACCCTTTTATAACACCTTGTGTTAAAAACCCTATCTTATAACTGTAAATGATAAAAGCTGCCCCTTTATCAATCATACAAAGTATTTAACACAACTTGACAGGCAAAAAGAGTTTTGTTTTAAACCTTGCCTTTCTCCTGCAGTCACCCTTGTCCCTTTAATGAACCTTTAACTGCTAAAAAACTGCTGGACAAGTTATATTTAGTATTTAAAGTCAGGCAATGGACGTGTGATGCAATAGTAGTATATAATTTATTAGTGTGCTTGCTCTGCTTTTTCCTTATACAGCTCAGGCTGTCTTTCAGAGAAAACAACTGACAATAAAGTGCCTCACGTTTGTGGTGCTCCATATGAAATGCTTGGGTAGAATCAGTGTGGACCACAGCAAGTGGACCATTGATGTCACAGAAATTATTTTGTTTGGCATCAGGAAAATAAATATTGCATAATCAAATGACATTACGCATTAAAACAAACACACAAAAAACAGATATATTGAATGAATCAGCTTCAGACTTATGACTACTTCAGACTAAAATGAGGAACAGTGGTATATGGAACAGTTGCTTGACAGTAAATGTCCCTTTAAAAGGACCGTCAACTTTTCATAGGCTTTTCTTTTGAAAATTAAAAAAATAAAATTAAAAAGGTATTACGTTCCTCACTAGTTTAATAAGAAAGAAATAAGAAAAGATTTATTTTTCATTCAAATCCAAGAGTTATATTAAGTTATGGAGTAATGCATCACTCCATGTACTGTTAGTGACAATACTCATTTAGGCATAAAGCAATTCAGAAAAAAAAAACCTTCAGGATTTATCCTTGCTGGAATTGGATATATTTGCAGATGCAACCCTAGACCAAGAAGTGAGGAACTTGCCCTAGTAGGTTTGCAGAGCTGTTGGGTAGCAATAAAACCTTAATTAGCAAAAGAAAGTGGACATTTCCTGGAGCACAGAAAACACTCAAAAAGACAGGTGATGGTAATTAAAATAGACTGGACATCAGAATTTAGGCCATAATTCTCAGTTCAACATTTATGTGACAAATGCCGTAGTTCCAGTTACTATGTTAGCAGCATTGGGTAGACATGAACTCACTGGGATAAATTAAGTGGGGTAAGGATGGGAGATGTATACATTCTGTAAACCCAAAATTTTCCAAAAATGATATTGAAAATATGGAAGTTGAAGTATATTTAAAAATTTAGAGGAGAAACGATATGAAAATTGAAGCGTTGTTTGGTTATTTTACAAGATCAAAAGCAGTGATGATAAATAATGTCATGTCTTGGTGAAGAGAAACCTTTGTGCCATTTTGATTTTCAGCCTATAAGTTATCATGAAAATTTGTAGTCTGTCACACATGCAGAGTAACTGTATATGCTTATATATCAGAAAGCAGTATAAAGGTTGGTGCTAGATTTTTGACTGTATAGACAGAAAATGAAGGTCAGTTATTATTTTAGGTTATTATGGAAGAGAAGCACATTGTTTACATATAGTAAATTCAAAGAGAGGAAAGCAGTTGAAGATTTTCACAAGGTCTGTTTGATAAAGAAATCAATGTTGTCAATGGGGAAAATAGGAAGCCTTTGGTGGCACTTAGAAAATCTTGACTTTGTCAAAGCCAGCTAACTCATATTTCATTTTTCTCTCTTCAGAACATAACTGAGTATAAGAACTAAAATGGTTTTCTTTGGGTCTGTCTACTTTAATGTTCTCATTCTTTACTTTCCTTCTTCTATCTGGGGGAGATAAGTTCTTTAAAATGTTTTACAGCTTTTTATCAATGCTTTCTTCATTCCTGTCTTGCCTCTAATCTCACCAGTTTTGTATGCATATTGAAAACACGTTATATGCGATCTTGATGCACGGATCATGATGCTCTGAACAATTGCTGACATTTAGATAGCTCCATTGCCAGTTAAATTTGAATTTCTTGCTAGCTCAGCGACACTAATTTTAATTATATTTTTAGAAAGATTATCTGGATATTGTTAGCCTAATGTGTACCTTCCAGTTTACGACTAAAATGGAGTTAGATATGTGGCATCTTGTCTGAAGTGCTAAGAGCCTTTGACACAATAGGTGATGCCATGGTGAAATCCTCCACTGCAGTTAATTTGAATTCTTTCATCCCTGTTAAAATTGGTTATGTATATTTATGTATAAATATAATTAAAACTCTAATTATTCACAAGGGCAGAAGTAAAAGAGGAAATCCAGAATTCTTGACCTTTCCCTGTGTACTTTAGGAAAAAAAAAAAAATCAAACCATGCTATGTGCACAGCAGTACGGCTTGGGTTCTCTGTCTACCTAATTACTTTAAATGACCTTGACTGTTTTTTTTTTTTTTTTTTTTTTTTTTTTTTTCCTTCTTTTTTTTTCATCTTCATCCCTCATTTTTGTTTTTATTTTTAATTATTTTTTTTGGCCTTACTGCTAATGAATGAATGCCTTATAAGAGGTGTGGAAAACAAAAGGCTTTCTTACAACAAGCTTAGCCTGGGCACATTTTCACTTTGTAGTAGTAAAAAATCTCTACATGCTACTTGAACCTTTAATTAGTTGCAAATATTTTCAAGATAACTACTTGCCTTGGGGCAAAGTCTAAATGTACAGTAGAAAGTTTTGGACATTTGTGACTTCAGAATACCCCTCCTAGACTTAACTTACATTTTTTACTTTCCATTTTTGTTTTATAAAAAGTTAAAAAATATACCGATATGCCATTTTCTTCCTGTTGAACTTTTCCTGCTTCTCCTGTCCATCCATCATCAACACTCATTTAAAACTAAAAAGGCCTGCTTGTACAAAATAATGGTATATAGCCAAAACAAAAGGAAAAATATGAATAAATCTTACTTCTCTGACTGGTTCTGTGGTGATTTACACAAGCCGAGAGTCTATCCTTATATGTTTAAAAGGAAAGTCCACTGTTAGAAAGAGAAAGTAAACTTCTCAACTGCAAAGGTTTTTTATAATAGCTTTTGTCTCACAATGATGTTTCACTTGAAAGACTTTGATAACCAGCACTTTCTTCGAAATCTATTCTAAACCATTCTTCAACCTTACGTGGTATTTTAGCAGTTTTGCATGGATTCTGCCTCTGAAAAGGGCAAGGGGGGAAACAGACTATGCAATTGGAGGCCCACTTGCCATTACTGACCTTTTCAAGGAAGAAAAGAAGGAAACTCTCTGTAATGACAGATTTTTTTTGTTTGTTTGTTTGTTTGTTTTGTTTTGTTTTGCTTAAAATATCACATGCCTGGAATCTAGCATCCATATTGGCTATGACTGCGGTCCATGTGTTCCATTCAAATTGGTCAGATAATGTTGCTCATCCATACTTCTGCTATACTTGGAAATTCTAACTAAAAAGCTAAATACTAATCAATACGTTAAATACAGAATTAAGGTCTCAATTTTTTTTTTTTTTTTTCTCATTTCTTCTCATTTCCTATAATGATGTAATCATGCAGCTTAGGATTAACTTCTTAAGAATGTTGACTTCTCCAGTGCATGTTGGCATTTTAACTTTTTTTTTTTTTTTTTTCCCACTGACTCCAGAATGGCAGCTGAAATGGATAAATAAATAAATAATTAGGCTTGAGAAACGGACAAACAAACACAACCAATTGTTTGAGCACTTTTAAGTGATTGGTACTATAACAGTGTAAAATATACTGCTTGAGCACAGAGGCTGGATCAGATAACCTCCAGAGGTTCCTTCCAACCTCAACCACTCTGTCATTCTCTGATTCAGTGATTTATTAACATAAGACAAAATGAGGTGGTAGTTTCTCTTCTGGAATTTGCATTTGGGGAGTTACCACTAAGGTCAAGTTAGATTCTTAGATTTGCTCATGGATAAAATATAGAATGTCTGCCGATATTTCTGTGATTGATTTAAGGCATCTAAATTAGAACAAAATGCACTAATTAAAAATATATGCAGTTACTTGATGTCAAGTATACACTAAAGTGAACCCCAGTGCCACAGCTCTACAAAAATCTCCTTCTGTGCCTGTCTATACCAGTGCAAATTTTGCAGTTTCTACATAAAGTCACTTCAAACTTCCAGAGACACTTCACGCTACACATTGATTTCATCTGTAAGAAGTCATTACAAGACCTGTAAGGAAAGCAAAAATACTGAACAAGAACACACCTCACATTTCTTGTGAATTTACATTGAGTAAGTAAGCATAAACCTTGGAAATTAAATTAAAAGTGATAGTTCTGTGAAGGAGACAATGTGAAATTATACACTTTTTGTAAAAGTAAATACACTTACTAAGATAATTCAGAGTAAGCTGTTTGAGAAAGCTTTTATAGAGCCTTTTCCATGCCTGTTGCATCAGGGGTGGCTGAAGGCAGAAGCTGTGCAGAACAAGGTCTACTGCTGAAGACTGGTGTGTGTCAGAACACTTAGAAAGATATACATGCTGGGACATGCTGTGGTCACATTCACATCTGCCTAACATCTGACATCTGTCCTTTGTGACATCCATAGCAGGATCCAGGCAAAGACAGCAGCTCTACTGACATGTCTGAGCTAGCTTTATTTAATACAGAGGGCTAGGCACTCCTGGTGATTCAACAGGTGCTACTAAAGTTGTCCTGGGATTCTCATAGCTCAGTAATCCTTCTCCTACTTTGTAATGTGTACTCAAGCTAAGTATGTTTAAGCTAGATAAGGTAAAGACTACATGGATGGTAGCCAAACATTTCACTACAGACATGGTCTGAAAGAAGCAGGCATGTTGGTTTCCTTTGTATCACCAGTATAGGCACCCAGGTAGGGTAACATTTGGTCCTATCCCTTTGGTTACAGAAATTAATGAGGTTAACCAACACTCCATTCCTATCACAGCCCTGTAGGGAACCTGAGAACTGTTGTTCTGGGTCTGGTGAAAAGACATGTCCTATAGTTCATTTTTGTCTTCAGCTGCTGTGTAGACTGTTCAGTACAGGGCAACTCTCAGTCACAGAGATACTCTTAGGGTGCTGGAGACGTTTTTTCAGTGTCTTAAATGAACTCAGTATAAAAGTTTTGTACTACTAATGCATAATAACAGCAACAGACACAAACACGGCTTTAAAAAATTTCATCCTCCATTTTTTGGCTACCGAAATCTCACATAGTCAAGTCAGCCTCTGAGGTGACATCACCTAGCATCGCGTGGCTGAGAAGCAGAGTACAGAAATAGTGGCAAGAAAACTGGCAAAAACAAACAAAAACAAACAAACGAACAAACAAACAAAAAAAAAAAAAAAAAAAAAAAAAAAAAAAAAACCAAAAAGCCTAGGGCACCTGAAATAAAAGCTCAAGTAATATATACTCAGCATATACACAGCTGAGTAATCTGATATCCATACAGAAGTTTTCTCATCTGAGATAAGGGTCTGAAGCTTGAATCAAATATTAGGTGTTTTCCTTTTAATGTTCTAGATCAGATATAAATCTGAACAATGCGAGATTAGAGATCACAGTTTTAATGAATCTTTCTTGATAGTTTGTCTTTGAAGTACAATGGTGGTAGATTTGAAAGTCTTAGTACTTCTGAGAGTTTCATTTCTTGAACCTGAATCCTTACTGTGTGCTGTTACAATACCATATAATATTATTAATTAAAAAAAAAGAATAAAAAAGAAAGAAAAAAAAAAAAAAAAAAGATTGAATCTGCTGATCATTTCACACAGTAAGATGGGAGAATCTTGAGATTCAAAGTAGTCCAATAGGTACTGCATTACTAATCCAAGTTGCCTTGAAGCAAAATAAAAAGCCATCTCTTAAGATGATTGTTGGTATTTGTAGGATCAGTAGGAATTGTGTCAGCTTATAAAAGTTATATATATATTAAGACCCATGTCTTAATAATTTCTTTCAAGTGCTTCTGGGAGAAAGGCTGCTGGATAAAACTCTGCTTCACAACTTCTCTTGGTTAATGTTATGATCTTCCATAAAATATTTCCCAAATGTTTTCCAGACCACATGATAATCAGCAATCTATGTACCTGACAGCAAAGAAGCAACATTTGTTGTAAAGGGAGGTCACCAGACTTTCCTAAGATAAACACGTTTGTTAGAGGGTAGAGAGAAAAAAGCTACTAATACATAAATTTCGTCAATAAGCATTAAGAAAATATTCAAATACTTTTTGAATAGTCACTGATAGTAACTGTTTTTAAGGTATACTGCATAGCCTTTAACATCACAGAACCTCTGCAGCAAAATTAATATATGAAGGGTACACACTCTAAATCTAAGGTATTTCACAGATAAACAAAAAATGAATTAAACAAAGTATACATCCAGTCCCAAATATTTAGGGTAAGAGCCACTAAGGAATTAGCAAACACCGATTGTCTCATTCACAGTTTTACAAGATAATCTTGTATTTTTGTTGAGTTTGCCTTAGGATGAAGAAATAAGGAAGATGTGTTATATCGAACAATCTGCTGGTAGGCCTGTTCGAAAAATTAAGGGATCTGGGAGTTCATGGTTGTTCCTCAGTGAAATAATCGTTAACTGTTATAAAGGTATATCTTTTTGCCAAATCAGTTTATTCTGTGCTATCTGTTCTGTGAAGCTTACAGGATTTTTTTTGACACATGCTGGACTAGTATGTATGTTTAATTGGCAAATTTTCTTTCTTACTTTACCTTCTGTCACTGTACTTAGTAAAGTAAACTGGTTGATTACATTATTGTAACCCATTTATTCTTTGCTCTACAACTACCTTAAGGGAGGCTATGGTGAGATGGTTATCGGGCTCTTCTCCCCATCACCAAGTGATGATGGAGGGAAATAGCTTCAAGTTGCTCCAAGGAAGGTTTAGGTTGGATATTAGGAGAAATTTCCTTACTGAAAGGGTTGTGCAGCATTGGAATATGTTGCCCAGGGAAATGTTGAGTGGTTGAGTCACCATCCCTGGAGGTCTTCAAGTAGTAAAATGTATAGATATGGTGCTTAGTAGCATGGTTTACTGGTGTATTTTAGTACTAGGTTAAAGGTTGGACTCGATTATCTCAGAGGTTTCTTCCAACCTGAATGATTCTATGATTCTAGTAACCTATTTTATATGGGATAATGAACTATTCTTGACCATACTGGGGAGAAAAAAAAATGGATCAGGAAAACAGTGTAGAAATTTGTCAACTTGTTATATATTTATGTTTGTGTATAAATTGAGGATACCCTTCCTTGCAACTAAACCAGAATTTAGTTCTCTTCCTGCACTGTTTAATTTTCATTTTAGTATTGTCAATTCTAAATATTTACTGTAAGAATACTGAGAAATCTTAAATAAAAGTGAATTTGGAGAAAATATTCCTTCCATGAAATTACTAAAAATAAAATATGAATAAGCCCTAAAAATGCAAAAACCGTTAAGTAAATCAAATGCAAAAGATATAAAGTACTATGACTTTTTAAGGAAGTTTTGATATTCTTAAGATTTGCTCGTAACTTCTGAATGCCTGGAACTTTCAATATTGTATTGAAACACTAGATGAAATGTTGCTTTGAACCAATTCTCTAATGAAAACCCAAGTCAAGATTTATCTTCCTGATTGAGGGGCCATCCAGATTTCCATAGTTTAGACAAGAGTGACTCCAACAGGCACTAGTGAAATCAATATGGCTTCAGTTGGTTTCTTTGCCTTTATGAAAAGCTTTGATTATGTCCTTTTATCACTTGGATTTATTTTGCAGACAGTATTTTATTCTTCAGTCTTGTCAAACTCTGATATGCTATACCAAAAAATCTGTTTACTACATGAAATCCCCTACGCTAGTCACTGTGCAGCTTCTTTGATGTGGCTCAAGCATTGTTTTGATATTTGAAAAACAAACTCATTTACCATACATTGTTCTCCTGAAAAGAGACACGATACTCTTATGACCTCATAAATTGAAAGGGACACTGTCTAACTGAGGCACAGCAATAAATGTCAGATGTTGCTATTAAACAAAGGTTGCCCTTTATGGATCTCATAAGTTGATGGGAAAAAAAAAAAAAAGGAAGAAATCATATGGCTACAGGCAATCTGTGGGATGGTTATTGTAAAGCAATTTTAGTCTGTTTTCCATTAAATTAATATTCTAAGCAGCCTTCTTCACATTCCCATGACTTCCATTATTGGCATCTTAAATTAAAAAGTTCTATGATGTCTTAAACTGACTTTACCCATGCAGAAGTTATGTGAGTGCAAAAATTAGCACAACCCATTGATTGCAAATTTCCTTTTATCTTGAAGAATTTCTTATAACTGTGAACAACATATTTAAATTGACATTCTAACTCATAGAATTATACAATCATAGAATCATAGAATGTCTTAGGTTGGAAGGGGCCTTTAAATATAATCTATTCCCAACTCCCTTGTCATGGGCAGGGATACCTTCCACTAGACCAGGTTGCCCAAATCCCTCATCCAACCTAACCTTGAACACTTCTAGGGAAGAATAGATACAATATCTTTGAGCAACCTGTTCCAGTGCTTCACCATGTCCACTGTGAAATATTTCTTCCTAATATCTAATCTAAATCTACTCTTTTTCAGTTTAAAAACAGTCCTATCACTACAGGCCCTGGTAAAACCTGTTTTAAAACTACTGTTCTATCACTACAAGCCCTAGGTCTCTCCATCTTTTTTATAAGCCCCCTTTACATGTTGAAAGGCTGCTGTAAGATTTCCTCAGAGACTTGTCTTCTCTAGGCTAAACATCCCCAGTTCTCTCAGCCTTTTTTCATAGGAGAGGTGTTCCAGCCCTCTGATCATTGTTGTGACTCTCCTCTGGGCAGTCTCAAACATCCTCATCATTCTTGTGCTGGGGGTTCCAGAGCTGAATGCAGTACTGCAGATGGGGTCTCAAGAGAGAGGAATAATGGGGAAGAATCACCTCCCTCAACCTGCTGGCCACTTTTTATGCAGCCCAGGATACAATTTGCTTTCTGGGTTGCAGGTACACGCTGCCAGATCATGTACAATATTTTCATCCACCAATATCACCAAGTCCTTCCTGAGAGCATGGCTGTTTTCAACCCATTCACCCTCAGTCTGTGCTGATTCCAGGGGTAACCCAGACCCAGGTTTAGCAAAGTTGGCCTTGTTGATCTTCATGAGATTTTTGTTGGCCCACTTCTCAAGCCTGTCCTTCTGTATATCATCCCTTCCTTTTATCATATCAACTGCACTACTCATCTTGGTGTCATCAGCAAACTTGCTGAGGGTGCACTCAATTTAACTGTCTATGTCTTTAACAAAGATATTAAACAATACAATTCCTAATACAGATCATGAGAAGACACCAGTCTTCATTGATTTTCCTCTGGACATTGCACTGTTGAGAACTCCCTGGATGTGACCATCCACATGGATACTGACCCTGCTACTGATAGACAGGAGTTTGTCTCAGAATTCAAAACAAAATAAAAGTAGCAGTAACCTTTGTAATCATTTACATTGGACACGAAAGGAAAGAAATCTAGTGTTTATTTCACAGAGACATCAGGATAGCAAGGCATTTGAATGGGAATTTATTCTTTCTGCTGCATTTCTTCTGCATCCTTTCTTTTCACCCTTTATTTGTGTTTTGCCATTCTAGGTGGTAAATTATGTGCAGAAAACTTTATTTATGATTTTATACAGTACTTACTGTGTAAGTAAGTACTTACAAGAAGATGTCTGTATGAAGAAAAATAATAAAAAATAGCATCTGCTGCCAACATCAAGTAGATGTACATTTTAAGGTAGAAACTAGTCAAAAGAATAGAATCACTGTTGAAGGCAGCATCTCCTTTAGTCATTTAGAAAAAAAAAAATAGCATGACATACACTTTGCTCTTTTAGTTTTTCTCTCTGACAGCATTAATTTATGTCATGTACATAATCAGAATGTCTGATATCTGTAATAAGATTTTATAATGCCAATTCAGATTCACTTAAGTAAAAATTCTCTAAAACTAGAGTTACACTGGCAATTTTACTAGAAATTGCTAAGATGTATGAATGACAGTGACATGAGAAAATATCCATCTTTTTTTCTTTAAGATTGTAATGTGTGTATGTGGGGGGGGAATAGAAGAAAAAAAAAACTTTTAGTGACAAGAATGGAATTGCATTTTAATTCAAATTGTCTAAAGCAAAAAAAAAAAAAAAAAAAAAAAAAAAGCGTAACTTTCCTTACTGTTTCCACGGATGAATATTTATAAAGCATTGGATTGGTAAAAATGACTAATATTTAACTCTATGGTTAATTATCTGTTATGATGACAAGTATATTGTTGACAAGACCTTCTAGTAATATGTTAATTCTGATCGCTTCATGTCAGTAACACAAATGTAACATCTATCTGTTCTTTATTACTACTTTATAACCTTCCTATAGATTCTGCAATTACAGTGACACACCTTAGAGTTGCATGTCTACAAGCATTTGTTTAAATAGCAGTACACGGAATTTATTTGTATGGATCTTTTCAGGTTTTGATTCAAGCCTAAAAGGCATGAAAGGCATTGTCTTTTGGACAAAAAGTAACTTATGTTTACTAGGCTTAACTGTAAATTCTTCATCAACTCCTTAACTACATAGTAAAAGCTAGGCTTTTCTTCTTCTACAGAAAAGCTTTTAGATGCATTTTTAAATTATTATTATTTTTTTTAATCCCATGTTTCATCTTGGGAAAGAGTGAGCATCCTAATACCAGATCTGTCACTAAGCTTAATTTAAAAATAAACAGGGCACAAATGCCTACTTTAATTATTCTGTGTGACAAATGCAACAGCATCCTCCCTGACCTGTTCCAATTTTTGCTATTAACCATTTATTTCAGAAACATATATATATATATATTTAATGCCAAATTCCTTTTTGCTTCTCAGACTATCAAATGCCTTTGCATATCTTTTGAGGCTGGGAATGCAGCCAGATTTCTGGCAGATCATTCCAATATAGTTCGATACAAAATTGCTATAGCAAATAATATGGCCTCGAGTCTTTAGTTCTCTTAATTGGGCCATATGAGATGGTAATGCCTTTTTTTGTCAGGGCTTGTTATTTTAAAATGTGAATATAAGGGGAAAGTCATCAGGATTCATTTTGATGTTATTTAATTTGTCTTGAGTGTTGTCAGAGAACACTGAATAATTCAGTTTTAGGTCCTCGGGGAACAGACCTTATCATCTACATAAGCAAAAAGTAATTTTACAGATACTTATGATATTAAGCATTAAAAACTATGGAAGAGAAATGAGAATTTTAAGGTGTACAGAATTTATAAATGACCTTTGATTTATATAACTAACGTAATTAATATTACCTTATATTTCTATGTAGTCACAACTAAACTTTGAGTTCCTATATAATAAAAGAATAGTTCTTAACACTTTACCATCTAATTTAGCTATAGAATGACATTTGTTGTCATATAGGATGACATTTCTTGTAAATTATTAATTATCTAAATTCCACCAATGAATACTATTTGAATCTGCCGCAATTGTCCTCCTAACTCTTTAAATTACCAGTACAACCTCCTTGAATTGGGTTTACCTGGCAAGATTTTGGTAGCAGGGGGCTGCAGGGGTGGCCTCTGTGAGAAGAATCCAGAAGCTGTCCCATGTTACATAAGGGCCAGTTTCAGCTGGCTCCAAAAGGACCTGCCGCTGCCTAGAGCTGAGCCAATAAGTGATGTTGTTTGCACCTCTGTGAATGCAGATTTAAGAAAGGGGGAAAAAATAAATGCTGAAAAACAGCAGCTAGGAGAGTGAGGAGTGAGAAACAGACTTGCAGAAGTTCCCCTGTGGCCTGTGGAGAGGCCCCTGGTGGAGGAGGCTGGCCCCCTGCAGCCCACGGGTCCCACATGGAGCAGATCTCCACGCTGCAGCCCGTGGAAGAGCCCCCGGTGGAGCAGGTGGATGTGGCCTGGAGGAGGCTGCGGCCCATGGAGAGCCCCCGCAGGAACAGGCCTCGGCCGGAGCTGCAGCCCGTGGAGAGGAGCCTACGCAGGAGCAGGGGACCTGGGGGGAGCTGCCGCCCACCCGTGGGAGACCCCTGCTGGAGCAGTTTGCAACTGGGGGATGGACTCTGTGGTAGGGAGCAAGCCATGTGGGAGCAGTTCTTGAAGTGCTGTGTGCAGCCCCCACAGGCTCAGTTCAGGAAGGACGGCATCCCATGGGAGGGACCCTGCATGGAGCAGGGGCAGAAAGAGATCAAGAAGGGTTGGTGGAGAAAAAGTGCTATAGACTGACCATAACCCCCATTCCCCATTCCCCTGTACCAGGCAGGGGGAGGAAGTAGAAGAGAGTGGATGGAGGGAAGGTGTTTTTGTTTTTATTATTATTATTATTATTATTATTATTATTATTATTATTATTATTATTATTAAGTTTATTACTGGTCTAGCTTGTTAGTAATAAGTAATAAATTACATTAACTTCCTTATGATGAGTCTGTTTTGCCCATGATGATAATTGTTGATTGATCTGGCTGTCATTATCTCAACCCTTGAGCCCTTTTCATTGTATTTTTCTTCTCCTCCTTTGATGAGGGTGAGTGAAAGATTGGTTGTGGTGACGTTCAACTTTTCAGCAAGGTAAAACTACCAGAGCTGGGAAGAGGTTTTGAGCCACAAGAGAAATGGTTAGAGGAAAATGAGACTAAACATTTAAAAATTACTATTAAACACCATCTGGTCTTGTGACACGATTTCAGGCTAAAATCTTGGATTTTTATATTTCTAAGTCTAGAAAGAAAATAAAAATTGACTTGCCTAAATACAGATCTGTGTAACAATAAATAAACTGGGAGTGGAGGTCGGAAACATTAATTTTCTTCAGAGGAGGCAGAAGTATGCAAAAATGGATGTGTTTTGCAATTTCATGTGCAATAAGGCCACATGAAGTCCTTTAAACATTAATCTGAGATCATGTGACAGTGACAAAATTATGTCAAGCCTCAATATTAAATTTAATTCAAATAGTTAAATCTCTCCTTCACTAAAATGACAGAGGAAAGAAAAAAAAAAAAAAAAAAAAAGAATACAGCATACCCCAAATGAGAACAGAGATGATCAAGCCACATACTATTTCCAGACCTTTTGTGATGGCAAATGATTTATTAGGGGATTTAAGGAATTGTTATCAGGGAAGGAGGTAAAAGGAGAATTCAAAGATTAAAGGCTTTCCTTTAATTTTAAAAATAATTCTCTGGTGTTAAGGAAACTCAAGATTGAGAAGAGTGGCTATTGTATTATTTATAAATTAATTACATTTACATTTGAAAATATAAGTATTAAATGCAAACTGCAGTTGCATCGTGAGAGCTTTACAGTCTATGTGCAGGGAAGTACAACTGTTCCACTGTAGCAGTGAGCGTTGCACCAAGCCCAGTTCTTCAGGCAAGTCCTCATCAAGAATCTCTTTCACACTGCTGCTGTTATAATCCAAGCTCCTCCACTTTGTCACTTAGACTGGTGCAAAAACATTAAGACTCAGGCACAAATGGCTGTAAATTTTAGTATTTCAGTATCCATCCTGTACCTCTGTGTGTGTGGCTGGACACACTTTCATGAGATTGTGCATTCCCCTGGAGATATCGTTTCTGCTTTATGCTTTGCTAATGGCTGCACTTGTCAATATTTGGTCATTACGATGGCTAAGCTTCTATTTATATCTAGTATCAGAAAGATTAGAAGCCATGATTTTCTCAAACAAACAAACAAACAAACAACAACAACAACAACAAAAAACACCATAATGTGGCAATTATCTAAATTCTGAAAGATAGTTGCGATTTGTTGAAAACAATGCAACTATCAAATTCCTCTCCTCCATCATGTAGCTTTAACTGAAACCTCTTGAGGAAAAAAAATATGGGATGGATATAGAGGGGATGAATGTGGACAAGGAAAATATACCTAATTGCTTTGTTGAAAAATTGCATTGTTATGAAGGCTCTTGAACTCTTCAGACATTGAATTCTTTCTGATCCTTTTTTTTTTTTTTTCAGTAGTTATCTATGAAATTCGACTTCAAATAACAATTTGACAAAGGAGACAATCTCTTCTGCATCTCTCAAACTTTACACATATAGAGACATGATGAAACCCAAATAGAGAAAATAACATTATTTTAATGGATATTAATTTGCCACTGTTAGAGGCTTCCCAGTGAAAGATCTGACTTGAGATCCAATGACTGAAATATTCCATATTCCTCCCTACATGTCTGTATCAAACCAGAAACGGCATAGCAAATCAACAGTACTGACTAACTTAATTTGAAAATATCTTTCATCACAGGCTGTGAATGGAAATTTGCCTAGATAAATTCAAGCTCACATAACTCTCACATGCATCACAATGGGGTCATTTTTGAGCATAATATGGAAAGCATCAGGTCTTCTTGTTTTGTTTTGTTCAGTACATATGTACATATTCCAGCAGGCACCAATCACCATTTTTATACTTAGAATAATTCTAGATGATCATGTCATCACTATGTAAACCCATGGAGAAAAGTGAATATGGATCTCTAACTGCTAGTTGCTTAGGCTATGGAGCTGCAACAGGAGGAAATAGTACTTTAGAGCACAACTTTTTATATTGTTTGGAACAGTAGTATGTGCAGCTATTACAATGATTTAACAACCATGTAAACCTTTCTTGCAGTCATTGTGTAACACACTTTCTGGCTTTCCAACTCTGAATTATGGACCTTAAAAGTCAATTCTCTCCTAGGCTAGCTATTGTTTGTGTGAATGTTTGTATTCACATACAAGAGCTTGTATTCTTGTTCTATTTCCCTGAAATAGGTATCCTTTGACTTGAAAACCTTCCAGAGCTCTAGCAGAAGTTAAGTAGAGTGTGAAGAAGTCCTTGATTAAAGACATTAATCAGTATTTGGAAAAAAACTTTCATGATCTGTGAAGATTATGCAAGAAGGAAATGTCAGAATTCAGCTCTAAAGCAACTAATATTAGGGATGGCTTTTTTAGGAAAGATCATACTTAAGTGCAAACACCGGATTTAATTTTAAATTACATAATGACTAGTTTGAATAATTAAATATGCTTCTTTTGGGAAACATGGAAATTTAACAGAAGGCCACATTCTCTCTGTAGTCATGCTTGTATTTTCTGAATGTGCTTGAGGGAATAATTTGTCACTTATGTATTTAAAATTCTCAGTATAGGAAAAAAAATGTGTTCTTATGACTTAATAAAGAAAATTCCCCATTATGTAAAGTTTGTTTAATAAGTCCATATCCTGTGTTTAACAAAATGTGAAATGACCTGCTTCTTTCATCTCAGACTGACACTATGGGAATTTTTATATGTGCATGTGTCTTAGCCCACCTGAGTGCATATGTCAGTGTTAGTGAGACCTGATATGAAAAACATTTGCTTCCAAGCTTGCCCTTGTTTGATCTACTGAGGTATCCTCCAACCCATTTCAGTTTCCACATATGACATGATATCAGTTGTTCCTTGTGGATTTGGGCTCCTAGTCTCTCTGGGCTTTCTGGAAATGGATATTTATATTTTTCACTATGAACCTTTAGTCTTTCTGACAATATGTGCCAGTTGAGGCTGAAGTTGTAAAAAGTGTTAAGTAGAAAAATATCCAAAAATGGAATCTCAGACATGATTTAATTCTCATCTTCCTAAGGATTTTTGGATCACCACCTCTTAGAGCTTCGGTAAGTGTTGTAAGTATTGAGATATCATATATCTTGAACATAAATGCTAATATTTTATATAAAATATTGAAACAGACTGGTTATCCAGCCTGATGTTCAGATTATTCTTACAGGAAATGACACACTTGCTGATTATTCCAATAGCTGCTGAATTAAAAAGTGCAAGCTTTTGAAAGCAAGTGAAAGTTTTATTTTTTTTTTTTTACCTCAAATTTTCTCAGAAAAATAAATAAAGAAATTTGGAGTTTCTAGAGCCTAATTATATGAGAGAGATTTTCTTAATCCTTGATCTCTTGGAAAGTGTAGAGAGCAGAGTATATGCCTCTTGTTATTTATGAAATCATTATTTTTCTAATAAAACTGGATATATAGAATTTAAAATTTTATGCTTGGTCAGATAGAAATTTCAGTATTGCATAAAGTCAAGTGTGCCACTCTGGGTTGTTTCAATTTCATTAAGAAAATAAAGAAACAAAAGAACAATGTAAATTTTCTCAGTTTTGAATTCAATTTTTTCCAAATATTCTTCTAGGCCCATTGATCATTCATAGGTTTGAAAATATATGGAAATGTCATACACTATAGGGAGTAACTCCAACCTTCTTCCATGCAAATTATGACTTGGAGTATATTAGTAAACTATTGCAACACCTTTTAGCTAGAGGAAGTATTTTAGTATTGCTCTTATGTCATCTACTCACTGTAGTTTCTCAGCATTTTCTTGAAATACCTGATTATACATAGTCTACCACAGAACATTTAATCTAGAGTATTGTTTTTGTTATTGCTATTATTATTATTGTTTTCAATGTATTCTTCATTTTTGAGGCCAGTATCAGAGTTAACAAAGATATATATTATTCAACGGTGAACTAATGGGAGTGTAAAATAGCATTATCAAAGACAGGGACCTGATGCAGAGCTAGAGTGGGGAAGCTAAACAATGAAAAACAACCAGAATTGGTTTTATAAAGTGAAAAGTGGTTTTATAAAGGGTTTTATAGGAAAGATGTACTGACTTAACGAAGGTCATTGTAGCTATCCATCTTCATCACTATCACCACAGAACTCCATTGCCTTATTCTGAAGCTCAAAAATCAATCCAGAGTCTCTCTTTCAATCTAACATCCCCCAGTTTTTGACTTAATAGAGCAAATCCTAAGGTGGTAGTGAACTGGCTAAAACTATATAAGACTATATGCAGCTTACTACTGCATATAGTACCCCATGAAGTCTGTTGCAGTGTCATCATCTCCTGACCATCCCTACCAGGCTTAGTAGGATAGCGTTTGAATCCCTTATTGTCACTCTTTTCTGAATAAGCTCTTCTAATGGAAGCTGTGTGTCTGTAGCCATCCCTTCTCAGTGGTGGGCTCATTCTCTCTTTGTCCCTAAACAAAAAATGAGAACAAAAAAGTCCTTTCTATTCAACTTCAGTGATTTCTTTTTTATTATTGTTGCAGAGAGAATGGAAAGGGAACAGTGAAACACAAAAAAGGGAAACAAGACAGACTGGGATGCACTTGGCAAAGCATCACTTGTCCACAGCAGCTGTGTATGTAATTGTACTAAAGATGTCATCAGCTTCATCAAAAGAGAATAGACTTTTTTCCTTGTTGCCAGCTGAAATTCAGTTATGGGGAAAGTAGCTAAAAGATACCAACAATAGCAGCCATTTAGCACAGTGCGCAGATTTGTAGGGGACAGAGTTTTGGCACAGAAGAAATCTCATCATCAGTTATCTGGAAAATTGTTGCCAGCTGATACTAGGCTTTATGCCAGTTGTTTCATTTTCTTTCATTGCTTTAGTTCTGCATAACTCTTGTTCTTTGTCATGTTTAACATTTTACACTTTTACCTGTAGGAAAACTTGTGTGTTTACCAAACCTTGTTTGAATTTGCATATGTAAATGTGCCTTTATAAGTTAAGGCCCAAATATGCTGTTTCTCGTTCACTGACTAGAAGAAGATACAGAAGATAGAAAGATTTCTTTTTACTCTTATGGGCTTGGAAAAGCTGGATGAATCCAGATGAGGGCATTAAAATGTTGGCTGGTTTGATTATGGGGCCATCATCAATTATCTGTGAAAAAACACAATGACCTGGAGAGGGTCCTGTAAAAAAAAGGCAAATTCATCTACATTCATCTTCAAAAAGGCTGAGAAAAGGACATGGGAACTTAGTCAGCCTCATTGTTCTCCAAAGAAAACCTTGCCATGTAAACTACACCTAGAAAGCTCTTGGAATGTGTGTACACTCTTGTAATGCATTTCTAGGCATGTAAGGGTCAAAGGAAGCTCAAGCACATGCCTTCCACAGGTACCAACATTTATTCTAACCGATGTTTCTATGGCTGCAATAAGCAAGAGGTTTGCCATGACGTATATTAAAACTTTTGCACATACCTCCTTGGAAGGTGGCTCTTTATGGTATGGAAAATTGCAAGTACAATAAAGTAGTGGACTTCACTGATCTGTCCTCTTACTAGATCCTTCTAATTGAGAAGCTCATTTGGGAGTAAGACATTAAGATGAGAAGGAAGAAAACTCATTTCATTTGAGCAAAATGAGCAAGCTCGTTCTATTAGACTTTACTGCTGAATGTGTCATTTGTGACATTACATAGTGAATTCAGTGGAAATACAGGTGCCTAACAAGTAACATTTTTAAACATATCTGTTGATTTGGATTCTCTCTAACCTCCTTTCTCTTTGAAGACAGAACCTTAAACTCAAAGAAACACATTCTTAAAGAAAGAAATCTGTTTATATCAGTGTGGTGCTTCTACCCTTATGGATGGCTGAATTCCACCACAGCTGTTCTCTCACTCCCCCTGAGGACTGAGATAAGGGCAAGGAATTTGTTCACCAATTACTATCATGGGAAAAGCAGACTCAATGTAGGGAGCTTAATATAATTTATTGCCTATCATTAGCAGACTAGAACAAAACTAAAGCAAACTGAAAACACCTTCCCCCCCCATCCACCCTCTTTTACATCCTCCTCCTGAGAGGCTCAGGGGAACAGGGAATGGGGGCTGCTATCAGTCCACAATGCTTCATCTCTGCCGCTCCTTCGTAGTCACTCTCTGCCCCTCTTCCACGTGGGGTCCCTCCCACGGGATGCCGTCCTTCCCGAACTGAGTTTGTGGGGGCTGCCCACAGGCAGCAGCACTTCAAGAACTGCTCCCACATGGCTCCGTACCACGGGGTCCATCCCCCAGGCGCAAACTGGTTGAGCACGGGTCCCCCACGGGCGACAGCTCCCCCCAGACTCCCTGCTCCTGTGTGGGCTCCTCTCCACAGGCTACAGCTCTGGCCTGGGGCCTGCTCATGTGGGGGCTCTCCATGGGCCGCAGCCTCCTCCAGGCCACATCCACCTGCTCCACCGGGGCCTCCTCCACGGGCTGCAGCATGGAGATCTGCTTCATGTAGGACCCATGGGCTGCAGGGGGACAGCCTGCTCCACCAGGGGCCTCTCCACAGTCCACAGGGGAACTTGTGCTGCGTGCCTGGAGCACCTCCTGCCCTCCTTCTGCACTGACCTGGGTGTCTGGAGGTCAGGGGCTTGCAGCAAAAAAAGGATGTTTATCTGTTAGAATGGATCCAGGGGAGGGCCACAAAGATGATGAAGGGGCTGGAGCTCCGCTCCTACAAAGAAAGGCTGAGAGAGCTGGGGCTATTCAGTCTAAAGAAGAGAATGCTCCTGGGTGACCTCATTGCAGCTTTTCAGTACTTAAAAGGGGCTTATATGAAAAAAATATTGAGAGCAATTTTTTTGCTTGGGCAAATAAGGACAAGACGAGGGGGGATGGTTTTAAACTAAGAGAGGGGAGACTTAAATTAGAGGTTAGGAGGAAATTCTTCACTTAGAGGGTGTTGAGGCACTGGATCAGGTTGCCCAGAGAAGCTGTAGATGCCCCATCACTGAAGGTGTTCAAGGCCAGGTTGGATGGGGCCATGGGCAACCTAATTTCGTGGGTGGCATCCCTACCCATGGCAGGGGGGGCAGTGAAACTAGATGATATTTTAGATCCTTTCTAAGCCTAATCATTTTATGATTCTATGATTCTGTTTTTTACTCCTCTCTCTCCCAGCTGCTGTTGTGCAGCAGTTTTGTTTGTATCTTTGTTTGTTTGTTGTCTCCTTTCTTGAATATGCTGTCACAGAAGTGCAAACAGTGTGGCTTATTGTGTCAGCTCTGGCCAGTTGCGGGTCCCTTTTGGATCCTGATGGAGGTGTCTCTGATGGGACATGGGGCAGCTACGGGGCTGGGCTCACAGAGGCCACACCTGCAGGCCCCTGCTACCAACACCTTGCCACGTAAACCCAATACAATCAGCTTAGTTTTAGAATATAATTTCATGGTGTGAATTTCATAATATATTGGATACTATGTAGTTTTGAGAGTTTTATATAACTTGATTACAAAAACACTGTTGGGTGGCAATTGTTCTCTTTATTACATTTTGGCTGAATCATGAGACTACACAGTATATTTTCTGCATTAAAAGCAGATGTTCACTCCAAAAATGTGACCTTTGCTGACCTGACTGGGGCAGCCCACTGTAAATGCTCTCTTTCAGTGCAGATTTTGAAAGATATTTGTTTTGCTGTGTCCCTGAGTGTTTTTTTGTTTGATTGTTTTACCATGATCTTATCCATGTGGATAAGATTATGTGGATTTTATCCATTTTATCCATGTGGATTTTATTTTGATTCCAGCATACATTACTTACGCTTACTGATTCTACCTGTTCCCCACTACTGGTCCCTCATATTAATTAATTAATTAATTTATTTATTTATTTATTTATGTTAGCATAAGCAATTAGTCATAGCAAGTAGCATAACCTTAATTATGCCTTGAAAGGACAAGCAGATACAGTGGAAGTGTGTAGGAAAGCTCAGGGGCATAAAATGTCTTAATCTTACAAATGCTTTTTTGTAATAATAAAGATTCCTTGAGACTGACTGTAGAATAAGTGCACTGAAATATATGCTTTATCCTGAAACCTGAAGACTTGGGACCAAAAAGTAGCAACAGTCTGAAAAGTTAGAATGAATATCCTGCATAACACTAGGTTTTGTCATAATGTATGATTGTTTTCATTTTAAGAAGTATATTTACTTACAGTTTATTCACTATCACTATCCCCATTTTAGAATTAAGAACAAAAAATGTAGAGCAAGTAATAAATAGCATTATATTTCAGAACAGCCTGCATTTTCTAGATCACTAGCTTCTTCAGAAGCAAAATTATCAAAATAAAATTTTTAAACCTACTTTGGAATACAACAAACCATTAGATGATTTCATAAAGAATAATTATGACATCATTGGGGGTGTTTACATTAATTTCTGTTGATGTTTTAATATCTGTGCAAATAGTCTGAAAAAAAATTGCTTTACATTTGATAATTATATAACAATTATATAAGAAATATGTTAACCATTTAATGATAAGTAATTTTGTTCATATAAATACTGATATATTAAATTTAGTCTTTGAATGGTGTTATGATTTCTGAATAGTACGTAAAATCAGCATAGTGAAAATGATTCAAATATTGTTTTCATAAACTAAAGGTATATACTCAATAGAATTTATCCTGTACTCTGTTCTGTCATGTCAGATTGCTCATTCCTGTTCCTATATATATTTTTTAATCTAGATTCCTTTCTGCACCTCCAGTTAAGTGTGTTCTTGGGCATTTGTTTTTCGACTAAGCCCTATTCCTATTCTGTTAAATGTGATATTTCTATTTACCTCTTAGAGAGCAGGACCAGAACTAAACCTTTATTTTGGGGAAAGATGTAAGGAAAACAAAACAAAACAAGCCAACCAACAAACAAAAAAACCCCCACACAATTAGTAGACATTTTGTCCATTAATTAATTAAATTACAATTATGAAAGAAACTCATGTTTCCTTTGGTATACTTCAGTGAACAGAAGGGATTCTTATAACCTGAATAAACCTTGAAATGAATGCACTCCATGCTGGCCTCAGAATAACAATGAGGTTCACTGTGTTCTGAAAACACTTTAGTCATTGCACAGACAGCTCCTGTGTTGTTCCCCCCATAGGGGAATATCTGCTGAGCTAGAGCAATACAGATCCTTAAACATTTTTCACTCAGCTAAATCTGGAGAGAGATATGAATAACTGCAGAGCCACTGGGTCCTGACCCTGACCTGAACATAAATGTTTTGCTTGTGTATATCACGGCCACTTCCTCATTTTACAACTAGGATTAATTAAATGGCTCATTTATATTCCTTAAGAGGGGCCAATCACCTTCTTATGCAGAGGAAGACTGTAAACCTTTCGTCACTCTGATGTACTTTCTAACATTATTGACTCTGTGAATAATTGCAGAGGTAAAGGTTTAATGGTTCAGTGTTTAAGGTATGTTAACTGCCCATAGTCCCACTTCTGAATAGTGGAACTGTGAGATACCAAATTTCATAGAAAGGATGTTTTCTGATTGACCTTTATTCTCTTGCAATTCCTAACAAATAATGCTTTTAAGGATAAGCACATATCCTTTATTTTATTATGAAATATCCCTGTCAGGCAATTAAAACGGATATGTAAAAAAAAAAAAAAAAAAAAAAAAAAAAAAAAAAAGTTTGTTTAATATATCAGGAATGTGATTTTTTTCATATATAGGCTTTTGACAAATTCCATTATCAAAGGCTTTTTGGACACTTAAGCAGCACTAACACAGAAAAAAGAAAACATACCTGCTTGTGTAAATGATTAAGATAATAATCAAATGGTAGGAGTAAATTGTGTGATCTTTCAAAGGAAGCAATGTGACACATGGAATTCAGGGATTATCACCTGTGCAGGCTCACATGCAGTATCATGGATCATGTTTCCTACGAATGAATAACATTAGGTGTTTAAATACTCTGCACCATCACAGACCTCAAGCGTAGTCATTCTGTTCACATATGCAGACTGTTCTAGTGACAGGACTGTCCTCTTTGAATTCCACTTGGATTTGGATTTTGGAAATATTTATACCTGTCATTTTGGCTCTAAGAAACAGGGATAATTAGACAGATGTATGCAATCCTCTCCCTCACTTTGAATGTTTAGGTTTGTTTCATATCTACAGAGATGCTTACAATAAGTTGAAAATATACCCTTGTGGGGGTATATATTTCTCATGAGGACAAGGTAGTCCGCAATTTCAGCATGTGTAAATCTAGGTTAGAACTAGGTTACATTAATTATTACATTAATTTACATCATCCCTACAGAGATCTGTAATCAGCAGAGAAAAAAAAAAATCTTGTTAAGTTGCTAATAAGACCTATTTGCACTGAGATTTTTATCTCTAAACATGACAAATCATTTTGTTTTGTATTCTTGAATTCTATAAAGAAAATACAGGTCTTGGCATTTGAGAAGGTGAAATTATCTAGTGGTGTCTCAAAACAAAGTGGGGATGAGTGGGCATTGTTGTTCTCATTTAAATGTCAATAAGAAACTGATATTAAATAACCAGATTGCAATAGGTTCCTTAGAAAGTCTGAGATTCTAAAAAAGTGTTGATGCCCTAATAAGAGCAGTTGTAAGTATAAAGAAGAGCATCAATATTTTCCCCTTAGCTTAACTATTGTGAACACAGAAGAGTATGTGAGAGAGATTTTCTTGTTAATATTTTCATTTTCTTATCACTTACTCCTGCAGTAATAAAATTGAAATATTAATGGAAAAACAACCAAACAACCAAACAAAAAAAAACTGTGGTGTTGTGATCTCTAAACTCATGCTGATCAAAGCCAGTGAGTCCACTGAGCAAACCAGAATCATGCAGATCTACACTCATGCATCTGAAGGGAAGATAACCACCTTCAACACAGCTTACTATTTATACATACATGGCTAAGTCATGGCATGGATCTCAGATCAAAATTATTTCACCTTATTTTACACATTTCAGTAGTGTTTTATTTTGTAGTTTGCCTTTTTCTCTTGAGCTTTAGTCTCAGACCTACAGCAGATTCATATATATATATTTTTAGTATTTGTAATATCACTGAATAAAAATTATATTAATAACTGTATTTTACTGTTTCATAGATACACAACATGCTCCAATAATTATGGTAATTTGTGCCTCCATATTTTCTATTTTCCAGTAGTGCAATGTATTGTGTTCTCTGTTAATGAAAGAAATTGATTGAAATAAACATATTGCTAGATAAAATATGTTCACGGAATGTTGACTGTATTGTTGTGATGCCATCTTAAAGCTTATTCCTTAGATCTATTGAATTGTTTTATGAAAGAAGGGTCACTTTTAAAGGCTACCTGAAGGAATGTAAGTAAAGAAGTGTTAAATAATCCGTATGAAGAGTGAACCACACTATCATGAAATATACATGCTCAGCCAAAATAAAAAATATATTTATTTTAATAATAATAATAATAATAAAAAGTTGCAGCCATTTTGAATTCCCTTATCACTAAGTTTTCCAGTCTTACTCTTCATTTCTCTTGTTTATCAAAAATTCCCTGAGGTAGAGAGAAATGTGATATATGTTATTTTCTAAAGAGAAACGTAGAGCTTAATATTATTTATCTTAAGAGCTCACACTACTATCCTTCAGTGTTATGCAGATTCAGTGTATTCATGTAGTACAGATAATAAGACAATATATTATAATAAGGGACTTTTGACATGCTTGTTCAGAATATTCCCTACAAGAAGAAAAAAGTTTAGCCATTCTCTTCCACAGAGTTTGTGTCTGGGCAGAAATTATATCATATTCCATTTTCCAGGGAGTGTGGAAGGAGTTATATGTTTAAAAGGAGAATTCACAAAATACTGCAACCTGAATATAAATCCGTAAATGTTGGTCAATGGGAAGTGAAAGGATGAATTTACTGAGGACAGTATATTCCAGTAGGTGGGATGGTATTAAATTCATGCTTTCCTACATACTTCTAGGACTAAGCTACATAATGGTATACTTGGAGATTAGAGAATTCAAGCTCTTGCAGAGATATGTGGTGGGATTTGAATATCTTCATGGCAACCTACAACTGTGCCATCAAGAGATGCATCTACAGTGGCAGGAGTCCCCTTCAAGTTTTGTTCCATGAATAATATCTACATGATCTAACAGTGAATTGTAGATAAAACTACAGGAGTTCTTGGCTTACCAAACTGTTTTTGTAACAGCTTTCTAACATGCAGAAAAACACTGAAGCTGTTAAGTTTTCTATTGAAAAATGTAAGACAGTTTCCCATGAAATGGGAATATTTCTATTTATGGATATATTATGGATATATCCATATATATATATGATATATATATATATGTATATATCATATATATATGAATATATTATGGATATAATATTTCTATTTATGGATATATATTTCTATTTATGGATGAAATCACTGAAGACAAAGGAATACTGATGGAATTGTACAGATATTGCAAGGAATCTTTTGTCCAAAGGGGAAGTTTCACATTATAGGCACAACAAATTTCTATATGAAGTGACACAAACATGGAAAATGAAGTAAGCCAATAAAATGTTATCATTTGGAAACAGGAAAAAAGAAGGGTAAAGAAAATAGTAACTTAATATTGATGTTCACAAAAACATTCTGTTCTGGAATAGAAATGCTTAAATAAAAAAGAACACAGTGAGGTCAGGAGAACAGCTGACCGCAGACTGAACATTTCAATAGATGATATGAAGGAAAGAGAGAAATAAATAACTTTTGTGACTTCATCACAGTTGTATGTGTGATCTTAGGTTAAGGAAATACAATGATATACTGCCCTCTGCATATTACTAAAATGATGCCACAGTAACATTGATGGACATTACAGAATCACAGAATCACAGAATTTCTAGGTTGGAAGAGACCTCAAGATCATCGAGTCCAACCTCTGACCTAACACTAACAGTCCCCACTAAACCATATCCCTAAGCTCTACATCTAAACGTCTTTTAAAGACCTCCAGGGATGGTGACTCCACCAGTTCCCTGGGCAGCGCATTCCAATGTCTAACAACCCTTTCGGTAAAGAAGTTCTTCCTAAGATCCAACCTAAAATTCCCCTGGCACAACTTAAGCCCATTCCCCCTCGTCCTGTCACCAGGCACGTGGGAGAACAGACCAACCCCCACCTCGCTACAGCCTCCTTTGAGGTACCTGTAGAGAGTGATAAGGTCACCCCTGAGCCTCCTTTTCTCCAGGCTGAACAATCCCAGCTCCCTCAGCCGCTCCTCGTAGGACTTGTTCTCCAGGCCCCTCACCAGCTTCGTCGCTCTTCTCTGGACTCGCTCAAGCACCTCGATGTCCTTCTTGTGGCGAGGGGCCCAAAACTGAACACAGTATTCGAGGTGCGGCCTCACCAGAGCCGAGTACAGGGGGAAATTCATATTACTTGTAATATGAATGAATGATCCAAGCAAAAATACCTGATATGATACCTCTTCTAGGATCAAAAAAGCAGTTTATGCTAGGGGCAACACAAGTGACCTTCACAGAGATGCTTCTGATACTTAACACAGAAGGAGAGTGATATGAAAGTGTTTTTTTTTTTTTTTTTTTTTTTTTTTTTTTTTTGCTACTTTTACTGATGTAGAAAGAAGAATTTTGTCATCTTCAAAAGGAACAGCAAACATTTCTTAGATGATAACTTCTCTTTACAGGGAGGCTGTTGAAAACAAAGAAGTTGTACAAATTGTTACAGGACTTATGAAAACAGTAGCATCAGCATGGTGGTTTCAAGATGCTGAAGGAAAAGAGCAACCCTGGATGTGGACACCATTTCTAATGCACAAAAAGGGAATGAAGAGAATTTAGTAAATAAAGGATTGAGTTAGAGAGGCAAGACACTGAGGCATTTGTACATAAAAGCAGAAATATAATAAAGAAAAATAAATATGGTATTAAATAATACTAATTATGATCCCAAGGTAGAAGAAATAGCTGTAATAAAATAACCAAGCTCCTGTACATGGATTTTTATTTATTTATTTATTTATTTTATTTGTTTTATTTATTTATTTTTGGTGACAGCAATATCCATATTAGAAACAGAAAATTAAGAAAAGGCAGAAAATTAGATTTACATGCCAGAAATTAAAATGCCAGGCACAGAACAAAAAGGGAGAGTGCTGGTTAAACTCCAAGACTGAGGATAAAAAATATCATTTAGACCTTGGTATTTGCTAGGGACTATCAGGACTAATCAGCAAACTAAGAAGAACTAACGAACAGCAGAAAACATAAAGAAATTGAAGAGGAGACTAAGTCAGAGAAAGCTTGTTTACTAAAGATGAAATGCTCTGTTTCTTACATATCAACTGGGTTAATGTTTTTACCATAAAAAGATGTTTGGTACTATTTTTAAGAACATAAGCTCCCCAGTTGTTCAGTAGGTGTTGACACTTACTGAAGAAAGACCTCAGGCCAAAGAGTGCTTTTCTTTTGCACTGTAAAAATACATTCAGAGTTGCTGAATTGAAAAACATTATTTGTTCCTCCTTTGCATGCATTTTACAAGAAAAAATCAGTACTTTTGATGAAGTAATAATAACATGACAGGCACCAGGGTGTCTCATTGCAACCAAAGCAACAGTTCTTCAAAGAATAAAGCAGATATGTCTGGTTTGTATTCACAGTTATGACCTCTATTCTTGAGCTAAGTTTGTAACACAGCTTGCTTTTCTTCTTTAAAAATTACATAACAATTTCTGAGTCCTTTAAAAATCACAGAACCAGGGACAATGCTGTTTAGTACAGTCATCTGTGAGGCTGGCTCCATACCTCCTTCAATTTAAATTTAACCAGAATATATTAACAGGAAGGGAACAGAAAATTCCTTCAGGAATATTTTAGACATCCCAGTATCTGTCTGATTCTCCAGGAAGGCAGGAGATACAGTTTCAGGCTCCTTCTCCAAACAGGATCAATCCAAAATAGTCGTAATGGCCTTATGTCTCTCATGCCTGAAGTCCCCATGCAAGTATACATCTGTTGAAGAGCTTTCTGTGTTGGCGCTCAGGTAGATAGGACAGTTATGGGGTCATACAGGCAAGATAGTCAATGACTGGGTTTAATTTCAGAGTCTGAATTCCCTAGATGGCCGATTCTCTCTTTACAGCTGTTTTCCTCTATCTCTCATCTCCCCTGGGGTCTACTGCCTAATGCTATAATACATAACCTTTCAACAGACATTCTGGGGGCTATTGGTAAATACTTATCTAGACCAAGCCATATGTCTTCTGATGAACTAAAGCAGATGCTTCTGTGAATAGATTCCACCTGTTTTTGTTACCCTTTGCAGTTCAATGTCTGCTATTTCAGAGTCAATTCTCCCCATGGACTTTATGATTGTGGTTACTAATATAGGTGAATGAACATCCAATATTTCTCTTCTCCATTCAACCTTAACAGAAGATGACAGCCTTCCTTAACATTAGCCAAAATTCTGGTGGATGATTCCTTTCAAAATATCATGGGAAAACAGGAAGATACCATGACTTAGAGCTTATGATGCAGAAACCTTAACAGGAAATGGTAGAAGACAGCAAACAAAACAGTGAGAGAAGTAGTTTACTGCTCACATAATATCATGGTTTACCCTCTGTTCATGTACTAATGGAAAAAAGATGAGTTTTAAGAGTTTGTCAAAATAAAATTAGTTCAGTTTACAACATAAAAATATATACTCACAAATTTGTTCTTGGAATTGCCATGAAAATGCAACTTACCATTTTTAAATTTTGATATTTTTTTATTATTGGTGTACTTGAATTTTTCATTAAATATCATCATTAAAGATCATAATTGATGATCTTAAGGGTCTTTTTCAACCTAAATGATTCTATGATTACATAAATGAGAAAATTACTATAATTCTGAGATGCAATAGTGATGGAATAGAGATACTACCTCTCTATATTTCCAGTATAGAATTGTTTCTGTAATCTTGTTTCTGCTGTCTGGTGCAGTATAAATAATTCTTGTAATGGGGACTTAAACTATCCCTTTGAAACAATGTCCTCTTTTTAATAGTCTGTATAGTAGGCATTTTTAATGATATTTACCCCAGATTTTCTACATTCACTTTCATTTTGAAAGTCTAGGGTAACACAGTTGCAGTAATCACTGTCCCAGTCTTAGAAATCAAATAGTCAGAGATATGTAGCAAATTAACATCCCACAAAGGCAGAAGAGGAGAAAGGAAAAGATTCTTAGTGAATCTTTGTGTTGTCTCCAGTCTCAGAGTATAAACAGTGACAGATTTATGGTTCAAGAGGTGCTTCTCACTGCCCCAGTCCTTCATGGGAACACGTAAAAGATTCCCAAAATCTTTGATGATGCACATGAATGAAATTCCATTCTTAGTCCAGATTTAGAAATCACTTTAATCTTTTTATAAGATACCCTTATCAAGGGACAAAAATGTTATGAAAAGTTATGAAATGTTATACTTTGTAATTTGTAAAAGAGCCCTCAAGAAAACATCAGCAAATGTGTCAGTTTTTCTTTTGTATTTATATTAAGCATATAGCATTTGATTCTCGGGTATATCCTCTGCTAAAAGTGAAGACTGTTGTCCCATCACTGCATAGCTCAGGGTTTATATTTAGATTTTCATATTTGGCTCATTTATTATCTGTAGCCTTAATATTACTACAGTGCTTAAAACTTTCAATTCTCGCTAGGATTTCTTTATTTTTATTTTTTTTCCTGGTACTGAGCTGACTAGAATGTTGTTCTGTGCCTTAATGATATATTAAAGAAATGAGAAGTTGTTTTATCCTTGGTTCCATGTTTCTTTATGAGCTGATGAAAAGGAATTCAACCTTTAACTGGGGTACAGTTTCACAGAGGACCTATTTTCTCCTGAAGATTAAACTTCCCCAAATTTTGTCCTATTTTTCATAAGCTAAGAAAGTGCAGCTGTACAATTACTCTGCACCAGTTGATATTTGGAGACTTATTATTTCATGGCAACTTGTTTACACTGTTTAGTCACAGTTTGTCCAAGTATTCTAAAGACATTCTCCTTTTGCACTTTACTGAGTATGTTCATCTCTCTCAAAAAACAAGTGAATTCCCCCTTTCCTCAGCATGCTGCTGGCAGCAGGATCTAGATAAGACAAGCAGATTCTTCTGAAAGGATTCTGCTGAGTTGAAGCAGCAGCTGCTTGTTTGCCATATCTTGGCTGAAGTCCTATGAATCAAGAGCTATCATCTGATGATGCAAATTCTATTTTAGGGCTTTGCAGAAAAGCATATGGCATAAGCCAGGAAATAAAATTTATTACTATAGGGAGTATAAGATCTAAGGATGAGAACACATTTACTTCCAGGAGAGTATTAACATTCTGGAACATGATGAGAGATCTATGCACTTAGAATACAATCTCAACTTAAGGAAAGGCAAAAGCATACTTTAAAGGAGGTTAATAAAGCCTTTTTGTCCTTAAGATAGCTGTTTTTATCTCTTTTCATTTTGTTCAAAGGTATTGGGATTTTCAGATATGAAGTCAAGAGGTGGTAAATGTCTGTCACTCTGAAAGTCAGGCCTCAATAAAGAAGTGTCAAAATATGAGTGCAACACCTTAATTTTAGTTGTTATAGTAACAGAAGTAGTTAAAAAAATGGATAAGATATGGAGAGAACTTATCAACCACATATACATATAATATCACTTTTTAATTTTGATTTTCTTTTTAGAATAGAACAGTTCCATTGGCAGGGACCTACAAAGATCATATAGTCCAACTGCCTGACCGTTTCAGGTTAAAGTATGTTATGAAGGGCATAACTGAAATGCCTCTTGAACGTTGTCCTAGTGTTTGACCACCTTGAACATTCCAGTGTTTGACCACCTTCACCATAAATATTTTTTCCTGATATCCAGCCTGAACTTCCCCTGGTGTAGCTTTCTGTTGTTATCATGTGTACAATCACTGATTACATGGGAGAAGAGACCAAGCCCCTCCTCTTCCATTTCCCCTCCTCTGGAAGGTGTAGAGAGCAGTGAGGTCACCTCTTAACTTTCATCCATCCAGACAAGATCATGTGTCCTCAGTCTCTCCTTATTGCAAATGGCTTCCAGCCCTTTTACCAGCTTTGTTTCCCTCCTCTGGACACTTTTAGTTACCTTAACATCCTTTTATATTGTGGAGACCAGAACTGTACATGACATTCAAGGTGAGGCCACAACAATGCTAAGTGTAGTGGTATAATTGCCTCTTTTGACTGGCTGGCCATGCTGTGTTTAATGCATCCTCAAATGCAGATTGTCGTCTTGTCTGCCAGGGCACACTGCTGACTCTTGTTAAGCCTGCTGTTGACCAGCACATCCCCAGATTCTTTCCTGATGAACTACTCTTCAGCCCTGCCCCTCTCAGTCTATACCTGTGTCCAGCATTACTCTGTCCAAGGTGCAGAACCCAGCATTTTCCTGTTAAACTTCAAGACATTGATGATTGCTCAATGCTCCACTCTAGATTACTCTGCAAAGCCTTTCATCCCTCCAGAGAGTCAACAGGACCTCCTAGTTAAGTTATCACCAGTGAATGATGCATTCAACTCCTGCATCCAGATAACTGATAAAGATGTTGAACAGAACCAGCCCTAGAAATGAGTCCTGGGGAACACTACTAGTTGCCGTCTGCCAACCAGATGCAGCCTCATTCATTATGACCCTTTGAGCTCCACCGTTCAGCTATATCATCACCAGCATAATGTCACCAGCTCATGACCGGCTCATCTCACATTTGGACAATTTGTCCAGAAGGATGCTGTGAGAGATAATATCAACAGTATTTCTAAAATTCAAAAAGATTACATCCACTGCCTTCCCTTTATCCAATGAGTGGGTGAATTATTGGGTAATCAGTAATGTTCAGGTTCAGTCAGTTATGTTATATTTATGTTTGTGAGTCTGTATATGCATGAGAAACATGTACTTTGAACTGGCAGATAGTCCCTCTCTGAACTGAATTTTAAATTTATAGATAAATGATTATTTATTTATTTATTTATTTATTTTCCATATCAGTGTTTCACACTAATATTGCATTTTTTCATTCCATGCCAGGTTCTCATGACAGAAGGAAGAAGTGAGTTCAGATCTGCTTGGGGGCTTTTCCAAGAGAATTGAACCTTCTTTTACCTTCAACTATCCTGCAATTTATGTTCCAGATAAATTAAAATTCCCTTGCCCACTTCTACTTGCTCTCAGCAGTATTCAGAACGTTTGTACCAGAATAATTTTATAGGGAAATGGAGAAAAATGAACAGTTATTTAAGCACACAATCCTAGGTATATTTTCAGTTTAGGGTGCAATTGGATGCTACTAGAGTCATCACTTCTGTAACAGAGAAGCACTGTTCAAAGACATGATATGCAATTTTCCTCATGTAGCTGTCACACTGCAAAGTCTGTCCAAATTGGCTGCATTCTTGATAGCCAAAGACTTGGGACCAACTTTAAGCAAAGACTGGTAATCGTTTAGATGTTTGGTGGTTCAGACAGGTGGAAAATGCCCAAATACTATTTCTAAATTTCCCAGTTGAAGTGCCATGTATTCCAATGCATCATGTCATGTCATTTTGTGTCACAGTGTCTAACATAATGTGACTGATGCTATGCCTCAGAAATAGAAGTAACTGACAGTGCCTAATCTAATTCATGAAAACATGACCTTCAGAAGATGCACTTTGAGATTTGTGTCAATGCAATATTTTCATATACCCTTTCCTTTAATTTTTGTTGACCTGACTTCTCCCACTTTTTTTCCCTTTTGACAATGTGTTTAGTGTCATCCTTTTTTCAGAAACCTCTTTTGGTTCGCACAGCATCTGAACTCGGCTTTAAGTGTTTTTCATCTTTCAATCACATGAACAGCTAATCTATGCCTGAGTATTTCAGAAATATTGAAGAGGAAATCTTACTTTTATCTTTGGAATTATAAGATTTCAGATGTGACAAAGCTATGCTCATGCAATCATCAAAATACAAATATGCACTCTGCACACACTTTTCTTTCATACATAGCTACAAAGTGTTATGTCTTTAAAGAGATCAGGGAGTGTAGTAAATCAGTTCATAAACTGTAAAATCTTCTAATGATTTGGCTTCCAAGGAAAACTACATGAAGAGGGACTTTTGAATAGTCTATTACTCTTATCTATTATATTCTCATGTCCTCAAAACAAACAAACAAACAAACAAAAACAAAAACATAAAAATGGAAAGAAAAAACACCTTAAAGTGTGTGCTTATAGTTTATATAAAGTGATCAATAGATATGAGCTATCCATAAAATGAGCTAGTAAGTGCGCTAATAATTCTTTCATACGGTGTTTTTAAGTATAGTTTTTGATAGAAGGTGGTCAGTGTAGCTGATTGATTATATATTACTTATTCAACAATTTATGATAATTATAAATAATAAAATTGAAATCAGAGGAAAAGCTTACACTAAATAATGGCCTAAAATATTCATAAATTTTGTATTTTAGTGCAACCTGTTTAACCTGAACATCAGATACTGCTAAGAAGCTGTTAGCTTTCTATGGTAGAAGCATGTTATTTTGACAGCTGCACCAAAATACATACATTTGAGCACAAAAAATGAAATCTGTGGTTACTATGTTGATCTTCCTACTAGAGAATTATTTTACTATGTTGCTATAATCTGATATTGTACATTGGTCAGAACTAAGCCTTATGGAATATCACCCTGAAGGTCAAAAATAACGCAGTTATGAATTTAAACCAAGTGTTTTAAGGGAGGAAAAGAGGTTTGCAATCACACAGCTCTGTCTCCTGCAACTCTCCTGGGGATTCTCAGCTGCTGACTTCTTATCTTAACATGTAACATAATAACCAATTACTGTCAAAGATACCAGACCCATCAGACTCCTATTGCATTAACCTTATGCACTGGTTCAAGAGAAATGCAATCAATCCACTGCTAAATTAATTACTAATTTTAAAGTTATCATTAAATAATATGATAGCAAAATTGGCATAAATCATGTGGTTAAGTATCAAACTGGTTATCAAGAAAGGCAAAAGAGTGGCAAGTCCTATTTAAAGGATTTCATTACATTCATTTGCTCAGAGCACTGAGAGGTCATATTTTAACCTTGTATGGGTCCAAATCATATAAAAATTATTCATGTCACCGAAGGCCAGCAATAATTCTTTTAATTCCATGGCATATTAATGACCAACAACGAATGAGCCCCTTAAGTGTCTCATTTATTGTCTTAAATATGAAAATGTTTTAGAGATTAGAGAGGAAATTGTTGGAATTAATTAACTGAACTGACACTCAAGGGAACTGGTACAAGATTTTCAGACAAAGGCTGAGAATTTACAATAATGACATTTCTTTCATGGTTAGAAAATATAGTACCAGAGGGACTTTGAGGCACTTTTAACATTTTAGCTGATGTCTGTTGAGGGCTTGAGATTCCTCTGAAAGCATTTCTTTTATTCATTGGAGACTCCTCTCAATTACAGCATGAAAGGCATCACATTAAATTAGCCATGAGGCCCATAAATTTCACCATTTAAATGGGGTCGGCTAACTGAAACAATGAAAATTCAGAATGTAAATGGAAACTATTAAAGTAATAGGTTCATTTATTAAAAAAGTGTTTTTTTTTTTTGTTTGTTTGTTTGTTTGTTTAAGAAAGCAATATGTAAAAGATAAAAAACAGAACTGTGTTGAACAAGGCTAACTTGATCCCCCCCCTTTTTTTTTTTTTTTTTCTTTCCCTCCCACTCTCCCATCCCCTACTTTTTGCGGTATCTATTAAGGAAAAATCCTTGGTTCAAAATGCAACTTTGCCTTCTTATTCTTTACAGTGACACAAGTGCTGGGTAGGACCACAATGGACTCTTTAAATTGCTTTAAGATTCTAGCTCACGTTGTTACATTTGAACATGACAAGCTTTCATATGGTGTGTTTTTCCTTACTTGGTTTCAATGACTGAATGACCATGCATATATATCTCAGGTTTTACCCACAAATGGGTCGTGAAAAAAAGATACAAAGATAAGGCAGATATCTGCTTATGGCAATTTCAATTTCTATTTTGATCAAGTATAAAATAAAATATCACACAGGTGATCTGCGGAGATTCTTGTTTTTATTATTATTCAGCTAAAGGGACCATCAATACTACATAATAAAAACATTTTTTTTTTTTTTTCTCATGAGTTTGTTTGTTTGTTTGTAATTACTCAACAGTTCATTTGATCAATGACAAGAAAGTAAAAGTTAAAGGCTACACTGAAGGTCAGTGAAGACTTTCCTGTTCTGACGGTTTCTCTCTGGTTTTCAACACTTAAGCTTTTCAGTTAAAAATCTCATCTTCTCAGTGGGAGAGTCCAACTCTCAGAAAACTGTTTACTAGAAAATATTTAACAGGATTCATAACTAAAAATGTACAGCTACTGTTGGGCTGTTATTTATTTAAATTGACTTGGAACAAACTTAACAATGTGAACACATATTTACTTTTATTTTATTGTTATAAGCTATATTTTCCTGACATACAAACTCATCAGTAAAACAAGATTTCCAAAGCCTTAGGAATAAACAGAGAGAACTAAACAACCTTTATAAATATATGTTTTTGAGCGTATATTGAGAGTGCTTTTTATTTCTAAAGGATGGGTAGAAATAAACTAGTGGAGGGGATGATATCAGTCCTCATTCCACAGAGTACAGGTACGAATAACTACAGAAGGTTTAGGCCATTAGATAATCATCAGAACGGAGAGCGTAAAGGTGCCTTTTCAGGACTGAAACTATATTAAATGGCATCCATCTTGCTCAGCATTATGTAAGAAGAAAAGCATACCTTTGTTAACATTAAAAACATATTTTTCTTAGATAATTTAAACACACAATACTGAGAAGATGTATCCTTCCTCCTCTAACAGCCCTGTTCAATCAAGGTGGACAGCTGTTTTTTCTTTCACCCATTTGGCAAACACAATAAAAGCTAGTACTCTGAATTAGATGTCTATTCTTTACATAGAGCTAACAGGCAACACAGTGCATTAAAATGGTATTTCATACTTGCCATTCCAGGTGTCTGGATCTATCAAAAATGCACAAAAGTGTGTGAGGAATCACAAATCTCTCAAAACCATTGGAACCAACTTAGAGGGCTCTGCAATCTGCACCTGCATACTTGAGGGTCCAGAGCTTAGAAACATAACCCTTTTTTTTTTTTTTTTTTTTTTTTCTCTTTTTTTCTTTTTTCCCATAAGAGCTGAACACAATGCTATCTTCAGCTTAAAAAGGCTCCTTAGCCTTCACATGTTGGGCAGAGTGGTCTATTGGGTTGCAAGGGAAGTCTGCAAGGTCATAGGAACCTATCTTAAAACTTGAACACTAAGTTAGAGGAAGTCTGGGATTGTTTATTTTATTTTATTATTATTTTTTTTAACTTGTACTGATTTATATTAATTATCCTCCATAGTGGTTACTGTCCTTAAGAAGGTTTAAACTAAAAAAAAAAAAAAAAGGCACATAAAATATTCCAGTATTTTCCTGTTAGAGAGAGTCAGATTGCATAAATGTTTTCCCAATTTAGAAGAACATTCTGTATTGACTTACAGAGTTTCCACCTACTTCCACATGCTCTGATTTTCAAGCTATGTGACATTGCTCACTTTGCTAAAGTGTTAATATACTTAGTGTGTTTTTAGGAATATGTAAACATTTCTCTGAAGTATATTAAGTGAAGGTTTCTTTGACAAGTATGTCTGCTTCCCTTCTAGGTTTATTTATGAAGAAAATAGTCTCACCTTTGCACTTTTTTTTTTTTTTTTGGATAAAAAGAACAATATTTTATTGACATCCCTCATACTTTAATGACTATGCATGTTTGGCTTTGGCTACAATTCTTACTAAGTTTTATTAATTTTGATTAACTTACTTTCAGGTTTTCAATGGGTATTTTTCCCAGATGCTACCTAAATTTTCTTCTGTCATGAAAAAGAAGACACTGTCACTCATTCTTCCTCTTCTGAGAAGAGCAAAACTTTCATGGTCTATCCAGATACATCTACCTAAATTTACCTAGAAAACTTCAAAGTAGAAGTCTAAAAATGAGCATTAAGCACTAGAACAAGCAAACAACAATAAAAACTTTGTTTTCTATTTTCTTCAAGTTTACAACCTTTCTCATTATTTGTTTACTTGATGAAGATGATAACTTCTGTAGTTGCTTGAAAGGACAGTAAAGGTCCTATTTTTAGCCATTATATCCACAGATTCCCACCATGTTGCTAGGTCTAGGGCTGGTGGATAGATCATAGCTTATGCTGCATATTGCAAAGTATTACAGAGTAGTATGACTGAATGCTTGAAGGACCACCCTAAAACAACTAAAAGGCAGGGCATTCACCTAAAACAACAGGGAACTGAAACAGAAAACACTGCTTGTTTGCTATTCCTACACCACTTATTCAAGGTCAGCCCACAACTGCGTTTGTCACTCTTGGATGTGAATGCAAACACTAAATTTCTGATCTAGCATGGTCTATTAGGTACAAAAGTAAATATAACATTTTTTCAGCCTATATATACATATCAGCAAGTGTGCAAAATTCATAATACTTATCTGTACAAATAAAGCAGATAGTCAAAAGAGTCAAAACAGCAGTGTTGTGCCCTCATCTTGAATATTATGTACAGTTCTGTTCTCCACAATATAAAAAGATGTAAAAACACCTGAAACTGTCCAGAGAATGCCAGCAAAGCTGGTAAAAGGGATGGAAGTCATTTCCAGTAAGGAGATGCTGAAGATACTTGGGTTGTCTTGCCTGGAGAAGAGAAGGTTAAGAGCACTTCATGGCTCTCTACAACTTCCTGAGGAGGGAAGTGGAAGTGCCTCTCTCTTCTCTCTGGTAACCAATAATAGGACACAAAGGGACAAAAAACTGCACCAGGGGAACATTCAGACTGGATATTAGTAAAAATGTCTTCTCCATGAGGTTGGTCAAACTCTAGAAGAGGCTTGCTAGTGAGATGCTCCATGAGGTGCTCCATGCCTGTCAATTTTCAAGAAGTATTTGCATAATACCCTTAATACTTGGTTAGCCTTGCAGTGGTTAGACAGTTTGATTTGATGATCATTGTAGGTCCCTTCCAACTGAACTGTTCTGTTCTCCTCTATTCTATGCTGTATGAAAATGTGAAAGTTGATGCATATATATCTCAATATAATATAATATAATCTGCTGAAAAAAAAAAAATCTTTATATTATATTGATCTGCCTCCTTTTATTTCATTGAACGATAGGTTTAGCTATCTTTTATAACTTAATGGGATACTACAGAGCTAGAAAATATTGTAGAAAACTGATGGCTCTGTTATTCATTCAGTGCTAATCCTTTTAATGTTTTAAATCAATATTTCATATAAAATATGCATAATGAACATTAAGGTAAAAATGGGTGGTCTAGAAAAGAAAAAAACTCTGAGTACCTCACATTGTAGTTGTTCTTCCATTGAATTTTCTGCAGTAAAAGAAAGAGAAAAAAAAATCTCAGCAGAAATGGAGTTTGAATTATGGCAAATACTAAATTTATCAGTCTAAAAGACTGTTTGTGTGGGTATGTTTTGGGAGGCAAAGGTACAGATAAACCTTGTAAGGAAAAAAAAAAAAAAAGAATTTTCTAATATAGGGTAATTTGATTACCTTAATTTGATTTTATTTCTTATTACCTGAAATATCTATTTCTTTTAAAGACATAAAAGCTCTATGTATAAAAGGAAGAAAAAGTGTGACTATAATTTACGTTTGACTCTTGTAAAATATTATACCAAAAATTTGAATTACACAATATAAGAATGGTTATATACAATTTAAGAAGTGAATGCTTTTTCTATTCCTACCCTCGCAAAAAAAAAAAAAAAAAAAAAAAAAAAAGCAAAAAAAAAACAGAAGTGCTGCTTGATAAGAAGATCAATATTGACTACCAGTGGTCTGCTGTGAAGAGCTCAGAAAATACTGTTAAAAGAGCAGGAAGTCAGATGCTTAGAAGCCTGTCACAATGCTGTCACTATTTGGATCTTGAAAGTGAAGGTTTCCGGACTTTTTTTGTTGTTGTTTTTTTGGATAATTTATCATTTCTTTGGAATCCTCCTCTTCTCATAAATTCTTTGGAACAAAACAAAACAAAACAAAAACAGAAGACTAAACAAAATAACAAAGAAAAAAAGGGAGGAAAAAAAGCACACAAAAAGTTATATTTTCTTTTGATTTCAGCATTTTCCTTATCTTGGAAATTATTATACTTTCTGAACACTTTTTGCCCTCATTACTCCCTCCATAGTCTCTGGATTTTTTTGTATGCAATTGAAAATAAGCCTTTCAATCAACTTTTCCCATATTCAAGTTACTGTCATTAAAAATAATCTAATATCCCTTTTGTGAATCTGGCTTTCATTGCTTTGGTTATATTTCTTAACAGCCTGAGGTATCAGATACTTAGAAGAGACATATCGCAATCCTATTTAAACCAGCTGCAGACAAGCTATCTGCATATACAGCACTGAGCTAGAGGAGCAGACAATTTGTTCTTCAATTACTCTTGAACAAATACACTGTCCCAGAAGCATTGGGGAAACCACACTAATCTGAGTCATTGAATAGCAGAAACAACTGCCATTCAAGTTTGTGACAGGTCTATCTGAATTCACAGCCCTTGACTGAAGCTTGTTATCTTTTCACGGTCCTCCACGGAGCAGAACTCACCAAAAGTGCGCAACTGTGTTGTGATTCTGTGATATGAAAAATTAGAATTTGAGTCCACTCCATCTCAGTACTGGCCAGCCTGTGCCATCTTTGAACTGATGTCTCTGAAAGGATAAAGGCTTAAATATTCTCATAGTCATGCATGTAATAACATGATCCTTTTTTAAAAAAGCATTTTGCTGTGATAGTTCAGAAGAAAAAAAAAAAAAGAAAGTCAAACTCTAAAGACTGTAAAAGTATTCTAGATTTGTGACTTTTGTACTTAGCACGTTTTTCTCTTATTCCCATCAAGACAGCTTCCTGTATTCCAGATAACGCTTGTCTTCTCTTTTACTTTAATCTGCTTTCCATTTTTTTTTTTTTGCTACTGTCATGCCTGAAGTAAATCTAGTCTCTTCTGAATTAAAATGAAAGACAGTGGAAACCCAAATAAAAAAAAAATAGGATAAATTTTGCCCCTCTGTGGTAACAAGTTTGAATAGCTGAGAAGGCATGTAACTTGCAAGGGAGAAGTATCAACTGCATGCAATTTCTGCTGCAGAGTCTAATACATCACTGTTAGTGCTTCCACAACTGCATGTCTGATAACTAGTGAGCTATCTAGTCTTAACCTATTTTACACTGATACAAGAATAATACCAAGGAATGGACACAGAAACAAAGATAAATGAAAACACCACATTACTCTAAACATGCTAGAGTATATGTATATGTGCATGTATACGTTCTCCAATGTGAGCTGGAAGCACATTTTTTTTTGTCATTCCCTGTCTTTAATTCTTTATAGAAGAATTCTATTAGATGTTTACTCTCATTGTCCTCCAGATTTTAAGGCTTTTTGTGTCTTTTCTTTTTCTATATTCTGATTGGTCAGAAAACTGAAGCACAAATTATTCAAATGCCAGTCTATACAATTTAGCATTTAGTGTAGTCAAAGCCGTTGACTGCAATTACTTATGGATATGATAACTGTATCCACTAACATAATAAATGGTGAGGAATACTGCTCATCATGCATGCACGGTACTTTACCATGATGAGTTTAAATACAAAATGTATTTCAATTAGTTGATTGAATCCATTTATAACATAAAACCTAATAAATCAAAACTCGTTGTAAGTAAGAGAAAAAAATATATTTAAACTGAAGAGTGTATAATTTTAAACAATTAACAATTGACAATAAAGTGTTAGTATAGACAGTAAAGCAGTTAAAAATACTTAGCATCAGCATTATACAGATTTATCAAACATTAAATAATTGTTAACATTACATATTTGTAGGCATTAACAATTTAATTACTCTCCCTTCCATGATATTTGCAACTTTCAATATATTATGCAGAAAGTCTTGGAAGTCCCTTGAAAGCGGCTACAGTCCAGGTACTATCCCTGATGTCAGGCATTTCTTTACTTTTGTAATAGTTTTTCCTCAACTGGGCAAAATATTGTCTGATAAATAAATAAATTATTATTAAACCTGTTTTCAGAATCTTCTTGGCATTTTTTTTCAGAATTCTTTGGTGTTATTTAAGCTTTCTATATCATTTTATTTTCATTCGTCTTTGTCTTTTTACTGTTAGTTATGACAGTGCAGTTTTGAAGTTTTTTTTTTTTTTTTTTTTTTTTTTTTTTTTTTTTTAAGGACAGAAACATTGGTTATTTCACTCCAGCCACAGTGTTTCTTCAACGCCATTCAAGCTGCTTTAAAACAAAAGTAAAGTAAAAATTTAACAGAATTCTGTATGGAATATGCTCAGCTGAATACCTCTCGGGCTTCTTGTTTTTCACTAAATAAAAGTTTCATTTTCAAAAAACTCATTTATAATTGGGAAGGTCACATTTTTATCACATTGCAGATACTGTAATGTTCATTTAAAAAAAAAAAAAAAATTTAAACTATAACACCTTTACACTTTTTTTTTTTTTTTTTTTTTAACAGGAGATAAAATAGTTTTTTTGTTTGTTTGTTTTCTTGGACCTGTTTTATCTTTCAATATTAACTAATATAAACTATTTCTTCTTTTCCTGGCTAGGGTTTCTTTGATTACATTTCAGCCGTGAATGTCCAGGGGAGTATGTATACACTGTGCAAGGCTGCATGTGGTTAGAAGCAAAATCTTGTTTTTCATGTTTTTGCCTTTTTTTCGAGCAGTTTAAGAACCATCATGTGAAAGTATAACAAACAAAAGAGTATGATAATTTCCCTGCATTATATTATTCTGAAACAAGAACATTTGCCCTACTTGGGCTCCTTAAAAAGACAAATACTGCTCTTGGATTACACCAGCATGAATCTGGAAAGTGTCATCTAGAGACAGCAGGGTTTGCTTCCATACATACAAGGTAGGGTATAGTGTTTTTTTTCATAAAGTCAGAGAGCTTTCTAGGATTAGTGATAAAATGTGGAAAAGCAGAATTCAAACACTTCCTTTTTATCTGTCTTCAAGACTCTTCTAAATGTGCCCTATCACAGTGAACACAATTTAAACTGAGAATATATTTTGACTTTCAGTGGGCTTGATTGTATCTATTTAAATTTCCAGGATACTTCTCTAATGCCCAGAAGCATGTTATTAATGCAGTGAGTCATGTTTTGATCCAGTGAGGTTCATCCAGTTTCTACTTATGTTACAACGATCACTTCTTCTATCTACTCTACTTTGACACTGACAATATATGAATAATATAAAGAATTGTACAACTCTGGGGACCAACCACATAAAATATAAGAAGTACACCTTGCACAGGAAAACTAAGAAATAGAAATATATGTAACATCTCTGACAATGAAAAACAAATGTTCTGTGACTAGAAATTTCTTATTTGGCCACAGGAAGATTTAAATTTCTTGTTATCTACACCAAGCTTCATGAGGTAGAAGGTCATTCTTTGAAATATGTCTTCCAAACATCTGTCAAACAATTAGCTTGATCCCAACCTAACAAAACGCACACTATCAGAAGTAATTCAACATGCCATGCTTCAAACAAGTCTTCTTATTTTTCCAGTATTAGCTCTCTATAATTTCACATGTATACGTCAAGTCTTTAATGGGCATATATCAGACTCTTTCTGCTCTTTAAAGTTTTTATTTTCTGTGTGGAGTTAACCCATGCACATCAGCAACAGAAGTATTACATGTCTCCTGAGTTTTATAATTTGAGCGGTCGTTCTGCAAAACACAGATTTTATCATTTTAACAGCACCACTATGTTAATTTCCTTAATTTTCAGACTAAAAATGCTACTACTTTCAGCTTTTAAAAGAGTATTTAAATAGATCTTTCCACTGGCAATCATCTTCAGTTTTATTTTCATAGTTCTGTAGTTTTCCAGTTATATAGTGTTTCTGTTTTATAGTTTTTCTATTTTTATTTTTTACTTCAGCACTTTGCTTGCTTGAAATGTGATGGAAAGGTAAGGTGTATATCCCAGGTTTCATTTTTCTTCAGCCTGCTTTTGAAATTAGACACTTAAATTGACCTTAAATATATATATATATATATATATATAAAGGGTACTTAACCAAATCTTACAGTGCTATAGACAAAACAACTTTAAAATTAGGTAGATATTTCCTATTTCCCTTCTTGAAAACAAACAAAAGAAAATAATTACTTGTATAAATAAATTACATGCATACAGACGTAACTCCTACTGAGATCCAGTTCTGTCATAAAAGTGTAAATGTATGAAAGTTTGAACTGAATTTAGATGTTCTGCAATATGGTCTTCACACCCTACTTTTACATAATGAATTAATCCCTTTAAAAAGCATCCATTGCTGAAAAAATATTTTGGACACAGCAGTTTTTATTTTTATTTTTCAAAATTTTAAAAAACCTAGACATGATGACCACAATAACAGTACTGAGTCTGTCATAAAGCTAGCATATATATACACATATGTGAAATCAGTGAAGTTGCAATTTTATATACATTTCCAAGTCATCTGCAGTCAATTTACAGGATTTTTTTTTTTTTTTTCTATAGCCCATGTATTATTTTGTATAGATGTAGCATAAGAAACTGTATAAAGCATACACTTCATAGATATGAGGCTTTTTTTTTTTCTAGAAGGATTCACTTGCACAGAAGTCCAAAGACTCTGAGTTTTCTGAGTGAATTCAGTAAGGCTGAACATGGACATACAAATATTCATGGGTTTCTAGATAAAGAATAATAGAAAAGAACAAAATTGTACATTTGAGAATTCACAGAAGTAATTGGTTTAGCAGCTATTATAAGAAAGTGTCTTAACTCCCTAGTAACAAGAAACCAGAATACCTGCTGTCAGTCTGTATTTAAACTCCCATTAAAATAGGAGTAACTTTAAAAAGCATCAAAGGGCAGAAAAAATTCCCAATCACTGAGTTACTGATTTATTCTCAGACTTTCTTCAACTTCTATAATCTTCCTCAAATACAAACTCCATCTCAGACTTCCCTATCACTTTCCCATGGTTTTCAACCAGACAAGGCTGAATTGGGAAAAAAAAAAAAAATGAAAAAAGAAAAAAATTAAATGAAAGTTTTATGACATCAGAGTTTCTTCCATGTGCTACCAGTACCCATTTCAGGGACTCACAGTCTGAAGGTTCTGGAGTAATATCTGCGTAAGATCTGCATTTTTACACATGCCTTAGGTACCATTTATTCCTGTGCTTGGGTTTCTAGAAACATGAAATTCTGGCTGCTGTGGCAGCTGTACACAAATTTACCCAGCAAAGTTATCTTGCTGTTATTAGATGACTGTTCTGTGTGCATGGATTTCTAGATGTCACAGTAGGTTTCTGTGATATCCAGAGTTAGTGATATTGATAGTAAGTGACCTTTTTTCCACCAACAGCTTAAGGATATCTGCTTGCTTACCAGGTAATATATTACTGGTTTTGTTGTTGTTTTAGTTTGGCTCCCTGCTCAGGCTGGAGCTAAGTGAACTTGACTTCAGGATCCTAGAATTTTATCAGTACAATAATATTGTGAACACACTGGCATACCATTGAAATGTACTGAGTAATTCTGTTGATGGTGGACAAAAAGGGAAAAAAAATGAGAGAGAGAATAAATTGCAGAAGTTCATCTTTACAGTATTACCTGCAGACTTGAGAGGTAAAAAAGAAATCATGCTGTTCTGTTTGCTATACTAGGTAGACAGTAGCCTCAAAACACGAGAGTTTGCCTGTCAGATTTTTGTATAGAGTTTCACTGTAGAAAAACAGCTTCATCCAAATGGTGATCACCACTGTATACACATTCACGGATCCCTTGAGCACCAGCGCAGCCCCTCTGACAGCCCCTGTGCCTCTGCCTACATCCTGTGCCCCCTTACCTGACCCACAGTTGCATGGCTCACTGGCTGCTCCTGCCTACTGCTGGCTGCACACACACAGCACTAACACACTCACACTCCCTCAGCACCCACACTCACAGGTGGGGACCTGGGTGCACCATCACAGAACTGGTGCCTGTTGGATTCCCTGGCCCACACCCAAGGACCCTGCTTGCCAGCTGGTCCAACTTAAAATTTGCCAGTGAATGTATACACACTCGCTATCCACCCCATGTTGGGAAGATGCAGATCCTTGGCCCTCACAGCTGTGACCCACTCCAGCTACCAGTTTGGAGCCCCACACTGGACACTGGCCTTACTCACGCCGTATCTGATTTGGAGGACACACATCTCAGTGGTGGGAGGCAGATACCTCCACCTGCTCCAGAGGCTGGGACCACAGCTTGGGGCACTCACAGCCTGGCCTGACTCCAGAGGTTGGTGCCCTACGCCCCATGCCTGTCCCCCATTAACTGACACTGAGCCCTTGCTCACACACAAGAAGAAAGAGTGAGATTACACACAGCATGGCCCAGAAATTATTTAACAGTAAAACAGGACAGGCTGCAGTGATCAGGCACAGGCCTCAACCACACAAGCATGCTGACTGACTGACTGCATTTTATAAGCAACTGAATCCTTTCAGTCTTTTCTCATGTGTTCTTCCCTGCTCCCCTTTCCCAACTCATTCCCTCATCAGTCTGTATAATCCCACCAACCCCTCCTCCCCTCAAATCATCCCAGACCCTCAAATTTGCACCTTTAGTAAATGCAAAGTCCAAGTTTGCCTGCAGGTTCTATATAACCCAGTGTGCATGACAAGGCTTGTTCTCGTATTTCTCCCTTATGTTTGGCTGCCTGTTAACCCGTCTTTTCACTCTTTATGGCTTCCCCCTTTTCCATAGTATTCTACTTGACAAGGTCCTCAATCTGAAATAAACATTCCCACATTCTCACAGACCCTTATTAGTGCGAGTGATGGTGTTTGGTTCTTGTTGCTGCCTCCCTTGTCCTTTGTTGCCCAGGTTTGTGTCTTTTTATGTTCCTGTTTATGGCTTTCTCCTTTTTTTTTTTTTTATTATTCCTTTTTGCATTGAAAAGTACCTTCTCAAAGTATTCTTAAAGAAGCTGATATTCTTCTTTCATGTACCCTAACTAACTTCACAATTTTAGTCACATTTCCATGCCTTTATCATTTACTGAATTACATCCTGTTTCTAAATTTCAGCCTACAGAAGGGTATCAGATAATCATTAGCAGCATCCATGCAGAGCTGAAAAGTCAGGCAAGACAAGCCTGCTTTTTTTTTTTTTTTTTTTTTTTTTAGTTCAGGCTTCGCTTCATGTTGTTCTCTGATTTTTAGAGAAGAATTAAGTCTCAGTATTTCTAGAAATACCTTTCCCCTTTTTATATAATGCTTTAAAATAAAATTTGTTAAAGATCATCAGCTTAGTGTGCTTTCCCTTTAGATTTTCAATGGTATATTTTTTCTTAAATACCTATTTCTTATGGTTTACAGATTGCAGCAGAAATTGCACACATCCATTTTGGGAATGATTTTCGTTTTTCCCATCCTCTGTTTTTTCAATTGACAGGAATAATGCTCCGCTTTTTTCTAGGCTAATCCGATTACTCTCCAGTAAATTGACTGAAGGTGCAGGGTTAAGTTATTATTTAAAATGCTTTTAACGCTACTTTCAGGAAACCTGAACATCAGCTTTAGTCCCTGTTACAGAAGCACAACTAAAATGATCCTTGCTGGAATGCAGCTTTGAATGTCACCTAAAAGCTGAAAACTGCTCTTAGGATTTTACCTTCAGTTAATTTTTCATTTAAAGTACAGTATCCTCCCAAGTCTACATTTCATAGCTGTTGCTATTTCTCAGCAGTAAAAATACAAAAATCAGACATCACTAATATTTGAAAATGGTATCTAATGGAAACCAAATCATCCCACAAAAACAATTTAGTTCTTATTTATAGATTTGGCCATGAGTTTGTTGATGCTTAGGAATAAAGGATTTTCTTACTGCCCTTGAATGGAAAGTAAATGGGTATTTGTAAGTCCACCCACACATCTCTAGTTGCAACTGTATTTTGAACATGCTAGATAAGGGACTCATAATTTATAACAATACCTTCTCTTCCTAAAAAATCTGTTCAGTACTTGGTAAAAAAAAAAAAAAAAAAAAAAAAAAAAGGTTTAGTATTTTCTTTCTCAGTTGCCCAATTTCAGCTTGGCAAGTGAGTATGAAAATCTGCCAAGTGTGACTGACTTGCCAGGCTCTTTGGGGCATTCAGTACTTTCCAAGCTGAAGCTGGCATTTGCTCTGTGAATCAATAATAGCTGACCAGCTGGCTGGTAGTCAGAACAAACAAACAAACAAAAACAGTCTTACTACTTCATAAGAAATAACTCACATCCAATTAAATCTGAATTATTTTATTCTCTATTAATTTTGTGTTAGTCTCAAGCTTTTTGCATCTCTGAAAAACATGAAATTACTATATATGGAGAAAGAAATCCCTATTCCAGCCATGTGGAAAGGATCTCTGCCATTGACTTCAGTGGCTTCAGGATTTACCACATAATGCTCATGGAGCTTTCTATTTCTTAGGAAAAGCTCTTCTGCCCTGATGACCAACTGGTTTGAAAAGTCTGTGAGAAATCCGAAGTCTTCCAAACCATATGAATGCTATTGGGAAAATAAATAAAAACAATCTAAAAAGTACATTTAAATGATGAAGGTGAAGCTTACAGTCCTCTGCCCTGAACTTTATGGCATCAAAAATGTGCTGCCTGAAATCTCATTTAGAGTAAAGATGTTTTATCTTTACTATGTCTATTACAGTTTCATTTACTTTATTTAGGTTGGAAATTTTACAATCCATCATGGACGTCACACAAAATAAGATTAAAGATGTTCTCCTATAATTCTCATGATGCTGTGATTCTGAATTTTTCCATTCTTTCTTGAATCCATGAATAATACGATCCAATTATACCTCTTAGCATTTATCTGCATTAAATAAGGCGACATTTCTAGTTTCTTCATAAATATATGAGAAGCTTTCTTCAGGCAAATTGTAGGATATCCTTTTTTTCATATATAGATCCTAGCAGTTTGAGAATAATTTATTACTTATTATGAATTATAGTGAAACCACACACGTACTTACAGCTTTGAGAAAAGATAAAGGAAGAAGCATTTTTATTTATTTATTGTTTTTTAATGTAAAGGTAGGAACTGAAGGATTTAAAGATTTTGGTGCTTGTCCTGCATCCTTCAGATCAATAGGACATGTTATTAATGTGTGTTGATATGTGTTGACCTGTTTTGTGTTGTATACCCTTGACAATATTTCTGCATTTGAGATCTGTGGAACTGCTCATTCTTAGGCATTGCTTTATCTTGTTTTAGATCTTCTTTTGGACCCAAATTAGGTTTTTTGTGCTCTGCATTAAAATGAATAAGATCACTCCAGAATCCTCTTCTCTGTAAATAAATAACATAATGGGTTTGTTGTTGTTTTGTTTTGCTTTTTCATAACAGTGCTTGAATGTCAAGGGTTCATGGTGCCTTACCCTTCCATGGTGAAGTCTCATGTTTTAGAATTATATCTTCAATTCAGAGTTGGAGAGATTCTCTGCTGTGGCAAGCTAGATGATTCAGTATGTCCAATGGAAAATTATAGCCATTCATCAACTAAGGCTCAGGAGTCATCTTTTATTATAAAACCTTCAGTTTCTGGATGACTGTAAAGTATATCAGACAAAAATACTCCCACTTTTAGGGGCTTCTTGCTTCTCAGGAAAGCAAAATACTTCTAGTGTTTTTTGTCGTCCCCCCACCCCCTTTTTTTTTTTCTTACTTTAAATAGGAAAATAGCTAGAAAACGAGCCTGAGGTGATGGGTGGCTATAATTTTTTTTTTTTTTTTTTTTTTTTTTTTTTTTTTTTTTCTTGAGATGATTTAATTTCCTTTTTTAACCAGTGTATCATAACCTTAAAGCTTGCAGGTGTGGAATAAACTCTCCCAACTGACTGTATATGCTACATTAAATAAGTAACTGAATGAGAGAGGAAGGAATACAAGAGTATATGACTGCTGTTCAATAGATAATTCCTCTTTTGGTAGAAGGCTCATTCCGTGTTTAGTTTTGTCCCCATTCTACATAGTGAAATGTTCAGTGATGTGTGAACAGGCATCACCTCAGTCCACAGCCCCTGTGCAGAGAGTTTACAAGCTGGTAATGAAGGCACACTTCAAAGAGAATGGAACTGTAGTAGTGAATCCCTGAAGGATGAAGATTTTAATGAAAGGAAAAGAAAAATAAATTCTTCTTTCAAATGGCAAAAGGGTTAAAGCAGAAAAAGAAAGTTTTTAGGCACTTTTCCCCAAGAGGTATAAGAACATTGTCTTGAACAACTCCATAGAGATGAAAAATACCTTCTAATTTACTTGTTCTATATGCCTATGATAAAGGTCAGTGAGTGTGTTATGTTAGGTATATCTCTTTGGAATTTCTGCAAAGAAAAGATAAAGCCTTTTTGATGTTTTGGACCTTTTTTGCTTTTTAGTTTTAGTTTTGCAGATAAAGCCATATCGTAAAAATGCCTTATCAGCACATCGTAGAATCATAGAATCATAGAATGTCTTGAGCTGGAAAAGACCTTAAAGATCATCCAGTTCAAACCCCCTGCCATAGGCAGAGATGACATCCACTAGATGCCCTGGGCACCATCCAACCTGGCCTTGAACACCTCCAAGGATGATGAATCCACAATATCCCTGGACAACCTGTTCTAGAGCCACACTGCCCTCTGAGTGAAGAATTTTCTCCTAATGTCTAATCTAAATCATTCCCCTCTGTCCTATCATTATCAGCCTGAGCAAAAAGTCACTCTCAATGGACTTTATAAGCTCCCTTTAACATTGAGAAACTGCAATGAGGTTTCCCCCAGAGCCCTCTCTTCTTCAGGCTGAACAGCCCTAGCTTTCTCAGCCTTTCTTCACAGAAGGTGCTCCAGCGATCTGATCATCTTTGTGGCCCTCCTCTGGATCCTCTCTAAGTGTCCCACATCCTTCTTGTGCTGAGGCTCCTAGACCTGGATACAGTACTTTGGGGGGAGGAGGAGCTCACAAGGGCAGTGCAGAGGGGCACAATCCCCTCCATCAACCTTCTGGTCACTCCTCGGTTGATGCAGCCCAGGATGCAGTTGGCCTTGTTAACCATAACCATTAGGTAAATGCACCACAGAGCTGTTGTGATTATCCTCAAATTGAACATAATAAATTACGGTAGTTCACACTTAAGATATGCATATGATAAATCCTAAACTCTATATGCAGTACCACTGTGAAATTGGGGACTTCCATAGCCCATAGTAATGATGAATGAATCAGCTTTTTGGAAAAGTTACAAAGTTTGAATTTTGACACTTCAATGACCACATTTTCTCTTGTTTGGATGAAGTTAAAACTTTTACCATTTTTATTTGCAGCTACAGAATAAAGTTACTCAATATATGTTTAAAGATATTTTTCTCTCAAATTATCTTTAGATGCTTATACTGAGACAGGTTATCCCTTCTCAAACACATGATAATTTTAAAACAAGAGAAAAACCGAACAGAGCATCACTGAGATATTTTTAAGTTGAAATGAATTTCTTAGAAACTGTCATCTAAGTAAAATACACATTTATTTATTTATTTATTTATTTTTTTAACAAATGGCTAAATAGAAAGATATCTATCTTTAGCTTTAGTGAAGATTGTTTTACTCATAAGATTTTATGCTCAAAATCTTGCCTGTAGGCAGAGGTAACATACCTCATATATTGAAAGCCAAGAGTTTCAGGGAGCCAACAAGGAAAGGTACCCTCCTAGATTTGTTGCTGGAGAACAGAGAGGGTCTTGCGGGGTACGTGGCAATTGCCAGCTGTCTTGGTCATAGTGTCCATGAAGCAGCTGAGTTTAAAATTTTTGGTGACAGGAGAAAAACTTCCACCAAAACTTCAGCCCTGGATATGGGGAGAGCAGACTTCAGGCTGCTCAGGGAACTAGTTAACAAGGTCCCCTGGGAAATTGCTTTTGAAGGCGTTGATGTCCATCAGTGCAGGTCACCTATTCATTGCCTCCTAAAAGCACAGGATTAGGCAATTCCAAAATACCAGAAGTCAAGCAGGTGGAGCAGAAGGCCAGCTTGACTGACCAGGGATCTTCTGGAGTTTAGACAGAACAAGAAAGTATATGGCTGCTCGAAGCAGGGTCACGCAACATGGAAGGAATACAGGGATGCTGTTCACCTTTGTAGGGAGAAAGTTCATGCAGCCAAAGCTGAGATAAAGCTAGCCAGGTCTGTGGGAGACAATAAAAAGGGCCTTTTTAAATATGTGAACAGAAAAAGAAGTTTCAGGAGCTGGACTCAGTGATCTTTATGGATCCTTTCCAACTTGGGATATTCTATGATTTTACGTAATTGATATTTTAAAAGGCTATTAATTCATAGTCCAGATCAAATTGTTTAATAATAATAATAGTATCGATAATAACAAACATAATTAAAATTGTTATACACACATTTAGTTTCTACTACTTTTCCTGATGTACTCAGCCTTTCCTAACTTCCCTGGGTCATAAGACAGTAGGTTTAAATTTGGTTGTGCGGGGTTACATTAAGTCATTGGCACCTGGAGTATTTCACCAGGAGGAATACGATATGCACCAGGAGGAATATGAGATCATACTGAGAGAACTGGACCTGTTTAACCTGGAAAAGAGAAGACTGAGGGGAGACCTCATTAATGTATATAAATATCTGAGGGGAGGGTGTCAAGAGGATGGAGCTGTCTCTTTTTGGTTGTGCCCAGCAATAGGACAATAGGCAACAGGCACAAATTGAAGCCAAGGAAGTTCCATCTGAATATGAGAAGGTATTTCTTTACTGTGAGGGTGACAGCGCACTGGTGCTCAAGACCTCCAAGATCATTTGCTCCAACTGCCTCCCTACCACCAATGTTACCCACTAAACCATGTCCCTAAGCACCAGGTCCAACATTTCCCTGAACAACCCCAGGAACTGTGACTCCACCACCTCCCTGGGCAACCCATTCCAATACCTGACCACTCTTTCTGAGAAGAAATTTCTCCTAATTTTCAAACTGAGCCTCCCCTGGTGCTACTTGAGGCCATTCCCTCTTGTCATACTGCTAGTTATCTTCGAGAACAAACCCCAGCTGCCTACAACTTCCTTTCAGGTAGTTGTAAGGAGCGATAAAGTTTCTCCTGAACCTCCTGTTCTCCACTCTAAACAACCCCAGTTCCCTCAGCCTCTCCTCATAGGCTTTGTGTTCCAGACCCTTCACCAGCTTCGTAGCCCTTCTCTGGAAGGGCTCCAGAGCTTCAGCGTATTGTAGTGAGGGGCCCAAAACCAAACACAGTACTTGAAGTGTGGCCTCACCAGAGCAGAGTACAGGAGGTTGATTACCTTCCTGGTCCTGATCTCTACACTATTTCTGATAGAAGCCAGGATATCCCTAGTTCAGTATTTTACAGTCATTGTAAAGGAATATTCAGGAAATCTTAGTAGAGAATAATTTAAAAAGACCTTTTTCTAATGTAATGGGACATTTTTCGTCTCCTATAAGGCACTTAAACTTACTGATTGTTTAGAATAACAGTGGTGATATATTCTTTCTGAATTGCTTAACTCCTCCCCTTCCCTTCCCTTCCCTTCCCTTCCCTTCCCTTCCCTTCCCTTCCCTTCCCTTCCCTTCCCTTCCCTTCCCTCCCC
>CM021765.1:34167427-34190801 GCA_011076525.1 Nettapus auritus | reverse complement strand
CCTTCCCTTCCCTTCCCTTCCCTTCCCTTCCCTTCCCTTCCCTTCCCATTAAACTATCCTAATCTCAACCCACAACTTCTTGCACCTTTCAGTTCTCTTCCCCATCTCTAGAGCAAATGGATGTGTGCTGTTTAGCTGACTGCCAGGTTAAAATGCAAAATCTCTCTAATTTGAAGTGCTCTGAAGGCATAGTCTTCAAGATACACTTTACACTTTGCTGGGATGTACACAGCAGGTACATAGAAGAGACAACCTAATGACAACAGTTTTGTAAATCAAAGAAAACTAACAAGGAGTTGCATTGATACTGATGATTCATACTTAACCTTCATGGTTTGCTTGCTTGCCATATGCCAGCATGACTAACCCAAGGGTGCCAAAAATTACCATTGATCAATAGTTTGAAATTGCAGCACTTGAACTTCCACCTTTAATTCTGCTGTGCTGTAGTATGTGTTCAAACATCAGCCTTTTAGAATTATTCATTCTGGCAGCTGATCAGCATTGCTTAGACAGCTACAGCATGTTAAGCATACATTTTTTCAAACCCAGAACAGCAAAGCTGATTTCTGTATGCTCAATTTAAGCAGAAAGGGTCTGGGGAGATTTAGCATCTCTATGCAGTTAGTTTAAATTTTCCTCAAATTCTGATATTACAAAACTTTTTTTGAAACGAACATAGTTATGTATATGAGAGGTGGTGTGTGTGATTTGATCCACAGCCTTTTGAAATAAAGGCAAAGATTTCCAGTGACTCCAGTGGGCTCTGGAAGGGCCAGACCAAATTTTCAAAGATTCTTCAAATCTTCAAAGCCTCTAGTCTTCTCTCTGCAGTTCTGAAGTGTTACACTGGGCTTTTGCAAAGCTCTACCTAATTTGTGAATAAGATTAGTGAGTAACAAAGGAGTTTCCAAGGCCAAGTCGAAATCTGATTTTCTCAGTGAAGGAATGTGGGCAACTCTCAAAACAGACTTCCCACATAACTGTATCATTCTTATTTTACTGTTTTAATGAGTAATGGACAAGGCAGAAAATGCACAATTCAATAATGGTGATGTTTAACTTTTTGCCATTTGAGATATGGAAGAGGAAAACAAATTAAATTTAAACACATTTGCTCATAGCAACACTGATTCTTTGTTTTGTTTGTTTAGTGCAGGTATTCAGTGCAAGACTTCATCTACCTTTAAGTGTCTAATATCTAGCATCTGGTCTAATCGACTCAGTTATTTCTTGCTCTTGTTGTTTGAAACAGACAGGAATCTTTAGCTGGTAATTTATTTTCCCTGTTTTAGACACTTCCACCAGGAGGGCTGATCTACCTTCTGGCTTTTTCTACTTACTCCATAGATCACTTAGATTACAAGTTTAGACTGAGTGCTTATTGAATGCCTACAATTAGACAAAATGATGACTCATTTATTAGACAAAATGATGGCTCATTTGTAGTAGCATTCAACCTTTTTATATACATAGCTATATTGATGTCATAAGGAGTTTTGTAATATGGAGGTTTGAGCACAATTTAAACTGTGTCATGCCTCTAATGCTAGAGAGATATGAATCTCTCTGCACTTTTTCTAGCTGGTATGTATATGGCAAGCAATATTTGCAGGATGGATCCAAGCTTCTGTTTAACCTGTTTTGTCAGTAATTTGAAGATTTTATTTTACTTTTTGCCATTTATTTTGAATAAATAATGAAACATTTGAAAAACAAAAAATAAGAAAAAAAAGTAATAATAATAATAATAATAAAATAAAATAAAAATTAATAAAAATAAAAATAAATAAATAAATAAAAAAAACTTCATAACTTTCCTATGGAACTTAGTCTTCATACATTGCCTATTTTCTGTTGTCCAACGCTAAGCCTTTTCTTTGTATGTATAGCAAGTTTGCATGGGAAAGAAATTCTTAATGAAGTTGTGATGGTTTTACTCGGGTGGGCGGCTGAGGTCCACCACAACCGCTCTCCCACTCTCCCTCCTCCTTCACTGACCTTGGCGCCTGCAAGGCTGTTCTTCACTCCTGTCACTCTCCCAGCTGCTGTGTTGAACATTTTTTTTTTTTTTTTTTTTTTTCCCTGTCTTAAATATGTTCTCACAGAGGCGCAAAACAACATCACTTATTGGCTCAGCTCTGGTCAGCAGAGGGGGCCCTTACCAAACACGGGGCAGCTTCTAGATCCTTCTCACAGAAGCCACCCCTATGGCCCCCTGCTACCAAAACCTTGCCACGTAAACCCACTACAGAAGTGAAGCAAAAGAAATGGCTTCATAAAGCAACTTATTCAGAAAAAAATGCTAGATTATAAGTAGGGTTCTACGATTTATTTATTTATTTATTAATCAATGTAATGTATTGTGGAAAAAGCCAGATATTACAGAGGAAAGTAGTGAACACTAGTCAGAACAAGAATTCAAGGAAAAACTCATTAACAGTGCCAATCACCAGAGTCATTACTCAGGTCCTGCCTAGCCTGCAGCCCTGCAGTGATGGCTCTTAATAGATGTTGGTTGCATCTGAAATAACTGTGCCTGAAAGATTCCTATTTCAAAGGAGTAGAATCTTTCACTTCTCTAATTAGACCGGATTTACAGACTTGTATGATCAACAATACTAATACTGGCTTTCTGAAAGAAAAGGCAAATAAGAGTATTGAAGATTATAAAATCTTTCAGTGTTTATGGTAAAATATGTAAATAGAAGGAGAAACTAAATGAGAGGAGAAACCAAAAAAAAAAAAAAAAAACAGTATAGTATAGATTGTAATGGCTGTTCTAAAACATTCTTACAGTTTAAGAACATTTGATTAGGAGGATAAATGTATACATATAAAATTCTACATTTATACATGCATGAACATGCACAATATGAAGTATGTCTTCATTCAAAGCATATGAAGCATCTTAAACTCATATATATATTAATAAAATGTGTATTTTCATCAGGGAAACATCTGATTTTTAATCCACATTTACTAGAGTGTTTTTTTTTTATTTATTTGTTTTTGTTTTTATTGAGCTAGATGTCTTTTCTGTGTATCTGACACTTTGTAGCAGCTAGAAAGAGCATGCTACTTCTTCATGTCAAAGAAAATAACTTCTGTGTATAAATGGTACAAGAAAGACACCTAATGACCACCTCTTGCCTTTTTTTTTTTTTTTTTTTTTTTTTTTTTTTCTCAATGTATTCCCACCTAAAATTATTTCTGTATGTGGACACAATGCACTGCATTATATTATAGCCATTATATTATTATAGCCATTTGCCGAGGCGATCAGCTCTGAGGCAGATGCGTTCTGCAGCGGAGTGGGGATCGGGCCAGGCAGGGCTAATTTTTCCGGCATCGAGCCTACTTGAGGGAGCCGCCAGGACCCGGCAGCCCTCGTGAGGGAGGCTGACGAGGCATAGGCGGAGCCAGCAGCGCCCCCGCCCCAGCCGTTCAAAAGCTGCCCCTAGGGAGCGCGGCGACCAGGAGCGCGGCGACCAGGGCGTGGTGTGTCAGAAGGGCGTGGCGCGGCAGTTCGCGCAGGCAGGGCGAGCAGGAAGGGCAGGGCGCTCTCCCCCGCCCATACGTAACACCTCCTGTAACGACAGCCGATAGCTAGGCGATAATGGTCTCCACCAGGCACGGTGCGCTCTCCAGGACGTCGGTACACACCCAGACCGACTACCCGTTAAAAAATGCAGCAGTTCAGGTCACTGGATGCAGAGAGTGTCTGAGCCTGTTGCTGCCATCGGCGGGAGGCAGAGAAACTGGGTGCATGAGGTGTGAGCAGGTGGATGACCTGGTCCGCATGGTGGCGGAGCTCAAGGAGGAGGTGGAGAGGTTGAGGGATATCAGGGAGTGTGAGCGGGAGATAGACTGGTGGAGCAACTCCCTGCAGGGCTTCAAGGAGAGGTACCGGGGTGAGACATCCCAAACGGGGGTGGACCCCCTGCCCTGTCGCCGTCAGGCAGAGGGAGGGGATCTGGGAGTTGAGGAGGAACGGAAACAGGTCCCTGCTCGACATCGCAGGCGATGCCCTCCCCTTCTGGCCCCACCTTCCCAGGTGCCCTTACACAACAGATTTGAGGCCCTGGAGCTTGAGAGACCGGTGGGTGAGGAAGAGGTAGCAAGTGTACCCAGGAGGATGCCTAGGGCGAGGAGGTTGACTCCACGCCTCAGGACTGCCTGCACCAAGAAAGACAGAAGGGTTATTGTTGTGGGAGACTCTCTCCTCAGGGAAACAGAGGGCCCTATTGGTCGGCCTGACCCTACCCGTAGGGAAGTCTGCTGCCTCCCTGGGGCCAGGGTCAGGGACATTGCCAAGAAGCTTCCCAACCTGGTTCGCCCCTCTGACTATTATCCTCTTTTGATAGTCCAGGCAGGTAGTGATGACATTGAAGAGAGAAGCCTGAGGGCTATCAAACGAGACTTTAGGGGACTGGGACGGTTAGTGGATGGAGCGGGAGTGCAGGTGGTGTTTTCGTCCATCCCTACGGTGGCAGGGAGGGGTACAGAGAGGACACGGAAAGCCCACCTGTTAAACACGTGGCTCAGGGGCTGGTGCCAACACAGAAATCTTGGGTTTTTCGACCATGGGGCACTTTACTCGACACCCGGCCTGATGGCCGCAGACGGGTCCCTATCTTTTAGGGGAAAACGGATCCTGGGCCAGGAGCTGACAGGGCTCATTGAGAGGGTTTTAAACTAGGTAAGAAGGGGGAAGGGGCTGAAGCAAGGATTGTTGGAGCTGTGCCAGGGGGAACAATAGCAAGGCCGGGGGATAAGGCAGTGGCCCAGCTGAAGTGCATCTACACCATCTACACCAATGCATGCAGCATGGGTAACAAACAGGAGGAGCTGGAAGCCATCGTGCAGTAGGCAGGCTACGACTTGGTTGCCATCACGGAGACGTGGTGGGACCACTCTCATGACTGGAGTGCTGCAATGACTGGCTATAAACTCTTCAGAAGGGACAGGCAGCACAGAAGGGGTGGTGGTGTGGCTCTCTATATTAGAGAGTCTTTCGATGTTGTAGAACTCGAGGCTGGGAATGACAAGGTCGAGTCCCTTTGGGTTAGGATCGGCGGGGCCAACAAGGCTAGCGTCTTGATGGGTGTCTGTTATAGACCGCCGAACCAGGATGAGGAGACAGATGAGGAGTTCTACAGGCAGCTGACAGAAGTTGCGAAATGTACTTACTGTACTTACTTTCAAATATAAACTACTATCATCAAAACCAGACAAAATTAAAATGCTGTCAAGAATTATTTTTCACAGTATTCTTTCTTGGCACTTGCTTGAGATGAATGTACATAGTTAAAAATACATTCCAGTTATAGAATGTATATAGATGTATACATATTGAATTATTGTATAAATAATATATCATATTATCAATGGCAGGCAGTTATGATAATACAACTCAGGTTTTCTTGTTTAGTTCTCAAGCCTTCTAAACTGTCTAGAAACAAAGTCTGCAAACATCTATCAGCGTCCAGTTTTCTGACAATGTGACTTTCATAGAATCATACAATCATAGAATCTTAGAATGGCTTGGATTGGAAGGGACCTTAAAGATAATCTAGTTCCAACCCCCCTGCCATAGGCAGGTACACCACCCACTAGATCAGGTTGCTCAGGGCTTCATCTAACATGGTCTTGAACACCTCCAGGGATGGGGCATCCACAGCCTCTCTGGGAAAACTGATGCAATGCCTCACCACCCACTGCGTGAAGAATTTCCTCCTAACCTCTGATTTAAATCTCCCCTCTTTTAGTTAAAAGCCATTCCCCAAAACTGTCTCATACGTTACAGAATACTCTTTCATATCTTACAGAAACCATGACCAGTCAAAGCAGCTTAACTTCTGTGAACCTTACGATTGTGTGTACTCCACAGTTGCAAAGTAAAGTGAAGAAAAGTGGTGAACTATTTTATGTAAAGGAAAATATATTCTTTGTTGCTATAATTCATTTATTATTCTGTGCAAAGAAGGACAATAACAGGAAAAGTTGTAGTCTAGTCTTGCTCCATTACTGATGTCTTTATTTGACAAGGTTCTTCTCAGGAACCCTCCTACACATTCTCTCTTTAATCTTTGCTATGCTTCATCCTGTGGGTTTTCAGGAAGTGCTTTCAGAGACTAACATTTGGACATCTCCATATGAGTTAGTATTTTAAGTTTCTGAGATTCTAAAAATGACAAATATCATACTGGCATTTCCATTCCAATAAATAAGAAAATAACATCCTTAAGAATGTGTAGGGTATAAGGTATGCTCATTTACAAGAAATTAGTGGGAAACCTTAGAATTTATTCTTTAATGTAGTCACTTGAGTTAAATTATACAAGCAAAAATATGAAATAGGTGTTTATAATGACCTCAGCAAGAGGTCAAGTTCATAGCAAAGTTTTGTTGTTGTTGTTGTTGTTCGTTTGTTTGTTTTCCCTGTAATTCCTGTTCACTGGCTGATTTCTTTAACCTGTTGTGTATGATATTAACCAACCATTCTTTTATAAGATTAAGGCAAAACTAAACCTGGAAATCATGTGTGAGACCGAAAGATAAAAAGAGCACCCTTGCACTTATCAAATTGAAATCTTCAGAGGCAAAGCTGAAGTTCATGAACTGAATACTCAAGGAAAATATAATATTGACCCAATTTAATAGGATAAGAGTCTAGACAAAGATAAAATTATTCATATTTGTTATTAAATGCATTTGATTATTACCAGATAGATTTGAGCATTCTAGAGGTTCACTCTATATTTTAACTTTCTTCCTTCACATATATATCTTTTTTTCTCTTAATAACATGCTAAACATTGCATAGAAGACTTTTCAGCATAAACTTACTTTATCGATTTATGTAAAACAATGATATTTACAAATCACATAGAGACTAAATAATCAACTATCCTGTTTTAAATAACATTTAACATTTTGCAGTATTTCTACCTTTTTCATTTGTATTTATAAATATAACAATATTTGATATCTCTTTAATATGTTCAGAATGTCTATTAGTGTTAATCAGACTTTCCTTTCCGCTCTCAGTTGCAAATCGGTGGGTTCATAAATGAAAGACTTCACATTAACTACAATACTAAGTTGAGAACCATAGACTACAGAGACTGGCGTGCCTCAACCATTAGACCCTTTGGAACAAGCTAGGCTTGAGCAGGTTTTAAGTTGACCTCCCCTCCCTTTCCCTTTCCCTTTCCCTTTCCCTTTCCCTTTCCCTTTCCCTTCCCCTTCCCCTTCCCCTTCCCCTTCCCCTTCCCCTTCCCCTTCCCCTTTCCCTTCCCCTTTCCCTTCCCCTTTCCCTTCCCCTTTCCCTTCCCCTTCCCCTTCCCCTTCCCCTTTCCCTTTTTCTTTTGTTCTTGTTCTTTTTTCTTCTTTTTCCTGTTAGAGATATTTTTCTCCTCTTCAATATCATATTTATGTTCTTCTTTCTTCCCAACTGTCTGTTCCCTTTCAACGTTACTTTAAATTGTGGATTTATTTTCATTGCTTTACCATATGTTTAGTTTCTTCTTTTTCTGTGCCTGTGTGTTTATTCATGCCCTTTTTTATTCTCCTTTCTGAAACCCTTTCACCTCTATCATCCCCTGAGACTGGCTTGTAAGTAAAAAGCAGTTTATTGACAATACATGCCATACCTTTTAACTTCTTTAAGAACCCTTTGTTTCTTGTTTTTCAGTCTAGTTTTTATGGTGGAATCCCATTGTGAGATTCATGGGATTTTCCATTTTGTTTGTTTGTGTTATGTTTACTGCATGTTCAGGTTAGGTGAATAGGACTTGCAGATCTAGGTTTGTAAAAGCTGTGACCAGTGCTGAGGCAGCAACTAAATAAGCTTGCACACATGCACACATACACTTTTGTTTTGTTTTGTTTTGTTTTGAATATAATTTATTCAAAAATAAAACCAATTAGCAATGCTTGGCATGCATAGGTTCCCAGGCTTCTCATTATCTTTCACATGGAGATTTGGATAGGACTTAATATCTGCAAGGCCCTGCCAGCTCTAGGATGTGGATGGCATAGTAATGAAAAAAAAATTGGTTTTATTCAGTTATAATTTTTAACAAGATGCAGTTTCCATTCCAGAGTTCATCATCCCAGATAATATTTCAAACATTTTTTAAGACCTTACACTACCTTTTCCACAGTTGGTAAAGGAGGTGCTCAGGTTGGAGGACTAAAGCTAAGGACTTGCATTATTTTCCTGCATTTTTTTCCTGGAATGTTTTTCACTGGTCTTTCTTACTGGTGTCCCTGCGAATTAGATTCTTCTTTATTATTTTATTTTATTTTATTTTATTTTATTTTATTTTATTTTAATTATTTAATTTTAATTTATTTTATTTTAATGTTATTAAGCTCTATTAGAGATGAGATGCCATTTCAATGAAAAATCAAGCACACTATAAACATTCAGTTCATGTTGCATCTCTATTTTCCCTCTGGCATATCTGGCATCTCTGTCTTCCCCCTCTGGCTTGTATTTAGACGTATTTTGCTCTATTGTCAGAAAATTTTCATTACTTTTTCAGTCTCTGAAGTGAACAATTTTCTATCTGCAGATGTAGAATCACATTTTCTGTTGCACCTGACTTCTCCAGTCCAGACCCTCTCTCAGTCTCATCATGCTTTGCGGTACTGCCAACCATTCTTTCCACTTTCCTCACTCTTAACAGAGAGGGAAAAGTCAGTGCTGAAACACAAGAGAGCCTTTCTAAGAGAGTTATTACTCCATTTTTTTTTTTTTTTATTTTTTTTATTATTATTTTTTTTTTTTAAAAAGTAAAGGTTACCTCTGCTGGATTGATCAGAAGCTGACTAGAAAATATTGAAAGTAGCAATGATTCTGTCAGAGTCTGTCTGGTGTACAGAAGTGACACAAACAAAGGATTTTTTCTTGCATATTTTATCTGTCCCAGTGGCAATACTCTTTCTGGCCTGAACAGATCCTAAATTTCCATTAAATTACTCTATAAAGATGATGATTTGAGGGGGAAAAAAAAAATCAAGACAGGAACTACCAACTTACCATATTTACAGATCATGAGCATTTTTATTATTATAAGAGGGGGAAAATGGTGTTGCAATTATTTGCAATTGGTAATTCAGAAGTCATTAATCTACTATATGTTTTCTTGTCTACAGTGCAAGGTCTTGATATATTAATGTACAAAACTATTACAATATTGTATAATATATATTATTATATAATATATAATATATATAATTATATTATATATTATTATATTATATATTATATTATATACAATTTAAATATAATGTATATATATAATTAAAATATAATGTATATAATATATACATTATACATCCCTCATCCCACTGGGAAAAGTGAGTGAGAGGCTGTGTGATATTTGGCTGCCTGACAGGGTTATACCTCAACATATATGTAAATAATAAGGAACATTTTGATGTTGGAAATGAAATGTTTTGTCTGGTTTAATATCTCATGTTTTGGGGCAGATTAGTTTTCTGAAGAACGGTAGAAATACATATCCTTCCATTTCAGAATGAAAATAGACATAAAATATGTGAGTTTCCTAAAAAATAGAAACCTAATTCTCATCTAACTCAACATTCAATTATGGGATAGTTTTCTCCATTTTTCCATTGGAAGATAAAATATTTTGTACCATTCAAGAAAAATACAGAAACATGTAAACATCCTAACTACAAGAAGTGTAGTTATTGCTGCCAAGTAATTGCTGCCAATTTTTGCTGCAGTTTATAGGCTGCAGAATTAAAGAGAGATTTTGAAACACTGGTATCCTCACAGAAATCATGGAAGTGGGTAGATGTCTGTTTGTCCAGGTTCCTTTTTCGTAACAACAACAACAAAAACAAAATTACATTGACTTTGACAAGAGTTGGTCATTAAACATATTAAAATAGTTCACTGTGTTCTGGGTAAGAAACTGATCTCACACTACCAGTTTTTATTTTGTTTTTACTGCATTTCATCATAGCGTCGTTAGAAGGAGAGTCTTATATATTCTAAGGGAAGGCAATGGTTTATAGCTTACTTTTACTGCTACTAGATCTAATCTATCACTCGTCCGGTCGATTGTATTTGACAAGCAGCTTCTTAAACTTGAACTTTGTCATGTGGTGACAGATAACTCTGCCTGTTTGCACAATTTCCTTCTTTACAGAGGTTTCACTGTGAAGTGTCTCATTATTAATCACCAGCTTTAGTTACGATTTATTGTACCATATATTCTTAAAAAAAAGGGTTGGGGGAGGGGTGGAAGGGAGGAAAACCAACCAAACCCATGATAAGACACAGGATGAAAGGAAAAGAGGGTTTATAGTGTTACCTTGAACAAACAGCAAACATTATTTTCTGAAGAAAAATAACAAGTTTTTGGAAGCAGTAACATAACAGAAAAAGAATACCTACATTCCCCATTTGCAGACTTGTAGTCCTGTAAAAATTATGTAGATACTGTTCACCTAGATACATCAACATACATTAGATATATTTTAAATAATAATAATAATTAATTAAATATAATGGTAGTGTGAAAATACTTTTTTTTTTTTTTTTTTTTAGAAGCTGAGTTCCCCAATTTCCTAAATGACTTTGCAGGGAGTAGTTTGAACCAGATTCACTGGGCTCAGTGTCATTCCTCTAGCAAGACCTAGCCTTGCTTTACTTATACCATCCAGCAGCAGGAATAATTTCTGGCCCCTTTCCAGTTTTGCCTTAGTTTGCTAGGAATGTCATAACAGAAACCAGATGTACCCCTCTGCTTTGCCAATCAAAAAAAAAAAAAAGGGGGGGGGGGTGGCTCGGGTGCTTTTTTTTTTTTATGTCTGTGTGGTTTTAGAGAACATTAAAATCTAGGAAAAACAGAGTTTTACATTCCTTCTCTTCTCTTTTGGCATGTGTGGCTAGACAAAGCCAGAGAGGAAAGGATTTATGCAAGAAAAACTACCAAAGCCTGAAATTGTTCTGTATTGGTTTTGCTTTACATGGCAACTCACTTGAAATTTTTATCATTTATGTTAAATTTAGCTGTACAACAGCTGTTATAATAAAAAATGAAATGCTAATACTGTTTGCAAATGTCTCATTCTTATTTTTGGATATAAGTGGAAATATAAACTATTTATTGTATTTATGACTTCAAATTATTAGAGAGAATGTCACTCTCTCACTCTGAAAGAAAGATGTCCAACAAGTTAATGTGAAATATAAAAATTACCAATCGTCTATCAGTATATCTACTGGACATAGTTTTGCAGTTGTGTCTTTATTTAGTCATTATTTACCCACTGTGACTCTGGGGAGGCTTAGCTGAGAGCTGTTATAATGTATGGGATTTTACTTAGAGAACAAGAATGGGACAGTAAGGCTTCATGAAATCATGAGTCTAAGATTGCATGAACACAGCAGGCTGTTTTGCTGGGAGGTCAGTCATCCTGTACATCCCTCAAAGCGCATATAGGTTTCCCCAATAGCTATCTGAGACAACCTTCTGAAGTTAATCTACAGAGAAGTTTCCTATTCCAAACTTTTCTTTTTCATTTATTAGTTTAATTGATCTTTGTTTTGTTTTTATTGGCTTTTGTTTGTTTTCACAGCAGGTAATGAAATTTAAAGAGTTCTCGTGTGATAAGAATTGAGAACATGATGGAAGGTCTTAGCAATGCCCCATTGGACTTGATTAGTTTGGATGCATAAATCTAGTTTCCAGAAGCTGCTAAACTGGAGCAGAAGGCAGCTTGTGGACAGTGATGCTGTTGTCTGCCTGCCCTCTAAGTATTAGTGAAGCTTTACATTTACATCAAAGGCGATTACATTTTTATCATCTTAATCTGTTTACTGCATATCATAAGTTTGCTTTCCACCTTATGTAGTGGGACAGCATATACAAGAAATATGATGTAGTTCTGAAAGAGATTTAACAAATCAGGACACCTTTTTTTAGCAAAACTAGGATCCTTTTCATTTTTCATATATATGATATGAATTGAAACTTAAGGAACAGTACAATGGCTCTCTGTTTAAGTCCTTTATACACAATTCTATAGTGGTTGCAAGGCAGTGATTTTACTGATATATACTAGAGACTACCAGTTAATCTTTGGTTAAGATTTAGCACACATGGTCAGCTAGTACTCATGTACTTGAAAATCAGCCTTTCTGCCTTTCAGTACAACAAACATGTCTTAAAATATTCTGCTTATTACTTTATTAAATTTTCTGACACTACCTCTAAGGGTAGTAAACCCTCTAGAAAAGAGGCAGATAAGAACACAAGAAAGTGAGCATAAAGGCACACCAATTGATCCAGTCTTTTTTTTTTTTTTTTTTTTTTTTTTTTTTTATGTTAAAATTCATTGTGTATCATACATTCTGAAAGTTAGGAAATAAAAACTAGTGATTCAGCCACTGCTTTGGCATTTATTATTATTATTATTATTTACTTTATGTTCTCTTTCCTCTCGATTCACAAAGGGAGAAAATAATGCACATTTGGCATTATCATATGTTGTGAATACTCCATTGTGTTGTAAAATTTGCTTTTTTACTTTTCTTCTGATGTTAGATCTTTTTTATTTTTCAGCACTAAACTTTAAATACTTAACAACTGGGAGAAAAGAGTGAAAAATAAAAATCTTTGGCTTCAAATATTTGTCCTCTCTTGTAGGAACGAAATTTAGTCAGCAGTCCCTACAGCCACCAGCAATAACTGTTCTGCTTCTTACAAGGTCATCCTCCTAACTCCTGCTAAAAGTAATTTAGGCAAACTTGTGAAGAAACAGCTATGGATAAAACAGAACATCCATCACTTTTATATCATTAGATATATCTGATTTTAAAAAGGTTAGTGACTAACAAAAAGCATCCTGTGGCTCTTTCTATCATTCAGTTATTGTACAGTTATTTTAGGTGTAGTCGTGAGGACTCCACAGCAGCTCTTTTCCTCCTGAACTCTAGGTAAAGGGATCATAAGGCAAGTCTGTGAGCTAAATGTAAAATCCTAGTGGAGAGAAGATAACTCTCAAAAATCAGGAAGTGAATTATATCCGTAAGTCTAAGAAGCCAATCTTTGTATCAATGGATTCAGTGGATGATAACCTGTTGTAGGTTTTGTCCAAGCTAAGACCCTAAGACAGACTCTTTTGTTTTGAAACACAGCTACAGATTGCTGAGGTGCTTTAAGACACATTGAGTTTTTCCACATTCAGCAATCAGACATATAAATTCTTAAGTATCTTTTTATATTCAGATCTCTTCACAGTCTATACAAATCAAAGTAATATTTGTAGTTGTGCAGTTGTGTATTTTCCTTCTCCACCCTCCCCCTCCACCCCATTAACCATTTTTAACTATTTAAAAATGGTTAACTATTTAAAAATATTAACTATTAACCATTTTTCAGACTTTCTGAATCCATCCCCAGGAATACCTGCTCAAATAGAATCTGGGAAATGTGAAAAGTTCATAAATTTTACCTAGGAAAGTATACTAGCGAGAGTATTTCAAAAGAAAAAACTGTCTTAAAGAAGCTTCTGTAAAACATGTAATCCTATTTCTAACCATATTCCCAGGTAACAATGATAATGGTGCATAATAACCATTTAGGATAATATCAAAGGTGTATTGATTTTCCACACAATATATTTCTTGTGAATATTTCTAATTAAAAGATGACAGTGGACAATTTGAGTAAAGACAGACATTTTATGCATCTTTCTAGTCCCATAATGCTTAATGTTTTTGTTATTTTTGGAAACCAACTAATGCCATCAGATATTTGCAAAGTAGGTCACAAGTTAATTAACAGTCTGTGGAAATGACAAATTTAATTAACATTGAGGACTTATTTTTCTCTTGTAAATACAGTTATGCAACTTGAGAACTGTAGTTAATGAAATGAATGTATGAAATGTAGCAATAGGCCAGGAAGAATGCAATGAATTATACCTTGCTAAACAGTGGCCTATTAAATAAATTTCCAATTGAAATGGAATTGAGACATGCGACATTGAAAGTAGATTTAAATATTAATATTTTGAAATGTCATTTTACTGAATCAGTTCATTAGAAACTAGACAGAAACAAACAAACAAACAAACAAACAAAAACCCTGTATCTTATTTTTGGAATTTCAGAGGCAAGGTAGAAAATGTTTTACCCTGTATTTTATGGCATATCATAGATCATAGGACTGGAAATTCTTATGTGCGAGTAGTATTCGTGACTTTCTATTATAAAGAAAAAGAAAAATCATGGCTTGCTATAGGCCATATATTTGTCACATTTTGGACTTTTCAAAGAACTCTTGAGATAAGGGACATGAGAGATCAGAGAGCCATTTAAATTGCAAGTCTCCTCTGGCTTAATAGATTTTTTTTTTTCAATGTCATACCTTCAAAATGGTGAAAAAGTATAATTGGTTAATTTTACATTCTTGGTAAATAAAAATGTGAAATTTCTCTTAGAGGATTTAAAACTGTGTGTCTTAAGACTGACATTTCTCAAAAGAACTTTACTTGCCACATATAGGCTTGTTGCCTATAGTTTATGTTTGTATGCATAACCAAGTGGAAAGCAAATTCTTTACTTTAAGCTGAGACATCAAAGCGAGGTGTATGTTGAAAGCTGGCAAAAAAACTTCTTTCCCCTCCTTTGCCACTTTCTTCAGTATTTTCATCTTCAATAACTATGATCAAAACACACTTTGAAACTACACATTAAAAGATTTAATGTAAAATTTAGCCATTAAACAACAGCACTATATTTCCTGTCAGGGACATGACAGACAGCTGATTGTGCATAGCACAGCATCAAGGCCAATAATGTTAAAAAGGGAAGAATAGTGGAAGAATTAGAAAGAACTGCTTTTCTTGTCTTTAGGCAATATTTGACAGAGACAGATGTGGGAGGTTAACAAATAGGTATGTACCTTAGGGAAGCTGTAAGGAATAGAAAGGAATGGACAACAGGATCTCAGAAACCATATCATATCATTAATGAAATACCATTCATTCACGTGTGATCTACAAAAAAAAAAAAAAAAAAAAAAAAAAAAAAAAAAAAGATTTTTGTTCTCATGTTCCTAAAAATTCTGTTTTCCATTTTCATGGTAAATTGTATAGATCTACTTCATACTTCAGAAAATCCAAAGGCAGATACCTAATTTAAAAAGCTTAGATCTCAGTTGTGATCATCACAGTGGGAATGGCAATGCATACTTAGGGACAGAAAATATTTCTCACTTCCTACACAGCTCATTCTCCCTGACCAAAGTAGGTTTGCCTTCTGGCTAGATCTAGAGTCTGGAGGAGAGACAAAGAGCACACAGTTCAAATTAGATGGGTAAAGTTATTAGGTACTTGATACAAATGATTTAATGTAGCATTTTATAAAGTCATGATCCAGTTATTATGCATAACAATTTGTCAGGCATCATTTCAGTATGACCTCAGTACGCAGTCTTACTCCACTGAAAATGTGGGGTAAAGTGGCTTATTTTAGCTCTTAATGAAAGTGGAATAAACATTAATACTACAACTCCTTAAATGCATTAACTCACATTGCTGCAGACAAAATGTATACAAACGTACAGTTAGTATATATCAGCCAGAATTAAGATGCACTACTTTTACCAGTAATCTCAGCCCTGGAATTTGTGAGCAGTTCCAAGGGTGAAGGCTGGTGTCAATAGATTGAATGACAGAAGTTAAAGGAAGAACTGAAGAAAAATGGTTGGAACCTAAAGACAATGTCAGGTCATGAGACAGACAGAATGAACAAGGTGCCTGCTGTTAGAAATAAAGCTTGCGTCAGTTACTGTGTGTTGCTAGGAAGAATTGATTGGCAATTAAAGAGGAGTTAGAGGCAGAATCTGAGTTGTAAAAGTCCTGTAAACTGATTGTGTTGATTAGGAAAAAAGTAACTCAGTGTCCAATTCTCACCTAACAAGAATATTGCAGAAGTAAATTGTGGTGAGCTTTCCATTGGATTCCAGAGAAAAAGAACGAGCTATTATATGATCATCATCAGGTTCATATACAGAACTTGAAATAAATGGTTGCAGATTTATCCCAAATGTATTTTCAATTATATCTGAAAAAAAAAGTTTTCAAAAGGTACTCAAACATTGCCATTATATCTGTGCTGAAAACTACACATTTTCTTTTCAGAAGAACTGCCTCTGGACACACCTTAAAACAGGAGCTCTTCAGTTCCCCTGAGCTGTCTAAAAGGGAACTACAGGCAGGGAACATTCTTCAAGGTGATGTGAATTGTTATCAATCTTGCCACTTTGTCAAAGCCACTGAGAATAACCTACAGAGATGTGCTGGCTAATATTTCTCTAAAGAACTACTTGGAATGGCTAATATTTCTCTAAAGAACTACTTGGAATGAAATCTATTTGTGAAATACAAACTTGTACATGTACCACTAGCCATACTTAACTACAAGATCTAAAAGTTAACAATACTTCATTGAAGTATTGCCAATCAAAACATATATATCAGAGATAAATAGTTCTGTAAGTCTTGTTAGCCCTACATCATTAGCAGTGAGGAAGTATCTCAAAGATGGTCAGACCTGAACAAATGGCAACAAGGACAGTGCTAGGATTTGATGACATGGGTCTAGGACATTCATATTTCCTTCACTCTGAAATAACATGAACAGGAACTTCCAAATCTTTGAGTTAATGTCTTGCTTTTAAGTCATTTTTGAAAGAAGCCTACACAAAGAGAGCTGTGTCCCTTCCTATACCTATAAAAGCATCTCAATTAATCATCAGATCATATAAATTTGATCAGTAAATGGCTTGTTTTTAGAGCAGGGTGACTTAGTCATGATGAAGACCAAATAAATGCAGCATCTCCCAGAACCTTATATCCATTTTCCTTCTCCTCTGTGACACTCTTTGTTCTTTCAGGTCTCTCCTGCACTCATTCTCCTACTGTGCAATAGGCAGGACGTTCTGCATCAGATGTCACTGACCCAGGGTTACACGTGCTGACTGACAAGATGTGATGGGCCCAATCTCAGATTTCTGTTGTGGCCCCACTGCCCCTTTTCTTTAAGCACACTGAAGGCTCTGAAAGGAATTACAAGGTTACAGTAGGTTTTGTTTGAATGCAACCTGAACAAGAAACTGTTTTGAATAGTGATAGATTAAAGACTGTGATAAGGTAGAAAGGCTTTGAAATAAATCTTCTAATCTACCACATCATTCAAAATTTCCTGGTTTATGACAACTATCTTGCAGTCACATCTGAATCTTTTGGAAAACCACCTCTCTTCAGCTAGTCTTAAGTTAGGCACTATGCCTGCTCTCCTCTTTCTGCAAGTCTTGGTCTGCATAGACTTCTGTTTTGCCTGTTCTCACTACTGCTCTCAGGGAAGGAGACATCTCCTCCATAAAGCTCCTTCAGAAGCAGCCATATCCTTCATCTCTTCCTTCACTTGAACCACATGCCCTTCAGCTAAAACAAACAAGAAGACACCATTTTCCTGCACCCAGCTTAAAAGTACACCATCTACAGTTCCTTACTAACAAAAGGATTGTGATATTGGACTTTCCAGCCATCAGTCTGGGAAGAACAAGTAGCTTAATTTCCTTCAATGTTCTGTGAAAGAAAAGTATAAGTTAGTAACTTTGACCACTGAAATGCCTTTCTTGGATCTGTTGTCAGTTGTCCAGTAGGAGTTATTGGAGAAGGAGATTGAAAGACAAAGATGTAGCCAAACTGCTGCTTAGAAAATTTGGAGTAGCATATGAAAGAGAGAATTATTAAGCTGCACGTGTATTTATTTTCAATATCATAAATACTTTTATTCATACCTATTGTTATTGTCCTACTGTTCATGATGTAATGCATTTCATTGAAATTTTAAGTGTTTAATTCCCTATTGGATTCTAATAGATTGAATGTACATTTTCTTTGTTAAGAAGTTTAGAGTTTCTTTTGTGTTTAGGAAAAAAAGAAACAAAAAACAAAGACTGATATATATACAGACACAATAAACACACAATTATCCTTTTATTTGTACAAACCAGTTTACAACTCTTAGCTACCACAGAAAAGTGTCTGTCAGTTTATATCTAGATCATTCAATTTGTTTTTTATATATGACTGCATCCATTCACAAGGAATAATTACTAGGTTTTCTCTCTATGTGGAAGTTCTGTGTACTTCATTCTCTCAAATCCCAGCAGTACAAATAATCAGTCCATTGTTCTCACATAAGCATTCAACTATGTGTTTTTATTTATATATACTTTTTAACTATGATTCAGGTAGAGAAACAGCAAATTTACTGAGTATAAATGCTTCACCCATGAACACGCAAAACCTAAGAGACTGTCAGGACAGGTATGGACAATGTCAGACTTCAGGTAAGTCTGTCCAAGAAGGTAGAAAGAAAAAGTAATCATGGGCATACAGAAAGCACGTTTGAGCTAGTCTTTCTTGATAGGACTTTTCTTCTCTGCTTGCCTGTATCAGGGTCTATGAGAACTTGGGATCATTAAATGGTAACTGAACAAAGATTGGAAAGAGATTTTTAGACACAAGCAAGAAGGCCTAAATCAGCTTGAAATGTAAGAACCTCTTCTGGAAAACCGGTTTCCTTTTACGAGAGTTTTTGCTAAATTAACGGGAAAAGCGGTCAAACAACTTCATGTGCTGATACAGTTCAGAACTCCAGAAATGTAATGTTCTGTCCAGTAGGCCACCGTTACTGCTTGCTTTCTTGTGTCTTTTAGAGGAGTGTGAAGCAGGGCAGAGAAGTGTGTATCGATGACAAAGATTGCAGTTATGCTGCTGTGGGCCATACCAGCAGGAACCTCAGGCAACACACTTTTTTTTTTTTTTTTTTTTTTTTCCCATGTACAGTTTCCATTGCTGTCTGATAGATAATCTGTCCACCAGATGTCTTCAGCAGCAGAGATTCAAATGGGTATCTAATCATCTAAAACCACTATCAGTGGTGACTTAGTTGCCAGATAACATATGAATCAAATCTACACATGAAGTGTGAAAGGGTGAGTTAAAACTTTCAGTGTTTGCAATACAATTTTCACAAATGCATAATACTAAACCTTTCCTAATTGTATATTTTCAAGCCATATAAACTGATAAAGTTTGTTAAATTGATACAACTCCAGGTGTTTTTGATCTATTATTTGATCTAAAATTTTAACATTTAGGCCCTTTCAGTACGAAGCACTTGGGGAGATTAAGAGCATTAACTCAGGAAAACTCCCATGAGACTGTGGGATACAAACTAGATTCAGCTGCAGAGATCTAGGATTTTGAAAGACTTTCATATAGGCAGCCTTTCAGACAGTAGAATAATATAACAGTCCTTATGGCTGAGTCCTACATGACTGTTTGTCACCAAGACCTGTGTTCATGTGTTCAGGGTGTTCTCACCTTTTACACAATGCAGGAGGAAACATTCTAAAAAGAAATAAACAAAGAAGCAAAAACTTCACAACCAAAACAAACAAACAATACTATTTCTGTATTATCTTTTCCTGAAACAGGTCACAGAGTTGAACTGCTTCCATACACACTCTTTGTTCCACTCTACTAAGGCTGTATCATATCTTCCTGTGCAAAAGGCAGGCTGCACCCTCCTGATACTACTCTCACTGTCACTCATTCAACTCTTTTTCAGAAAGAAAGTGGAATGTGTGATTTTACTCTTACAGAAGAAGCTATGAATGAGCATGCAAATCATGAGAGGTCAGTCACACTCTCACTGGATCTCTACACACAGTAAAATGGATGAGCTAGATCTTTTAATTTACTGAGCTGAAAGGGAATGAGTCACCACATGGTCAGAGATCATAGAAGCACAAATATAAAAATTATCTACTGCAGATAGTTCTTATCCCAAAAGTGAACTTAAATGTTCAACAAGATGATGAATAGGAGCAAGACCTTTTTCTGACATTGTTTCAAGGCTAGGCTGGACAGGGCTTTGAACAACCTGATCTAGCAAAAGGTGTCCCTGCCCATGGCAGGGGAGTTAGAAATGGATGGTCTATAAGGTCCCTTCCAACCCTAACCATTTTATGGTTCTATGGTTTCTCATATGCATAAATTTGTTGTGCTAGTTGAGCCTTAGCTTTGAAGAGAAACCTCAGCTACTTATTGAGATACTTTCAAAAAGTCACTTTAAATTTTGAAGAACAGATAGAATAGCAATGGACAAAGCTTAGATTTTGTACCTCTACATCTGCCAGTTCTCCAATTTCATTCTCATAAGTGAAATTCTACTCTGTTCAATAATGTCATTCAGATTCAGTCTTAGGGATTGCTGGAATATTGTAAGAAAATAAATAAAAAAAATAAATATAAAGAAATAAAATCTGAACTGTTTTAGATTCAGTTAGAAAGCTAATAATCTTGCTGTTTCTGTCTGAATAAGATTAGTCTCAAAATTTTACTCCTGAATCTTTGCCTTTCTTAACCTAGCATGCTACACATATTCATACCTTAGAATATCACAGAATTAAACAAACAAAAAAAAAAAACAAAAAAAACAAGCATTCAAATATTGAAATAAACACATGATATCATGTATTATTTCAATAATCGTGTTGGTATTTGTAAAAGAAAAAATATTCATACTAATGTTGGACCTTTTCAGTGTACAGCAAAACAACAACAACAACAACAACAACAAAACCATAACGCTTGTATTATTCTAATCATCAGTAACATTCATCCTTTCTGCTTCACACGAGTCTTATGTTTCTATTTGAGAATATTTTTATGTTTGTTCATTTATTGTTTACATGAAATTGTCTTATTTTCTTCTTCTATGCATGGTGAATGTTTATAATTTGCTAACTTGACAGTTTTCAACTTTTCTAGAAATTAATTTATAAAAGGAAAAAAACATGCAATTTTTTGCGCATTTCTGTTTGTGCTTTTTGCCTTGGGATGTTCTTTTGTGACAGAAACATGTCTATAACGATGTATTTTCAGAGTTGAAATTTACTGTGTAAAAGCACTATTCCTGAGATAAACTGAATTCTGAACTTTTGTGGAGATAATTTCATAGTTAGGAATATGATAAGGTTTGTGTAATGAGGAATAGAAATATGCTGCTGATCATAAAACATATGACAGTTACTTGATACTTGGCAGTTCTTGAGGCAGACATTGCCACATGACATCCAAAACATGCATTATAACATTCTGTATTAAAAGCTGTATACTTATATAAAACCGTAAAATATGTGACAGACAAAGTATTTAAAAAAATGCAGCAGCATTACTTGCTGGTGGTTTTTAAGGATCTGTTTTAAGAGCAAACAAAACATATTACAAGGCTGAACTTTGCTGACATTTCAGGGTATTATATGAAGCTCAGTAGTGTCTTCAGACACTGGTGTTATTCAGCCTGTGGGTCTACGTTAGAGATGTGTCCATAAGGTTGTATTTTTAGAGCTGACCAGCTAGGACAACATGACTTTTGTGTGAATAATATCCCCTTCTAGATCAAATTATTGGTCTAGATGGACCCTTTGTCTTGAGCTATGTTGCAGTTGTTTTATCTAAAGTTTGGACATTGATTAAAATATAAAATTACATTATCCATACATGGTACTAAAATACTATGGTGTGATGTTCAACTGTATAATGTATATATACATTGTGGTACGACATGATGTGCTTAGCTGTAGATCTTTTATCAGATCTTCAGAATTAACCAATGTCAGATATGTTCAGAAGCAAGGAAACTAACACAGAAACTCAAAATCTGCTTGAAGTTCAGTAGCTAACTTCTGTAGTTACTCTATACTACTTTTCAGTGAGTTCAGAGGACTTTGAATAGACCCCACTGAATTTTACTGTGTAAAAAACTTTATTCCTGAGGTAAACTGAGTTCTGATCTTTAGTGAATATAATTTCATGTACTAACTTTTCAAGTTTCCTTTCTATTATACTTGTTAACATGTTAAAACATGTTAAAACTGGAAGTAGAGACATATGTTTTTAACCTCATTAAATTTGTCACACTTTAATTTTTATGCTTTACTATTCATAAGTAGGGGCTTCCAGCTGAATGAATGTACATATATATGATTTTTTATGAAGTAGTTTCCAGAAGGTACCAAATGTTTTTTTAGGTATTGACTACCAAATGGTGAGAATTCCTTTTGTTTATCTCTCTATAATTTCATCTCATACACATCTTTCATACCTTTTCTACCATTTTAATGCTGAATAAAAACTAGGAAGATTCTCATTTAGTATTTATTGGTATAGTGCTGTTTAATTTAAAAGTACATACTAAGTGATTAGCCTGCAACTCCTAAAAAGCTTTCTTGAAAAGGAAAACCTAGTGTTTGCCCTCCCGTTTCATATTTTTCACACTGCCACTAATGTTATTGTTACCTCTTTGTCTGGAATGAACTGAATGAAATATTTGAGAGGATAAGCTATAATTGTATGATTAACATTTTCCTGCTATGTGCAGTAGTCCTCTTTTAAGTCAAATTCAATGTCATATGTGTCTTTGATTACTATTTTTTAAAAGAATTTATAGGTGGTTTAATCTTTTTGTGATATGTTAGGCCATGACACATTTTGGTAAGAATAAGAGGTAATGATAATTGTAGTCTACACGCATCAGCATTCTTTACTTACCTTTTCTAAAAGAATTACATAATTTTGTATTTCTCAAAAGAGCAACAAAAAGAGGTTCAAAATTAAATCACTTCAGTGTTCTTTCCAGCACTACTTTGATGAGCTATTGCAATAATATAATCATTTGAAAGATCACTCTTTAGATCCATTTTGGTACCAAGAAATGCATCAAGAGATGACAATGCCTGAGACATCCTAGAGACTTGATTGCCCATTATAAATTTTATTATAATAGCATTGCTGTAGTAAAGGTTGTGTCAGCATTTTCATTATAATGCCAGTCTTCAAGGGGTGATAACTCAACTGTAAAAATTACTATAAACTCAGACTTGGCATGCAAGGTCACAGCCAGATTTTCTAAATGGCCAAAATATTTGACAAATTAAAGAAAGTAATACAAATAATACAAATGTTTATATTTGCTCATAGTGAATGAGATATAATTAGGAAATTAAAACAAAACAAAACAAAACAAAACAAACAAACAAACAAACATTATTTTGTTTTCTCCTTCGTTTTGTAATCTAATATCTTTTCAGATACCTGCTTGAACTAGGATTTTGTTCCATATTTTAATTCCAGAGCCATGCAGAAAAATCTACTTTTTATTCTCATTAACACCATTTGTAGGCTTTGAAAAAAAAAAAAAAAAAAAAAAAAAAAAAAATTATTAAAAAAAAAA
>CM021765.1:34149686-34167327 GCA_011076525.1 Nettapus auritus | reverse complement strand
CACACCCCCCCACACAAACCCCCAACCAACCCCCTATTTTTTTTTCCCAAAAAACAGTTGTATTGTGTTTAAAAAAAAAAAAAAAAAAAAAAAAAAAAGGCAGTTCTGAATCCAGAGTATCACTGGTTTTCATACTTGGACATAATTTCTGATGCTGTGAACCTACCATCACATTATCAGAAGCCTTGTATAGAAGAATTTCAGTCTGGTGCTTACCCGATTATTTGCTTGTGGGGTGTGGGGAGTAAAGGTGTTATAACCCACATTGCTACTCAATTTCCCACCAAAGAAATCTGAAAGCTCAGAGAACACTAAGCTATACAATTTCAAGACAGTGTTCTGAATACTTTACTTGCTTCTGAATTCAGAAACTAGTCTATTCATATGTCTGGGAGGCACTCCCTAAAATACCTTAAAGGCTGGTATCCTCTGAGGTGTGCAGGTGCTCTATAATCTTGTAGACAATGCTCCATCTTCTTTCCTGAGAGTTAAATACTTGAAGGAGGGCTACAACAGAGCTATGTATTTATCAAAGCCGGTAGTATTTTTACACACCATCTGCTATTCATTATGTCATGAAAAACATAGGGAGAATGACTACAGAGTACAGAAATGGTGATTGGTACAGAGAACAGGATGAAAACAGAAAAAGAAAGGGAGAAGAAAAAGATTCAGTTTAGATATAGAATCATTCTTTTAACAACCAGTATAATGCTTTATGTTTTTCTGAATTTTTATTATCGATTACTTGTTATGATTCCGTTATATTTGGTTTAGGTGTAAAGGTAGAAGATAAGAGCACTGTGATGAAGTAGTTTGATAAGTTTATCTAACACATACTGACTTCGATAACTTTCTTGGTGAGCATGGGAAACATAAAAACAGATTGCATCACTTTTTTTTTGTCTCTGTTTTTATGTCTTTTATGGCTGTCAGAAATATTTCAAAAATAAATTTAAGGCAAATATATTTTCTTCATTATCTTCTTTTAACTACTAGAGAAAAAGTCAATTTTAATAAAATTGCCAAAATTTTCTCTATTTTGCTTCTACAAAACAAAACAAAATAGATTTACTTGTTCTAATTTTTCTAACATTAGATCAAAATATCCTGTTGAATATAGTGAGTGACTGTCCACAGCTACAACCTCTTACATTACAGTGAAATGCACTGTTAATGTCATAGAATCATAGAATCATTAAGGTTGGATAAGACCTCCAAGATCATCTGGTCCAACCATCCCCCTAACACCAATATTACCCACTAAACAATGTCACTAAGTTCCACATCCAACCTTTCCTTAAACATCCCCAGGGACAATGAATCTACCACCTCCATGGGCAACCCATTCCAATGCTCAACTACTCTTTCTGAGAAGAAATTTCTCCTGATTTCCAACCTGAACCTCTCCTGGCACTACTTGAGGCCATTCTCCCTTGGCCTATTGCTAGTTACCTCTGAGAAGAGGCCAACAACCAGTTGCCCACCACTTCCTTTCAGGTAGTTGTAGAGAGCAATAAGGTCTCTCCTGAGCCTCCTCTTCTCCACACTAAACAATCCTAGCTCCCTCAGCCACTCCTCATAAGACTTGCATTCCAGACCCTTCACAAGGTTTGTAGACCTTCCGTGGACGAGTTCTAGGGTCTCAATGTCTTTCTTGCAGTGAGGGGCCCAAAACTGTACACATTACTTGAGGTACACTCACCAGAGCAGAGTACAGGAGTATGATCACCTCCCTACTCCTGCTGGCTACACTATTTCTGATACAAACCAGGATGCCTTTGGCCGTCATGGCCACCTGGACACACTGCCTGCTCATTTTCAGGCAAGCATCAACCAACATCCCCAGATCCTTTTCCTCTGCACAGCTTTCCAGCCACTCTACCCCAAGCCTGTAGTGTTGCATTAGATTGTTGAGACCAAATTGCAGGACCCAGCACTTAGCCATGTTGAACCTCATCCCATTGGCCTCTGCCCATTGATCCAACCTGCCCAGGTCCCCCTGCAGGGCCTTCCTACCCTCCAGAAGATCGACACTTCTCCCCAGCTCGGTGTCGTCTGCAAACTTACTGACAGTGCACTCAATTCCCTCATCCAAGTCATCAATAAAGATATTAATGAGGATGGGCCCCAACACTGACCTGTGGGTAACACCACTGGTGACCAGTTGCCAGAGGACACCATGGTTTTGTATTTTGTATTGAATACAAACAAGCATGATACTAGGCTCTGAATTCTGAAAACTCTGGCTTTATACCTGTCAAATGTATTTTATTTATTTACTTATGTTGAATGTGAGAAGTCTGTATCTGTTACTCACTCAAGAGTATCAGACTCACATATATGGTTTTTCTGTGTGTTTTAACCTTCCAAGCTCAAAGACAGAATATTGTACAGGATACTGAAGACATTTTAAAAATGAAACTTGATCCAGTCACCATTGACTAGGCAATCTTGCATCAGATGTTAATAATAATTTAAGTAGAATGAGATGAAGTTTGAGGATTTGATAAATACTTCCAGTTTGAGGGTTTGTTAAACAGATTTCAGTTAAAGATGAGTCTACTCTAAAAAATATCTTGCTACTGTATCTTTTTTTTTGGAAATGACTTTGATGAGTCACATCGGACCCCTGGAAGAGTTTTATGTTCTCCAGGTATGTTGTCTTTATTCTTGGTTCATCTCCAAATTTGTCTTCAATGTAAGTTAAATCTAACTTCTGCTGTCTGAGAAACAATACAAAGGTATTCCCATATATTTTAAATATGACTCTAAAAAGCTAATACACTCTTTTATTGTCTCTGAGTTGCTCTATTACAACATTCTCAGTAAGTCTGCTCAACAAGTTGATCAATACTCTTTGGTTAGTTCAGGACTCAGCAGCAAGACAAAGAAACCAAAACGCATGAGCATACCTCTCCAATTTTATTTCTGGTACATTAATTTCCTTCTGAGTACGGAATCAATTTTCAAATGTATTGCTCATGTTAGAAGCCAAATTTGGTCATTGAGAATAGGCCCAAATTGATCCTGTAAACTGTGTGACTGGAGACTGCGTTTAAATGATGTAGGAAAATTATCTTTTTTTTTTTTTTTTTTTTTTTTTTTTTGTATATATGTTTTTATTTATTTAAGATTGAAACACCTACCCTTATAAAACAAACTTCATATGTATCATGCAGTTAGAAATCTCACCTCTTTTTATCCATGTAGTAAACTTGATTTACTCTTAAATCAGTCTGGGATTTAACTTCTCTATTTCTCATAGCTGAATGCATTTGTTGCCCTCCTAAGGTCTTACTTGGTTATAATCAGTGTTCCTCAGCTCTATTATCTACAAAATATTTTTCTAAGAACCACTTTTCATGAACCTTTTGATATTTTTTTTTACGTTATTGAGTAGCTCTACTTCTGCATTTGCAATATGCATTTTTATTTCAAGAATTCCATTTAATATTAATCTTTTCAGCACTAGTACCTTTAGAAAATAATAAATTAATACTTTATAAATAGATCATTTATAATTTAATAAAATTACAATTCAATCTTTTTTTTTTTTTTTTTTCCCTCTACTTCATCCAACCCAATTTATAGAATTGCTACTAGAATATCAAATAGATTTCCTTTTGAAAAACTTCCATACAGAAGTCTGTAATCGGGTTTAGCTTAATGAATGTAATGTGTTTAATCACTTAGGAAAAGAATATTTGTCAGTTCTCATAAATTTTTCAATCAAGGAAGAATGTTTAAATAGTATGTAAATGAAAAAATAAGTTCATTACAGTGACAGAATTGTGCAAGAAAGCTTTTGTTACTAAACTATGCTAACACTGAGCATTTCATTCAGCACAAATATTTTGCTTCTCCTAGGTTTGTAGTGTCAAAATAGCTAATGTTCAACCACTCCATTTTTGAATGAGAACTATGATAATTTAATTAAAGTTTAAAGTCTAGGAGCTACTGAAGATCATACATAATCCAATTACTTTTTATTCAATTAGTTTAATAGCAAACCACTTTGCTATAATTACACTTAATCCCCTGATTTTACTCCTCAGCTGTTTATCAATGGCCTGTATGATATCTTTGAGGAAATCATACTGCAATATAATTATCAACAATCCCCAAAGGAATTAATGAACTAAATATTACTTAATTATGAGCAATATTCCACTGCTGAATAGTTAGATTTGAAGATGGCAAGAACACAATGGATAGTTTGAAATTTCTGAGCCACTTTCCCTAGAGTTTTTGAGGAGACAATACAGTGATTTCTCCCACTTGCTGATAATGAACAAAGAAGTGCCAAGATATAAGCTAAACTGTATCAAAGAAAAGAAGAATTGCAACCAAGCCCTTTTGACCACTGTTATTGTATTTGTAATATTTACAATTCAGAAAGAATTTCAACATCGTTATAGTCTCCTGTGTGTATAGCAAGTTGGTATTAGTGTCTGTTACCTTGGATCTTTAACTAGATAAAGCCACTGTATCATTGCTTTAAGGATATACATTAAAAAATACATCCAGAATCCATTAACTGATTAATTCAGTTACAGAATTTTCAAAGAAACTATCAAAATAATCCAAATTTCATTCCATTCACCACCACTCTCTGGGTCCAGCCATCCAGCCATTTTTTAAGCCAGCAAAGAGTGTACCTGTTCAAGCCATGGGCTGCCAACTTCTCCAGAAGCATACCGTGACAGTCCATGTCAAAGGCTTTGCGCTTTGCTGAAGTCTAGACAGACTCTGTAAACAGCCTTTCCCTCACCCACCAGGCAGGTCACCTGGTTATAAAAGGAGATGAGGTGAGTCAAGCAGGACTTGCCTTTCTTGAACGCATGATGGCTGGGTCTGATCCCCTTGTTGTCTTTCACATGCTGAGTGATTGTATTCAAGATGATCTGTTCCATCACTTTTCCTGGAACTGAGGTCAGGATGACAGGCCTGTAGTTTCCTGGATCCACCTTATGACTCTTCTGATAGAGGAACATCAAGCTAGGCTTCTTCAGTAGTAAAGAGAGTAAAGAGTTATGGGTATCAATCTGGAGAAATGCACATTTCCATTGTTCTCCACTGATTTTAGTGGGAACTGAATTGGAGCTAAAGTTAATCCCAACTTTAGGTTTCATCTTTAGACAAGTCCAGAATGACAAAGGCCATGATTCATCAACAAATCTAGTGAAAGTGTTTCACCTTTAATTGATAGGTCTTATGTTCTGACATGCTGTTTCCCTGTCTTTGACTTCCTGATTGTTACACAAAAGGCAAGATATGATGGGGTCTCTTTATTATTATTGTTTCAGGGGGATAATCTTCCTCCTAAAAGCTTGCCTGCAAACAAGTATGTTTGTGGCTAAATTTAATTTTTGGCAATGTGAAATCCTGAAGAAAGACTTTTGAATACTTACATTTTAGCAGACATTTACTCAGGCAAACTCAGGACCTATTTCATATATATTTCATGTTTTCCAGTTTTACTTCAGTTCCTTGAAAATGTTTTGAGAATTGATTTTTCACCCTCTTACTTTCATAAACACATGTGACTTCTTCAGGAACACCCTCTCACCCTGCATGTTGAAATCTATATTTAAGGTCAGACCATTAACAGTTACTGTGGTACAAGTGAATTCATAGTCTTTTATTTGTACTTGATTACGAAAAGATGTAAAACTACTGCTGATTTTACTGTTTTGTATTTTACTGTTGAAATGGTGTTCTCCTATTGTTTCTAAGGAAATGGAAATTCAAGAAATTTGTTGAAACTGAAAATGAAATCAGTTTAGTACATGGAAAAAAAAATATATAGGATAAAACACAGAGGCTTCACTGAATAGTAAAAATAAGGATAATTAAAAAGAAAAGAGGCACATGTCACTTCAAAGTTAAAACTTCTTAGTGAGGTGATATAAGTGTCTGACTGCCAAAGTGGAAATAATATAACCTGTGCTTTGATACCATCTGTGTCCATATTTTATTGAAGCAACTTCGCACCTGAAATAAGTTGCCTGTATTGATTCTGATAAAAAAACCTTCTGTCCAGGGTAGTGTTGTCTGACTGTGTCACAGCAACAATCACACAGCGCTGTTCCCTGGATTCTTTCACCTACTTGTTATCTGAAATCAATAATATTCAAACAGGCATTGAAATGACATTTTAATGTTCACAAAGAGCATCTACACTTCTGAGCTGACTTTGACAAAGTTTCTTACAACAATAGAAGAGGCAAAAGCAGATTAGGCTCTGTGTAAAGACAGTTGATTTCAAATAAAGGTATCAGCTGTCATTTAAGGAGAAAAAGCTTAAGTAAGTGTTTAGGGTAACAGATCTTTTTTGACAGAATTGAACAGTTCGCAAGGAGATCTGGGGAGGCAGCACATTTAGCAGTGGAGTGATAATGAATAGAGATGAGACAAGATTAGCTGGAGGGAGTTGATTCTTCTTATCCCTAGAGACAGCACAACCGAACATGACAGTGGTCAAGCTGTGAAAGGCTGCAAGGAGGATCAGTTAGCTACATTTCTGTCAGTGCGGTCTCTTCATGCCTTCAAACACTATATGCCTCACAGTAAGCTGCAAGTGTGATAGCACTGGGCAGAAAATAACTTTTTACTTAGGCTTTGCAGGCAGTATTTTGTATTTTGGTTCAGAGCATGTCAGTGAGAAGTCCAAGTGTATGTGCTTTATATGTTGCTTGTACAGGACAGGGGAGGAAGATGTACCTCCAGTGGTCAGTCCTTCTAGGCCATTCTCAGTTGATCTTGTGTCCTTATGTTTTCTGCTATTACAGCACATTATTCTGATAAAGTGTATGCCTTACATTGAGGTCAGCTGTGCACATGCTGTGCTGCACCTGCTGGGTTTCGGGGCTTTTTAGAGACTCATGAAGTAGGTACAGTATTGTACTGCTACCATAATGCTCAAAAAAGAGAGAGAGGAAAAAAAAAAAAAAAAAAAAAAAGTGATGTGTGAGTGCAGTTAATTGCTTCAGGAAAATCAGGTACTAGCCCTTCTCACAAGAAAAGTATTAGACAGGGTGTATCACAGGTCTGCTCCAGTATGGCACTAGTGCCAATAACACTAACTTGCCATGTTTAGCATTCATAACTTAGTTTTCTAAGTTAGACCTCACATGTGTTACACCAACTGAAAAAAAATAAATAAATGCAACTGTAATATAAGTTACTGGGTTGTACAAAGTGTAAGCCATCATTCAAGATTGCAAGAGTGGGGTAAAAATAATAATTAAATTAAAATTCTCCAAGAATTGCAAGTCCTTTATTTTGTTTTTATGTAATATATTTTTAATCATTCAGCCAAACACTTAAGCATATATTAACCATATTATTTTTTTTTTGAACAAAGGGTGTAAATTGATTAAATTAAAAATATATTTTTTTCCTTAGTTTATTAAAGACCAATTTGAACATACTTTTAATTGCTTTAAATGGGACCTTACAACATGATTCAAAGTGAGACTTGTGTATTATAGGTGAATTAAGCTGCTTTTAAAGCTTTTATTTCAAGACCAATAAATGTTACACTGGAAATTTAAAAAGTCACAAAATCACCTCCCTCTTTGCTCTGAGAGTTCTCTAATGCTTTAATAAACTTCTCATATTTAGATAACACTTCAGCATCCAGGCCTGGCAATCAAAGTACTCACCTTTTTCCTTTAAATTTCTTAGTTAGGTAGAAGGCTGGTATATGTACCTGTGCTTTCCTGTGGGTTGTGGCACACAAGAGATTCCTTCAATAGGGGGACAGCTACATTTTCAGGTAGACATGATCTAAATTCATATTTCTCCTGTTTTAATAAAAGTACTTTCAGTATCAGAATAATGGCAAAAGTCAGTGGAGGGACACTGCTCTTAACTTCCTATTTCATTTAGGCCAATAAAGTCTCTTACATTTTTTAGCATTATTGAGGGGCATATAAGATCATTATACTGGTTGTGGCAGTTGAAAGGAATTATTTTTTTCTCTTGAAAAGAAGATAAAATTAAACTTGAGAAGTATGGATGTGGAGTTATCCGATCTTTCCCACTGCATTATAATTTTATATAAGGAATTTAATTCCTGAACACTAACAAAATGCCACGTTAAATTATCTCTTTTCATACGTATACTTTAGTGGATACTCTATAGCTCATTTGCCAGAAAGCTTAGTCTCTGATATCATTTGGTCCTTCTCCTGTTCAAAAAAAAAAAACATACTAAAAAAACAGCAGAAAATACAAGCATTTAATTTGTAGTAGCTCAGATCTGTAGCAGCAGCTATCATATATAAGCTCAAGAAATCAAGCTTTTCAAAATACAAACAGCAATTCAAATTTCTGACCTTTAAATGAATCCGATTAAATGGACAAGTGATATGAAAAATATCTTATACCTTACTGAACCATGGGAGATCTGTCACAGTTCTGGTAGCATGAACTGAAAAGGCCCATTAATGATCTACCTCACACAATATTTACTGCTCCTACATCAAGTGGGTCCACTTGTTATACTAACATAGCCAATACCAAGAACACTGCAGCCTTACAGATCAGTGAACAATAGTAAATCAGTCAACCACTGCCCTCTGGAATTACTGCATAAAATTTATCAAGCCTCAACAGCATCCCAGCCTTCTCTATTTCTCCAAGAGTTGCTCTGGAGTGGAGAACAATGTCTCTTCTGTTTGTCTTATTTTATTTTATTTTATTTAATTTATTTATTTATTTATTTATTTTTAAACAAGCAGTCAGGGAAGGGAATAGATTTCCCCTTTTCTTCTTCACCTTTGCAATTTATGAAGAAAACATTAAAGGAGATTTCTGGAATGCTTTTATTTTTTTCTCTCTTTTTTTTTTTTTTTTTTTCAATTTATATTATTATCTTGTTTGCTTTTTATCTTGTTTGCTTTTTCACTCTGGAAATACTTAGTCAACCACAGGATACCCAATGCATATCTGTTTAAGAATTCAGCGCAGAATTTCTTTCTTTCACAGAAACACTGCTGTAGGTCTTATAAATCAGGTAGCTAAATCATGCATAACTATAAGCACTTTTGTGGCTTCTAGATCTGTTTTGAGCATCCCTAGTTTCAATGGTCAGTAGTGCAGCTGGGTACTCCCTCTTGGTCTCTGAATATCATCTCTCCACCATCACAACCATTGCTGGGAGCACATCCGTAATAGTGTAGTGGCAGGAAAACTGTAAGCCAAGATTAAGATGAAAGGAAAAGTAATGAAAAAACAAAGGCAAATAAAGAAAACCAAGACCAACAACTCTGTGTATACTTACTGGGAGAAAGATATTTCATCACAAGTTTCAAACTCTTAATTAAAACTTTGGAGAAAGAAAATATTTGTTAATGTAACTACTAAACCAAGGATGATGAGAGTCAATATTCTGCTTAGACTGAAACATTAAGTAAAATGCACATACCCAATGCCCCTGAAATATTAAACAATAATATATTTTCTTCATAAAGAATAAAGACTTCCCAAGACATTACTTTAAAAAATACCCTTGTTGTGGTTTAACCCAGCTGGCAACTAAACACCACACAGCCAATTCGCTCACTCTCCCTCCTCCCTCTCTGGGATGGGGGAAAGAAACAGGAAAGTGAAGCCTGAAAGTTGATATAAAGACAGTTTATTAAGACAGGAAAATAATAATAATGATAATAATAATAATAGTACTCTTAATAATAATGTATACCAAACAAGTGATGCACAATGCAATTGCTTACCACCCGCTGACCAATGCCCAGCCTATCCCCTGGCCGCCCCCGGGGGGGCCCCCCCCCACCTGTTAGCCACCCCTATCTATTGTTTAGCATGACATCATATGGTATGGAATAGCCCTTTGGCCAGTTTGGGTCAGCTGTCCTGGGTCTGTCCCCTCCCAGCCCTTGCTGCACCCCTAGCCTGCCCACTGGCCGGACAGAGCAAGGAGATGAACAGTCCTTGGCTTGGTGTAAGCACTGCTATGCAACAATTAAAGCATCAGTGTGTTATCAGCACTCTTCTCATCCTAATCCAAAACATAGCACCCTACCAGCTACTAGGAGGAATATTAACTCTGTCCTAACTGAAACCAGGACATCCCTTTAGACAGTCACCTTTATGAAAAAACAACTTGTGTTTTCTTTTTATAGAATGAAATATAACATTAAAAGCCAAGCAGTTTATAAGGTTGTTTGCTATGAAGTCAGTAAGACTATGCATTCAGGTGCTTATTATAGTTCTAGATGAAGCTCCCTTTTTATTTTCTTGGAATGTTAGTAAAACATTTTTCTGTGTGTGTTAGAAAACATCTTTACAGTCAAAATGTTATTTTTACACTTTCATTAATAAATTATCTCCTGCCTTTCATGTTTTACATCCTACTCACACAATTATGCCAGGATTCTATACTTTTATGTGGTGCAGTATTTTACCTTCATTTTGAACGTATATAGTCGTAGTCACACATGGTTATGTGCATCGAAGAACTACATCTTAATATAGCTGCAACCAGTTAATTAAATCCTCAGAACTATTAAAGCAGGGGGATCAGGAGCAGAACTTTTATTCTTTCTTATGTGTGTCATTGATACAACAGGATATCCTGAAAAGCATACAAGATCATTCTACTTAGAAAAAGCTGGGACATCTACGTTAGTGTTTTGATTCGTGCCAGATGAAGATGTTTGTTTTGATGTTGATGGAAGATCTTTGTTTTGAAAATAACATCCAGATCATCTTTACTTACTGAACTCTGGATGTTCACATGTAGAATAGAGCAGATCAGCTATACTGCTTGCTAATCTAGGTGTTGGCATGTGGGGCTGGTGAGAATTATTTAAATGAGTTTACAGTAAGCAATTTATTCTAAATAGTTTCTTGTTTGCAAATATTTTAGTATTTTGTTTCCTTCTTCATTATCCTTTTCTTAGTTTTTCTCTGTTTTTCTCTCCTTTCATTTTCTTTCTTTTCTTTCTCTCTCCTTTCCTTTCCTTTCCTTTCCTTTCCTTTCCTTTCCTTTCCTCCTTTCTTTTTCTTATAAATCTTAATATTGTATTGCGCTCTTTGCATGTCTGTGGATTAATAAAAAAAATAAAGAAGTCTCAAAAGATTAGGTAATCTGAAAATAAAAATGAATATATGAGAAGGTGTCAAGCAGAAAGATTAATATGAAAATTAAAAAAAAAAAAAAAAAAAGGAGCAAGAATTAACTCTGCAACAAGAAACAGAACTGAATATCTTCAGCTATGGGAAGAACAATGCTTTCTCACAACTATGAAACTTATCCTTAAAAATTATGGCAAAGGGAGGTTACATAGAAGTAGAATATATCTGAGTACTTTACAACTGAACATATGGATATGATTGTTAGTTGTTGATCTTCTAGTAGTATTTGTTGCACTCTTATTTGTGGTTTAGGCATAATCTTTCAGAAATACATTAAAATAATCAAAGAGGAAAGTAAACTTGTCCTTTTCATTCTTTCTTTGTGAGCAAATATGACAATATCACAGGAAAATTCTAAGTTAGAATGTTAGCTTCTTGGGGAAAGACCAATATTTTCCTAAATGTCTGACAGAGTGCTGAACATTGCAAGGCTTATTTATTGTTATTTATTGTTATTCTAAAGTAATGAAATAGATACAAGGAAAAAAAAAAAAAAAAAAAAAAAAAAAGACTATAGTGTTATCATTCCCCAGATAAATAAACTTTCCATAGAATATTCTGTATTAGAGAGAGACTAAATATGTTACACTGTTTTAGGTATAAAAAAACGGATGGCAGATAAAAACAATATGATGTAGTATTGTAAATTGCATAATGACTAATGAAAAAATTGTGTTGTGTTTTTTTTTTTCCTTTTTTTTTTTTCTTTTTCCTGTCATATCATTAATAAGAGGTGTCATATCATTAATAAAGAGATGTTATTTGAACATCTTCTCATGTATTCACTTTAACAAGATGCTGGAACAAAACACAGGAATTATCTGTATTGCCAGGAGCCAGAAAAAGACTGTTTTAAATCAGTCTACATTCAGTTTTCAAACTAAAAATATTTGGAAATTTGGTCATTCAGACAGAAACACCTTAAGTAAAGCAGTTAAGTTACAATTATTATTTTGAATGTTGCCAGTTCTTCACTGATGTCTCCTGTGAGATTATATTTGTCACTGAAAAAGTTGCTTTAAGTGTGAATTATAACTCTACTAAGTGCCATCAATCTTAAAATATATAGTGCATAAATAAGATCTTAGGGAAATTTAACAGTGTTGGAATTTTGAATGACTTCTTATTCTGTTCTTATTTTTACTTCATGTATCTACTTTGCTGATAGAGTGTGTGTTTTTGTTGTTGTTTTTGTTCTTTTTGTTCTTTGTTTTTGTTTGTTTTATGAAGATATTTTGCATTACATGGTATTTAAATTCATTGCAGACACCTAAATGTAGAAGAGATTTTGAATGGTGATAACAGACCTTGTAAACAATACATATTAATAGGCTAGTAGAGAGTAAAAAACTTCAAATTTCTTCAAATGTTGCCTTCATTGATCAGAGTGGATCAAGAATAAATGTTAGGGACCAGAAATGAGATTTGACTAGTTGGCATGACATCTGTCAGGGAAAGACGTGCTCTGACTGCATCTGAAGTTAGTGTGAAGGGGAACAGAAAGGCAGAGCCTTATTTTTCTTGGTCTACTCCAAGAAATGCATGTGCATATTACATGGGATCACAATAGTATACAAACTTAAATTGTCCTTTGAATGCACTTATGCATGCAAATGATCTCATTTACTGAGATCCTTAAAGTGAGTTAAAGATTTAATGTGTTGGTGGGATTTCTCTGCTCTAAACAAACTGTCATGCATTACATTATATGAAATCCCTAGTAACACCAACTTTAAAAATTATTATTATTGTTTTGGTAATTATAAATGAGTTTGTTGCTACTCAGAATAATCCTGTTCTTGAATTAGAGATTATTTTTCTTCCTTTGGAAACCTAGCAAACAGAGATAATTGATGTAAAACAGCAAACATCTTTTCCAGTTATAAACAATGTAATTTAGAATGGACAAGAAAATTAAGTAGTTGTCACAGCTTCCTTGGCTATTGTCTTTGGAATTCTGAAGATGTGCAGTTAATAATTTATGTGCTACCTGCTGCTACTGTAACCAAGTAATATCACGGTTAGTGAATAATTCAACTTGCTAATTATGTAAACAAGATTGTGTGAGGGAACAAAAGCATCCAGGTATTGTTTTTATATCTGGAAGTTTCCCCATGGTGTTTACATATGTACTGCCAACATTTCTCGTCCTGTACATCTTTCCAGATACTCTTCCCCCACACAATATTACTGTTATTTTTAACAGTAATGTATTATGTTCAGAGCATATGTTCAGAAAGAATTATTTTTACTCATTTATATAAAACAGTGAGTCACTGATACTCTGGTTAAGTCTGTATAAGAGATTGATATAAGACTGAATCCAGAGGCTCATGTAGTGCTGGTCTCAAAAGACGGTGAGCTATAGATTCACATATAAACGTGGTTATGAGTGTTGCATAGTGCTCTTGACTCTTACAGAGTGGAATTTTCTTATTCATTTTTTGTTAGTTATAAATAGAATATTAAATTTTTGACCTTCATTAATTCTTTGCAAGGCCTGGGGACTAAGGCTTATTCTTCTTCAGGGTGATCCCCATTTCTGGTTATTCTACCAGCAGTTAGAGTTAAGAACTATTGTTCTTCCCATTCCCAGTTATCTTTTTCAAAAAAATTATTTATTTATTTATTTCTATTATGGTTTTCTTTACTTTAAATTGTATAAAAAGAGATTGTCGAGGACTATTTCAGTCATTTCAAGTGGATCATTCTTGTAAATTAATTTCTAATCTTGTGTGTGAATTATAGCATATTTGTAGGAAGATAAAACCATCTAATCTATTTGTGATTTTTCCTGTGGGTTTCTGGAGCAAGCATATTCAAAATGTAAGTGATTAGAGCAATATCTAGTGTAGAGAGCAAATTTATCTGTCATCTCTTTTGTTTCTCTTGATTCACACCGTGGGCATTGCTGTTTGCCTCAAACATTGTCAAAGTAAAAAACATATATTTAGAGAGTGTAAGATATTTTTTTTCTGATTGTACTCCTGCTACAGTGTCATGGTTATGGTTGCGATAGAGTTAATTTTCTTTGTAGAGGCTTGCATGATGCTGTGTTTTGGATTTTTGACGTTAACAGTGTTGATATACACAGATCATTTCAGTTGTTGCAGAGCAGGGCTTACACAGAACCAAGAATTTTTCAGCTTCTCATGCTGCCCTGCCAGGCATACCCAAGGAGATGGGAAGACACACAACCATGACAGCTGATCCAAACCTACCAAAGGGACATCCCATACCACAAGGTGTCATGCTCACCGGTAAAAGCTGGGGTAAGAAATGAGGAAGGGAGAGATATTTATATCAATGGCATTTGCTTTCCCAACAAACTGTTACACCTGATGAGTCCTGCTTTCCTGGAAGAGGTTGAATGCTTTCCTGCTGATGAGAAGTAGGGAATTAATTCCTTGTTTTACTTTGCTTGTGCACACTGCTTTTTCTCTACCTAGAAAACTGTCTTTATCTCAGCTTATGAGTTCTTGCACTTTTACTTTTCCAGTTTTCTCCCCCATCCTACCTGGAGAGTGTGAGAGAGAGGCTGTGTGGTGCTGTGTTAAACCACAACACAGGCAACATAATGGTAGAAGGAATAATATTATAAATACACAGTTAAAAATAGAAACTGCCAAATCCTATAAAAAGAATATTTACTTTTCTGATTTTACACTATTACTGTACAAATGATCTTTTCTATGGTGGGCCAATTTTTATCTGTCTCAAATACATCAATACCTATGACACCTCTTTTTGATACCTTTGTAAGAACTATGCCTTGGTGACTGCACTAAAATTTGATTAAAAGTGACCTGACTGGATTGTATATGATGCTGAAATATAAAGCATATGGTATTTGTGTTTATTCATCTGGCATATTGTAATCAGCAGAAGTCCTGGGGGTGCCCCCCTCCCCACCTTCTATAAAAAGGAAGATGTAGCTGGTGGAAAGCATTCGTATCTCAGTGAGATTTCAAAACATCACACTACATACTTGCTCAAAAATAACTCATATCTGGTGACTTTCTGGCATGAAAGGACATCGTAGATATTTAATAAAACAGGAGGGTGAACAACCCAAATGCTGAAGGAAGTGAAAATGAGATTTTGTAGGTGTTTTGTGCTAAAATAATTTGAAGTTGGAGTTTCTGCTAAAATTATTTGAATCCTGATTAATTCAATAAGTGTTTTCATTGCTAGTATCTTTGGTTGCCATAAAATATATATATATATTTTTTAAAGATAAGTGAGGGATGCATAACCCTTATTATACAGCTAAAACATCAAAATAAGAAGTGTTTAATTTAGTGGCTTCAATTTTATACATTTTGTAATAGGAAATATTTCTAAAATGATAGAGAACCTGCTTTCCATTATATATCCTAAATGTTATTCAATCGACTTAGATCAAATGTGATCACTTCCACACATAAAAGATCAACTTGTATATGATTTCAGCAAGCAATGTTGGGGGGAGAGGGAATATGATAATGGAAGAATTTCCAGAATGATAGCAATGATTAATGTAGATAGGAGTTTGGTGACTGAAGCTGAAGTGTACATTCAGGAAAATGTGGTGCACATTAGTGCACCAAAACCCTGAAACATGAATTACTTACTTTTTTGCAAGAAAGCATTTGCAGAAATAAGAAACTAATTCATAGAAGACTCACAATTCTTTTTAAATAGTCTTCAAAAATAAGTTTAGTTTTTGTTGTTGTTGTTGTTGTTTTTTGTGGAAAGGGAAGACACCTATTTTTGATCATTCTCTGTCTTTTTATGAAGAGTAGTCTCTCTGCGCCCCAAAGCTGACCAAAGAATTCAGCCTATTTCAAAACTTTTAACACTTTATATATATATATAAGCATTTTATATATATATATATATATATATATATATATTTTTTTTTTTTCTTCAGACCTGGAATAATATCTGTCCTTTGGGGCACTTAATACTGATTAAGCAACTATCTTGATTCATTGTTCTATTGACTTTCTAACAGAGAAAAAAGAGACTAGGTTCAAGTTCAGTTCCCAGCTGAGAACTTTTGAAAGTTAGGTGCTATGTGCTATCTCTCGTGTTTGAGGTTCTGCTTCTGGTGAATATCTCAATTTATGTAAGGATTTGTATTTGCATATTTCCAACTAAATTAGAAGGTAAGCATGCTTCAGATGATTTTCCACATGGATAAAGGTCTAAGCCTTTGCAGGTCTGGACACGTAATTGTGCACATGTATTTGAAAAGGTGACATCTGAATCAATGTTGTCCTAAACAAATTCCAAGCATGTTGGTCCATCACAGTGGTAACAGCTTCTTGGTATTGAAATGGGTTCTCGAACAATGGAAAAAAGTCTGCCAAATGAAGAATTACTGAGCATATGGTAGTATTGTTATTTAAAGAGGTTATGCATGCCAAAAACTGATAATGAAACACACATTACTAAAGCATTTTGTAAGAGAAGGGAGAGAGAAAAAAATGGATGGGGGGACATTACTATTTTTGAGCTTTTCTGCATCTGGCTCCATTGGCTAAACACAGTACTATTTTGAGAGACTGGATGAAGCAAAGTGATTTTTCAAAGCATAGGAAAGTGTACTTAAAAATTCAAACTTACTCGGGTAGCTTGGGAGGTTTTAGTAATTGTGTAATTACTTTGGTGGACAGAATTTTGAATGTAAACTTTTTAACACATTCAAGGTGGATTGATTAAGACCATAATCTATAAAAAAATATTATTTCCACCTTTGGTGTCTTTGATGATGTGAATCTATTTTATTTATTTATTTATTTATTTATTTATTTATATTTTTTGGTATCTTTGATGATGTGAACCTTTCTAATCTCATATTTAAGTTGCCAAAAATAATGATGACAGACAATCAATACATGCAAGCATCTGTTTCAGGTTGTACATATTCTTGGTAAGAATAATTACACAGGTGCTGTTTCATAGTATGTTTAGTCAGTAAAGGTCTCTTTTCCTGATTCTACACAAAGAAAGAAACTGACACGTGCTCATGAATGAATGTAGGATACTGGCATTTGAATGTTTAATACTGAAAACTTGTGACATTGCATTTAAAATACTACTTTGTATTATGTGTGTGTCTTGCTTTTGCATGTCAATATATATTCGTGAAATTTTTACTGTTTTGTTACTGATTCTTTTTGCTTTGCTAGACTGTTGTCCCCTGAATACTTTCCTACTAAATAATAATAACAATAACAATAATAATGATAATAATACCTTTAAGATCATCTAGTTCTAACACCCACCCTGCCATGGGCAGGGACACCTTCCACTAGACCAGGTTGTTCAAAGCTCCATCCAACAGGGTCTTAAACACTTTCAGGGATGAAACATCCACAGCTTCTCTGGACAATCTGTTCCACTGCCACAGCATTGTTTGACTAAAGAATTTATTCCTTAATATCTTATCTTTTTTTTTTTTTTTTTTTTTTTTTTTTTTTTTTTTTTT
>CM021765.1:34023729-34149586 GCA_011076525.1 Nettapus auritus | reverse complement strand
TTATATTTTTTTTTTTTTTTTTTTTTTTTTTTTTTTTTTTTTTTTTGTGTGTGTGTGTGTGTGTGTATTTTTGTTGTTGTTGCCTTTTTATTTTCTTTTCTTTTTTTTCTTTCTAAATAGAAATCATATATTATCAGTATGGGAAACCTCATGTATGGAGTACATTTTATCAAAGGGCTAAGTAACACATAATATGCTGGTTTCTGAATATTTCTCAATAAGAGCAGTAAACCACTTCTTAAAAAATAAAAAATGGATAAATAGCTGATCTTAAAAGTATGTTTTTAAAGATGTACTATTATTTAAAAAGACTGTTACCAGACAGATTTTATTGGACATCATTGTTTTAGACCCTTATGCTTTGGTATTTTCAGCAACAACCTGGGGATAAATTAAATCTTATATATTCTTTAAGTTATACAAGGACAGGTGAATAGGACAGGATGCACTGAATTATTTGTCTTGAAACAAAATACGATTTATTATAGTATACTGTCTATTATAGTATATTGTATATTATTATATAAGACCACGAGCGCAAAAAGTACTTCACAGTTGTATCTGCAGAATGGGAGACTGTATCCTGGAGAATTCTGGAATTCTGCATTTGGGAATTCTTTCCAAAAAGATGTCAACACATTGGAGTGAATTCAGTGGCAGAGAGTCACCATGACAGTGCAGGCTGAAGCACTCACCTCGTGTTTATGAGCCTGAGAAACCCGGGCTTCTTATATGATAAAAGTCTTAGTAAAAGAAAAGAAAAAGAGAATTACAAGAAAGGTTTTTGTCCAAAGTAGATATATGAGTCCCTGACTAGATGTAGGAGTGAAATCTTCTTTTCATTTTCTACAGGATATGTTCTTATATTATCCCAACTTTATAGGAGAGTTGAAAAATTAAAGTGCAAAGAGAATTTTAAAAAGCATTGGAAGTCGGGAAAAATAGCTTGTGGTGACAGATTTAAATTACACTGTCTATTTACCTTATCAAGAAGTAGATAAAGATATGATTTGTTTATCGTGCACAAAAACTTTTGTAGGAAGAAAATACGAGGTATTTAAGGTTTCTTCACTCTGCTCAGATCCATAGCTGATCCATAGTCGGATCTGAGGAAAATAGATGGATCTGGGATGAAAAATATCTGGAAAAAAACAAGGACCACTTATTTATTTATATACATATATTTAAACTGTGAAGATAATGAACTCAAAAAATAAAAATAAAAAAAGGAAATGGTAGTGGTTTTTAATCCTAATTACTTCAAGTTAAATATGTATAGAAGTTACTGTAGCCAAACACAAGTTAGGAGTTGGTAAAGGCATTGCTAGTTTAAATTCTATAGTTCTTGTGAGCAATCAATTGCATTTTTTTTCTGCTTTATTTTTTTCTAATATATGTACAAAAGTTTGCTACATTCTGTAAAACATCAGTGAATGAATGCTCTGCCACAGTTTCATACTGTTTTGTAGACATCTACTAAATTTCTCCAGCTATATGTTTCATATCTTTGTTCCTATTGATTTCTGCAATATATATATATAATTAAAATATATATTTTTAAAATATATTTTTATATATTTTAAATTTATTTACACATATTTTATATATTTATATATTTATATAATATATTTATATATATATATAAATACATATTTAAATACACATATTTATTTCTGCAAGAAAAAAAAATATATATATATAATAAAGAGATGCTTACGTCCTTCCAGAATCCATTTTCATCATCCTCCTTTTACCTCTGGCTTCAATGTTTCACATTCTTCTCCACTACAGTAAGACATGCTTACTCTTCTCACACAAAACACTCTACATTCACCTCTATTGAATCACATGCAATTGACTTTGTGTTTTTCTTAATTTGTGCATTATTTCTAGCAATTTGCTTCCATCCTCAGTCTTTTATCAACAAACTGCATCAGTACATGGTCTATACTATATCTTTCAGACTATTAACAAACATACTAAGTAATACTGGACCAGGCACTGGCTACCGTGGGAGCAGGTCTAACACTTTAACACAATTGCTGTTTTCAGAGCAAGTTATATCTTTTATCTTTGCTGGTACTTGGTTCATCAGAATAGCTCCAGGACCAATCACAATTGCACAGTCTTCGTTTACCTGTTTGTTCCCTGACCTTTTATTTTTATAGTCTTCCCTCCTGCCCTTACTTACTTTCTAATGAATTAAAATAGTTCATTCTATGCTATCTTTGGAAAATCTCCTTCAAAATAACACTCTGCAGAACACTATTTGAAGTGAAAATAGATAGTTCCTATTGCATTCCCTCTTATAACAAATTAGCAGATTTATGGAGTTAAGTGGGCATATATGCTCAGTCCATATTTCTTCACGTGTTTTCTGACCATGTCCTTGGTTAAATTCTTCTAATGTTTGTACTTATCCAGATTTATCTCTTAAGCGCATGGGAAGGACCTCTAAAAATTGGATTCTTTGTGAAGAGGGAATAAGATTTTGTGAAGAGGGAATAAGAAGGGCCACTTGCTGAGGTGTAGTGGGTTTACGTGGCAAGGTTTTGGTAGGAGGGGGGCCATAGGGGTGGCTTTTGTGAGAAGGATCTAGAAGCTGCCCCGTGTTTGGTAAGGGCCCCAGTGCTGACCAGAGCTGAGCCAATAAGTGATGTTGTTTTGCGCCTCTGTGAGAGCATATTTAAGACAGGGAAAAAACCGCTGCGCCACTCAGCAGCTGGGAGGGTGAGAGGAGTGAGAAACAGCCTTGCAGGCGCCAAGGTCAGTGAAGAAGGAGGGGGAGAGGTGCTCCAGGCGCCTGGAGCAGAAGTCCCCTGCGGCCTGTGGTGAGGACCATGGTGAAGCAGGATTTCCCCCTGCAGCCCATGGAGTACCACGGTGGAGCAGGGTTCCACGCTGCAGCCTGTGGAGGAGACCACGGTGGAGCCTGTGCCCCGAAGGAGACTGCGGCCTGTGGAAGACCCCTGCCGGAGCAGATTCCGGGCCGGACCTGCAGCCCGTGGAGAGGAGACCACGCAGGAGCAGGTGACCCGGCAGGAGCTGCGGTCCGTGGGGGACCCAGGTTGGAGCAGTTTGCTCCAAAGGGATGGACCCCGTGGTACAGACCCATATATGGAGCAGTTCTTGAAGAGGTGCTGCCTGTGGACAGCCCACACTGAATCAGTTCAGCAAGGACTGCATCCCGTGGGTGGGACCCCACAGCACAGGGGACAAGAGTGACCGAGAAGGAGCGGCAGAGAAGAAGTGATGTAGACTGACCATAACCCCCATTCCTCCGTTCCCCTGCGCCGCTCGGGGGGAGGAGCTGGAAGAGGGTGGATGGGGGGGGGGAAGGTGCTTTTGGTTTCTTTCCTTTGTTTCTCACTTCTCTAGCTTGTTAGCTTGTAAGCAATAAATCTTACTTTCTCTCTATGCTGAGTCTGTTTTGCCCGTCACGATAATTATTGCGCGATCTCCTAGTCCTTATCTCAACCCTTGAGCCCCTTTCATCGTATTTTCTCCTCGCTCCTCTTTGAGGAGGGGGAGTGAGAGAGCAGTTGTGGTGGAATTCGGCTGCCCACCCGAGCAAAACCATCACACGAGGCGATCAGCTCCGGGGCAGACGTGCTCTGCAGCGGAGCAGGGGATCGGGACAGGCAGGGCTATTTTCCTGGCATCGAGGCCACTCGAGGCAGCCGAGGGAGCCGCCACGACCCGGCAGCCCTGTGAGGGACGCTGACCAGGCGTAGGCGGAGCCAACAGCGCCCCCTCCCCAGCCGCCCAAAAGCAGCCCCTAGGGAGCGGGGGAACAGGACTGGCAAACAGGGCGGGGTGCGGCAGTTCGCCCGGCAGTTCGTGCAGGCAGGGCAAGGAGGGAGGGCAGAGTGTTCCTGCCCACCTATAAGAACACCTCATCTGACGACTGTCTACCACTAGCTAGGCAACTATGGTCCTCGCTAGGCAGAGAGCTTGTGCTAGAAAGTCTGTAGGCACACAGACAGACTGCCCGCTCCAGAATGCGGCAGTTCAGGTCTCTGGGTGCAGGGAGTGCCAGAGCCAGCTGCTGCCATCTGAAGGAGGCAGAGATACTGTGTGCATGAGGTACGAGCAGGTGGACGACCTGGTCCGCCTGGTGGCAGAGCTCAAGGAGGAGGTGGAGAGGTTGAGGGCCATCAGGGAGTGTGAGAGGGAGATAGACTGGTGGAGCAACTCCCTGCAAGGCCCGAAGGAGAGGCACCGGGATGAGACTCCCCACATGGGGGTGGACCCCGTGCCCAGTTGCTGTTGGGCAGAGGGAGGGGACCTAAGAGTTCAAGAGGATTGGAAACAAGTCCCTGCTCGACGATGCAGGAACTCTCCCCCCTCCCCCCACACCTGCCCCATCTTCCCAGGTGCCCTTATGCAACAGGTTTGAGGCCCTGGAGCTTGAGAGAGCGGTGGGTGAGGATGTGAAAGGAAGTATAACCAGGAAGCCTAGGGCAAGGAAGTCTGCTCCACACCTCAAGACTGCTTCCACCAAGAATGAAAGAGGGGTGATTGTTGTGGGCGACTCCCTTATCAGAGGAACGGAGGGCCCTATCTGTTGGCCTGACCCTACTAATAGGGAAGTCTGCTGCCTCCCTGGGGCCAGGGTCAGGGATGTTGCCAGAAAGCTTTCCAACCTGGTTCACCCCTCCGATTACTACCCACTACTGATAGTCCAGGCTGGCAGTGATAACATTGATGAGAGAAGCATGAAGGCTATCAAACAGGACTTCAGGGGGCTGGGACTGTTAGTGGATGGAGCGGGAATACAGGTGGTGTTTTCGTCCATTCCTACAGCGGCAGGGAGGGGTTCAGAGAGGACAGGCAAAGCCCACCTGATAAACACATGGCTTAGAGGCTGCTGCCAACACAGAAGTTTGGGGTTCTTCGACGACAGGGTGCTTTACTCGACACCGGGCCTGATGGTCGCAGATGGGTCCCAACTGTCCCCAAGGGGAAAATGGATCCTGGCCCAGGAGCTGGCAGGGCCCATTGAGAGGGCTTTAAACTAGGTAAGAAGGGTGGAGGAAGAAACAAAACTTGTTGGAGGTGTGCCAGGGGGAACAGTGGCTAGGCTGGGGGAGAAGGCAAAGGCTCAACTGAAGTGCATCTACACTAATGCACGCAGCATGGGCAACAAGCAGGAGGAGCTGGAAGCCATCGTGCAGCAGGCAGGCTATGACTTGGTTGCCATCATGGAAACATGGTGGGACCACTCTCATGACTGGAGTGCTGCAATGTCTGGCTATAGGCTCTTCAGAAGGGACAGGCAGCACAGAAGGGGTGGTGGAGTGGCTCTCTATATTAGACAGTGTTTTGATGTCATTGAACTTGAGGCTGGCAATGACAAGGTGGAGTCGCTATGGGTTAGGATCAGTGGAAAGGCGAACAAGGCAAGCATCCTGATGGGGATCTGTTATAGACCGCCGAACCAGGATGAGGGGGTGGACGAGGAGTTCTACAGACAGCTGTCAGAAGTTGCAAAATCGTCAGCGCTTGTTCTTGTGGGGGACTTTAACTTCCCAGACATATCCTGGAAACACAACACAGCCCAGAGAAAGCAGTCCAGAAGGTTTCTGGAGGGCGTGGAAGATAACTTCCTGACGCAGCTGGTTGGTGAGCCTACCAGGGGAGGTGCCCCGCTAGACCTTCTGTTCACTAACAGAGAAGGACTGGTGGGAGATGTGGTGGTCGGGGGCTGTCTTGGGCAGAGTGACCATGAAATGGTAGAGTTCTCGATACTTGGCAAAGTCAGGAAGGGGACCAGTAAAACTGCTGTCTTGGACTTCTGGAGGGCTGACTTTGAGCTGTTCAGGACACTGGTTGGCAGAGTCCCTTGGGAGGTGGTTCTGAAGGACAGAGGAGCCCAGGAAGGCTGGGCGCTCTTCAAGAAAGAAATCTTGGTGGCTCAGGAGCGGTCTGTCCCCACGTGCCCAAAGACGAGCCGGTGCAGAAGACCGGCCTGGCTGAACAGAGAGTTGTGGCTCTAGCTTAGGAGAAAAAAGAGGGTTTGTAATCTTTGGAAAAGAGGGCGGGCCACTCAGGGGGACTATAAGGATGTTGTGAGGCAGTGCAGGGACAAAATTAGAAAGGCCGAAGCTCATCTGGAGCTCAATCTGGCTACTGCTGTTAAAGACAACAAAAAATGTTTTTATAAATACATCAATACCAAAAGGAGGACTAAAGAGAATCTCCATCCTTTACTGGATGTGGGGGGAAACTTAGTTACCAGAGATGAGGAAAAAGCTGAGGTGCTTAACGCCTTCTTTGCCTCAGTCTTTAGCAGCAAAACCAGTTGTTTTCTGGACGCCCAGTACCCTGAGCTGGTGGAAGGGGATGGGGAGCAGAATGTGGCCCCCACAATCCACGAGCAAGTAGTTGGCGACCTGCTACAGCATTTGGATTTGCGCAAGTCGATGGGGCCGGATGGGATCCACCCGAGTGTACTGAGAGAACTGGCAGAAGAGCTGGCCAAGCCACTTTCCATCATTTATCGGCAGTCCTGGCTATTGGGGGAGGTCCCACTTGACTGGCGGCTAGCAAACATGACGCCCATCTACAAGAAGGGCCGGAGGGTAGACCCGGGGAACTACAGGCCTGTTAGTTTAACAGCAGTGCCAGGGAAGCTCATGGAGCAGATTATCTTGGGCGTCGTCATGCAGCACTTGCAGGGCAAGCAGGCGATCAGGCCTAGTCAGCATGGGTTTATGAAGGGTAGGTCCTGCTTGACAAGCCTGATCTCCTTCTATGACAAGGTGACACGCTTAGTGGATGAGGGAAAGGCTGTGGATGTGGTCTACCTTGACTTCAGTAAGGCATTTGACACCGTTCCCCACAGCATTCTCCTCAGGAAACTGGCTGCCCATGGCTTGGACTGGCGCACGCTTCGTTGGGTTCAGAGCTGGCTGGATGGCCGGGCCCAGAGAGCTATGGTGAATGGAGTCAAATCCAGTTGGAGGCCGGTCACTCGTGGAGTCCGCCAGGGCTCGGTACTGGGACCAGTCCTCTTTAACATCTTAATTGATGATCTGGATGAGGGGATCGAGTGCACCCTCAGTAAGTTTGCAGACGACACCAAGTTAGGTGCGTGTGTCGACCTGCTCGAGGGAAGGAAGGCTCTGCAGGAAGATCTGGACAGGCTGGACGGATGGGCCAAGGCCAACGGTATGAAGTTCAACAAGGCCAGGTGCCGGGTTCTGCACCTGGGGCAAAACAACCCGAAGCAGAGCTACAGGCTGGGAGATGTGTGGATAGAAAGCTGCCTGTCAGAGAAGGACCTGGGAGTTTTGGTTGACAGTCAGCTGAATATGAGCCAGCAGTGTGCTCAGGTGGCCAAGAAGACCAACAGCATCCTGGCTTGCATAAGAAACAGCGTGGCCAGCAGGTCCAGGGATGCGATTGTCCCCCTGTACTCCGCTCTGGTGAGACCGCACCTCGAGTACTGTGTTCAGTTTGGGGCCCCTCACTATAAGAAGGACATGGAGGTGCCTGAGCGAGTCCAGAGAAGGGCAATGAAGCTGGTGAAGGGTCTGGAGAACAAGTCTTATGAGGAGCGGCTGAGGGAGCTGGAACTGTTTAGCCTGGAGAAGAGGAGGCTCAGGGGTGACCTTATCGCACTCTACAGGTACCTGAAAGGAGGCTGTAGCGAGGTGGGGATGGGTCTGTTCTCCCACGTGCCTGGTGACAGGATGAGGGGGTATGGGCTAAAGTTGTGCCGGGGAAGGTTTAGGTTGGATATTAGGAAAAACTTCTTTACTGAATGGGTTGTTAGTCACTGGAATAGGCTGCCCAGGGAAGTGGTTGAGTCACCATCCCTGGAGGTCTTTAAAAGATGTTTAGATGTAGAGCTTAGGGATATGGTTTAGTGGAAGATTTGTTAGTGTTAGGTCAGAGGTTGGACTCGGTGATCTTGTAGGTCTCTTCCAACCTAGACTTTTCTGTGATTTCTGTAAGATCTGGATTATCTTTCAGCAATCATCAGAAACATCTCTTCCTCTTCTTGTTCTTTCAGCAGCATGTTTAACCCATCTATCAGCTGCCATTGAGTCAGTGAATGATGAATTCATGAATAGAATGATGAAAATGATGCAGTTGTAAGAGGGGTTATGAATCACCTTTCAAAAAATGTATTTTGTTTGCATTACACTTCACTAACGTTGCTGTTTTCGTGTATGTGAATGTGTGTAATAAATGATAGTTCTGCAGTTTGATTGTAGAATATTGAGGAAACAGATTGTGTATTTTAAGTCAAGCTGCAAAGTAGGACAATACTTAGTCAAAGAAATGGGAATGTCTCAAGGTTCATCAATGCTTCTTATTCACCATTGAAAATGCTATCATACTACTTTTGAAATACTGTCAGACTTGAAAATGATTTCTTTTGATTGTCTGTGATCAATGTCTATGATTGTGTTGTGACCAGAAAGAAAATGGTATATACTAGCCATATGGCTGTTGTTCCTAACTATGAAGCCTATTTCCTGGAACGGGCAGAATCTGAAATAAACAAGTGTATTTTAATCAGTTAACAGAAATATCAATTTTAATGCATGACCTCCTAAGAAAAGCTATTTGGGACTGTTTATGTTTGGTTCAATTACTGTATTCCACATAGGGCTGACATTTTCAATGGAGATATGGAATGAAGTAGGCTCCTGAGGCCAAGCCATAACTGACTGACCGGGAGTAGAGGATCAACAAATTTCAGTGAAGATTTGTACCAGAAAATCCATTCTTGTTTATTTGTTTGCTTGTTTGTTTGTTTTCTTATAGTTCAAAAATGTTGGGGAAAACTGTTTAGTCACAAGTGGCTTATGGTAGAGGCTGTAAAAACCGACAAATATTCAAGTTAAATGAGACCAGTAAAAGTTATGGGTCACAGTAAAGGTGACACTAAAGTAATTGTTCAGAGAAACATGCAGTTGAATTGATCTGATAATGGATCGATCCGATTATTAATAGAACTGAATATTTCTTGTATAATACAATGTCATGTGAGAAGTTTGTTATTGTCTTGTTTATGTAATGTCAATACAATCACTATCTAAAATGTTTACATTTAAAAAACAAGCCTGATTTACAGAATGTGTGAATTACAATGGTGCCATATGAAACTGTATGTAATGTATGCTTGAGGGCAATAATAAGACATAGTAGAAATGAATAAATTCATCTTTTGGTCTCCTAACCCAAGCAATGAAACAAACTTAAGTTATCAATTTCTAGTGAGAAAAGATCTATCTTTTCTTTTCTATGTACTAGTGGAATGATGTATCTCTTATTCATGCTATTGTACTCAAAAAATGTGTAATTTAAGTCAAGAATTTTGTTTTGTTCCAAAAAAAAAAAAAAGTGTGCTAATTCAGATTTTTTTAAAATAAAAATTTCATACATTTAAGATTTAAGTGACTTTATTTTTCATTACATATCTTCTCATTCTTAATAGAAGCAGAAATAAAAATAAGAAGGAAAGTTTTGCAGTGGTATAGATATATGCCTTTAATTATTATTCAGAATTGATACTTTGTCTTAGTTACAATGCAGAATAAACAACCACTTTCCACAGTGCTTTTAAAAAGCTGCATAAAAGAAACTAACTTAAAAGATTTTCTTGATTGCATCAAAAACATAACATCAGTTTTTTAGGATTTCCAGATTATTCGTTAATATAACTTCACAAATTTAAATGATTTCAAATTTAAAACATTTCAGCTGTGTTGCTGGATGATGAATATTTTAGTTCAAATCACTCTTTATTGTCATAACATTTAAAAAGCAATCACACTATAAATCCAAGTGTAAATTCCTTCCTCAGTTAAAGTAAAATTACTGAAGTATAGAGCAATTTTGGAATTTGCTAGAGCAAAATAATTTCTGATGTAAAAAAAAAAAAAAACCACAGTGAGTAAGAAAACATGTATTTCAATGTCCTGGAGACATATCTTTTTTTTTTTTTGTAGTTTGTTTTTTTTCTTTACAAGATGAAAAAAATCAGCTTAACATGTAAAGATACATTAAAAGTCTTCTTTCTGCATTTCTCTTTCTCAATAATTGGGTCAGCTGCAAGGAGAAAGAGGAACACCTGACTTCATTAAAACATCCTTCTCTTTTTCTATTGCATTTTCTTTAATGATATATTTTATTTCATTTTATTTCATTTTACATTCTACTACCAATTTATTTGTGTATATATCCAGAATGTTTTCACAACGTAAAGCCTAAAGAAAATAGACAGGACTGAGGTGAATAAGAACCAGAAGTTTCTTCCAGTACAATGAAAAAGATCTGTGCTAAACTCTCAAAACAAGGTGAGTAATCAGGACTGCACTAATTTAGGGAACGGCTGGCATGTTAACATAAGAATGCCATTTCAATCAGGTTATTGCCTGTAGCTCTTCATGTCCAACACTTGCTACTCAACATTTTGAATTACATTTGTCTGGAAAACTATGCCACAGTTCCAGTGAACACACAGAGTAAGAGGATAGGGAAATATTTTCTCATTTCCCAACATAAAGTATAATTCTTTTGAAATAATTGAAATTCTTTCAAAATTTCAAATTGAAAGAAAATTTGAAATTCTTTACTTTTTGTGTTATACATTCTGCTCTATGTCCACTCTTTGCCTTTACAAGACACTGCTAGTATTGAATTATGAGGATGCGGGAGAGCGACCTTCTGATTTCAGGAAATCTTTAGGAAATTCTCTCCGCATTATGTTGTCATGCTTTTTTTTCTGGTTATGTTTGTTTGTTTGTTTATTTTTTTCAGATTGCTGCATTGATATTGCATCTCCAGGCTTCAGTGCTTTCTGAGTAGAAACTGTAAACTACACCTTTTGTCATTGCATTAGACATCCTGGCCATAAATATATATGTTTTTTAATATTGCAGTAAATGGTCTCTGCTTGAAGTCCCTCTGACAGTAAGATTTTTATAGCTTTGGTTATGTCTTGTATCTTTTCATCCTACCTGACTCAATCAATACAAGATACTAAACAGAAAGCTACCTTTAAAGATTCTGGATAATATGGATTATAGCCTACAGATCTTAAAAAAATCAAGAAGAAAAAAATCTTCTCAGGGACTGATTTTATTTATTTATTTATTTATTTTACTAGAACTTTTATAAAACCTTAAATACCAAAAAACTCCTCAGTTTAAACTGCATGTAAATATTGTACTTTCCAAACTTTCCAATTCTGACTTGTGAGGGAAAAGCTACTAAGAGAATAAAATACAAAAAAGAATATAAAAAAATATATAAAGAATATATAATAAATATATAAGTATAAATATATAATAAAAGAGTATATAAAGAATATTTAAAAAGAATATAAAAAAATAAAAGATTAAAAAAAATAAAAAAAAAAGAAAAAAGTTGTTGAAATAATTCAAAATACATTTACAGGAAACAACAAATGCTTATTTTATAAGGCTGATGTTATGGAGCCTCTTATGAAATATTTTGATTTTTTTCAATAATGTATTTCTAGTGCTTTCCATTAATATATTTTTTTGCTTGTCTTTGAAAACTATACTGAATGGAAATGATTGCTCATCACTTTCTTCCCCTGTAACATAAAAAATGGGTTTAGCCTGCAATAATGATAATGATGAAGAGATCAACCTGCATGTAATTTCCAAACTCTGTGGAATTTCTTTGGAAGAACATACACTTAAGCTCAAAAACATTGAATTGTACAATAACAGATTATTATTATTATTATTAATAATAATAATAATAATAATAATAGTAAAGTAAACAAGGAAAAAAGGAGAAAAAAAAAAAAAAAAAAAGAGGTCATAGTATGCCCTATAGCTGCAGCATTGTGTAAATGCACATGAACTATTAGATTAACTTGTGTGAGCAGTCAGAGTGGTCTGGCAGCAGCAGCACAAATTTCAATACAGCCTGAAAAATCTTTGAGGACACTAAAAATATATATATTAATGTTCAGCATCTGGTGAGCTAGCCCATTTAAAACTGGTGTAGAAATAGATGTACTACTCTGCAGCCTAGGTATTAACTTTTGAGAACTGGGCAAGAACATTCGTGGGTAATAAGAAAACCAAAAAAAGAATAACATAAGGTTATTGTGAAATCACTGTCTTCAAGAACAGATTTGTGGAACAAATAACAGATTTTTAGTAGATATTCAAAACCAGTGAACACAGATCTAATTGCTGGCAATGACTGACAGTTGCACAGAAAATTAAGAAATACTTTGAGTTTCACAGCTTTAGGTAGTCTATATAGGCATATGAGTACGTAAGTACTATCAGAAACCAAATTATGAAAGTTGATTAAAATCTGAAATTGAATCTGGTTATAATTAATCTTTCTAGAGCTGTAAAAATAGTCATATATTATCCATTAAAATAAGTGAAAAGGAGTTTAATGGCTTAAATTGGGGTTTAAAATTTTCATTAGTGCCCATATCTATTCCAGTGGAGGAGATGATAACCTCAATTGATACAGCTCTAGAAGATTTACCAAAGTATCAGGAAAGCTTAATGAGACTACAGGCAGTCAAAGAGAAAAACTCCCAATTGACACAATATAATATAAAGCAAAGTTAAATATTTTTAAGAATCTAGTTCTCAATAGACTAAAATGTTGCAGGACAGTTTAATCATATAAACGGCTGTATTTTTTAAAGGTATACCAAATAATAAAAGTGTAGAAACTGTAAGTGTGTTAGAAATGTTAGGATTCAATATAAACTTTTAAGAGAACAGCATTTATTGGTATTAAATATGAATGTATTACGGCAGGAGATAAACAATGAACAAATTACCATTCCAAAACTGCAGTACAATGATAATACTCTGTGCTATGAAACACTGTGCGATAGTGAATAAAACTGAACTGAACACAAGTCCTTCCAGTGCTGATGTTGGGCTGAGTTGTTAGGACTCTTTCTATTGACATTATAAGGTTCTGAAAAGTATTTGGAAATATGGTGTTTGTAGCTTCTATTAGCTTAAGTAGAGTTATGGTTACTATATGCAGGTCCTCCTACCTGACTTTAAACCATCTTAATACTAATCCCCCCCCCCGGTTTTTTTTTTCACTTTCTCAGTGTTCAACATAGCTGGACAGACATCCCTAGAATGTAATTTTTTCCCATTCTAAGGCAATTGAAATTGATCAAGGACTGCATCTGCATGAATTTGTTGATGTGAACCTGTAGTGAGGCTTGGACGTAAGCCCTCTACTCAGTTCTGCTTCTTGTGCCTTGGCTCTGTTTGCAGAGCAGTTTGTTGAACACAAGCTTGACATTTTTCTGAAAGGTTTTTTAAAAAAAGCCTCCACCCTGGGAACATTCAAAGGCACTCCTACACTTCCTGGGGGCAAGGGGTTCAGACAAATGACTCATCTTGCAGATAAATTCAAGATATGTGTGTAACACAGACATGAGCCATGGGGATTTGTTCCAGGCTAAATTTAATCTGAAGAAGAATCTCTAAATTTCATATATATATATATGAAATATATGGGCCTAAGCACTGAGTCCTTTCTTTCACTACTGCACCAAATTTCTTCCTGATATAGACATAGACACAGAAGATTTGTTGAGGCTTTAGCTAGATGAGATATAGCTCCTAAGATTAACTCTTAAACAGTTGGCCCATACAGAAAGAAATTCCACACTAATGTGGAAAAGGTAGAATGTTTTGCTAAAACATTAATATCCATATCTAAATTCAGAGCAATACTGGGAAAGGAGTGAAAGGAAAAATTGGGAAAGGTTACATGTAGATCACTGGGAAAGAATTAAGGATACTCATGTTATGTAGTATACTATATATTTAAAAGAGGTGAATTAGCCAGTATTTGAGATTTACAGAAATGCACACTGGTTATGATTAGTGTTATTACTTTCATTCCAATATTTCATAATTATGAAAAGCTGAAAGGTTTCACAATACCTTTAAATTTTTATTGGCCTTAAGGTAAGCTGATCAAAAAAATATTATTGTTTCACATTAAAAAATTAAAAAGAATTAACGTGATATACCTCTTTTTTTTTTTTTTAAATTCTTTTTAAAATTTTTTAAATTTTTTAAAAACTAAAATGATTTTTTTTTTTTTTAGCCTTTTTTTTTTTTTTTTTTTTTTTTTTTCTTAGTGTTTATGTTGCTGTCCTTTTCTTGCTATATAAATCCTGTGTAAAAGCTCTTACTGTTTGGATAAACACAGGGTTACTTTTTGTTAAGGCGTATTCAGTGGAGCCAGCTGATTTGAGATAGGAGACAGACAGCTTAGAAAATATTTTAATAAACTTTTCTAGAAGAAACAATGATGAGACAAAATGATGAAAATAGTTGCTTTATACTTTTCTCATATTACATTTCTGTTTAAAATTACAGAATGAATGTAGTATATCCAAATAAATAATAAGATACATGCTTGAATTGGACACATGTAAGACAACACTTTTTCATCTGTATGTGTATTAATAGACAGACAGTATGTTCCAGCAGTATTAAAATATGCACTGTTTAAACATGTTTTTAAATTATAAAATACATTAAAAAATACATGTTTAGATCCTCAGGATACTTATATTTCAACATTTTGAATTTTATCTCACTTAGAGTCATCTTTATTCCACATTTTATGCAGCCAAAAAAAATGAACAAAAAATGGGAAAATAATCTGATAACCTACATCTACTCTCTCTCCGTTTTTTTGTTTTTTTTTTTGTTTTTTTTTTTTTTTTTAATTTATATTACTTTATTTATTTTTATTATATTACACTCTTCAGGTATTTGTCCAGACGTAGTTTTTAAATTTAAATCAGAAGTGATTCCTTATCTTTATATGGCAATCTAGTAACTACAATCACTATTGCCATGGTTGAACAAGACACTTTACCATGTGCCTTATTTTTAGTATTCAAAAAGTGTCATTGACAAAAATCAAACTGTTAGGCTTAACTTTATGCATGTGTTTAAGTGCCTTGTCAACATGGACTTCATGACAAGAAATCCTGCCAAATCAAACAAAAGCAAAATACAGCCTGACTTACATCATTTAAAATATTTATTGAAATTGACAATGGACTTTCCTGAAAGCATGATACACCATGACTAATAGTTTCTAAAATTTTTTTTGATGTACAGATATGGTAAAAATACCACTGTCAAACTTAAATGAAAATGGTTGCTGATTATTGTAGTCAAACTAGGGCTAAATTAAGCATTTCAAATGAACTCAGTGAATAACTAACTTGATTTTAGCATATAATCACAAAATAATTTCGGTAGTCATCTGCTAAACCTAAAATGTGTAATCAAATTTTAAGTATGTGTGAGTATACTTGGGAATCTATATCAGGCTAGTAAAAAATCATGCCAACTGATTGCTGTGATAGAAAGGAATATTTAGAGTTCATAATCAAAGAAGGAATAAGTAGAACAAGGATTAAAGGAATATTTTATTACATTTCTAATACTCTCAATTAGTGAAAACTGTCTTTATGACTTAGATCATAACTTCACAAGGAAAAAGTTCCTGAGATCCATTTTTACTAGCCTGAATATCACATTTCTGAATATTTGTAGTAGATATCTGTGATTTTAGTATCTTCTCTAAGTCCACAACTTTATAAGGGGTTTTGTTCCTGAAGAAGTTAATGAAAAGTTAACCAACCTCTCCGGCTATTCTTTTAAAATTTGGAGGTCTGATTTGGACTGGTGACTGAAATGTATATTTTTGGTTAAAAATTTCCTGCAATTCAATATCCTAAATAAATAAATCTGGATAACTAAACAATGCTACTGAATAATATACAAAGGGTCTCAATTGTTTGCCATTGACAGCAGTTTGGCCATGCAATAGTAATTCATTCAGTTTACATTCATCTTCTGTTAGTTTGAATCCAGAACTTGGCAGAAAACTGAGGAAAAAAAAAAAGGAAAAAAAAAAAATTAGCTGATTGGTGCAATCAGCTAATCAGCTTTTGTAAGGAGAAATAGGGGAAATAAAATTGAGTGAAACAGAACATTCAGACAATAGTCAGAGTATTTTCTGGAAGATTATTTGTTGAACAAGCATGTATTTGTTGGACGGGCAACAGATGAGAAAAATGATTGTGAAGGATAAAGAGGTTGGGTAAGAGAATGAGATTGTTGGACATGTGATGCAGGAATAGATGGTAGAGTAGCTGAGAGATGAAATAGGAGGCTGACAGCCCCGCTTGCCCCTTTTCAGTCATGGCAGCCCTACTGTTGTTGAAGCTCTTTTGCTTGGTGATGGATTTCCAGGGCCTTGCTCCTGAGGTCCCTTTTTAACAGGGTACCGTTTGGAACTGATTTGTGTGAAGTTAAGTATTATTTATTAAAAGATATTGGCAGCAGCCTGACAGACATTGCCTTCTAAACTGCATTTGAGGAAAACACACAGCTCCTACAGCTCTCAGTTTTACCCGTGTAGGAGAGACTTAGTCACAGCACCAGGAATGGGCTTTGTTTTGTTTCTTCCCCAGAAATCCTAGAGTTGCTGCAGCCACTCCAGAAAAATAATCTCAGGATATCCCAGTAAAAACTGGAATAGGATATTCGGCTATTTGCAATCTGCACTTTGCTCTTAGTATACTTCTCTTGTATTCCTTCAGTGAGATTCAGATGTGTTGCCATAGAAAAAATACTCTGACGCAAACTTATAGTAGGTAAACAACTGGGTGGCAACTCTCCCGGGAGTGTCCTCCTGCAGCCTAAGTGCAAGATGTATCCAGCTGTTAGTGGTAAATAAAAAAGTGGATAAACTGATTTATTTGATGTTCCACAAGGGATACTTTTTTTTTTTTTTTTTCATGAATGAAATACAGAAAGTTGCTGTTATACTTTTGCTTTTGACTATATTATTAGCACAAGTGGATGACAGGGGGAACCAAGACTAGAGGGCAACAGATTTAGTGAAGGACTGTAGAAAAAGGGAGATCATTAAGATGGAAGCAGGGCAATCATACCACAAATACCAATTAAATAATCAATAAACCTCTCAATGGGGAAAGTGCAAACAGAGGCAGGAATTTGATTTGGTAGGAGAATAGAACAGTGATAAAGACCAAGAAAAGACATTAAAAAGAAAGCAGTAGATGAAGTTGTGCTGGTCAGAGCAGGACAGTAAATTTGTTGCTTTGATCACAAGTCTGTTGAACCTAATGCTGCAGAGATCCCTAGACCACACACAATCTACTGAAAATGACTTTTTGGTTTGCTCATGCTTTAAAGTTATTGGCCTGGACTCATCTTGCCCAATCTTTAGCCACCACCAATATTACCCATTAAACCATGTTCCGAAGTTCCACATCCAACCTTTCTTTAAACAGCCCCAGGAACAGCAACTTCACCACCCCCCCCTGGCAACCCATTCCAATGCCTAACTACTCTTTCTGAGAAGAAATTTCTCCAAATTTCCAGCTTGAACCTCCTCTTGTGCAACTTGAGGCCATTCCTTCTTGTTCTGATGGACAAGAAATGGGGCTGTAGATAACAGAACTAGTAATGAAAGTCTCAGGTTCTTCAAGAACATGGGCTGAATCTGAGTCATAATATCTACAGATGTTGCCTTTATTTATGTCTTTGTCTAGCTGAGATGTGTTTTGAGAAGAATTCAGTCTTCATTCACATAGTTATCTGGAATATCTGAAGGTCTTCAACATGAGCCTTACTACTTGCACATTTACTGTGTCAAAGTCAGCAGGGGGTAATTATTCCTGCTGTAGTCTTGCCAGAACATGAAGGCTAGCTCCACTTCATGTTGAAACAGAGACAACCAGCAGTCTAGACTTCATTTGACACTAGTCCTCTTATCCATGGAAATAAACAGATAAATGTATCATTAAAGTTATGATCACACAGAACTTTCTACAGATCAGGATATACACAAATACTATAGCAAATCATTTTCTGATGGAAGACTTTTCAATCAATAGAAACTCCATGACTGACTCAATCAGCCTGTTTTATCTCTTCTATCCAATAGACATGGTGATCATTCATGGGTCTCCTGTTTATTAGTCCAGTTCACGTTTGTAAAACCTTCAGTAGCTTTTGATACAAAAAAGGTAGAATCTAAGCTCCAGATAATGTTATTTTCACCAAAGATTTGCTAAACAAGCAAAGCATAAAATTAATTACATTTTAATTAAATTTCTGAAGTTAATTATTGTACAGAGACACTGATGATATAGCGTGTGGGGGGCTCTAGATAACAGATTACAGCACTTTGCAATGAAATGGAAACTTGAGAGGATTTTAATTGTCTTAAAACTAGGGAAAACCTAACTTCTGTAAGTAAACTAATCAACTGTAGTCAATTTCTTTATAGTATCACTGTGTTCAAACTGCAAAATTTCATATTGCTGTGATTTCCCAATATTTGTCGTAACACTAAAAAATGGTATAAATTTCACAGTCCTCTAATGTACAGAGTTTTGATGCTCAACCAGCAGGAATCATTTATTTCTTATTATTTTGAATCATCTGTAGCCTTAACAAGGAAAGTTGGTTGCTCTTGTCAAGAGCTAATCAGTAAACAGCTATCAGCTGAATATTTTTTAAAAATAAAAATAATGAATAAAAAATACATCTGTATATTAAAAAAAAAAAAAAAAAAAAAAAAAAAAGATAAGGGCAGCTTTGTTATTTTAAATACAGGTCTCATCACAGACTAAAATAGCAGTAAAAAGATTTCAGTAAGGTATAATGATAACAAGTGAAAATTTTCTTCTTTTACTTTTTAAATGTATCTTAAATCTAGATTCTGCTTTCAGTACACTTCTGTTCTTGTTCACTTCTTTTTGACTTTATCTTTATATATATATATGCATTTAAATGTATAAGTATAACAACAAAAATAACTATAACCGGTGGCAACAGCTGCATCAAAGTAATGTATATATTTCACTGTTCCTGCTATTTTCCAGCTTAGCTCCTTTTAGGATTATTCTAGCTCCTTCTCCAGTTTGTGGCTGTATTTCACTTTCTTCAGTTTGGATACATCTCTAGTTATTTTTTGATCATTCCTCCTATTATGTATTTTGAACTATATTTTTCTATAGCATCAAAATCTAAAATGCCTGGGTTTCATGCTCTCCCTGGTACTCTAAGATCTTTTTGGAATCCTAATGAGATCCCATATGGTGACAAAAATAACCAAATTGATTGTAACCTAATATGCTAGCCTAAGCTGTTGTCATTATGTATTGTACCACATTAACAGCAACACCAGTCATGTGGGTACAGATAGCTTATAAAATTACATTATTTACTTCACAACAGAAATGGCCCCACAAATTTATCTGTGAATAACAGACACAGAAATACATGTGCTTATCTGCCTTGAACTTGTGTTGATTAACTTAGCTCTTCTCTCTGAGATATAAGCTTGATTTGAAAGCTGCTCTTAAGCATTTGAGCACATAGAATTGCTGATTTTTCAAGATATACAGCAATGTACAGAACTTGCCAGCTGTAAAAAAGAAGACAAGCATTCAACAAGACATTTTCTATAGGACTTTAAATAAGTGTTTTATTAAAGCATTTGTGGCCATCATAAGGAAATATAATAAATTATTCATCAAATATTTAAATTAATGTCATTATCTCATTTGATCATGAGAAAGATGGATTCTCCAAGGAAGACATACCAGTAAAGACCTAGACTATTTAAGATAAGTAGAGTTACAGGCAATTTTTAAATACAAATTTTAAAACCTCCAGAAAGTCAGAATAAAATATAGGTTAGTGTAAGAAGTGTGATGATTAAAAAATAAATAAAAAATAAAAATCTAGTGGGGAGTGAAAATTCTCCAACATATTTTAATGGAAACTGAAATAAGATCTATATGACTAATGTCTGCAGATGAGGATTTTATAAAAATCAAGGATTTTTCAGGAGAAAATAATAATTTAAAATATGTAAAGATAATTGAATGTTTAGAGTGTGGAATTTTGGGAATATTTCTTAGTTATTGTTTAATTAAAATGAGCCAGTGTTCATATTTTTTCCAGTTATATTAATTGGCAGAGGCAGTACTGCCTGTCAATAACACATATTTATGAAAAGCGAAAGTTAGGGATTGGGGGACTGAGTTATGGATGTCTGCATATAATTTTGATAAAGCCAGTAAAAATATAATTTGGAGATTACTCAACAGGTATTGCCTCTATCATCAAGACTTTAAATACTCTAACAGGTAGAATTTTTGTTTCTGAAGTCTTCACTGATATGAGATGGTGTTGCATTAAATCTACAGATATTCTGTGCTTATATCTTCAAATATCATATAGAGAAAATATGTCAGTAACGTGGTAGTATGATCATTAAAGATTGCTACCTGTCTCAGTTTCTTTCAGGTCTACTTTGAGAATAGTCTTACCTGCTGGTTAAACAAACTACTCTGGGGTTGGGAGTAGATGGAGGAGGCAAAATGTGAGGGAAAGAATATAAAAGTGGAAAGGAATATCACAGTCCCTTAGTACTGAAGAAATAGGAAGGTTTAGATTTTTAGTGAACTTCATAATATAATGAAAGAACGCAGCATTAACTGTGTGGCTTGAAACATTTTTCAGGACACAGAGAATTAATAAAGTGAGTACACTCTTGGCTGGAGAGTGGTTAACAAGAACTGTTGTGGAATTATATGCTATGATTTTTCTTCCTGGCTTTTAAGAAGAAAACTGAAGGTTTTTTCTTGCTTCTGTCTTGTGAAGAACTTAGCAACATTTTACACATATAAGGAAACATAGTCCATGTTGACCTTTAGGAGTTGCACAAGCACATGTGTACGATTACCCACTTAGCCACTAAAGTGTGAATTTAAATAATTTACAAGTTATGGATTTTTACTTTGCTCACCAGCACCTGCAGACATAAATTAAAACATTTCTCAAATGAATTATTAAGATTAATGTCCCATTCTTATAATTACAGTCTCCTCATTCTTAGACTTGCTGGTTTTTTGGCCAGACTGTTACATTTCATGGAATGTATGGACCTGAATAAATTTTCTCTTTCAAGTCTCTTGTTTCAATCTGAGGAGAGTTCTCTGAAGTTTAAATTCAACAAAACTGACAGAGGAAAGGGCTAAGGATAAGAAGGAAGAGTGGTTTTGTACATTTACATAGAACTTAATGGAGTTTAAAACACCAAAAGAGTTCTATAAAAAAATAAATAAAATTTCTGTAGCATCCACTATAAAACTTGCAGAACTCAATAGAGAGTGCCGTGTTTTACACAGCCTCAGTTTTAACCATATCATAGAATTCTGTTCTGATATCACAGTGAGCTACTAAAAGTTATAAAACTGGTTTATAAACTCGAGAAAAAGAAACTCAGATTATCATGTTCCAGGCTCTACAGAGTACTTTGTCATTGGGGTTCAAAAATGTATTTTTTTTTTCCTGTTATATTGTTGTATTTTGGTCACATAGAAGTTATCTGAGACACAGCTAACAAAAGCTGTTGTACCTGCTGTATTTAATAGATGGTTACCCAGGGGAACAAATAAGCAGAGTAGTAAAAGGTTTAAAAACAGTAGATGAAGTGAGTAATTGTGAGGGAAGGACCACAAGGCTATAGTGGAGATTCAGTTGACTGGATTCTACATCACCCATAGATAAACTGGAAATACATCAAAACTGAAATGGTTTGCTAAATTAAACCTTCAGGAACTCATGATATAAAACAACAACAACAACAACAACAACAACAGAAAAAAAAAAAAAAAAGGAAAAGAAAAAAGAATACATGTCAGTAAAATTTGTAATTATCACAGTTATCATCTACAGTTATCTTTTTGTTACGTATCTTGGGATCAGTACTTCATAAATTTAGTTTTAAAAATAAGGTTAAAAAAGGGCAGAATCTCTGTTTTTATAAAGACAGCCATGTTAAAGATTGGCAAATGTGGTGCAGAATACCGTGGCTGATACATTTCTATTGCTTTGTCTTGTATTTCATGTCTTGAAGAATCTCTCCATTCTTGACTGTGAATAGAAACAAGATACAGACCTATTACATTCTGAACCTTGTGTCTTGCATCTTTTTTTTCTGCAAAGTAGGAAATGGAGCTTAGGAATATGTGATATACAATGGGAAATGGCAAATGATACTCAGCATAGAGTACAACTTACTTTATATTTTGCAGACTCTTGTCATCTCTTTTTCAGGTTGTTAATTGATGCTGTGTTTCTTTTGGTCCCTGCTTCTCTGTGTATGAATTACTTTGGCTTTGGTATAAACCTCATCACAGACAGACCTATTAAGCTTGTTTTATGTCTATTTCATCAGCTGGTGATTGTTCAAAACATACACACTGCAAGACAATCTCTACTATGGAGAACTTGCAATGTCTCATATTGTTGAAATAGGACAAGATATGCTACAGGGACACAGATTTTTTTAAAAAATAAAAATCTACATGGACAAATGCAGGAATTCATTTGCTCACTCTGTCTATGCTCTGAGTAAGATGTATGTGAGATGTGCCAGACAGAACCATGCTGACTCTGCTAGCAATGTTAGCAATGCCCTATGACCTTACTGATATACTGCATCTCTCAAAAGATTGCTACAAATACTCTATTCTACTTCAAAACTGCATATATCTCTCCAGTTTTGCCATCCAGGACGAAGCACCAGGTGATGCAAGAAGACAGATTTTCTAGTATAGTTTATTTAATACTGATATGGTGACAGGTTTTGAAACAAGAATAGATGTGCCTTTCCTCATCCCATACACCTTAGATATACAGTGCATTTTACATTTATAAAGAAGGATTAATTTTTGGCTGGTCATATGTCAACAGAAGAATGCTGATGGAATAGTAGGCTCAGTAAATAACTTTCAGTGATAAAAACCAGTTACTTCATCTGGAGTCTTAGGTAAGTAAGGTCCGTGGTGTAGTGGACTATGACAGACGACACTAGAGCCTGATTCTTCTAGAACATTTGTCAAGGCATGGAAGTTCTTGCATATTTTACACTGTCATCTACAGGTTTTTGAAACACAGACAGTTCACAAAAAGTCTACAGTTCTTTATTAAAAAAAAAAAAAAAAAAGAGAGAGAGAGAGAGAAATAATTTATTAAAATTTATTTGAAAAGTAATAAAGAGATTAATTTATTTAATAGTTTATATTGTTCAGTAAAGTGTTATGTCTCTTAAGCGATGCACAGAAAAATGAAGGAACATGACTTAAATTTACAAAGCATATTTCACCACTATGAAATTTACAGTTAAATTAGGTACATTTCAAATTTAATGATGAAAGAGGTCTGATAACAAAGTTAGAGAAAAATGGTGTGAAAAATTACAGTTAGGTTGTAAAAAATTATGTAAACTGCTAAAGATACAAGGACTGGAATAGGAAGGCCAGACTTAGCTTCCATTTTTCTGGGCTTAGACCAAAAAAGTTTATACCACTTCCCAAATCTCTAGATTAATTTTAAAGTTTCATTTTAAAGTGAAGATATTCAAGAACGCTCTGGAAAATTCTCTCCTTCCTGACATACACTGGCAGAAATGCCAAATATTGGAACTTGAAGCTTCTGCACAAATTTGGAGCTAAAAAGTGAGTGGACTTCTTAGCCCTTTACTCAGAAGCAGACCATTAATGTTACTAGCTTTTGGGGTCTGCATTAGCTGTGCTAACTTACAAAGTTAATATTTTTCCTTTTCACATCTTTTCCATTTGTATTGTGATGTAAAACTACTTTATCAAAAGCAGTTTTGCAAAATCAATCAATAAATGCTCAAACGTCTGGGGGGGGGCTGACACTGACTACTAAAAATAATGGTAAAATTTCACTTAATTGAGATATACTTTAATAGATTTCTATCTCTCTCTCTCTCCAAGTCCTTTAATACTCTACAAAATTCCAGTAAAAGTTTGCTTATAATAGCATCAAGGGATATTTTTTGTCTTTGTTTTAAATTTCAAAACTGGAAATGTTTTGTTGTCTAAAAAAGGTTTGAATAATGCAAGAAGTGTTCTACACACAGCATGTCAACTGATTTCTATTTTTTAGTGGAAAAACAAACTTTCATTTTCTTAGGCTAGAATATTCTGTGGTGAGATAAATGTGAATATTTGATTAGTTGGATAAAATATATATATATATATTTTTCTTGGGAAACTGTCACTGCAAATCTTAAAAGGTTTCCTTATTATTTCTGGGTTTAGTCAATTGTAAAATATTACCAATATTACACACATTCTGGTTTATCATTCATACGCATGCTGCTTTATAATAAGAGTGGAAGAAAGGTTGTACATACTAAGGATTCTATATTTCAGATTCAATAAAAGAGTAAAATATGTTGGTTGTTTGAAAATTCAAAGTACATCTCCTACCAGCTTAATGATGCCTCATGGATTCAGTCTGAAAAGTATAAAATCAAATCTCAGACTTTTTTTTTAATTGTCACCTCAAAAATTGTCTAAAATGCTTAAACAGAAACATTAAAGCTGAATGGGTATACCAACATTTCCATATAATAACTAGCATCACTATAGCAGAGGCTTCTTTTTGCTTACTCGAGTAGCTTCAGAGATGTTAATGGTGTTACGCTGATAGGTAAAGAAGGCAGAACTGTGTAATTAATTTTATTTCCAGCTGTTGAGATTTCAGACTATAATTCTAAGCCCTCTAAGCAAACCTCTTCCTTTTCTTTATTTCTTTCCAAGCAAATTGATCAGAGGTGCTTTGGGGATTGGCTGTGTGCCCAGTTTCCACAAACACCAAAGACTCCTGCACACTGAGTTAATTAAAATTGACTGCTTGTCTTAGGCAGAAGAAACAGTCTAAATTCTGTCTTGTTCTAAAAAAAATATTTAACAATTTCGATAAGCAAAATACCTTGCTACTAAGCTAGGGAATAAAAATAATGTATTGCTTTGTCTTGAAAAAACAGATCATATTTTTATTTTGCTTTCACTTCTACTTCAAATGTTTTTTTGTTGTTGTTGTTGTTGTTGTTGTTTTATGTTTTTGGTTTTGTTTTCTCTACTCTGCTGCACTGAATTGTAAATTGTTATATCTGTGTATCCTAAGGACAAGAAGACGTATCAAACGAAGGATACAGGCAGATTTTACAGACTGAAGTTCTAAATGACAATAATAATAAATTGTCTTATCTTACAGGTGTTTAAACCTCACAGTTATCTCCTCTTGTGACTGAAATTTCTCCAGTGCCTACTGTGATTTTCTCACTTGAGCATACCCAAACTGCTACAAATTGCGCAGCAGAAATTGTATACCAAGAGCAGCCAAGTACCAAAGGTCTCCAAAGTCATTCAATATGCATTTTCTGAGAACAACTTAATGACATTGACAGTAGAGCTCTCAATGAACTAAAAACATGATCAAGATTTATGGCATTCATACACTCAGGTTCAGTGCTCTCCTCAGGTTACAGGGTTAAAATTCACCTTCTTGTAGATGTTTTCTTTCATTTCTAGAGTATATCATTGGCTGAGGCTGGGAAGGGGAAGCACTCCCTACTGCTTCTTCTGCTACTCTACAGGAAACATGTGATTCATAGGAATATAGGGAAAGAGGCAAAAGCAGAAATTGGTGGGGAGTGAGAAGGTAAGTACTAGAAAGAACGTTATGCTATAATTCAGCAGTTATAGTGTTCATAAATTCTGTCTTTACTTCAAGAGGCCCTTTTATACTTTTTAGTCATCTGTCTACTAGGGAAAAAAAGATGAACAGACTCCACAAGGAGCCCATAACTGCCTATTTCCTTGATGAGTGGTTGCCCCACAAGGTTATAGAGTCAAGTGGTGGGTGTTTCTAATGGGTCTTGATCTCTATTTTGTATAGTTGTGAATCTTTATGTAGCAGACAGAGAAGGTTGCTGAACAAAAGTGGCCTATAATTTGTTTGAGCATTCTTCAGGGAAAAAGTGGCATTAGTTTGGTGGTAGATGACATTGTATCATGGTTTTACTTTGAAAGAAAAGGCTTTGGCTTTTGAAAGGACCTATCTTAGGAAAGGGTTCCAGCCTCTGGATCTGAAGTGAGCAGAACCATCTCCTTATATATCTAATTTCCCATCCACTCCTTAGGGTATCCTATTGATTTGCTATGTGTGACTTCCTCAGCACACTAGCTGTTCTGGGCCCGTCTGAGCATTTAGCATCTCCCAGGGGCTGCAACAGATGTCCTCAAATCAATATATGTCCACAAAATAATTTTTAAAAGTATAGCATATTTTCTTATGACAAATAATTAGATGTAAAAAAGACTTTTTTTTTTTTTTTTTTTTTTTTTTTTTTTTCCTAAATCAATACATTTGTCTACTAACTGACATTACTACTCTATCCACATAATTGCAGTAGGGAGGAAATATGTCAAATCTTATTCAAAGAAGCAGCACAGTATTAATTTTACCTCTTAGAATGACCTGTAGATAGAAGAATTAATCAATCCAGGTAGGGTATTCACAATCCAGGGCATGGAAGTAATTGATTAGACTAACGTTAGCCTAGCAATGTTAAACTCTCTAGTGCTCTTTTGAGACGTTGGTTTACAGGCCTTAGGAATGAATCTCACAGGAGAACCTAAGAACCAGGTTCCCATGTGCAGTGGATCTCTTCTACTCAGTATTAAAAGCAGGCTTAATCTGAACAAATTAGGCCCCTAGTACAGGAAATACGCTTTATTCACACTTATGCTTTTCTGGGGATCAGATTTCATTGTGTCTGTACTCCAGAACCTGTAACTCTTGCCAAGCTGATAATGACTCAAGCAGGGTAAAGCTGGCTATCAGTATGTGCTCTCACAGATGAGGAGTTATTATAGAGGTGTGATTTCCTATCAGTTTGGACTTGGATTGGATGGATTTTCTTCCTCTTTTCTTCACTCCTTAACTTCTATACATTAGTGGTCATTGTCGTCTTGTTTGTCTTTGTTAGTAATGTGGCTTCTCAGGTTTCACTTTTATTCATTGGCGTCAAATGGAGATTTGAATTGTTGCACATGGAAAATATATTTGCTAAATGTGTTGTTGCTTCGACTTTGGTGCCAAGCCACAGCAGAAGAGCAGGTAGAGGTCAAGCTTTTATAGGTACATTCTAGGGTAATATATCTGACTGAAGTTTCTACTTTGCATGTGCTATAAGCAAGTCCAGACAAATACAAGATGAAGACCCTATCTTGTTTGCTTTTTTTGTACATATCTTTGTGTATACATGTGATACCCTGGGATTTATGGCTTCTTGAGGATAACTTAGAATATCTTCAGACTTCTTAACCATTCATGTAAAGATATGCATTTGGTCTGGATCATCCCAACCAGTCCAGCTAGAATAAACTCCCTTGAAGAACATTAGTTTTAAGAATACCCATTTTACCATTATATTTTGATATCTTTATATTCAAGCAGTGAATGAGTTAAACTCTTCACAAGGTGATGAAACATCCTAAAAACAATTTTGTATACATATCATACAGAAAAGTCACGGTATTAGACCTGGTTTATGGATAGCAAAGTGAAAGTAAGAGAAAAAGTTTTGGCTCTTCCATTATAAATGCCTTCTTTTCAAAGTGCTGTGTTTAAACAAAGTTTTAAGTAGCATCTCATAAAAGTAAAATATTTGCAGCTCACCATTTACCTGAAAATATAGCTACAAAAACAGAAAAAGAAGAAATCCTATTTCAAGGAAGAAGCAAATTAAGGGTTGAGACAGGGTGGAGAGAAAGAGGGAAAAAATAATTTTAGGAGGGATTCTGGGAGTATTGTATGCACAGTGTTATGTAGAATTATTACCTGCAGAGATTTATGTTCTTTGATGACTGGTATATACTTTCTTAAAAAGAGCAATATACATAGGCTAACCATCACACAACACTACTGTTTAGAAGGGTAATGGAGGAAATAGAATCGGTAGTAGACAAAAAGTTAAAGCGTATGTTGCGTGTTAAGGAATTTGTTATAAACAATTCCTTTGGATGTAACCAACAAGTAGATGTTGCTACAAAGGAAATTTCTTATTTGAGGAATTTTTGAATGGAGAGACAAAAGAAACATGAGGAAAAATGCTCATGGCAAATGCTTGTGTATGCCATGTGCTTCACCATCTTTTCAATGTGAGATTATTGTTCTCCTTTCTCACTGAAACTAAGAGATAAAATACTATGTGCATTGGACTGATAATATTTACTGAAATCAGTTAAGTAAACAACATTTTAAAGGAAAGAAAAATGATATTTTTGAGCAATTTTAATTTTGTTTAGCATTGGCAGCAAGAAATTATATATATATATATATTTTTTTTTCTTTCTCATTTTTAACTGTACCTGTAATGCACCATGATAGCTACTGTAGCTATCAGTATTAATTTGTCCTGGCCTGTACTGCTCTTGTTACCTCATATAAAGCTCATTTAAAACTAACTTAGGTATGTCGATGAACTGTGAAACACATGCTTTTTTTGTTTGTTTGTTTGTTAAGTCATTACTGTACTTTGATTTGTAAACTATTTTTCTCCTCTTAATTGTTTTCCCTTTAGATAACTTTTATCAATAGGTTCATGTGAACAAATGATGATTTTTAAGCATTTCTAGAATGTAATTTTAAATTGGTACACATTTTTATACCCTTTAAATTTAGATCTGGTCTGAGCCTTAAGGTGACTGAAGTCTGAAAGGGATCAGAAGTCAGACAAAGAGCAATACAATGAAAAATGAAACTGAAACCTTTAGTAAGAAAATTTGCTTGATCCACCCAACTGCACTGATTCATTCTAAAATTAAAGTGATCCAAACTACTGTTTCTTTTATTTATACTGTGTTGAGTTTTGTGTAATTTAGAATCACTGAATGAAAGACAGATACAACTAACAGAAACATATTTAATATGGTATCAGTTACAGAGAAAAAACTAACATCTCTGCAAAATTTGATTCTTCAGCAGAATTTATTTACAGTCTTCAAAGTGATGCTGTCACTGTTAAAGGCCAAGTGCAAGCCAAGTGATCAAGTTTCACTGAAGTGCTCAAAGAACTGTAAAGGAGGAATAGCTTGAAAGTGGGAATATTAAGTGAGAAACCTGGTACAGCAGCAAGACAGCTATCACAACTTCAAGATAAAAATTTTTTCTTGAGAAGAGAATGTAATTTGTTCTTAACAAATAAATAAATAAATAAATAAATAAATAAAATCTTCATTTTCAGGTTTCAGTTTCTTATAAGAGGTAGCAAAATTGCTAACACACTAAAACTAATATGATGAAAACAATAGGTGCACCTCTTCTTAATTCTATTTTTCCTTTTCCAGTTTAGCCATTATTATATTTTTCATTTTCCAGTTAAGCTTAATACATACACACTATTACTGCATACTATTATTCTCTTTTTTTCTTCTTCATTATTATATTTTCTTTGCTTTTGTATATCTTGGAGGTGATGTAGGACTCGTCAGTCAAGCTATGTGTTTTAAATGTCAGTTTATAAGTTCTGAACATTGAAGAAGGAAGTCAGACAAATGATTATTGGACTTGGACAATCTTAGAAGTTGAGTAGAAGCAAGAAAACATATAGAAAGTTTCATGAAAATTCTTCTGACCTTAAATCACTGAATCTGTTTTCTCTACAGTTGGCTTGAAATTCCGATTTCAGCATGGTCTAAAAAACAAGACAATTTTGAAGTTTTCAGCCTTTTTAAATATTATATAAGCTTAAGTTTTTTAACAAGAGAGGTACAGGCATTCTTTCATACTTGTTAAATGTCTTTACTTAATGGACATTTGGGACGGATAAAGAAAACATTTGTTCATGAAATCAGTTTGGTATATGAATTACACCTACCCCCTGGGGACATAAATAAGTAAATGAGACAGTACACCTACCCCCTGGGGACATAAATAAGTAAATGAGACCATTAAAATATTCCTCACCTTTTTTTTTTTTTTTTTCTTCTATTTTATAACTGCAGAAGTTAGACATACATTGGAACTTTTGCCCTCCATGAGGTGCCCACCTATGCACGTTTTTCTGTTTTTCCCAAATGCTTGCTCTAGTTCTGCATGTGAGACATTTTATAACACTCCAAGTGTTTGTCTTTGGGTGGAGGTTTGTATGAGCTAGTCTTTTGAGGGAAGCATGTCCAAGAAGTTCAAAAGAAGGTTTCTTCTATTAGATATCCAGAGAAAGTATTAAACCATAAAGTTCCTACAAGACAGACAGTCAATGCTATGCCCAAGAATCTGTCTCAGTTAAGCTAAAGATGCTGGCGTCAAGGCTGATTCTTCAGTCCTGCTCAGTCTACTGCATACATTTTCCTTTTAACAATAATAAAGAGTAGGGGAGATCTAAGGGATAGTTATCTTTAGATCTGAAGTCGGCAATTGGGAAATTATTAGAAATACGATGTTACTGCCATGCCCTTTGTTGTTCAAAACCATGAAGACAGAGACCGACTTCTTTTCATACCAAAAATAATAAAAGATTCCCATTTTACTTCAACATCTTGATGGATTCACCCATTTTTTAAATAGTGCCTTTAAGCATTGGAGTTCTTTGCCTAATTTTCCTCACTTAGGACAATGTAAAATGCATATTTTCCCACTTCCTACAAAAACATCTTACTCTCAGATAATAGTTTTTACGAGGTTTTTGGAAAAAGTTGATGGTAAGGAAATGTTTTGGGAAGAAAAACCTCTATTTTCCTTTTGAAGTTTTACTAAGACATAAATAACTAACTAAATAAATAAATAAACAATAAAAGAAAATTTTATAACTGCAAACCAGGAAGGTTCTTAACTGTGACTGTTAAAGAGAAATTGGGTTTGAGATGACAGGTAGGCATGAACAGCATTTACACTTAGACTAATAATGTATCTCAATTTTAGAACTGAATATTGGCAGAACATAAGCTATATTGTCACTTTCTCATCAAATAGCTTATAAGGGTGGACTTGAAGGCATTTTAGAGAATTTCAGTGTTTCTGCATTGCTCTGGACAATAAAAGGAAAAGAGGCTTCTTTGGTCTCTGTCTTCAGAGCAAGCCACAGTGTTTCAGTTTACTAGGATTCCAATCCCATTAGGACACATTCAACGAGTCCTGAGATTTTTTTATTATTATTTTTTATTTTTAAGGCAAATTTTATGCAGCCACATCTAACTCTTGCATCTCCCCTAATTTTTCATGCTGATTGGAAGGTCACTAACATGGAAAAATCTTAACAGAAGAAATGTAGTTCAACTGCCTGGACCTTATTGGTGATCTAGGAACCTTTGTACATTGTCTTTATCCATAGTATGTATAATTTTCAGGCTGATCACTCTTGGTATTGCCTAGTTATTTGTTCCAGATCACACCATTCTCTTTAGAGCCTTAGTCTTACTCACATTGAAGCCATTCACCACTCATTTCTTTCTGCCTGTTTTCTCTCCTATTTGACTGACCTTTCTTCCCTCACTGATATTTCTTTAACAATAATACACTTGAAAAAGTAAGGGTTAGACAAAATTCAGTCAGAAAAATGGAAATCCAACAAGAAGATTGTTGATATTATTGCCAAGATATTATTCACTATTCTCTTTTCAAAGTTCTCCTCTTGGTCCCCAAAATACTGTGAAACTTCAGAGATTCCTCTCAAATTCTCCTGCAATTAAAAACTATAAATAAGTGATAATTAAAAATATTAATGTTATTTTCTTCATAGCAGTGAAGGCAGGTCCTAGAGTGCATTTAATCTATGATTATTGTCATAAATTCTTGGATCTGAATCACATCCTGAGATCACAGTTACCCAGAGAGGTTGTGGATGTTCTGTCCCTGCAGGTGTTCAAGACCAGGTTTGATGAGGCCCCAAGCAACCTGATCTAGTGGGTGGCATCCCTGCCTATGGCAGGGTGTTTGGAACTAGATGATCTTTGATGTCTCTTCCAACCCAAGCCATTCTATGATTCTGTGATCATGCACAATTTCTGTTGTGCTTCTTTCCCACTCTAGAGGTTAAAATGGAAGCCCACTACATTACAATACATTGCAGGAAAAAAAAGAAAAAAAAAAAAGAAAAAAAAAAAAGAAAACATTTTTCATGCTTTTTTTTTTTTTTTAATTACAACATAATTCAGAAATTTATTTTTTCTTTATGTATTTAATTTGCTATTTTTTCTTTCCAAAATAGAACAGCTAAACTCAGAGAGAGAACCTTAAATTCTTCTTCTCACACTACTTCATGAATTTGAAGTAAGTCTAAGTTGAATGAGTGAGTGGGAATAATAAAAAAAGCAATTGTTCCCTCTTTATTTACGAGTAACAAATCCCACTTTTTTATATTCTCTTTTACGGTCAGTGACAGAGCTAGGGCAAACATAAAAAGGAATTCCTGGATCATTACTTGACGCCATGATAGTCAATGAAATAAGAATAATATGGTGCCTGGAGAAAAATGTTAGATTTTTCCTTGTAGTGAAAATAAATACCTCGATCCCAAACAGTAGACTAATGTGCTGGCTTATTATATGACTGTGGTGTTTTCATACCACAAAAATTAGGATTGGTATATCTAGAAAGGAACTAAAGGAGAACATGAAAGAGCTTTGTGTTGTTGTCCAATGAATTAGTATGCTGCAGGTGAAATCAAATTAAAGTTAGAAAATGCCCCCCAAATACCCCATTTTCACATTGTTAGAGGCAAATAACCATTTTCATTGTATAGGATTTAAGGGTCCCATTACAGCTGGTGTTCATTACAGCTGGTGCTGATTTGTCTCATGATTACATTTCGTTTTTGAGAATGTTTCCTCTTACTTTGTTGTTAGAAGAATAAATAGAGAAGTTTTATCTTTCCTCTGGAGATCTGTCTCTTGCATAGCACAATTTACCATTTACAACAAGGGCTTAAGATGATTTTCAAGAGGAAATAATGGGATTTTTTAACCTTGCCACAGTGTAAAAGGGTGTTAAATGGAAATTCTGAGCTGTTGAATAAGGTGATATCAACTGTATAAGTGGGAAATCTGGACACGAGGTTTGGGGAACAGGGATGTAAAGCTTCAAAACTTTGCAAAAGAATGAAAAAACATTGGAGAAATAATTAATGTTTTTAACAATAAGGTAATGAATGGCAATGAATTAATTTATGTTGTATTTGTTGAAGAGGCACCCTACAGCAGGAACAAAGCTAATAGAATCCAGCTCCTTGTTGTATGAGAGACTCAGCTTATAGACTTGGCTGCATTCAGGTTGGTCTTGGATGACAGGAGATAAAATTTCAAAATAGGAAAAACTTCTGTCCTTCTCACTAACTTTGGTACTTACTGAGAGGAAAACACCTCAAGGTATCATAACAATTTTCACTATTAGTGTTCAGAATCTATTACTGAGAACAGTTACGGGCTAGTTCTGTATACGCTAAACACAGAATAATAATGTCTGTAGAGGGCAAATAAAAGCTTAATACAGTAACACCGTGTCCTGACTGGGTCCTAGTTCTCTTAAATGCTGAATGATACAAGGTAAAGTAATTTTTATCAGAAGAACTAGTAATTTTTCTGCAGAAGTGGAAAGAGGGTGAGGGGGTAAAACAGTACATCTTATATGCATTAAAATAACTCGGAAAAGTTAATCTTTTTGACAATGTTTAAGAACGTTATAGGAAGAATTGTGATCACATTAGTTTATGATGGCATTCATTCTTTCTTTTACAAATGAATATATTCAAGTCCTCAAATAAACCAGTTTCATGATTCAATAATGCTTTCACAATTTTCTTTTTGTACCATTGGTCCTACTTTCACATATTGAGAAACTTTACCAAATGTGGCTTGAGGAAAATAACACACAGACTTCTATAATGTCTCTGTGTTACTGTGACCTTCCATTAAGCTGTCACCAGTTTGAAGAATATAAGCTAACGTTTAAGAGGATGACAAGAGATTTCAAGGGTAAGACCAGGAAATATCATAGCATTGGTGATTTCTTGCAGGGATAGTATGCAAGTCTCCATCTTTGATGTTCTTCCAAAAGAAAACTCATTATTTCTTAAATAGAGACTTTTTCTGCAACTTGGAACTGAGACCTAAGGGCCTTTCTGATTCATCGCTGTCATGAATTCTACTATGACATCTATCACGTTATGAAGTTTTTACGAAGTTTTTTTCTGACAAGAAAATCCATGTGCAAGTAATTCTGCTCAGGTGCCATTAAGGGTTAGGATCTATAAAGGGCTATAGATGAATTGTTGAGGAGCGTTGGTAGGTCTCAAAAGTGGATTTGGAGCTGAAATTTTTGAACTAGTTAGTCCCTACCTCACAAAGAAAGATTGTGCACCAGTGGTTGATCTCAAGCATGTTCCAGAGCTAGAAACTGTCAAATCTTGAATCTGTTAACATTCGCCAGGCTTGTAATGATAATTACTTTAATTACAACTGAAGAAACCATTATTATGATTTCTCTTTTTTTTTTTTTAACAATATACATTCTGAGTTTGTTTGTTTGTTTGTTTCCTCTCCATTTTCCTCTCCCATCTCTTCTTCCCATTCTTCCTCAGCTTCCTCTATAGTTAGAAGGGTATTGTGTATTAGCAGTACTGCTATAAGTCTGATAAAATATGTGAAGAGGTTGTGTAAGGAAAACATGATATTATAGGCACTGAAAATATTTGGTAACTTCTTTGTAAACTCTTCCCATAACAAGTATTATTTTATCTCTTTCTCTCTTTTATCTCTTTTTTTTTTTTTTTTTTTTTTTTTTTTCTTAATCAATCTGTGATTCTGCCACTGCAGATGTAATCTTATAGTTTAAAAACTTTCCTTGCAGGACCCGTTTCATCTCCTTCCACCACAAAAGTAATGACACATTTCAAGGATTTTTGCAGTTATTGCTACTTCAGAGCTTCCCATGATTTTTTTCCAAAACCTCCTTTTTGGTAAATCTTATTAATTTTAATAAAATATTTTTTCAGTGTCTATTTTTGTGATGTTTTAGTTAAATTTGTAAATATTTAACTATGTTTTTCTTCACATGCCCTGGCTTCTTCTACAGCAGCCAGAGAAAAACGGTATGTTCTAAGTATCTTCATTCTGACAACAGATCAAAATTTTATATTCCTGCCCAATAGGTATCTCTCAAGGACTAATTTCACCTCTTCTATAAATGAAAACATAACATTCCGTCTTTGACCTGTCCTAAATAAAAAATGTGTTTCTTATTTTAAACACAGTAGGTCATGAATGTATTCACTCTTCTGCATTTCAGTATTTCCTTCTACTATTTTCCATGGCAGACTCCCATGGTCACATAAAATTTTGTGTGTGGATTATTTATTTATTTTAATAAGGAGAAACTTGCTCTGGTGCCCTTTAACTTACACAGCTACCATACAGGTAACCTACACATGTTTAACAATTTGAATGCTCTTTAATCATCATGATGTCCTGTAAAGCATCAAAATAATGTTCTCCTTTTTCAGATGAAGAAAAAGAGGAAAAAAGCCTCTTACTATATAAATATAACAATCTAACAGATCCAGAATTAAAAAGTAATAATAATAATTTCCCTAAACATTATCTCTGTCTTAAGGCCTCACTCTTCAGCTGTTGATGACTTCCAAAATTTGGAGGACAGAATACCGTAGATCAGTCTGAAATTGTAAAACTTGAACTGTTTAACTATTCATATCTATTCAGTGTAAGCAATTTAAATAAAATCTATTTGAAGGAAGAAATTAATTCATGGGTATTGCTAGTTACAGACATCTTTTAGTATACCCAGTACATGAAAATTCAAGTCTAGGAATGAGGGAGAAGAAGACCACCTACTAGATAATATGGACTATAACAAAACATGCTACCAGTGTCGGAGATGTGACTTAACACTTCAGTGACTGAAGTCCTACTGACTAAGTGAGTTTAGAATATTTCAGTTCCTTGATAACTTCCATTTCACAGAATCACAGAATCACAGAATAGTCTAGGTTGGAATAGACCTACAAGATCACCGAGTCCAACCTCTGACCTAACACTAACAAATCTTCCACTAGATCACATCCCTAAGCTCTACATCTAAACATCTTTTAAAGACCTCCAGGGATGGTGACTCAACCACTTCCCTGGGCAGCCTATTCCAGTGACTAACAACTCGTTCAGTAAAGAAGTTCTTCCTGATATCCAGCCTAAACCTTCCCTGGCGCAACTTTAGCCCATACCCCCTCATCCTGTCACCAGGCACGTGGGAGAACAGACCCATCCCCACCTCGCTACAGCCTCCTTTCAGGTACCTGTAGAGTGCGATAAGGTCACCCCTGAGCCTCCTCTTCTCCAGGCTAAACAGTCTCAGCTCCCTCAGCCGCTCCTCATAAGACTTGTTCTCCAGACCCTTCACCAGCTTCGTTGCCCTTCTCTGGACTCGCTCAAGCACCTCCATATCCTTCTGGTAGCGAGGGGCCCAAAACTGAACACAGTACTAGAGGTGCGGTCTCACCAGAGCTGAGTACAGGGGGACAATCACATCCCTGGACCTGCTGGCCACGCTGTTTCTTATGCAAGCCAGGATGCTGTTGGTCTTCTTGGCCACCTGAGCACACTGCTGGCTCATATTCAGCTGACTGTCAACCAAAACTCCCAGGTCCTTCTCTGACAGGCAGCTTTCTATCCACACATCTCCCAGCCTGTAGCTCTGCTTCGGGTTGTTTTGCCCCAGGTGCAGAACCCGGCACCTGGCCTTGTTGAACTTCATACCGTTGGCCTTGGCCCATCCGTCCAGCCTGTCCAGATCTTCCTGCAGAGCCTTCCTTCCCTCGAGCAGGTCGACACACGCACCTAACTTGGTGTCGTCTGCAAACTTACTGAGGGTGCACTCGATCCCCTCATCCAGATCATCAATTAAGATGTTAAAGAGGACTGGTCCCAGTACCGAGCCCTGACCGGCCTCCAACTGGATTTGACTCCATTCACCATAGCTCTCTGGGCCCGGCCATCCAGCCAGCTCTGAACCCAACGAAGCGTGCGCCAGTCCAAGCCATGGGCAGCCAGTTTCCTGAGGAGAATGCTGTGGGGAACGGTGTCAAATGCCTTACTGAAGTCAAGGTAGACCACATCCACAGCCTTTCCCTCATCCACTAAGCGTGTCACCTTGTCATAGAAGGAGATCAGGTTCGTCAAGCAGGACCTACCCTTCATAAACCCATGCTGACTAGGCCTGATCGCCTGCTTGCCCTGCAAGTGCTGCATGACGATGCCCAAGATAATCTGCTTCATGAGCTTGCCTGGCACTGCTGTTAAACTAACAGGCCTGTAGTTCCCCGGGTCTACCCTCCGGCCCTTCTTGTAGATGGGCGTCATGTTTGCTAGCCGCCAGTCAAGTGGGACCTCCCCCAATAGCCAGGACTGCCGATAAATGATGGAAAGTGGCTTGGCCAGCTCTTCCGCCAGTTCTTGCAGTACCCTCGGGTGGATCCCATCCGGCCCCATCAACTTGCGCAAATCCAAATGCTGTAGCAGGTCGCCAACTACTTGCTCGTGGATTGTGGGGGCCACATTCTGCTCCCCATCCCCTTCCACCAGCTCAGGGTACTGGGCGTCCAGAGAACAACTGGTTTTGCTGCAAAAGACTGGGGCAAAGAAGGTGTTAAGCACCTCAGCTTTTTCCTCATCTCTGGTAACTAAGTTTCCCCCCGCATCCAGTAAAGGATGGAGATTCTCCTTAGTCCTCCTTTTTGTACTGATGTATTTATAAAAACATTTTTTGTTGTCTTTAACAGCAGTAGCCAGATTGAGCTCCAGATGAGCTTTGGCCTTTCTAGTTTTGTCCCTGAACCACCTCGCAACATCCTTGTAGTCCCTTGACTTGTACCTGCTCAGTCTCATCAAGTTCTCTTGAACTTGCTCTTTGCTTACAGTGGGAAGCACTTTGCTCCCCTAGCCCTCATTTTCATGTTTTGGGAAACAGGAGTTGGAAGAAATCTGACTGGCAGTGAAGACTGAGGCAAAGAAGTTATTAAGTACCTCAGCCCTCTCCATATCTGTTGTTACCAGTTCTCCCTTCTTGTTACATATGAAGGTACTAACTCATGAGAAAGTGTTGATAAGCATTGCATATTTCTTCTGTAAACTTGGTTCATTAATTATTTTACTCTATGTTGTAGATGTCCATGATTTAGTCAAATATTCTTCTGTTGAAGATATATTTATTCATGGAAGAAAATTCTTAGATAATGCCTGCAAGACTGACTCCCTTTACATTGTTTAAGCAACGGATTAAATCTCCTTTGAACCAAATAGTAATAAAATAGAAACCAAAGAATATTCAAGGTATTACACATACAGCAGTAGAACTTAGAAGAAGAAGGAAATGAAAAATGGTGTAGACTTTTTTTTTTTTTTTTTTTTTACAGCCAGAGTGGAAGTGGTGGTTTGGAAATAATTCTAATTCTATGAATTAGAGACAATTTCACTGTAGGGCAAAAAATGCCATAAGAAACAATTTAATAGGAGCACAGAGGCAGAAGATAAAGAATCTTTTGGCATCCCTTTTAAAAATGAGAATGAGAATAAATCTCACCGTCGAAAAGGAAAATGAAAGAGAATGTAGAAGTGATCAGAGTGATACGGGAACCCCAACATCAATTTTAACTGAGATGCCAGAACCCTAACATTTGATTAGAAATTTTGATCAGAAAGATTGTTGATCAATGCCAGAGGACATGCTAACAGACAATACAGACAATCCTGAGCCAGTGTCTGAGTCCAGACCTTGTCCAACTTGTACTTATTAGTTATATGTAGATTTTGTTTCACAGATTTGTTGATACAGAAAATGCTTAGCATATATCTGGTCTGCAACTGTAAGACAGACAGTCAGTATAAAGAGAGAATAAGAGGGACAGAACAACCATAGAAAATATTTTTTTTTTTTCAAATAAATTGACCAATTTAATTATAATGTACAAACAAACAAACCCACTACCAATGCCCTATTTCCCCAAATAGAACTAGCATTCTTCTTTATATCAGTCTTTTACATTTTTTATTTTTCTTTGTCCATTTCCAATGCACTCTAGAGTTTGTCCTTCCTTCATTCTTCCAAATCCCATGTAAGTTTTAAATCCTTACTGTTATCACCCACATACCATATTGAAATAGGTTTAAATATGATTTGCCTTAAGCTTCAAACCTAACACTCAGCATTATGTAGTTGAGTAATTACTGGCTCGTATGCTCAAAGATATATTTATCTGAAAAATTCAAGTCTTGGGGGAAAGCAAACTTGAACTGTTTGACATTGGTCAATAGGCTCTAATTGCCTGGGTATGCTGGCAGTCATCCACTGAATCAGTCACAATGTCCTGTGGACCCAGTTTGAATCCTGTGTTGAGATTATACATATTGTATTATTTGGATTCAGCTTTGGTTTGGGGAATACTGTTTCCAATTTATGCAAGTTTTAATTCTGTTTTCACAGCTGTTGACTAGCTGTGTCCCTACCACTTTTACCTTGAGAAATATATCATTTTCTATTTCCTTTTGATGCTTTTATTTGTTGGTTAGGAATAGGTTTAGAATTCTTTGCCAACTCTACATTCTAAGCCTTACTCTAAATCCTTCTATAGGTCTTCTGAGAAACCGGTGTGGAGCCTATTAAGACATTTTAGGACCACATCAATCCCTCTTCCAATACAACATGTTTTTTGTTGTGGTGGTTGTTGTTTGCTTGTTTGTTTTTTGTTTGTTTGTTTGTTTTTTCCTGTTCTTTAGCCTCCGTGTTATTCATCCCCCGTTTAAATACCTTCTTACTTAGTCATGGTGGAACAAGATTTATAGATGTTGAATCAAGACTTTGAAATGAAATCTAGTAGAAATCCATTAATATGCAAGTGGGGGACAGTAAATAAATGCAATTTTCTGGAGACAGGCTTCCTACTAAAGATGCTACCGTTAAAGTAGTGCAGTCAAGACTGACTTGTAAAGGTGTAGCTTCTCTTCTGAAATATTCAAAACAACAACAACAAAAAATAACCTGTGTGTGTCACTTTTTATTCTTATGCAATGGTTTGACTCTTGCCTAAGTGTATATATATATATGTATATATATATATATATATGAATATATGGACTTGATTCATAGGAAATGAATTACTACTGAGATTAAGATAGTGGGATTGTTTTGAGGAGTAGTTCTGACAGTAAATAAACTCAGTTCTGGTGCTGGAAAAATTATTGGAGAAAAACTGTTCCTGTTATCAGTAATCAGTTTGTTTAGGCTGATATTTACTGTGATGTTTATAGAGGTGCGTTTAATATTGGAGAGGAAAGGAGTAAAAAAGGGCCCAGTAGGACATACAAATAGGCTCTGTTAAATCTGAGAGAGTTGAAATTCTGGATGTACAATTTAACAGCGATCCCGAAACATCTGTAAAGACATCATCATTATTCAGACTTTTTAATAGACTTTATCCAGGTGTTTTGGGTCCCCAACAATGCAGAAATAATAATATTTGTACACAGATTGAAACGCTGGTTGAAAGAATTCCACAATGTTGCTCTGTAGAGATTTCCTTTAGAGAGGTGATTGTACAGATGTAATCAAAACAAACCATACCATTTTCATTTTACATTGCTGAAAACTGAAGTAATGGGAGAGGTGAAATATGACCATGAATGCATCAGATTTGCAATCACTCACTCACTTCAGGGCTGTTATCTGTAAAAAATATATACCTACTGCTTATGGGGTACATTGGCAAAAGCAAGATTAACTATTACAAACTGGTTAGGATAAAAATAAATAAATAGGGAAGAACCAAACTTGAGCATTCTTTTCATGGGCAATAGAACCATTGCTTGCTCCTGTCAATTTCTGCTGTATTTTCCTCTGTTATTCCAGTTACATTTTCCATCTAAATCCATCTTGTCAATTCCACCACACACTTCCCAAGGCCATGTCTTAAGCCCTAATCACCTTATATATTTCTATTTTCTCCCCATGTCTCTACCTACTCCTTTGGTCTGTACCCTGACCAAAAGAAATCATATTGAAGAGACACAGATGATATAGATTGGCTTGAAGGTTCACTAGAATGGTCACTCCACAATAACTTCTGAGTTCTCCCCATCTCTGCCCCCACCACAGGAAATGAAGACACCCTCCTGCTCCTAGCCAGCTACCATTTTTCAGGAAACCTATAAGTATTTACTATCTTTGTAAAGATAGGACACTGTTCAATGGCCTGGCTGAACAGAGAGTTGTGGCTTGAGCTTAGGAGAAAAAAGAGGGTTTATAATCTTTGGAAAAGAGGGCGGGCCACTCAAGGGGACTACAAGGATGTTGCAAGGTGGTGCAGGGACAAAATTAGAAAAAAAGCCACAATTCTGAGTGACGTCATGAATTAAATATCACAGAAGATTTCTTTCTTTTTTTTTTTTTTTTTCTTCTATCTCTCCGCTGTTTATCTTTAATTGAGAAAATGTCAACACATTGCAAATTCTAACTCCTGTTTAATTAATTATACCCTTAGAAGTGACAGTATGTCTGGTATTTACCTAGACTGACTCTACAGCTGGTCCATCAATTTGCTTCTAAATTCTTTGGTGCTGCAAAGTGCAAAAGCAAGCTGAAAAGATACAAGTGGTAATGTAAAAATCAGATGCCCATGGGTATATTATTGTGCTAATGTCCAGGAGTGCATCTGTGCATTTCCCAATGAAAGGCAGGCAGCTGAACACTTTGCACTTAGTTGAATGTACATCTACTTACCGGAATGATGAACTAATGATTCAGATTCAGCCCTAGGTGCCTGAAAATTCTCTGGGAACCTTGTGTGAGATGCCCCTGATTTTCAAGTAACTCATGGCTGAAAGAATAAGGTGTGCTTTGCACCCTAAGCAAAAAGTAATTTGAGAACATGGAGGTACAAAATAGTGTAAGTGCTGAAAACATGAATGATCAGTGAGCCATGCTTTGAAGAATACCCTTTAAAGTCTTCTTTCAAGTAAATTTCTGTTTAAAGAACATCTTAGAGAGAAATATTATTTTATAAAACTACCTAGTGGCATTTTTTTTTTGCATTGGGGAAACTTTTGTCAACTTAATAGGCTTTTAAATTTGAAAAGATTTAAAACAGAAAACCAACCAACCAAACAAACAAACAAAAAAAGCCTTTCATATATCCAGTGTCTTTTCTTTCATTTTTTGTCTCATTGCAATTTGTAGTTGTTCCCCCTATCATAGAATCATAGAATCATTAAGGGTGGATAAGACCTCCAAGACCATCTGGTCCAACCATCCCCCCACGACCAATGTCACCCACTAAACCATGTCCCTAAGCACCATGTCCAACCTTTCCTTAAACAACACCAGGGATGGTGGGGACGCACCACCTCCCTGAGCAACCCCATCCAATGCCTGACTACTCTTTTTGAGGAAAAAATAAATAAAATAAATGTAATTTCCAACCTATAGCTTCCCTGTCTCAACGTGAGGCCATTCCCTCTCATACAGTTCCTTTCAGGTATTTATAGAGAGCAAAAAGGTCTCCCCTGAGTCTCCTCCAGACTAAACAACCCCAGTTCCCTCAGCCGCTCCTCATAAGACTTGTGTTCCAGACCCTTCAGCAGCTTTGTAACTCTTCTCTGGACATGTTCCAGGGCCTCAATGTTCTTCTTGCAGTGAGGGGCCCAAAACTGAACACAGTAGTCAAGGTGCAGCCTCACCAGAGCAGAATACAGGGGGACAATCACCTCCCTGGTCCTGCTGGCTACACTGTTCCTGATACAAGCCAGGATGCTGTTAGCGTTTGGATCCTCCCCTGTTTTGGTTGTATTTTAACAAAGTGGACACTGGACAAAGAGCAAAGGAGGTGTTAAAGAGCAAGAGCAGGAACAAATGTTTGCTGGACTAGGAGGTCTCTCCTCAGATAACCACAAGTAAAACTATTCATAGCCTCCTTCTTTTGACCAAAAAGAAGTCCTAGACACAGTGGCCAGCTGATCAACACATGCAGCCACACAAACAGAAAAAAAAAAAAAAAGTGAGAAGCAACAGCACCTTTCTTTCTTTGGTTATATGACTAAATGTAAAAGTTATGGGTTTTAAATTCCTCAGACAGAGGAATACTGATTATGCTACAGGCAGAAAAGAACACTGTATTCTCTCAAAGTTAAGTTAAAACAATAATGCTGTAGCCATTACCACTCTATGTAGAAAAACACTATGCTCCCTCTGAAAAGGCACAACAGACTACACTACTCCAGATCCATAGGCAACAGGCAGAAATCAATTGCTCAGCCGTGTTAGGACTGGCACACGGAGAAAAATCTGTCCTCAGTAAAGGCATCTTTCATGGGACTGGTATAAGATGGATGCAAATTCCTATACTCTACCTCTGTACTCTTGCTTCTTGTCAACAGAAAGGCTAATTCATTTATAAAAAATATCTCATAAATAAGTGGAAATTATGTTGTGACCAGCTGACAACTCAAATTGACAATACACAGTGATGCATTGAGGTTTTAGTACTTCAAATGGAAAAATGTATATAATTGCACCATGTTGAGACATTTTTTTTATTTTGCAATATCATCAGTAATGTTGAAAATAATGAATAACTTAGGTAAAATATCTCTATCTATTAGATTTGTCTTTTTTTTTTTTTTTTTTTTTTTTTTTTTTTTAAGCAATAGGGAGAAGACTGAAGTTTAAAGTAGTCATTTCTGCCAAGTCATTACAAAAGATGAAAAATGTTTACCCTTAAAGGTTTAAAGAAAATAGTTAAAGCACATGCCTTTTGCTTGTCTTCTACCAATATTGTACCATGATTCAACATGTTTGGGACTTTAATCTACAAGATCAATGTACGCTCTCATTACTTCTGTCGCCTTTTTGTAACAGCAATGTACTCTGTTTTTCTTCAGAGAATTTGAATTTACTAGTGAAGCAGGCAGAAGCCTGAAAGACACTTCTGGCACACAGACTAGAAAAAAAATGGTATAAAAGACCACACAGCTTTATATGAAAACAATCTTTTAAATAGAGATACAGCAATTTTGGATGCATCGGGATTTATGTGTTTAACTTGATTACCTAAAACTGAGATATGTTTTAGCTGCAAAGAGTTTGTGGATCAGCTAGAAGTGGATAAAATTATTTCAAGTGCACAAATAAGTCCGTATGCAGTAATGGTGTTAGGCACATAGTCAGGGCCAGGAACTAAAGAATAATAATTAAATATATACATTTACCATTTATAATAGTTAATCTCTCTCCTTTTCTCAATATTTATCATTTCAACAGTAAAAATAAAAAATAAAAAAATGGTGAAAATATATCACTTCAGTAGGTACTTGGTATCTTTGAAACAAAGTACACAGTAGTTCTATTTTTGTATATCATCTTTGTCCACAAGTAATGTGATCTTTCTAGATCTCTCTTAGCATAAATGAGCTAATATTATGAGTAGGAACAACTTTTATCATCCCTATTCTGGGCTGGTGCTAGCTTATACAAAGTCCTGTACAAAGATACTAAGGTTCTATTAATTTACATCTTAATAGATAAGAAAAGTAATGGAAAATTGGTACTTATTGACATATGACCTATTATCAAGTTCTATCAAGAATTTGGAACTGCACTCCAATTGCAAGTCAGAGTTCTGTGTCTTTTACATGTGATTATTCTTTCTCCAAAAGTAGTCCAAATCCTCCAACAAAAACAATGAAGATCTCAATACATTGGTATGTGAATCGCACCATTGGGACAGAGTTGTAATGAAAGGGTCTCAGGCATGCTTTCTTGACCAAAATGGATTCATTGAACATCAGCTGTAAGTTCTGTCAATAGCTTTCACAGTTTTATGCCCATCTAAATGGACACTGGATTCAATTTATTTATTTATTTATTTATTTTCCTAAGAGTAGCTCACCAAATATTATATGTTTCTGTATAACTAAAAAAAAAAAAAAAAAAAAAAAAAAAAAGTGTAAATTACTATTGGGATGTTCCAATAGATCTTTTAGGGAGCCTCTATATTCTGAGAAAAAGTGGAGCATCCAAAGACTTGTATTCAAGATCGAAGAGGGGAAGAAAGTTCATGAAACAGAACAAAATTCATCCAGAGGAAATCTTTAGGCTAATTGTGCAGAAGACTCCAATAAAATCTTTTGAGTAATAAGTTTCTAGCATAAGGTATGGTGTCTACCTTTTTTATACTACATTTAGGATTTCCAGGCATACAAGTTTGAGTCAGGCAGTCTATGCTTTAGATAATGATCAATTTCTAATTTACATTATTACCTAGATTATAGAAAGCCCATGAGTACTTGCTTTTCAGCAGGTCCTCAGCATGATATTCTGTTAACAAGTTCTGAATGCCTTGCCAGCACTCTGGATGCATGCAGCCTGAGCCTCTGTTACGCTGAGGGAACACATCCGTATCATTAGTTTTATGATTTTGTTGCTGCTATGTCTTAGGAATACCAATGTACAACAAAAAAGCATAGGCAGATATCGAAGTCTAAATATTTTTGCTTCAAAATAAAAATAACCTTCCTAGGAGTATGAAGAAAAAAAAAAAAAAAAAAGAAAAAAAAGAGGAAAAGAGGAAGTCATAACATCATGTATAAAATACATCTTTCATAAGGAAATTTATTTCCTAAATTATAACAGTTTTAATTTGTTTTCATACGTTAATGTGTTGGGTATTAGGGATATTATTACCTTAAGATTTTTAAAAGTCTTTAACAGATTACATAACAGGGTTATGACATCTGGCTGATCCTTGCTAAACCTGAAAATTAGGTATTTGTTCCACCATTCTATTGGGAAATAAATAAATAAATAAATGGTTATCCCAAATATTTTTCATTTGTCTTTCACCTTGGACATGGTATTTCTATCATCTTTTCCCAGTCTGTAACCCTTGAAATTTATTCTCTTTTAGGTTTACAAAAGGATCCTTGGCTCCTAAGCCTATTGCATACTTACTGTAATGCAACACTATGATGGAGGAACACATCCTTTTAAAATATTGTCTTAAATCTGACTGTCATACTTGAGCATTTTAGCCAACGTATGGATGCACCTGATGTAGTAGAGAGCCATAATCATCTGCTTTACTGTGCTGTAAGCACAGAGACTACACAGCTGTTAACTGTCAGGAAAAAAAAAAAAATGTTAGGAAGAAAAATGTAATTTCAGTAAGGGTTTACATGGGGAAAGTGTAAGTATTATTCTATGCATTACATATTCCTGTGTTGATATGGCCTCTGCATGAACAATTTATTTCCAGAAAGAGAAATAATAGAGAATGGTAGAGCTGATACTGATATTTCTATCAATGTGGAGCTGCTTGTTTTAGTTCATACAGCCTACATCATCCATTACACCATGAGATGAGATGAAAAGAATACTACAGAAGTAATATTCTGCTAGCATTTACTAATCACTTTTATTTATGGCACAACGGAGTGGTTCTGAATCCTCAGGGAGATTTGCCCATTTGTTCAGAACATTTGTTCAGAACAAGGCCCTGGACTTTGAATATTTTCCATCATTCTTATTTGTGGATTAATATGAGATTTATATTAATTTCCTCAGTGAAAGTTTACCATATGTACCATATGGAAAATACAGTTATACTTCTACTTGGCCTCAGCCACCAGAAAGAGTTTTTTTTTTTTTTTTTTTCCCGATTAATTGTAATTGTACACAATGCTTCTAGTCCCGCAGACAACTCAGATAAGTAGCATCTTAACAAGCAAAATCCTAATGCAACAAACAGTATGCTGCAAAAAGCACATGCTTTTCTCTCTTCTCCCAATTCTGGTCCCAAACTGGAAAACCTAAATTGATTTTAGGCTCAGCTATTTCGACACCTTTTCTCTAACTATAATATTCCAGAGCATTACATTCATCAAAAAATCAAGCTCCCCACTTTCCTCCAGCTGCATCATCTGATTTGCAGCTACTCACTTTAAGTTAAACTCCAGAATAAATGTTAGCCTGAATTACCAAAATGTAAGACACAAAGTTTCAGATTTGATTCCAAATAAATTAGACTGCAACAAGTCTTCTATTTATACATCAGAAAAAGGAAATGAAAAAACAAACAAACAAACAAAACCCATGTATTTTGCTTCTCTCTTCACTGGAATAACTTAGACGAGAAATTTCAACATTTAAGCATTCATAACTCTTCTCTCAACTTCAGGATAATCCCATAAGCATATGAATCCCTTTGTGTCTCCATTTCTGCTCTGGGCACAAATTCAGTAGCCTGAGGCTGTAGTTACATGGGCAGCCAAGATCTTCTAATGGATCACAGCTTCCAAAAAGGGGAAGTTTTGCTTTTCTCTTGCTTTGAGAAAGTCTCTTCCACTCTCCCCCTCCCTGTTTGTTTCTAAAATACATAAACAAGGGATTTGTAACTGAATGTATCAGTTCCCAAATAACTGGGAAACTGATGTCCATTCTCCTTTCCTCACATTAAAGAAAGGATTTCCTAGTCTGACATCAGCTGCAAGCCAGTTCATGACTATTCATGTTGGTTGCCATGTGCAAAGTTTCAGCAATGACACTGAGTGGGATCAACTTTATCTAATGTCTCACACTAAATTATATATATCAGAACACTCACTGAAAGAAAAACTTGTGGGTCACAGTGTATTTACTCGTTCAAACTACCTGATAATCCTTTCAGACAAACATAAAGCATAGTTTTTAACCAGGAATATTTGTGTACCAAATATGTACATTAATTCAAAATTGAACCACTGATTTTTCCTCCTGTGTTTAAAAGGTGGATATATATTTAATCTGATGTGGTATTCATCATCATTTAATAGTCTTATTAGTTTATTCTCTCATTTTAATCATTAATGAAGATCATTCTGAGTCCAACAAACATATAATGATTTCATTCTTTATAGAAAAATTTCATTCTTACATGGTTCTTTCACATTTGAATTAAGAATACATAGTTTCTTCATTTTTTTTCCCCAATTTGCTGATATCTCTACTTATGGACTATATGCTTCTACCAATGGAATGAGATAAACTACCTAAAGATTTATAGATTTCTTGTAAATCACCATTCTTTTCTCTCTGAGGGTTCCCTACTATGTCTGCTAGGAAGTTAAGACTCATAAAATGGAGGGGATTGTCTATGTCGTTATTACACATTTCAGTAATTTCTAGCAGATGAAAAAGTGCAGTTGTAAAATATTATATTTTTATAATATACATATATATTTTTTCTTTTAATAGAAGGCAGGGATATGGGTCTACAAGTAAGTGATTTTGTTTTTTTTTTTTTTTTTTTTTTTCTTTTTCAGGGTTTCATCGTACTTTTTTATCATCTTTAAGCTATTATAATTCTAAAGTAGACAAAGAGTTCAGATGGAAAGAAAAATGAGAGGATATATTGACCAAAGCTGCAGCTTGGCTTTAGCAGTTCAGAAAGCTCAGAATGGATCCTATTGCTTTTTTTCTTTCTGTAAGGATTTGATCTGCTAAGTACCTTAATACTGAGTTAAGCCAGATATACAGGTGGGTGTATTCTTTATTCCTCCCGTTGAAGCTGTTCTACTTTGTATAAAATACTTACATAGTCATTCATTAGAGAATAAGAATAGCTCTTAGATGAGTCATAAGACATTCATCTGTCCTGTACTCTTAACCCCTGTGATTGCTTCATCAGGTACTCAGATGAGAATAATGATTGCAGGAAAATCATCATCCAATCCCAGATGACAGCCCAGCTTCACCATTTCAAAATCTCTACTCTTTATTAGCTTCCAGCAGCCGGAGATAACAGGTAGAACCTGTCCCAGACAGGTAAAACTGAGATAGGTAAAAATAATAACCGTATCACCATCACCATTTTTCTGTTCTAAGAACTGAAATTCCTTTTACTTCTCTTGCAATATTATGTAATTCAGAATAACTTTATTCAAGAAGAATGCCCTCTTATTTTCAGGTGCTCTGCTGAGACTCACGGTTACATACCCTTGTCTCATCACCTACTGGAATCCCAGCCACTTTTTTAATGGGAGACTAGGCAACACCCCCTTCCACCTTCCTTCTCACCCTACCCCCAACAGACATCCCAAACAAACTTTGTTCAGGAGCACAAGAAACTCTCTTCCTGGACCTTCTTATATCCAAGTATGTCATACACTGAAAATAATCACAAATGATTACACAATTAATTTGTGAATAATGTGAAAGCTTTAGTGCTCTCCCGAAGTCATTAAGCATAGATAGTCTCAGGACAACTGGCTGCTTGGAAGAAGATGGGGATTTCAAAGTAACTGCAATATTATTTAAACTCTTGATTAATGAAGTTGAACTTTACTGTACTATTCCAATTAGAGCATGCATAGATTTACACATACCTTAATAAAATTTTGCTTATTAATCTTATCACCATCTCTTTCAAAAATTATAACATAGCATACTAGCACATGGTAACCAACCTTGCCCATTAGAAATCACTTCCTTCCAGATTCTTCCCTTTCTTGAATTCTATTCCCCTTTAATTTTGATGAAATACATTAAATTATTCGTTCAGCTTGATGGCAGAACGTGTTCTCTTTTTTATTATTTTTTTCCTTTTTATTTCCCTCCTACATGTTATTCAATAAAAGCAAAAGTGATAGTTTACTTCCAAAGTATAGGAAAAACTTGGATGGTTCAACATCCAACACAAAAATAAAATATAGGATGGATCACTTAGTACACTTTTGTTCAAATTTCAAGGAAAAATATGTTTATTGTCTGTGGTTAGAGAGCTTAATTCTTAATCAATGACTGGAGGAGGTTGAAAAGCAAATAATGTTTTTCCAGTTTAGAAAAAAAGGCAAGACAGAGGCAAGATACAAATTATCAGCAGTTATTCGTGACATGTATGAAGTACATATAGAATCATGGCTTGGCTTGGAAGAGACCTTAAAGATCACCTAGTTGCAACCCATCTGCCATTGGAAGGGACGCCACCCACTAGACCAGGTTGCCCAGGGCCTCATCTAACCAGGTCTCTAACACCTCCAGGGATAGAGCACCCACAGCTTCTCTGGGCGACTTCTTCCAGGGCCTCACCACCCTCTGAGTGAAAAATTTCTTCCTAACATCTAATCTAAATCTCCTCTATTTCAGCTTAAAATCATTCCCCCTTGTTCTTCCCCATTGTTTGCCTGAGCAACAAGCTGCTCTCCGTCTTTTTTACAAGCCCCCTTCAATTATTGAAAATAGTTCAGTACAGCAGTTCAACTCTATGTTCAGGAGTTGGAGAGTGTGCTCTTATGTCAAATGACTGCATAAACTGCAGATCACACACTCTACTGGGTTTTCAGTGTGTCAGACACAGGCTGAGTGGTTAGCAACTGGATCTTTCTTTCAGTCTGGGAAAGCATAATGACAACATTTAGATGACTGTCTGCTTTGTTTAGATGGCAGTGGAGACAGGCAGTATAGATGTCTGTGTCTTCTGGATCAGCTACTGGTGAGTGTTTGCAACTCAGCAAAAGTGGATTTGGATTCCATAGACTAAATGAGATTATATTGTAAAAGAAATAGCCTAGACTCTTCCTTGAATTTCCATGTTAGTGTGGTAGCCCTAGCTCCTTGCAGTTCTCACCTTGTTCTTTAACTTCTGTGACAAGCTACTAGAGAAAATATCCAGCATCACCTCATGTCCTTGAGCACAGAAGTTCTGTAGGGAAAGAAGTATATGATCAATTCCATAGCAACAATATTGCTTCATTAATTGTGTTGTATAAGCCATTTTTATGCAAGTATATCTAGAATTTTAAGTGCCTTATTTTCCAACCATGAAAATGTTTTTTCAGTACAGTTTTGTATGTTGTATTCCTCTCTCTTTAAATAATGAAGCTGAAAAAACAGTTTGTTGTGTGACAGTTTACTGACAGCAATTGACAACTTCTAAGAAACATTACTAAATTATTATTTTATACAGTTCCTTCTGTTATTTCCCTACAATACTAGGATGCTAAATCAAGTCAGAATACAAAACACCTAACTGTTAGACCATGTATCACCCAGGAGCGGATATGATCTAACCTTGGCTAGCGCAGAGAAATAGATGGATTTAATTCTAGGATTATTTGGTTTCATGAACTTGTCTGCCCCAGGAAAATTCCTAAATTACTTATCTTGTGAAACTCTCTTACATGCTGTCTTTGTTTTAATAGGTCATTGATAGGATCATGCATATTTGATAATTTTGAAATGTTTTAATTCTTACATGATAACCACAAAAAAAAAAAAAAAAAAAAAAAAAAGATGCTTCAATTTTTCCATGATACACTAAGAAGATTTCATCAACATAAGTAGTATGATTATGTAATTATGCTCTGTTATACTTGGAGAGGATTTGCTAGAATTTCTGGAAATTTAATTTTTGTTCCCTTAAATACACTTTCAAACACATTATGTTTATAGACTCTTGACACAGACAGATGGAATACTTGGCTGAATAATGTTGAATTATAGGTACTTTTTCCCTTGGAGATGGTAGCGGAAGTTGTGATTAGGCCACAAATGGCTTTCTAGTCTCCCTGAAACTTATAAACAATAATTAAAACTGCTAGCTTTTAGGTACAGCATAGGAACGTAGATCTTCTGTCTATCAGCCCTTCCTGAGACCTTAGATATCACAAACAAAATTTTAAAATATTTGTTTTCCTCTCTAATATGATGGCAAAAAATTTATTCTATATATGTTGGTTTCTCAATTGCCTTCTACATTAGAATTCAATTTAATAGATTTGAAAAAATTGCCTGCTTTGCTTGAAAGATTGTTTCCCTCTGAAGACAGTCTCATTAAGATTAAACACCCTTATTGTCACTCCCAGCTAATATTCCAGTATTACTACCTATGGAATTTTCAGTAAAATAGAAAAGTAAAAATGAGAAATCAAGCCCACTATTTAGCAAGGAGATCTCAGCTACCTAGCATCATATTCCCAGTATCAAAGAGCATTCAGCTATGCACTGAAGTTCAAGAAACAACAAAATCATTGAATGTGTGTCATTCTTCTAAAATCTGATGAGATCACAGTAGTATGTATAATTGACCATAGTGCTTATTTTATCCTGATAATTTCACCTTATGATTAATAAAGATGTTGCAATGCATTTGGTGGACAGAATGTTAGCTACATTGGAAGGTTTTTACTTAAGGCGTACTATGAAATCAGAGTTGGACATCTTTGCTTTGGTTTTAAAACCTTATTTCATGTATATCCAGTCTGCTCCCCTCCCACAATGTTAGGCTGATATATGAAAAACAGAAATATTCTTTTGGATTAAGTTGACAATTCCATGTAAGAGAGGATTAGTGAGGTTAAAGGTTAAAATAATCTATTAAAAAAAAAAAAAAAAAAAAAAAAAAAAAGAAATTAGTGTTAGTCAAGACATATCAGTTCACTTTCAACAAGGGTACATGTGTACCCTTCAACGCTGTTCTGACTTCTGTTAGTAATTAAAGTATCCTTTGGTAGTTTTCTGAATAGATATTGTTGCTGGAAGGCAGCAAAACAAACTGCTGTGTTGTTAGAAGAATTTTATGTATTTATTTTTTTACACATATAAAATGAAAACTCCCACCACAATTTGAAAATTTTCTAGGGATGAAAGACTTTGGATGTTAGGAATGAGGTTCCCAGGCATGGTAGAATGGAAAGTCTGACTGAAAAAAGACAAAAATATACCTATGTAAAAAATGCATGTAAAGACACAATTTGAGAATTCTGAAGTGGAAAGGAGCTTCTCTTCTGAAATACATATATGATGACTGAAGAAGACAGAAACTTCTTTAGTGAAGACAGAGAATATTGAGCAATAGTAAAGGTAGATTCTTTATGTATTTTAGATGTGACCATTCAGTGCATGTCCAATGGACATTTAGAATGGTTTGTATTGAATAAAAATATGTTAATATAAATGCAATTAATAGTTATGGGCACTATTAAAAGTTAGTAAAGCAGGCTTGACATGTATGAATCAAGAACTTAGAACTGCAAAAATTTTTCTGATCTCTTCATATATTTTATGCAAGGTGATGTTTGATCATTAGCACTGCTTACATAGTTTTTGGTGGTTCTTTTTCAATTAGCATTTCAATTAGCATAAAACACATGAATCTGAAATCAAGTATGATGTCTTTTCTCCAGGGTTTCCATTCTGAGGGGTTATTGGAGATGAGTTTGGCATCTCCTATGGATTCTAGGGGTCCTAGTCTCTCTTGGCTTGTCTTATCTCAAGTGTAGGCTCTTCAACTAAAGACTAACTTGAGCCTGTGAGACAAGTATATAGTCTGTAACTAGAGGAATTAGAAGTGATACATCAGTTCTCAGGCCTAGGTTTCTTGGCTGATTTCGACACAGAGACGAAGCATGAACTAAAATCAGTCTATTTTCTGTGATGAGGGAGTCTGTGACTACAAACTAACATAACAAGATAGATATATCCAGAAAGACCTGTTTGAGACCAGTGAACACATTTACTGAACAGTTCTACCTGTTTCACTTATGCTTATTGTAATAAGTTATCCCAGAACTCGTAAATAATAATAATGAGTAAATAAATAAAACAATATTTAGTATTCTAAAATGTTTAATAGAACACCTTTATATTTTCTTGTTATTCTATTTTATATACTAGGTATTTCAAGCGACTTGGGAGGCTACAGCTAGGGATGCTACAGCAGCACTAAGTGCTAGTAAAGCAGGTGTCTTGTACTCAGTCAAAAAAAAGGAGAGCTTCCCAAGTGTAAGGCAATGGCTACAGGTCCTCAAGCACTTATCTCTGTATGCTGTTACTTCCATACATCATAGGCCCTTGTCCTTCAGCTACAAGCTGAGACAGAAATTGCCAGGCAGTCCAAGGAACAAGCTACATTAAGTCTGTGTATGTGCACATAGAAAAACCTGGCATCTACAGATGCACAATTTTTAAATAGGCAGTAGCACTGAAAATTGAGGTATACAAGCACAGAAACGTCAAAGAAAATTTATCTTTATTAATATATAAATTATTCTCCCTGTGTTACCACTACTTGCTGTCGCTGGTTTAGTTTCCTCTCAGTGTATAGAAATACAATTCTGGGTACAAACAGATGGTGAAGAAAAAATTTGAAAGTCTGTTATACTGGAGAGGAAGGCTCTGACCCAACATTCTCATTTATTTTATCCCTTGTGAATAATGGCACTTAACCAGTGTCTGTAATGGCAGGATGTACTGTGAGGTGACAGAGTCTGCTAGATGATGTGGTCATATCAGGGATGATACAGAGCCACTGACTGGTTATGCATACCGGTGAGCTCTTCATCCATCGCCACTGTATTCAGTAATGAGGAGATGCATTGTTTTTACTAAATAAACTCTTTCTTTGTACACACAGCGGAGCTGCACTATTTTAGTAGTGGGTAGATTGATCTTTTACCTCCACAACACATACTGGTTTGTGACACCACTGGATTCTTTAGAAACAAAAAGGATATTATGCTCTTTCAAGAGATCATTTTAAATCCAATATTTTCCCTTACACTATTCTGTTCTTTTGGAAACTTTATCCTTTGATTTAGTTGGATAAAATTTTAATTTTCTTTTGTCACAACAATATTTCAGTATTGTCGTAGATTTAATACATATTTACAATTTCTTTTTTTTTTTTTTCTTTTTTTTTTTTTTTTTTTTTTTTTCTATTCATGTTCTCCTCTACCTATGCAGTTGTCCTCATCAGATGCTGCTTAAAGGATGTTACTGAGTTTAGATTTATTACTGATGTAATGAATATATATTTTTTGGTCAATAAAATACCAAACCACATACATGGCAACTTTCTGAAAGCAAAATACAAAATAAAGTCTGACTGTTGAGTCAGTGCCTCAGATTTCAGAAAGATTGACAAATAAGTGATGTAAACATGAATACTGTAGATAATAAGAGTTTGATGGACTGATATACAAATAAGTGGTCTGGGGGGCTTTGGAGCACTCAGGGTATTTCCAGGTGGCATGCTTGCAATTTAGAGACATTGGATACAAATGAAGTTGTCTGTTTTATCCTGTCATGAGCATACACTCTGGATTTCAAGACTAGGGAACTCAGAGGAAAGATTTAACAGCTGAACTTCACTATCTGCACTTTGATAATTTGATCTCTTAATGGACAAAACAAAGGTGTCTTTTCTACCTCCTCCCTACTATAATTTCAGGTTCTCTAATAACCTTTGTTTGTTCTGTCATTCTTGGAAAAGAAAGCCCAAATGTTTTTATCTGACAAGTGTCATTTAACACATAGGTTGAGAGGTCCAGTTGAATGTGAGTTGTATTAGAGTAAAGTTATAAAGATAACAACAGTGAAACAGTTCCTCAATTGCAGAATTTTTATTTGTACTAGAGTATACACACACACACACAAAAAAAAATAATAAAAAAAAAAATTCAGCAACTCCACCTCCTCCATTAGGGGTAGTTCACAGATTTGAATGATAAAGTATCTGAAGGTTTATGACTAAGTTCTTTCCTTGGTGATTGTAGCCCAAATCTCATCATCTTTAAAACACAAGATCCATCTCTTAATTCAAGCCTACCTTTAATATGAGAGCAGGTTCATGAGGCATTTGTCGGAAAGACAGATGACCAAGGGAAATTGCAGATTTTTAAAAGTTAAATGCATAATGAGAGAGGATGTAGATTGTCTTTCTTGACAGGAATTATATGTTCTCATTTGGAAAGACGGTAAATCACTAAATGAGCCAATGCAATTTTCTTACAGAGATAACCATTGCACAGCAAAACTGCCAGTCATTATGAACCACTATACAGAAATGAGCGGTTCCTGCATTTGACCTTTCCATGAGAGGTTATCGAGAGGTCTTCAGTCTCCCTTATTATATTTCCACCATTCAAATATCGTTTTGAGCTTCTGTCTTGAAATTTAGAACATTCATTAAGTATGGACTGTTAACTGCAGGATAGAAGAAACATGACATTTGACATTTTTGTCATAGGTCACTAAAGGTCATTTCTCTAACAATTTATAACATCAAGCAGGAAGTAGTCATAAGTATGAAGTCCTCAGTCTGAAGACATGAGCTCATTAATTATCACCAAATAATTTTAATGGTCTAAGCAACTCTGTCACTAAAAATCACATTCTGTCTACCCAATATCACAGACAGTAGGAAAATAATTTATTATACAATGTACAACAGATATTTAATAATCACATAGATAAAATTTGGCATTGTGTTATCAAACACAAGGTAGATATTTTTTGAGTGATCTGTGCTGTAGGTAAATTAGAGTGACATTTGAGTGGATCAGAGTGGAAGCTGATTTTTATGGCTTACAAGAAGATACCTAATTATTTACTGAGAGAATGTACCCTATCCTTAAGAACTATGTATAGTTCTGCCTTGACCATACCATCAGATTCTATCCAAAATTTCCCTGATTTCACAAAATTCTTACATTAGATCAATAATTCAGTTCATAAAATAATGCAAGTGCAGCATTAGTAACAACATTGTTCATATGATGGTATTTAACTGTAACAGCTAATACCCTTTCAAAGTCATAACAAAACCAAATAGTAAATATACTTTTTAAGGAACCTCACTGTTCTGACAGTGTTCTCTGCCCATTTCCCTTACAGTTATTTGCACGTTTGTGTTCATATTTTTTAAACAGACTATCAACTCAATGGAACGATACTTTGGGGGTTTACTTTGAATAGTTTTTTGAATGAAAGAAAGAGATGTCTTTTCCTTTTCTTAGTCAAAGTGTCTCACTGAAAAAGAGACACTGAGTACTGCTGAGTACTGAGGTGTTCTGATGCACCTCCTTTCACCTCACACTCCAGCGTCTGTATCAGTGCCTTCAGCTACAAGGAGATGGGAGAATTCACAGAGAAACAGAAGAGATGAGATGATACGGGTAAGGCAGCTGGTGTCTTCAATTCTCAGTACTGGGAAGGAACAATCAATTCTTCACAGAAGTTCTGTGAAAGGGAAATGCCAAATATGAGTTCTATCCAAAGCCTGAAATCAGATATTATAAAGTGTTCTTAAATGATAACTTTTTACTTGATCAAATTTTCATAATGAAAAGGTTTTACTGAAAATAAAAAACTTTTGTTTTCTATAAAACCTACCTATAGATCTCTAAATTATATCTGATTAGGCAGCACATTTCTATTTCACACCATCCACAGTGGAAAAGGACACATTATTTCTTTTATGTCTTTCTTTGATTGAGCATCTCCCTGTTGATCAGCTAGGTCAGCAGAAGATGTTTTCACTTACTGCCTCAGAAATGGGATCATTTCTGCATAAATGATTATTTATAAATTATTATTTTTGAAAAATGTGGTTCAGAAATGAAGAAGACTTCAGCAGGAGTCTGATTTTGAAATGACAAGGCATGCAGAGAAATCACTTTGTGGCTAGCTAAAGAGCAACTGGAGAAATAGAAGGTGATTTTATTATTATTTTGCCTGTGGCAACATTACTGCAACTGCATCTTTCTAAATGGAACAAATGCTTTATTATGTTTCCTAGAGCTCAAGCTGCACACACACACACACACACACACAAACCAAACCAAACCAAAAAAAAAAAACAAAAAACAGTAACCGTGGGAGCAGATTGTTAAGTCCATATGACTAGCAGTGGGCTGGTACTATTATTTTTATCAGTCAGTGATAACTTTCAACTTTATGGAGTGTTATTTTGGTTATGCTTATTCTTATTGTGCTGCCACATTAAAACTTCCTGTGACAATCTGTTCTGTGAGAAGTGGCAAATTAACAGCTACAGCACTAGAAGGCAAGGTGTTTCTGCCTGATTTATTCTTAAAATAGAAGATTATTATGTTATTATGACTACAAGTGTAATCCCCCACACAATTACATTTTTGCTAAATTTTGGTGACAAAACTACCACTAGGTTGAGGGGGGGGGGGGGGGGGGGGAAGCACAGGCAGACACCTTCATTCTCATCTTGCTCACTCAACAGTGTGTATTACTGGCTAATTACTGTAACAGGCTTCTTTCTCTGATCCATACACATGGAAACTTCTTTATACCTACCTTCCGTCCTTCTTCATCTCTTCTTCCTCATCATCTTCATCTCATATCTTCATGAATTTGCTCACTTCAAAAACCGGCTTATATTGAGCTCCATGGATGTTCTTGTCCCCAGCTACATGTGTGATATTTTGAACAATTTAAAGTTTGATATTTTCATGGGTTTCAATAGTCCTGTAATTCTTGTTACACAAAAGATCAGCTCCTCACTTCAGCTCCTCACTAGCAGAGCACAATTGTTTACACTGTTCTTGGCTTAGGTGTATCTAATGTCATTAATGTTTAATTGCCATAAAATAACATCATTATTAAGATTATGTCAGTGCTTCTGACATGAATTGCATCCAGATCAGCTTCTACTTGCTAATAGTTTAGAACATTGAATCAGTGCTGATTAGCTGGTTCTGAACATGCACTATTAGCAGAAAGTGCTACTTGAGTTTTCATTACAACAAGCTTTGTAAGACATTTACTTAGCCTGCAAAATCTTTAACAATTAAAACACCTGTATAATGATCTATGAACTATTTGTTGGAACAATAAAGTTGATTTCTAAGTAAAACTACTTTTTGAACACATCAGCACATTTAGTCAATGCATAGCTATATTAAACTACTGTTAGATGGGTTTCCCTAACATCAGCAGGGGTGTTTATTTCTTATACCGTGAATAAAGACAATATTAATGTTTGACTGTCCTACTTCTAAACATTGATGAATATAATGATCTAACTCTTTAGTTATTGGAAGAGATAAGTTTATTTTCCCACAAACACCTTCTGTTGTTACTTTCACTGGAAAAAAAAAATAAATATATTTTCTTATGTTCATATATCTGCTTGAGACACGACATACATTTTCTGAGTGCTTCATAGCATGTCACAGTTGCAGAGGAGGTATTCTGGATGATCTCTCTATGTAAAATGCAATACTTGGAAGAACACAGTGGTTCTCTGTAAATGAGAGAAAGCTTTATTATTGCTCATATTTGTATCAATACTACTTTTTTAATGTCTAGAACCAAATTCCAAACCCTAATAAAAAGGACTTTACAAATGACATTCAGTACACAAAAGCTCATGTTTCTGGAGACAAAGTGTTAAAATCTGAAAAGACCTTTTGGAAAAAAAAATACACTGAGTAACGAAAACACAACTCTTTTTCCTAAACATCCAAGACTTCTTGACTTATTAAAATATGCAAATCACTCTAACACTTTGTTTAATTGCTGTTTCCTTAAACCCATCAAATCTTCTTAATTCTTCTCTTCTTTGTCCTTAATTAACACCCATTCCCTATTGGCTGAAGTGTAACCCAGAAGACCTAAGCTTGTGAAATTCCCAACATATTAAACCTAATTGCTATAATAATTAGCAACCATTGGCAAAATATTCATCACAGAGAAAACATGAAGGCATCTAATTAACACTCTCAAAATGCTAAGCTTTCACTTCTTGATATTTTACCTGCCATTTCATGTTTTCATTTCTGAAGGTGTGTGGCATAATACCTTATCCTAAGGAGAAATGTGATAGGATTTTTGCTTTAAAATCTGAATTTGTGAAAACCAAAATTTTCTTTGCAACAACCAAACACTGCTTTTAAAAAGCTCATTTAAATTTCATTTTTCAAGCCCCAAATGGAATTCACATACAAGGGAGAAATTCCAGAAGAGACACTGCTCAAGTATTCTGCAGGATATGGGAGATGGATGGAGTAGGATACTGAACAGGAGCATCTTATAACCAGTGTAAGAATCATCTTCATCAGATTCCTGCTTAGTCTGAAGTTTTTTTTCTCTTTGGCTTTGTTTAGTTTGTTCTGACAAGAGTGACAAGCTAGAATCAGATTTTAATACAGGTATGAAAGGGATGGATTTATCTGATGTGGAACAAACATTTTCAGGAAATCATAGAATCATAGAATGTTTTGGATTGGAAGGGACCATAAAGATAATCTAATTCCACCCACCCTGCAATGGGCTGGGTCACCTTCCTCTAGAATGGGTTGTTCAAAGCCCTATCCACCCTGGCCTTAAATACTTCCAGGGATGAGTGTATTGGGTTTACATGGGAGGGTTTTGATAGTGGGGATCTGTGAGGGTGGCCTCTGTGAGAAAAGCCCAGAAGCTGTCCCACATCAGATCAGAAACAGTTCCCACCAGAACTGAACTCTGTACTCTTTGAGTGCAACCATACAGCGAATTCCTTACCCATCGACTGGTCCATCAAATCCATATCTCTCCAATTTAGAGACAAGGATATCATGGGGGACAGTGTCAAATGTTTTGCACAAGTCCAGGTAGATGATGTCAGCTGCTCTTCCCCTATCTACCAATGCTGTAAACACATTGTAGAAGGACACCAGATTCATCAGGCACAATCTGCCTTTAGTGAAGCCATGTTGGCTGCCATCACCCCCTTATTTTCCATATACCTTAGCAGAGTTTCCAGGAGGATCTGTTCCATGATCTTGCCAAGCACAGAGGTAAGACTGACTGGCCTGTAGTTCCCTGGGTCTTATCAATGACATCTCCCAGTTCCCTCAGCACTTGTGAATGTATCCCATCAGATCCCATGAACTTGTGCACCCTCAGGTTCCTTAGGTGGTCTTGGACCAGATCTCCTACCATGAGTGTTTCATTATTTTTCCAGTCCCTGCCCTTGTTTTCTGGGGCCTGGGTCATGATTGTAGTTCCATAATATATTCATTTACATAAAATGTTGAGAAAAGGTTATTAAAAATAAAAAATAAATTAAAAAAGAAGGAAATATTGCTTTTGTGTGACAAAATAATTTATTTTCTTAATGGAAACATTCAAAAGTTTAAAACAATTTCAGCCATGGATAGTGTTGCATTTACATTTATTTTTCATGCAGCAAAACATAGTTATTAAAAGAAGTAAAATATTCTAGTAGTCTTTTCTTGTCCAAAATTCATCTGCCATCTTTAGGAATTTGTGTACCTGAGAAATATAGAACTTTTTTATTATTATTATTATTTTATTTTATTTTATTTTATTTTATTTTATTTTAAATGTTAAGTTCAAAATATAAAATTGTGATTCAAGGGATATATTTTTTTAGAACATTATTTAGTTTTATCTTTTAACACCCACAGTCTCTCCTGAAAAGCTGTGTTTGTAATACACTGAGCACCATTTTTTTCTCATGACTGTGTTCTGACACTGTCATGGTTTATTGCTGTCATGTCATTTCTGTGTTCAAGTGGCTATGACTTGTATCAGAATACATTAATATTAGACTTCACATTCCCCAGTGGAAATTAGAGGGTTTTTTTGTTTGTTTGTTTTGTTTTGTTTTGACATAAGCTTTTAGTTTTATTGGAAAAAAAAAATACTTCTGTCTATGGATAAAAATGATGAGGAATATTTTGTTTTTCTATTTTCCTCTCTATCTTTATCTCATATATTTATCAACCTGTACTGTTAGTCACAGAATAACACCAAAGAGAGCAACTGAATGGTTAGTGATATTCTAACCTCATTTTACAGTCATAAAAACCATTTAAGACCTATTCTGAAAATCATTGCCAACCTGTTTTTTTCTTTAAGTTCTAACAGTTGCCCATTACTTTTTCACTTATGAAAATGTTACTAAAAACTTTTGTAAGATTGAAAGTAACTACTGGATCAAAAGAAAAGGAAGTAAAACTTAGGGAAAAAGGTTAAAAAAAAAAAAAAAAGTCAAAAGGGAAACAGGGTCAAACTTGCTTATCTGCATTCTTGCAGTTATCCCAATTATAATGTTTAATCTCATCCAATAAGAAGTACAGAAATACATAAATTGTACCAGAAGTACAATTTACCAGTGGTCTACTCCTTTTTCTTGCTCCCTAGAGGCATTTCAGACTATAGATAGACTTCTAGCAAGACACTGTCTAGTAAAGAAAAAGGGACTTGTTTCACCAGCCCCTGAGAAGTGTAGAGAAGTGAGAAGACAGTAGCATACAGGAAATTCTTCACCTTTTGCAGAACTGTAATGTCCAAAGTAGGTATATAGAGTGGATGTTTATTTGAAAAGAGGTTGAACTGAGTAATCTACTATAAAAAAAATATTTTTAACATATAGCATTTAACAAAATTAATAACAAATATAATGATGCACGGTCACTGACCACTGACTGGGACAATGACTGAATATTTTGTTGCTTCAGTTTTGCAGTTTGGATTGAGTAGTGAGTCTTGAGAAAATTCAGCTCCACCATAAACTTTTGTTGAAAACGCATGAGAAGAGTCAGGAGGATAATACTGGTTGCTAAACACACATTTCACTCCATAAATTGATTTGAAGTCCAGAAAATGGGTGTGACATTCCTATTTGGGAATGTCTCAGAGGCTGAAAACTGCTATATGCAATTTTTAGAGTAGTTAATGGTTCAAATCCCTTCCTTCACTCTCAGATGTTTGACTTCACACAGACATCTTAAATACTTTCTTTTTGTATCACCAGCTCCCAAAAAATATGTCTTTATATCTGATTTCCTGTGCAGACATGGAAGATTGGAAATTGTATTTTTCACAACAAGCTCCATTTTGTATCACATTAATATTATATTATGATTCCTCTATCATTACAAGATTTCATCTTTACTTTGCATCTTATACTAGTCACTATGTAACAGAAATTCATCAGGTACATCAAAATAATTGTTATTACACAGTTCTAAAACAGTTCTTACACAGCCAGTGGGAATAGCTGAATAAGTTTAGTTTTGTAAATTGCTTTTATAGGTATAAACTTACCATAACTAGGAAATCCCCTAAAAATTTATTTTACAGATTATGTTTCCAATTCTGAAATTAACTACCCAAAGTGGGTTTGAAAAGATTCAATTTAACAGTCCAAAGGCTCACCCTCATACAATCCCTACACAACAAATGCTGAGCTCCTTTTATTACAACCTATTTTACCTTTCCTTCTCTGGAGACTCTGCAACTAGCAAGCTTTTCAAATCACTGCCAAAAGAGAGAACTGCTGAATCACTCTTTAAAATGAATATTAAAAAAAGTCTTATAACAAAGGAATCAGCTGTAACATGGAACTAGAATGAATGTTTATATATATATATTGTAAGAAAACAATCTTTTGTGAAAAATATTGAAAAGAGAATTTTCTTTGTGTATCTGATAAGCAATATTTTGTTATATACATAAAGACAATGAGACTCTCAGCAAGTTGGAGTCAAAAATAAAAAAAAAAAAACTTCTAACTATTTGTGTGGTTACATCTTTATTTGCAGTCATGGACAAAACAAATATTTATATTGGCTTTATTACAACTGGGGCATCAGTACCTGTACTTGTCAAGATCTCAACTCCAAGTACTTTACAGTACATTGAGTAGGTCTTGAACTTAGGAATCTGTTATGCCCTATCACATTCAGTGATTAATTGATATTTAAAAAAAAAATAAAAAAATAAAAAATAAAACAGATGATTTGTTAATACTTGACATTTGTGTCGAGTATTTTAATATAAAAACAGCTCTTGGAAAAAGTGAAAAATAACAGAAATATTAGGCTTGTGACTTTCAAACAAAATGTATTAAGTGGTAGAATGATCATATTTCTATTGTTTCTGTTATTATGATACATGTTGCATGGAAATGCCACCACATCAAGAAAATAAATTAATACAAAAAATCTTAAATACTGTCTGTAGTGTAATTTAGTACATTTCTACACAAGAGAGGAAAATAATATGTGTTCACAAGTGTACCATTTAAATGGAAAAAATGCTTCATCAAGGCTGTTGCTAATTGCTTTCAATTTCAATTTAAATATCAAACACTGTACTTTCTGGATGGCCAAATTAACTTTCTCCTTTATTATAGTACAAGTTAATTATATTTTAAAATCTTCCATTAGGTAAGTTAATATTAATCAAAAATAAAATAAATGTTCAGTTTTGTTTCATTATGAGCTATTTACAAAAGAATTTGACATTAGTTTAGGGGTAACATAAGCCACAGAACAATATAGAACAACCTCCTGTCCCTAATGCAACTTTTTCAGATTAGCTATAAATCTCCCTTATGTGAGATCATGATCTTCAGAACTTTTTTTCTTTTTTTTTTTCCTTTTTTTTTTTTTTTTTTTTAATTTAAATTATCATTTGTTTGAAAGTAAAGTTTTAAGGATACGCAGTTCTGAACAGCATAGCTGCATAGAACCTTTAGACTCAGAACCCATTTTTCAGTCAACTTTGCTCAAAAAATCTAGCTTTGCTGAACTCACTCTTCTTCTGTTGTGAAAATTTTGTTATCCTTTATTTTGGTAGTATTAGTTACCATTATAGCAGTTTTGCAGATGCTTGTCCTATCTTCTCCAATTAGCAACAAATGCTAAAGGATAATTTACTTAAAATGAGAATGAATACACCGGTTAGGAAAAAAAAAATAATAATTTTAAAATTATTTAAAATATGTCCTTGCTTGCTGTTTGGGTAAGAGAGAAGGGCAAACAGCTGTCTCGCTAGCTCAATCATTTGGTTGGGTAAGATTCAGATCTTTGTTCTGAGTTTGAACAGCTCTTCATTTGAATCACTGTTTTAAGCTAACATCTTAGTTTTGGGATGTGGTTATTTTTTGCAAAAAAATCACTTTCACTAGAAATTTTGCCCCAGATATAGGACACCTGCCCAGTTCATGGCCTGTCAATAGAAATATGCATTTTGTTAGGCAATGATACATTTTTCATCACATGCTCTTTATCTGCATGAAAAACACTGCAAAAATAGTTTCCTCATAATTCTGAGCCATGTTATTGTTTTCCATTCCTTCTCTATTTAGACATTATAATTGAGATCTAACAGTCATCATACCATGAAATGTATCATGGTAAATATACCTGAATACTGTTATTTTGTCTTTGAATCATTGCATACGATTTCTCTAGTTGTGCTAAATATGGATTTGAGTTTGCTGAAGTATCCTGAACTATTATAGTTCACTCTATCAGTGTTTTTGTTTGTTTGTTTGTTTGTTTGTTTTGTTTTGTTTGTTTGTTGGCTTTTACTGCTTGTGTGTTGATCTTAGGACAGTTAGGTTTTCCACATTTTTGTGAGTGGGCTCGTGAAAGCCGGGGCTTGATTTTGCTGCTTAAATACAAATACAATGTCCATCAAGATATCATGGGTATCATGCCCTGACCTTGAAAGGCCTATCCAGAAGAGCACAGTTCTTCCATGAGTCATTTATCAAGTTTATCACCATTTCCATATATTAAGTATCGTACAAACACAGATGTCTTTGTTTAGGTCAGTGAATCAAGTCCCAAGATTGAGAATCAAGACATGAACAAGATATTTAGACTATGGTGCCTCTAAATGAGCTTAAACACCATTCATAAACAATGGATATCTGATTAATTAAGTTAGCAGATTTTAAACAGTAATTCAGATTACCAGAAAAAGTACTTCAGGTGATCAGCTACATTTCTTCCTGGACTCTTTTACTGTATTATTTGACTAGAATAAGATCTATGCTAAAGAGCTCATGTGTAGACACCTAAAGGAAATTATTTTAACTCATGTTGTATCTCACTCTTTTAAACTCTTCTCAAACTTTTCTGCATCATTAATAAAGGGGAAACTTCAGCATGCCTTGTATTAGAGTGTTTCTTCCTAGTTTTAAACTGTCAACATCTATGCAGAAGTCACTACTTCTTATCTTGCTCAGCAACAGGGAAATGAACACACAGTGAGTCTGGGAGAAACTCACCACCTCTAAACCATTGGCATCTTCATCTCTATGGCAACTGTGCTGCCTCAGTTTTTCTCATAGTACCTAATTGCCATTTTACCCCCAAGGCAGAGGTAGAGTCCTATTGTCTCTGTCTTCTTCAGTGTGGTGAAACTGAGAAGGGCAGAAAACTAAGGATCAGAACTGGTTTATAGGCACCTATTTAGGCTATGTGTCTGATGTTCATGCCTTCAGAATTTACCACCTTCACTCTGGGTCTGCATTATCTTCTGCATGTACACTCTGTGTACATTATCCTTACCTCCCATGCATTTCACAGCTTTCGTGAGACACCGATGAAAGACAGTTAATAATAATTGTACCAAATGTGATTAGTCATACAAAACCATCATCTTCTAGCTTAAGCTACTGCGATCAGTGATTCTGATTCCCAATAGGAAGTTATATCAGTTGAATCTAGTTAGCATAGCTGTTAGCATACCTGTGAACTTTAATCAACTTTTACTGTAGTGGTAGTAGACAAAATACAATGAACCATGTCTTCCAAACAATAATTTTGATGTGCTCAAGCAAATAGGTAGTATAGATATGCAAACAAGCTCTTTGATCATCAGGAAGTACAAAAGTTCAAAAGATGCAGACTGGAAGTATCAAGAAGGGCATCAAGTTAGTGTGATTTTCAGAAAGGTATGTCTACCTACTTCTTAGAACTAAGGAGACTTAAGCCTACTGAGGTGACTGAGAGTTTCTGGAAAGACTCTAAGGAGGGAAGATGACCCTATATCAGGATCTGGAACTCTCTCCAGGGAGCCCAGGAAGTGGAAGAGAACCCAGGGGAACCTCATGATTCACCAACAGGACCAGGTGTACCTCAGCAGGGACCACCACACTGACCTGCTCAACCTCTTTCTGGGACTGTACCATCTCTCCCATGGAACAGAGTAGTCATGTAAGGAACTATCATGCTAATCCACCTGACTTCTATCCTTCACTGTACCATCTCCCCAATGGACAAGGATGTTGTGTACATACTAAAATTGGATATATCTGTGGTTTAAGTGCCTTGATTTCCAAATCTCTTTAGCCTCCTCACTGTCATTTGGTCTTACACTACACAGGAAGGCATTGTGACTACACATAAACCTACAACACAAAAAAGCAAAATACTATTGATTTCTAATTCACTACATTGTAGTCAAAGACATTCAACCATTGTTGTTTTTTGTTTTGTTTTTTTGTTTTTGTTTTTTGTATTTACAGTATTCTTCCATCTCATTTAATTGTCTATGAAACCAATAAACTATGTTTTGCAATAGTTCTCTATTTTTCCTTGCATTTAATAGTGATAGTCTGGACATAGTTTCTGTATCCTGAAGTCCTACTTGAACTGGAAATTTATTTGCCTGTTCTCTGGGCTATTGACAGCCAATGGAGTCCTGTTGACTTTCATTTTCCTCAAAGATAGCCAAGATAGCCAAAAAGAAGAGATAGAACAGAGAGTTGAACTCATTCCAGTTTCAAATTCACAAGTGATTTTATCAACTCATAGCTCAGAAGAATAGAAAAAAAAAAAAAAAAAAAAAAAAAAAAAAGAATTTGCCACCTGCAGTTTGAACCATTATTCAAATAGTATGTTGGCAGTCTGGATTTCAGTGGAAGTTTGAGCTCATATTAATGTGACAATAGATATACAGCCACTGTAATAAGAAGATAATGAGTCAGATTGGAAGGACTGTTTTATATATAAAGCTGTACACGTACTGCCAGTCACTTTTACTTTATTAAATTTCAGTACTACCATGGTTTAGCAAGTCATAAGAATGAACTACAAAAATTCTATCCAACCTATGCCAAAAATAAATAAATAAAATAAAAGTCAAAATCCTGTAAAAAAAAAAAAAAAAAAAAAAAAAAAAAAAAAAACTTTTTGTTATGGATGTACCCTTGTGTTTCGGTGAATGATTGCTTAATTCCTTTTTCTCTTTTAAAAACAAACAACAAAAAATAAAGAATAAAAAATAAAAATAAAAAGAGGACTGACTTTTAAAAATTATATATTCACCAGACTGAAAAGTAGACCAATAACTGCCGTTGATAGAGAAGCTACATCCCTCATCGATTAATGATGATTTAGTCTTTTAATAAAAACAAGAATATGTTTATTTTCTTTATGAAATATAGACATTAGTAAAAAATTGGGCTTACATTTTTAGTCACTTTAAAAAATATGACTATTTTCCATTTAAAATAAAAGTGGATGCCAGTGCTATTTCTTATTCTGTTAAAACTATTCGCGCTGAAGAATACATAGATAACAATATTAATTAATTATATATATATGCATATGTAACTACCAAATAATTTAGCTATAAATTCAAAAGGAAGTATCAAGAATATAGTGCTCTTACTTTGAAGTTACCAGTCTTTGGCTTCAACGTAATTCTCATCCATAATGTTAAAATAAAGGATTGAATTTTGCAAGGGAAACCTGATTAGCAGTAAATTGTCATTTGTAAGGATGCTGTAAGCACAGTTCTGGGATTCATCTTTTCTATGATGAATAGAAGTAGCTAAAAGACCTTATTTATCAGTCATTGAGATCTTCCTGTGAGAATCACCTATTACATGGGTTGGATAATTTGGTAACTGGAACATTGAAAGTTGGAATTGAAGTTAGTACTGTAGGGAGGTACCATCTGAAGAGGACAGGCAACTGATTTCATACCAAGGAACTGAGGGAAAATTTATCTATTTTTCATTTCTCTTTTATCTCCTAGGTATGCCTTGAGCAAAACACCTCTTTATGTTTCAGTTTCCCCAGCCTGTTTTAACATTTTGGAAGAGCAGTATTTGAATTCTCTGGTTTGATGTTTTTTTGTTTGTTTGTTTGTTTGTTTCAGATTAAATATATATATATATATATATTTTAAGAAGGATTCTAATCAAAATATTTTAATTGGATTTTCTAAACATTCAACATTTCAATTCCCCTTAAAATGATCAGTTAAAATATTTTTTCTTCAGCAAATACTAAAAGCTGCCCTAGAATGCCTTTGCTGCTCTTTCAGCTCTCCTTCAGCTGGGTTATCCTGTCACTCACTTGTGATACCACTTGCAAGAACTGTCTTGGTGCTCATTCAGATGTGAAATGAAACAGTTCAGGGATCTGAGCTGCATGATTTCTATCTGGGTCTGCATAAAGGACAGGCTTTCAGGAAAACTGAGTTAGATTGACTCAAACAACCATGGCTAAGCTTATTTTACTCTTGGATCATCTGTTAGAAAGTTGTCATGATTTACATGTCCAGATATGCCAAGGAATAGCTAAAATTATATGTACATCTTCACAATTGTCATTTGTAAGCAGCAATTTCACAAGTTTTTTCCATGTCCTATGACAAGTGCCAGCTGGATGGAGACTCTTCTCTTAAATAAACTGGAAAATATCTGCTATAAATAGCCACAACATTCATAACACAAACACTCACAAAACATTTTAACACCTTGTCCTCTTTGGAGGTTTACCATAATTCACACATCTCATTTCAGATGGTGATTTTGAATGGTATCAGAGGTTGTAGAAGCAAAGGAATGATGTTTATGAAGTACACACATATCCACATATCTCTAGAAGTGTCTCCATTTCCTGCTAGAAAAGCTGTTCAGAAAACTGTTTTCCATATCATGAAAAGATGCAATATTTGTAACATTTGGCCTGGTTCCCAAAACATTAAATTTTGAAACACTTTTTTTCCATTCAATATTAGAATATCCTTTAAAAAGTTTACATTAATTTACTGCATAATGACTCTTTCATTTTTTGAAAGACTGTCACTTTTAATGACTTTCTGAATTTCAATACATTCACACCTCTATCTGGAAACTGAACAAATGTGAGAAATCCCCCACAAAAATGAGTACAGTACAACAAACATTTGACCATGATGAAGTTGTTAGAACTGTGGTCTATAAAAAGACAAGCAATGTCTGAAAAGTTATGAGTTACCATCATAACTAGCATCAAGGCCTTCTAGCAGAGACTCCAGAGAAGATGTCACAGGGCCTTTTTCTAGTAAAGCCAGAACTGATGTGCATCTTGCTCTTTGGCAGTGAGTATATACATCTTCCTCCCCAGCTGCAATTTCTTCTGACAGAGGAGGCTGTTCTCAAATGCCCACGTGAGCGATACCAACTCCTGCAACAAATAGATTGCCCAACCTCCTCTAACATCCTCAAACACAAACCTCCAGCTATTTTTATTTCTCTCTTGTTCCTTGGTTTCTTGTGTCTGGTTTCCAGATTTTAATCCTTGCTTGTTTACATCAAGGATTATTATAAAGCATTTAGACAGTTAGGTGCTAAACAATAAGATGTTCTTGTTTTTGTTTATTTGTTTGGGGTATTTATAGGTTTTGCTTGTTTGTTAGGAGCAGTTTCTGTAGAGGTGAAAAATGGAAATGAATTACCTGGATAAACATTATATTCTACCTCACCCAGTAACAGCCTGGTCTCAGGTACTCATTTGATTGGTATATTTATGCAAAAATAATATTATTTTTAGCAGCATTTTATTTTTAAAGCTCTCCATGAGATCAGCTGCTTTAATTTGTACTTCACACCTTGTGTTCTTTTTCCTAGGAGAAAAGAAAAATGCACGTTCTGGCATAGAGCTAGCATCTCTTCCCCCAAATTCTACTTCCAAAATCTCAAGTGAATCTCTGTGCTTTCAAGAGTGAAATAATTGAAAAGCCCAGTTTAGATATTCGTTTTTCCTCAATGCATAACTTGCTATCAGCAAGCTCCTGGGATAAATTGCAGTCCTCTGGGAATATTAAGAATGACTTCAAGTTTTTGTTAAAAACAAAAAACAACCAACCACCACCACCAACAACAAAATGAAACAAATAAATCCCTAAGTGGCAATAGCACAATGTTATAGATCCGGTACAAAATAAAACCAATACAGTAATGAATGCTGAATGCACTATTTTGAGTTAAAGCAAAAGTTGAAAGTAATTTCTAAACTGTATAGGGTCTAATTATTGTGTGAAGTGAAACTATATGATTTAATATCTTCTTCATTGATTGATCCAAAAATAAAACAGATTGAACTGTGGCCTGTAGTTCAAGGCTGGTGACCTAACTGAAGAAGTAGTCAATGTATTGAAAGAGTCTCAGAACATTATCAGAAATTAAATATGAACTTTATTTACAGTCTTGCATTTGGGCACTGAAATATTGTACAGAAAAGTAATTAGGCCTTCCATGCCATTTAGTAATACTGTCTAAAAATATCAGGAAGAATTATTTACATATGTTTGTAAATAATGTATTGGTCTCTATCATGTCAAAATCATTTTTGAGCAGCTGCCACTAAACATGGTAGCTCTGCACTGTAATTGAAATTGTTTAGGAACTTTGGATGAAACAAATAATAATACAATTTTCCTTGTGAAATATCTTTCTCATTCACACTAAGCAACATTTTCCTGGATACAGAATCATGGAATCATAGAATCATTTAGGTTGGAAAAGACCTTTAAGATCATCAAGCCCAACCATACACCTACCTAACACTACAAGTCCATCACTAAACCATGACCTTAAGCACCCCATTCACTTGTCTGTGAAACACCTTCATGGATGGTGCTGTGGTTTAACCTGGCAGGCAGCTAAGAACTACACAGCTCTTTGCTCATCTCTCTGTCCCCACCCCAATGCCCCACTCCTCTTGACAGTGGGATGGGGAAGAGTATTGGGGAAAAAAAAAAAAAAAAAATTGAAAAATGTGTGGAATACAGTAAAATAAGACAGAAAAGGAAGGGAGAATAATAATTATAATAATTATAATAATTATAATGATGATGATAACGATAATAAAAGAATATACAAAGCAAGTGATGTACAATATAATTGCTCACCACCCACTGACCAATGTCCATCCCGTCCCCCAGCAGCCCCCCCTTCCTACCCTAGCCAGACACCCCATATTTGTTCTTGACATCATGTGGTATGGAAAGTCCCTTTGGCCAGTCCATTCCTTCCCTGCTCTTTGTGCACCTGCAGCCTCCTCACTGGCAGGACAGCATGAGAAATTGAAAAGCCCTTGACTTAGTATAAGCACTGCTCTGCAACAACTAAAACATGGGTGTTTTATCACCACTATTCTCATCCTAAATCCAAAACACAACACCATACCTACTACTAGGAGGAAAATTAACTATATCCCTGCCAAAACCAGGACAGATGGCAACTCCACCACCTCCCTGGGGAGCCTGATCTAATGCTTAACCACTCTTTCCATGAAGAAATTCTTCCCAATATCCAATCTAAACTTCCCCTGGTGCTACTTGAGGCCATTGCCTCATGTGCTATCACTTGTTATGTGAGAAAAGAGACTGGCACTCTCCTTGCTGCAATATCCTTTCAGGTAGTCATAGAGAGGAATATGGTCTCTCCTCAGCCTTCTTTTCTCCAGAATAAACAGCCTTAATTCTCTAAGCCACTCCTCATGTCTTGTTTTCTAGCCTCTTCACCAGGCTTTTCGCTCTTCTCTGAACATGTTCAAGCAAATCAATATCCTTCTTATAGTGAGGAACACAAAACAGAACACAGGTGTGTTCTCACCAGTGTCAAGTACAGAGGGAAAGTCACTTCCCTAATCAGAGGGACAATCCCTGGCCACACTATTTCTGATAAACACCAGGTGCCCTTGGTCTTCTTGGCCACCTGGGCACAATGTTGGTTTGTGTTCTTCTGGCTTTTGATGAGCACCCCAAGGACTTCTTCTGCCAGGCAACTTTTCAGCCACTCTTCTCCAGGCCTATAATACTGCATGGGGTTGTTATGACCCAAGTGCAAGACCCAGCATTCAGGTTGTTGAATGTCATGCAATTGGATGCAGTCCATCAATCTAGCCTATTCAGATTCCTCTACAGAGCCCTTTTACCCTCAAGCAGATCAACACTCCCACCCAGCTTGGTGTCATCTGCAAACATACTGAGGGCACGCTCAATCCCCTCATCAATATAATTAGTAAAGATACTAACCAAAACACCACTTATGACCAGCTGTCACATAGATTTAACTCTGTTTGCCACGATCTTCAGCCAACATTTTACCCAATAAACAGTACAACTGTCCAAGACATGAGCATCCATTTTCTCCAGGTGAAGGCTGTGGGAAACAGTATCAAATGCATTCCTGAAATCTAAGTGAACAACATTTACAGCCTTTCCCTCATCCAGCATGTCATCTTGTCATAGAGGGGCAGGACATGCCTTCCATAAACCTTTAATGACCAGGTCTGAGTACCTGGTTGTCCTGTACACGTCATGTGATGGCACTCAGGATGATCTGCTTCATGACATTCTCTGGCACTGAGGTCAGACTGACAGGCTTAAGCAACTTATTAAGTAGCACATCTAGAATGATTCAGAATAAAGATACTGATCCATTATGATTTTTTAATGTATTTATAACACCTTAAGTAATATTACTGAAAAGTGCATCTGAGCCTATTCAGAAAGTTTCTTGTCTTTTATAGTACATTTCATTACTTTTTAAAAATAATTCTTATACATCTTCTTATCCATCTTTCAGATCAGTGATATTCACCTGCTTTTCCACCCCATAACATAAAACAAGAAGTCCCAAGGCTGTCTAAATCCAAAATCACATAAACTTTCCACTGACATTCACAACACTTCTAAACACTCATTCTTCTATACTGCTCAACTTTCCACTTTCTTGTCCTGAGAGCTGACTGAGTGGTTAACTACAGACACTAATAGACTCAGAAACAGGGCTTGTTTGCTGTGAGGCTTAAAATGCAGGAGTCAGGGTGCCAAAAAAGCAAACAAAATAAGCTTGATTCTGGCTGATGGTTAAAGCAAATTTTTATGAACAATAAAAATAAAGGTTCCCTTCCAAGAAAAATGTGTGTTTTTTGTTGTTGTTGTTGTTGTTGTCCTGTTTTCATCATCCATTAGTCTCCCAAAATGTTTACATATTTCCCATGGTAGCATCTAGAATCACAGAATGATTGAGGTTGGAAGGGATTTCTGGAACTGTGTGTGACAGAAAGAGCCTGCCTCAAGCCTCTTTGCAACCTTCCTTCAGGTATTTATGAACGCTGATGAGATCCCCCTGAGCCTTCTCTTCTCCAGGCTAAGCAGTCCCATCTCTCTCAGCCTCTCCTTATAGGAGAGATGTTCTAGTCCTTTCATCATTGTTTTGGCCCTTTGTTGGACTCTCTGCAGTAGCTCCATGTCTCCCTTTTACTGGGGAGCCCAGAGCCAGAAACAGCACTCCAGGTGTGGCCTCAGCAGTGCTTAGTAGAGGGGAGGATCACCTCCCTTGACCTACTGGCTATACTTTGGAGGCTTAGTTGCTTTTCTCCTAGAAACAGTTTCATTAGCTTTCCTTCTAGTTCTTTTGGTCTTAGATTTATAACTACAGAATCTTCTTCCAGGAGAAGATGATATTATGTTGGATACTCAAACTACTTCAAACTGTTTCAATTATTTCTGTGCATTAGACTATGAAAAAGCTATCCTAACAATCTCAAAATGCCAGATGAAAAAGGATATTTTTCTTATGTCATATTGCTGACCTAATTAGAAATAGGAGATGTAAAAGCACGGTAGAACATCTCTAAAAATTGCAAGCGTGTTTGTCTGGGGCTTGTCTTCTCAGGGATTTATGTTTGCTTCAAGCAGATTTGGAGAGTTTGCTTCTTTCTTGATAGTTCTATGAAACGACTGTGAAGAATTTGTGCTGATTTACTCAACTTATTCCTTAAATGTATTCCTTACTTCCACACAATTACTGTTGCTATGTTACACATTTTCTTTGTTTGTATGTGTAGTGTGGGAGTCTCCCATTTAAAATGCTGTCTACCCAAGCTATTTAAAATGTGTTATTTTTCAACTATCCTTTCATAAACAAAATAAAATAAATATCATTTATGTGTTATAATATTAGGAGGTCACATTTTAACTAGTGTGTTTTGTGTTACTCATTAAATGAGCACCCTGCACAGGTGAAAGTAAGAATTTGAGGACCAGTAAACATCGTATTTTCACAGTATGCAAAAACACCTGGGTTTCAGCAGATTAATTTAATATATTCCCAGTGTTCAACAGACCTAAATTACTCTTATTTCTTACACATGGTATAACGGTCTAATGCCTCTTCTGTTGGACTGCAGCGTGAATTGTCATTGGGTAAAGATCCAAAACTGTTTTGGGCTCTCTTCTCCCTTTTTTATCTCATGTACTCTGCACATGAGTAAAAGAAAAAGGAAAATATTAATACAAGATGCACATTTAAATCACACTCTGACAATCAGTTTTCTTATTTTAGAACAGAGAACATTTCCAGAAAACAATTCTCACACAATTTGAGAGTTGTTAAAATGTATGTTTCATTGGAACGCGCTGCCCAGGGAAGTGGTGGAGTCACCATCCCTGGAGGTCTTTAAAAGACGTTTAGATTTAGAGCTTAGGGATATGGTTTAGTGGGGACTGTTGGTGTTAGGTCAGAGGTTGGACTCGATGATCTTGAGGTCTCTTCCAACCTAGAAATTCCGTGATTCTGTGATTCTGTATGATTGCAATGAAAATTCACTTACTATACATTCATCAAAATGTTCATTTGAGAATCTGTTATTAATTCAGTGGTTCAGAGATGTCCTATTAGTGCACCCAGACCATCTCAATGATGAGAACCACATGCACTTCTGTTACAATCATCGGAAAGGTACTCACCAATGTGGTTATATGTATGGGCCATTGATGTATGGAAAAGGATTTGTATGTTCCTTTTTGAGAGATTCAATTTAAAATGTCCTGATATTCTTTCTGTATCTTTATTTTTCCCATGGCCGCTTATCTGAATTATATCTCATCACCTGCTTTAAGCTGTGAGGAATAAAAATAATTATTTTCTTCAAGAAATGACAAGGATCTACATCCATATATACAAAGAACCTCTAAAAAAGTCAATGAAAGTCAAAAGAGTCGATAAGAGGTTCTAGCTTGCGTTCAGTTCTGTACGAAAGAGGTGGACAGAGACAAAAAGAGACAGAGACCTGTTACAGTGAGGTAGAAGGATTGATTTAGGAATCATAATGGGAATAATCTGAAAGAAATAACTAGACTTTAGTTATCTTTGCTTCCGGTTTTAATTATTATGATAAATTAAGATTTACTGTAAGAGACGGGTGGATATGTGCTAAAAGAAAATAGTTGTACAACTTGAAAAATCTGAGGTTTTAAATTAAGATACAAGGATTTGACTATTAGGAGAAAAGAGAATAAGTATCTAACACAAAATAGTTTTTTCTCCAGGTAAAATAAGTGTTTTTGTTTGTTTGTTTGTTTGTTTGTATTTTTGCCACTAGGCAAAAGCGTTTATGCCTCTAGTCAACTTCAGCTGCAGTGCAGCAATTTGATAAAACACATGGATTGAGCATGTGTATAAACACACATCAACTTCAAAATAAGTATGAAGAGAATGACATTTTCCCACAGCTAAAGAAATGTAGGTTATCAGGATTCATCCTCACAATGTCAGTTTCCAAATATGAAACTTAAATTAATCATTATCTGTCTAGGTCAAAGCTGTACAGGGCCCTGAACCACAGAAAGTGGACACTTTAATATCTTTCATGCGTTCCCATTTCAATAGAGCATTACAAAATCACTATAATGGAGCCAGTTAGTCCATGTTTGTTTGACATCAGACCTCAAAGAGATTTTTTTGACTATGATGTTTTCACTTCTCAAGCTTAAATATTTGTTGCTTTGTTTGTTTGTTTGTTTGTTTGTTTTGTTTTGTTTGTTTGTTTGTTTCCTGGAGACATCCATAGCTGTCTTAATAGCTGTTGTGGTTTAATCCAACAAGCAGCCAAGTACCACACTGCTGCTTGCTTGCTTAGCACAGGTGGGATGGGGAAGACAATCAGAAAGATACATTGCAAAAACTCATGGGTTGGGGTAAGGACAGCTTACTAGATACAGCAAAAGCCATGCACACAAGCAAAGCAAAATGAGGAATTCATCCATTACTTTGCATCAGCAGGCAGGTGTTCAGCCACTTCTAGGAAAGCAGGGCTCATCACATGGAGGTTTCTTAGGAAGACAAATGCCATCGCTCCAAACATATGCTGTTCCTTATTGACCCTCCGTCCTTCTTTACCTCAGCTTTGTTGCTGAGAATGATGTCATACAGCATAGAATCTTAGGTCAGTCTGGATCAGCTGTCCTGTCTATGTCCCCTCCCAGATCCTTGTGCACACAAAACCTTCTTGCTGGCATGAGAAATATCTTTGGTTCTGTATAAGCCTTGCTCTGCAAAAACTTAAGCCATGGTGTGTTATCACCACTATGTTAATCAAAAATGCAAAACAACACTGTGTGAACCTCTACAAAGAAAATTAATTCTATCCCGGACAAAACCATGTCAATGGTGCACCTTTGAAATCTTTTTTTTTTTTTTTTTTTTTTTTTTTTCCTTTTTCCATGCTGTAAATTTATATTTCCTTTTAAACATCTAGCAGAGTTCAGCAGTGTTACTACATCAGTGTCAAAGTCTAAACCTCTGACAAGGATTTTAAACTGCAGAAGGGCTTTGAAATGATGTCAGGAGCAAAGCGGAAATTCTTTGAGGTTGGAAGAGGAGAGAAAACAAAAGGAAAGAAGAAGAGCAGAGAGTGCTAGTCAGCAAAAGATATAAAGAGGAAAGAGAAACCTTTTGACAAAAAAAAAAAAAAAAAAAAAAAAAAAACAGAGCAACAGAGTGAGAGCAACAAACACTTTTTCTATTTCCTTTTGAGCACTGCCCAAGGGGAGTGCTTTGATGCAGAAATGATGTGTAGATATCTACAGCTACATTGCCCTTATAGGCACTGTAAACAGGGTGACTGAGCACCTGTGCAACCCAGAATATAAAACTGATTCTTATGATATTTTTGTCCAGTTTTGCCTAACCTCTATGGTTATTTGTTATGCTTACCAAATTGTTTGCGTCAACTTTATGTATTCATACATCTAGTGACTATTTCCTTTCTCTTTCTACCCTACGCTGTTTGTTTTTTTTTTGTTTGTTTGTTTGTTTGTTTTTTGGAATCATGCAAGATGTAAGATTGCTGAATAAGATTTCTGTCCTGTTCTAGGATGGTCTGTCTTGTGCACACCAAGGTGATGGAAGCAGGACTGGACAGAAAAATTAAACTGTAGTGGAGAGAAGGAATGGGGCTATTGGTCAAAGAGTGTGGCATGTGCCCAGGGCACAGGGCTCTCTGGACACTGCAATACCAGAGAGGCCAGGGTCTGGCTGTGACTCCAGTGACTGTTTTGGCTGAGCAGATGCCGATTCAAGACGCACTGTCATTGATGAACACTTGACCTGAGTATTCTTCTGAAGGTGCACATGGTCCTTCCATGGGGGGGGGGGAAATAAAAAATAAATAATTATCATCATCATCATCATCTTGAAGTCTGTATCATCTTGAATGTATTCAGACACTGTAAATTCCAGTTAATACCTTCAAACGTGAAGTCCCCTGCTTCTACTTTTTTTCCCAAAGATTCTGTAGCAGTGTTTACCATTTAACTTCAGAATCAACATCTAAATAAAGGGGATGGATGGCACAATGATTTTCCCACAAGCACAATCCTGGTGAAATCTCCTGAAGATTAAGAGACTTGCTGTGTGACTTTGGGAGTCCATTTAATTACCTGATGCCTTGATGTTCCAATCAAAAATGTTACCATTATATTTTTTATCTTACAGCACTTCAATTCCTTCAACGTTCTGGTGGTTGGTGGTATAAAGAGCTTTAGGAAAAAGTGGACAAATATTGTCTATATGAGTACCTCTAGGATTAAGGATTTAAATACCTCCTTTTCAAGGAAAGATTGTTATTTAAATACCATATACTCTGACTAGCATTCCAAGCAATGAGATTCTCATAGGAAGTATAAAAAGGAAAACATCCCCTTAGCAATGTATTACTAACTGTTTTGCAATTCATGACTATTTATTTTATTTGCATTTATGTATTTTGATATATACTAGAGTTAACAATATCAGACACATCACACTTGGCAGTTTCTTTGACTGAATAATAGAATTTAGAATGAGGTTTATACTCTCTGGTTAACCTCAGTACAAAAATATTTTTATCAGATTTGACTGCACTTTATAGAAACTCCATGAAGTTGAAAACCAACCAACAGTTCAGATATGCTTTGATTACATGTTGTTTCATTACACTGTCTTTATCTTACCATTAGCTTCATTTATCTGACCATTAACATCAGAAAACAAATGCTTTTAAACTAGGTGTTTTTAGATTAATATTTATCTAAATCATTATATTCCCAGTAGACAAAAGTAGTTCATCATTTGGTGTTGTACAACTTCAGAGGAGCTTGCAGTAGATCTTTCATCATATCTGTCTACATGTAAGAAAATATTAAATATATAAACAAAGGTATTTTTCAAATAAGCACTTACATTTCCTTTTTTCAGGTAACACTACACAATATTTTTAGATCTTTATGGAAACTGATTATGGTATGTTGAGAGTTGCATACATGATGAGGAAAGCTTTTTTTTTTTTTTTTTTTTTTTTTTCTAGAGAGTGATTGAAATTAATTCAGTCTATCTTGTTAATAAGATGAAATGAATTTAACTCATTGCCATAAATGTTGAAGAACTAGGTTCATAACTGTTCCATATCCAAGATGCAGTCTAACTAGCTTCTATAGCAACTACTTATTTGAAGACTACTTGTACAAACCCATATAGCTTTGGAAAGGAATGTAGTTTTAATAGAAGAGCATGTACCATGTTTCATATTACATAGAAATTTGCCTATAGGCTTCTTTCAGAATGAAATGAGACATTTTATTTTGTGCTTGGGTACACATTATCTATGCTGAAAGAAATATGACAGAGAAAAAATACTAGAAGACTATGAAGCAGTGCAAATTGGACTTGTGGCTGAAACAATGAAGACTGATCACTGTTTTGTTTAATGGATGCTCTTAAAGCCTTTTATTTATAAATAAGACAAAAATGCTGATAGGATTTACAGGATTCTCCTGCTCTTTGGAATGTTGGACAAGACACAATCTCATGGCATTCAGGTCTACTGCTGTTATCAACATTATGTACCATGTTTTAATGCACAGAATGAATGCTGTTTTGAAAGCAGATAAAATTTTTATGCTTCTAGTCTAAAAAATTGTTTCATGATCTTAAACAATTTTATTGTTCTGTATTGTTCTGTTAATGACTTTCAGTATAAGTTTATTCACTGACAGTTCTTCATCTACTCGTGCTACTACTGCCATTTAATTTAAATAGTAGGTTGTTTTTTGTTTGTTTGTTTGCTTTTTCCTAGTCTCTGATGTTTTTCTGCCTAATTTATTAATAAATAATAACCCTTTCTTGGTGCTTGTTAAAGAAGCCAAACTCTTTCAGTCCCCCGTTTATTTGTGTACCATGCTGCAGAAATAGTCCTTCTGATGAATCTTCTTCTACTTACCTCTATTTTACTTTAATCAGATTCTCCAACAAGTGGGAAGATGTGAAATCTAAATAATTTCTACAAGCATGTGATGATTGTTATGTTTTAAAGTTTTACACTTGCCATGTGCTTGTACAGTTACAGAACTCTGAAAGATATGAGAGTCCAGCAGGCAGAATGTATTTTAAATGATCTAGCCATTCAAGCCAAGCAGAAAGTGCTCTTGTCAAATGGCATTTTTGTAATTTGAGCTCAAGTGCGAAGAGGAATAGTGCAGATTATAGATACCTATTGTGATGCATTCGAACAGGGTTTCCACAAAAGAATGCCAGGATATAATCTTCCTCACCTTAATTACATATCACTTAACCTTGTTGTTAATATAGAAATATTAGGCTTTGGATGGGCAAGGAAAGGGAGATGGAAAACATACAGCATACTAGAATACATGTGTTTAAGCAGTATATGTGAATAATATTTCATAAAAAGTTTTTCATAAAGCAGAGAAGTATGATTAAATAGACTAAGACTTTGATTAGTAGGCAGCAATAGAGTAATTTGTAAATGTCAGGCATCTTTTGAACTTCTTAAAGATGATTCACCTAGAATCTGAGCAAAAGTTTCCATACAGAATGTAATGAAAACATGCAAACTTAATTTGACTCTACTTTGTTATGCAAAAAAGAGTCATATATACATATCTACGCATAATCTGTAAAATAAAGAGACTTAAACATGCCAACTGGGATTAGAAAAAAAAGTGAGTACTAAATTATATAGTGTAAATAATAAAACACTAGGAAAAAAAAAATGTTTCTGAACTTACTAACAGTTCACAGAATTTCTCTCATGGGTGTTTCTATACAACTTAGACAAGTAAGATCTGTCAGATCCTCACATCTTCACAGCAGTTGCAATGAGAGTGCACATTGAATTGTTCATTAGATCTTTTTAGGAAAGGCATACAAGGCCAAGCTGTCAGTCTAATTAGAAGAAACATTTTAGCTCCCTGTTTTGCTATATGATACATTTTTCTGACAAGTCTTGCAAATTGTACATTCGTAAAGACATCTCTACTGAAGCTGCCTACATTTAAATACAGATTACTTACACATTAATAGAAGCTTTGGTTGGAGTATTTTTCTCCTGTAGAGGCCAGGTAACACTGTTGCATTGGGATGCCAGTGGAAGTGGTAGCTGCCTAAAACCTTGGCTTCTGTGGTTAGCAGTTATTGCACTTGTTACTGCACTGGTGTGACAGAGGAAGTAGGCAAGTAGAAACGCAGACATAATAATAATAATAACAATAATAATAACATAATAATAATAATTTTTAAAAAGGAAAATAACTTTAATAACAGCTGTATCTAGGTATCTAGATAAGAAACTAGATAGCAGGAAATAGTGGCAATCACAGGGCTCAGTTTTAGGTTCTTACTTTAAACTAAAATCACAGTAGGATTTAAGCAACTTCTCAAATACCATATGTCCTAGACCACCTTAGTCATTCTTTAGTGATTTCACTTTCTCAAGGAACAATGCATCTCCCAACTGGTTTATCCACAATCTCTAATCCCATTTCTACACAAGAAAAACAGTTGTACAGAGCCAGAAAACTATGCAGACCTCCTTAAATCTGTTTTAAGTCCTGTTCTATTTTGTAAATCCAGTCCATTTTTAAGCAGTGGTACAAATGCAAGATCTGACTCTAGGCTGACATATCAACATAAAAGAAAATAGATTCAATGGCAAACATAGAGCAGTCTCCATTCCCTCACATAAGTGATTTTTTTTTGTTTCGTTGTGTTGTGTTTTTGAATGGTTCACTACATTCAGATACTTAAGGAGGCTTCAGTTTTATATTGTTAAAATTTTCTCACTTGTTTCAAGAAGCTGCAGCTGTAAATGCTCCTGTGGCAATTAAAGAGGAATAACAGAAACATGGAAAGAGGAGCCTTAGACACCACCTGCTTCTAACAAGCAGTAAGAAATCCACGTCTCATAGATACCTCAAATACTCAGGCCTCTTATAAGAAAGTCAGATCACATGTTTGGCAGTTACGTTTTTTCTCAGGAAGTGAATTTCACTGCAGAGAAAATACGGACACCAAAATTAAAATATATACCTGTTGTCTACAAGACTAATAAGAAACAGAATTGCATCATTAGTCATACAATACGAAAATAAATTTCACTTCATGCCAACGTGTCAGTGAAATAACAATAAACCAACATTTCTGTTTTGATTTTTAAAGAGTTAGGGTATATAAAAACGATCTTATGTTTATTAATACACATATAAACATACACTGAATATATGCAAATGTATAAAATTTGTGTTTGTGTATGAACATGTATGTCCACATATATATAAGTGGACATATATTGGATATGAATTAGATAATGTAAGTAAACGTCCATGGCTACCACCTGATTTGCAAATAACTTGCCTTGTCTTATACAATATTGAAAGTAACCAGCAACAGTTTGGAAAGGATAACAAGTTTCAGAATACCAGATGTGGTCAGCTGTGGTTGAAGTGTGTATTTCAATCAGTGTGAATTAATTTAGCTCACAAAGGTCTTTGCTACACAAAAGCTTGAAATTTTAGTACTTGCTTTAGTAATGAGGCCAAAAATACTGCAATTTGCCTGACAGTTTAATGATAGGATTACATTTTGTTCTTTGTGATATGTTAGAGTACCACAGTGGGGTATTTTAACACCATTTCAGGGTGTTTAAAAAACTGCAGACCCAGAATTTCAAGTTTCACACAAGTTACTTTGTTTTGTTTGTTTGACCCATTGGATTTAACAAATTAACTCTTCCTGGACATTCAGTACAGTAAACAAAAAGCTTAGTTAACATCCCAGTGAGGAAGCAATAATCATTCTTAAAAGCATAAGTTCAACTCATGCAGGTTTAACACACAGGGAGACTCTCTGAAAATACTTCAAATTGTACGTCAACACAAAAGGACAGAAGGTCAAATTTTATGTGACACTGCTGAAACTAATGGAGTCACACTGAATGTAAGTCAGCAGTGACCTTGGCTCAAATGCTGTATGCTGTGAAATTAAAAAATCTGTCAAGACAGTGCATTAGATACAAACATTTACTTCCTCATTAAAGGGAGACAAGAATTTCAAAGTAGAACACGCATTACCTTCCTTAAGCAGGGGTTACTAGTGCCTGTCATTTATTATGAATAACACTGGAAAGCAATGATGGTCAAGCAACTACTGCCACACGTGAATTATCAAGTTAACTGAGAGACACTGAGAAGCATGAAAAAAACAAAAGAGATTGATTGTTAAGCACAATAACACTTTTAGATTCCTTTACAATTTGTATTTCACTAAAATCACTGCTTTCCTTACTTTAATTAAAAAAAAAAAAAAAAAAAAAAAAAAAAAAAAAAACTATTCTTATTAGGCGATACCTTGCCTATAGAGAATTAACTGTACAGTAATATAATATCACATAGTATATTTTGTTCCTTCAGAGGAACTGTTTCTTGGTTTATTTCTGGATATTATGAATATCTACATTGTTACTTGGGCTAACCTTTCCAAAGTTCATACAAGTTTATACATGACAACAACACAATTTGAAAGGAGATTGAAAAGCTGCCTGCATGTTCAGGACCAGAGTCCTGGGTATAAGATGCAGACAGAGTCTAACAGACTTTTCTGACAGTACAGCCTGTACAGAATGTAGTAAGAATTTATTTGTTTATTTAAGAAATTCAAAATGCCTACTCCCATGGATTATTATTATTATTATTTTAAGTCCACTGTAGTTTAGGTATACAGCTCTTTTAGAAATAATTCTAAATTTTGATAATATGTAATGTAATATGTATGTAAATATAAAGTAGTTTGTAATAAATGAACATTTTCAGTGATTGAGATTTTTATTTTTTATTTTTTATGAATTAATATTAAAAAAATGCAGACAGAGCAGACTGCTCTAAACTACTCTTCTCTAAACTACCATCAACTAATAATTTTTTTCCTGGATTCTATTTATGCCATACTTTCTTCTAGTACTGTGTATGGCATAAAACATTCATATGAGGGGCCTGAAAAACATTGAAAACATTACTTGAAGTTAGAAAATTTCCTCCTCAAATATAAAGTTTTAGCGGAGTGCTAAAATTCATATACATATATACATATGTATAGGGTGTACATATACTACATGGACAATGCATATGTACTTGCACATGCATATACAAAATGATGTATATATATATATAATATTTACATTCTTTGTGTAGAAATTGCTGAATAACTTTTAGAAAACATGAAATCTATTTGTTGGTTTGTTTCTGTTCAGTGTAACACAAAAATATGTTCTGAAGAGAAGAATTACCCAAAGATTTCAGATTCAGAAAGAGAATAGCAGCCTCCTGCTTCTGTCAATAATGATTTTTAGCAGCCTTCCTGGACTGGATTTTGTACATCATTAATCTACTAATCATTAATTCAACCTCTCTGAATTACTGTAATAAGTGAATTCATATACATGATGTTTTCCTCTCAAAAGGAAGCTGTGTACATTATATCCTGTGTCAAAGACTTATTCTGTTAAAACAGTTACTGTTAAAACAGTAGTTGGGTCAATGAAGAAAATGGATGGTTCACGACCCATTTTAGAGCTGCTTTTTATTTTATTTTATTTTTATTTTATTTTTTTTTGCTTTACTTCTGTAGTGAAAATATTTTCTTTAGATGGATATACTGTCAGGAAGATCATAGTGAATTAATACCTATCTCAGGTATTATTATATTATTATATATACCTCTACATCTTCAGTGCACTCCCTTTGATAAATTGTGTTTCAATAATTGCTGCTTTGGCACTTCTGTAGGCCATATATAGTCTGCTGAACTTGTGTTATTCAATATTCGCATAATCAATATGAAACATTAGCACATACGTACAGGATGTGTCTAAGGCATGGTCCTATTGAACTTTTTTAATTACAGGGATTCCTAGAAGTGCCCTTTAATCCTCTCCAGATTTTCAGATGCATAAGACTGCACAAGATGCAACAACAATGACATTCAGCACACACCAAGACAGAGGTCTTGTAAATCAAATCACAGTGTAATTATCCTTTAACACTCAACTCACCTTCATTATTTATTAATGCTTTTAAGAAGCTGCTAGTGTAGTCTAGTACTGCAGTCATTTAAACATAGAAAGTTTTTCTGAGTATACAGTTCCTGGATAAGAACTTGTTTTTCTTGGCAAGGAAACACAGTACTAATTTTTACAAGAGACAGCTTCTTGTTCATGGGTTTATTTACCCACAAATGTCTTGAACCTGCTCCTCTAAAGTCAACTAGAGTTTATCATTTGAATGGAAATAGTGGGTCTGAAAGCTAAACTAATATGAAATTGCTGTCCCTTGACATTGGAGTCAAGAATTGGTAGTCCTAATAGCAATAAACTATTGTAAAAGTCTCTTAAGGACTCCTAGTGTCATGTATATTAATTGTGGGCTATTCTGAACTTCTTGCATAGTTGAGGAATATATTGCAAGTGTGATTTGAAATGCAGTCCTGGGAACAGCTGTTGAAGTCTTTTTAAAATATTGTTTTTTAACAGATTCAAGATAAAGAAAGTGTCTTTTAAACTATATGGTGATTAGATTACTAAGACATCAGAAAATCATTGTATATATATATCTACAGAGAAAATTCCTGAATGCATTCCCAATAATATTATAATTTACTTATAATGAATAATTAAGGTTTAAAACTTGAAATAAATTTTCTCTCATTATTTTGAGTGTCCAATTATTATGAAGTCAGTCATCATTATTTGTTGCATCTCTCTTACATTTATTGAGTAGTAGAACTCTGATCAAGACCCTCCTCTCATTATTTCAGAAAGTTTTTTACTTAGAAATGATCAAAACAGGATTTTGCATTTCAGGAACTGTAGTAATGTCCTCTTCTTCCACAGCACTTACCAATTACAGATGTACTGATAGTGGTTCTCTTTTTCTTTCCTTTTTTTTTGGGGGGGGAGGGAGAGGGGAGGGCAGGGGGGCTGAATGCAAACTATGTGTTTGCTCATCTTAAATCATCTTAATCAAATATTATTTACTGCTGAGAAGCTTGGTTCTGAGCAAGTGTGGCTTAGAACACCATTTGTTAGCTTTCAACTGACTTTGCCATTTGAAAACCTAACACCTACGTGCATAAAATCTAGTGAAAAAATATATTAAAAAATATTTTTTTTTAGGATAGTCCCAAAGTTTGGAAAACAGCAGTACCTGTTACCTGAGTCCAGTAAATTCCATAGGGATATTAACACAGTAGCACACAACATGCTTTCATTTTTGTTTTCTAATACATATTAAAATTTTAAGTCTCTATCTTTATAATGAACATTTTGGAGCATTTCACATTATGCATGCATATATTAAAGTTAGTTATCAATATTTGTAAGTCCTTTTATCGATATCCAAATATACCTGTTGAAGATGAGCCGATTTTTACTCATAATTAGTTGATAATTTTCTCCAAAGCTCAGAGACTAACATCAATATTAATTTTAATAACACATTATATATGATTTAATAAGTACAATAAAGAGCTCGTTTTGATGGAATAAATAAATTTATATGGGAACAGATGAGAATGAGAATGAGAGCTGCTACTTTATACTATTAACAGTTAAATGTGATTGGGACTTTTAAGCAGTGGCCAGAGAAAACAGATGTCATGCTATTCATTCTAAATGTACTGTTTTCTTAACTATCTTAACTGTCTATAAAAAGGAAGATAATAAAGCATATGAAGTATAGGGAGTTAAGATGTTATCAACATCACTTTTTGTTATTTTTGTCTTTCAAATGGGAATTTTATAAGAAAAGAAACTTATCTGACATTTTAGGATAATATTCACTAACATTAGATAATTAATGGGAATAGACAAAAAAAAAAAAAATGAGTTGTTAGGTTGAAGATACTGTGGATGTTGTTGCCACAGAAATGCTCTAATTATGCTTTCTTAAGGAAAAACTGTTTACAAAGGAAAGAAAAACAGAAAAGTAGAAAGAAGTTCTAGAGTGGAAAAACAAACAAACAAACAAACAAACAAAAAAAAAGTAAGCCAGCACATATAGGCTTTACTTGGGAAATAAGTGATGAAGGTATCTTTGAGTCTTCCTGTTCAGCTTGCCTGAGATTCTTTGACAGTGATATCCCTAAATTTACATTTCTGCTTGTGAGTTATGTATCTCCATTCCCAACAGTGTTGGAGGAGTTTGAATTCATGAGGTCAGTGCATCCTTGGGAGCATTTCAGCTGTCACTTATCATGTTTGGGAGAATGTATTTGTGACAGCAGGGTTTGCCTGTCCTTTTATTATTATTTTTTTTTTTATTATTATTGGTTTTATTGTTTGGCTACCAGTTTGGCTACTTTTTTTTTTCATGCCAATTTGATCTGATTCCCATTTCATACTCATTGATCAGGTTTCCTGGACAGTAATTAACATTTTGCACTGAAGAGTTCTTGTTTTCTATTTTAACATTTGTTGAGTTTAAGGGCTAATTTATGAAAGGAGATCTAAATGTCTACTACCTTCAGACACTTTGAGAGTCAGCTTCTATATAAAAGTATTATAGCTTGCAATATTTATTGCCCTGGTCCTCTGTGCAACTTTTCTACCTAGCAATTAGACACATTTTTATCATGAAAAAACATACATTTTTAATGTTTGGTATACACTTACACTAAAAAATGAGCCAAATAGAGTGATTTTTTGAGTTTATCTGAAGAAATAACTTCAGTATTTCCACTGGCTTCTCTGTCTTGGATGTTTGCTGTATGAACAGCATTATCATAAAAAAATTAACAGAAATTTCTGTTGAATTTAGAGATCCGTGAAACAATACTACTGTGCATTGAGAACTATTTTAATGGTCTTTGGAAAAAAAAAAAAAAAAAATAGTGTTCCCTTTTCTGTTGACAAATAAGGCACAAAAATTATTTTTAATGTTAATTATTTTTAATGTAAGAATGGCCTGTTTATGATAAGTTTTGTTGCCAAGATATGAAGTCAACATTCTTGTTCTGCTTAAATTGTTTTCATGAACTGTATATGCAAGAAGAAGGCAAAAAGTTATTTATTAAACATAGTTTCAGCCACAAAAAAAAAAAAAAAAAAAAAAAAAAAAAAAAAAAAAAGTTTATAATTTTGGAAAATAACAGGAAATTCATCAGGGTTACATTTTTGAACAATGTAGAGTTTTTTAAAATTGCCAGAGAGACACAAGAACAGAGAACCACTAGGGACAGACAGTTGTGAGGTAGCTGTTTTTACCAGTTTTGGCAACATAAACGTGATGAAGATAGAGACAGTTGTAAGGCTGAACTCTGGTTCAGGAAAGGGTGAGATCAAGGGAGATGCATGTACACCATGCCAGCACACAGATGGCATCCAGGTAATCTACGTGGAGGCATGGCTAGAGAACAGCATGGATGGCAGAGGATGGCACACACTGCCAGAAGCTGGCAACAAGTATCAAAAATGATTCAACCCAGGGTTCATTAAAATAGACATCGCTTCAAAGCAGTTTTACAAAGAAAAGACTCAAAGTGCTTAATTATTTTTATGTCTTAGGTGTGATGATCATGTCCCTTATCTCCACCTGTTCTGGTAACTGCATTTGCATGCAGATGTGCTCTTGAACATCTCTTAGCCACACATGTTGAACTACAACTGAGTGGCTGTTGTGATGGGCTGCAAAGGGTGCTGGCAGGATGAAGGCTGGATGGAAGGAAGAATTGTTAAATCTATACTAGGTATATGGAGACAACCTCAGAAAAGATTTGTATTATTTTTTTTGTGTATACTGAACTTACTATGCTGTGCTCATGCAGCAGCAAGTCTCCTGTACCAGTGTACCACAACAAGGGGCAGTGGAGTTTGGGACTTTTGCACTGAGATAGGTAGACTGATTCAATAATATCAGGAGGGAGCTCAGCTGTTTCAGTAGATACTAAAATTAGTCTGTAGCATTTGTGAATGAAGTATGACATGTCATATCATAAAATCATAGAACGGCTTGGCTTGGAAGCGACCTTAAAGATCATCTAGTTCCAACCCCCGCTGCCATGGACATCAATGACATACTCTAGATCAGGTTTCCCAGGGCCTTGTCCAACTTGGCCTTCAACACCTCCAGGGATGGGGCATCCACAACTTCTCTGGGCAACCTGTAAACTGTGGATCAATATTTTCTTCTAATAGGGAGCTCTCAAACCCTATATGATTCCAATAATCCAACTCCACAAAAATTAAATTCTATACAATAGATGGCACATCCTACAAATAAAAAGTATGGACAAATGTGACGTGTATAAAGGTGGAGATAATAATTTAATTATGGCTTACAGAAAAGGACACTTCCTTCTCACTCAACAACAGTACTTCCAGCAGAAGTCTTTTCTAACATGGGACATACTAGTATAGTTTTATTTATGTTTCTAATTCTATTCTATTCCAATTTTCTATTGATCTAAGAGGATGATAGCAGAAGGTGTTATGTCCTCAGTCAGCAGCCGTGTAATCTATATTTGCAGTGTTAAATTTCTGTATCTATTTTGCTGCTCTCTTGCTGAACTTGCCTCCTGCTGGGGACTATATTAAGGAAGAAGTTTATTTTCAGAAAGCTGACAGGCCCTCCATTTATCTGTTGATAAAATTACAACTTTTTACCTACTTTTTAATTCTAGAAATTTTATAACTTCACACCTCTTGAATCTTTCTCTTTAAAGAAACTCTGCTCATGTAACTTAAGGAAGGACAAAAAATTATGAATATGCTCTGTATTTTTTATCCTTTAGATTTTTGTTTTTATGCCTCCATGGTAGTGCTAAATGTTGTATACAATCAAACATCAATTATTTTTACACAAACAAATATCGGAAGATTTATCATCAGAGTTGGAGGTGACCTGTAACAATATCTTGCAGAGAATTCAAAATTATTTCAAAAGGCAAATGAGGAAGAATTCCCTTTTTTGCTTGTTGGTTTCCTCCTGGGAATCTGCATCTAGTAAAGACTTGGTAAGCACAAATATGAATGTAAACTGACAATGAGTGCAATCTTTTGAGAAAGTCATTGATCATTCAAATACAGTTGTTTCAGATTTTTGCTATTATTCACTTGAGCTACTTGACACAAGACAGAATCACACATTTCTGAGCTCTTACCTAAATTTTCTCTAGTAAAAGGAATACAAGCCTGCATACAACAATCCAGGGCTTTTGTTTTGATCCCAGTGGTAGCATCCGCACAGTAGAAGTATTTACTTCTGTTGCTACTGGTATAATCAGGCTTGACTGACTAGATCTATTACTCTGAAACTGTTCTCAAGATAATTTTTTTGTTTGTTTGCTTGATTTTAATTTCTACTATCAACGGTGTATTTTTGTAATGATAATATTAACGAATTTAACAACTTAGTTTTTAAGCTATTTCTTGTTCAGTTAAATATTTAACTCTTTTTTGTTGTTGTTGTTGGTAGTGGTGGTTGTTTTCTTGTTTGTTTTTAAATACTTCAGAGGGACACTTAGAGCACTTGAGTTCCATTATTATTCATTTAGCAAGATGCCCAGCCATTCTAGTCCTTACTAGACATACAAGTCACTAGATAAAGTTTCTGTGAAAAGTGATTATTTTAGGACACCTGTACTATCCAGTAGATAAATGGTATAAATTTTTGTTTTGTTTGGCTGGTTGGTTTGGGGTTTTGGTTTTTGTTTGGTTGTTTTTTTGTTTTGTTTTTTTTTTCAGTCTATATATACATTTTTTTTTTTAATTTGTTTATTGCTTTACAAGTTTGCTTTACTACCATATATTCCTCCAAGATGATGTACTTACTATCATCTTCGAAGTGAAGACAGTGAAATATAATTAATGCAGGGTTTTTTTTGTTTTGTTTTCTGATTGAAACAAACAGTTCCAGCTATTTAACACAATCCAATGACCTATTACAGAAGTTGTGTTGGTTCATATCATTTGTGCTTTTTCAAGTGTAGTGGCAATTTTTATTTACATAAAAAGAAAACAGTAAGTGGCATTGATACTCTGCACAATCTTCCCTTTAGAAAAGCTTATGTCCATCAACCCAGTCCACTGTAGTGTCATCTTGGAATAATCCCTTAAAACTTTACTAGATTTGGGCTTTAGGTAAAATCCTCAAAATTTCCCATATTGGAAATCTTTCATTATTCATATAGTCCCTGCATTATTTTTATATTCACGCATTGAACTTTGTATAAAATTAGACATTTTTATGACTTTGTCTACATTAGCAGAATTCATGGTACCATAAAAGCTAATTTGCAAAACAAAATAGTTATTGATGGAGACCCACAATCTACATGTTTTTGTATGACTCTAGCTTGGACTAGCCTTAACCTGATCCTCTAGAAAAAAATAAGAAAATTAAAAAAAAAAAAAAAAAATGGCTATTAATGATGAACTCTTTGAGCTCAGCCCTTAGTTTAGTTTCATACAAAGAAATACTATTCACTTGGTATGAACAATAAGTGGGGAAAATTGAAAGATCGACTTCAAAAGTGCAATTCCTGATCTTAAATCTTAAATCTTAGTACTAGCCTAGATGTGCCTGCTGGGAAAACAAACTTTTCAATCAACATGTATTACTACTCTGTTTGCTCCCTGCCTAGGATGCTGCCCAATGAAATTGCTTTTGCAAAAATTGATTTAAATATACCTGCACAACAGAAAGGAACTTTAGGAGAATCTTTTAAAGAAATATATATATATATATATATATATATATATTCTATAGGTTGATAGATAGATATAGATTCTTTCTATATATATATGAAAATGCTCATATTGCATATTCATTTCAATTCAAAAGTGTATATAATTGTGGTGGTTTTATGCAGACGGGTAGCACAACTCTACCAAAACTTCTCTCTCATTCCTCCTCAAAGGGAAATGGGGAGAAAAATACAACAGAAAGGGCTCAAGGGTTGAGATAAGGGCAAGGAGGTCACTCAGCAATGATAATCATAGGCCAAACAGACTCAACATATGTAGATCAATAAAATATATTACCTACTATTAACAAGCTAGAGCAGTGAGAAACAAACAAACAAAAAAACTAAAAACACCTTCCCTCCATCCACCCTCTTATATAACCCCATCCCCACCCCCCGCACATACACACCTCCTCTGTGCCCCCACAGAGGAGCAGCACAGGAGAATGGGGGCTATGGTCAGTCCTTAATGCTTTGTTTCCACTGCTCCTTCATGGCCACTCTCTGCCCCTGCTCCACGTGGGGTCCTTCCCACGGGATGCCGTCCTTCCTGAACTGATCCTGCAGGGGCTGCCCACAGGTAGCAAGCAGCTCTTAAGAACTGCTCCCACATGGCTCCGCACCACGGGGTACATCCCCCAGGAGCAAACTGCTCCAGCACGGGTCCGCAATGGGCAGCAGCTCCCCCCAGACCCCCTGCTCCTGTGTGGGCTCCTCTCCACGGGCTGCAGCTCTGGCCCAGGGCCTGCTCCTTATGCGGACTCTTCATGGGCCGCAGCCTCCTCCAGGCCACATCCACCTGCTCCACCAGGGGCTCCTCCACAGGCTCCAGCGCGGAGATCTGCTCCATGTGGGACCCACGGGCTGCAGGGGTACAGCCTTCTCCACCAGGGGCCTCTGCACAGGCTGCAGGGGAACTTGTGCTGCATGCCTGGAGCACCTCCTGACCTTCTGCTACACTGACCTTGGGGTTTGCTGGGCTGGTTCTCTCACGTTTTCTCACTCCTCTCTCCCAGCTGCTGTTGTGCAGCATTTTTTTATTTATTTATTTTTTATTTTTTATTTTTTTTTCCCCTTTCTTGAATAAGCTCTCACAGAGGCACAAACAACATCACTTATTAGCTCAGATCTGGCCAGCAGCGAGTCCCTTTGGAACCAGCTGAAACTGGCCCGTATCTAATGTGGGACAGTTTCTGAAGTCTTCTCACAGAAGCCACCACTGCAGCCCCCTGCTACCAAAACCTTGCTATGTAAACCCAATACAATAAGAAATGTGCAGGCTGAGCAGTCTACTCATCTTCTGTGTAAGGATCAGTGTCTCTCTTGTTTACCTGTATGCCTGCTTTTGTTTCAAATGTTTATGCAAAATGGATTTTCATTTTGTAACCAGATACCTTACTTTCCATGTTAACCTGGAAACACAACCTTATATGCCTTATTTTAACCATCAGTAAAAAGCTTATATGCTTTTCTTAAAAGCATTCTTTTGCAGTTAAAAAAAAAAAAAATAAGAGTAATTTAAGTACATTTGTTTTTTAAATTCTTTGAAAGACATATCCATGTATAAAAGAATAGCAGATAGGAATATAATTGTTCTTTCTTATGCTTTCATTTTTCTTTTATAACTGAACTATTTCCTTGTTTGTCTCTTTCACAATCAAAATTTAGATTTCTTGAATCTATGAAAACAAGCTTACATGCTATTTGTTCAGCTGTAGTCTTGGACAACAAACATCTCAAAGAAATGTGGTTTTATTTTATTTTATTTCATTATTTTATTTTATTATTTATTCATTTTTTGTTTGTTTGTTTTTAAGGAGAGTGTTGTGTCCCTGCCATCAGAAATTCTAACACAATTCTAAGGTAAATTTTCCAAAGAGCTTTAAACCAGAAAAATTATTTTATCCTAAATAAGTCTTTTATAAAACTAGAGTACTCAGATAAAAGAAATAGAATTTTGGACCAAAATATATATATATTTAATGTATATAAGAGCCTTTTATTTAAGAGTACCTTGAAGGAATGTAAGACTCAGAGATTTAAGATGGAAAGTAGCTTTCTTGTACTAAATCATTTTTAGGTATGACAGTCTTTTGAAATTCAATTGAAGAGTATTTAAAAACAAACAAACAAACAAAAAACTTATGGTAACATCATTAATTTTCTTTTAATGATAAGTACATTTACATTTTCAAATAAATTAATGAATGACAAAGATATTTGTAGCTTCCGTTGTATTAGTCGTTCACAGTGCTAATAAGAAGTAATACCATAACTAATTTAATTAAACTAAATGTTGTTGTCTTAAATTATCTAGCTATTGCAATTTAATTACCGTTAAATGGGGATCATCATTTAATTAAAATTGAGACTAATTAATGGTTTCAGTTGTTGCTTGTATGAAATATGTTGTTTTTCATGGAAAAAGCACAAAATCTTTTATGAGGTAAAGAAAGCACTTACAACATTGCCTTAGGAACATTTTCTTCCAATTAAACCATTCTCAAAACTATGAAAACATATTATGTTAAACAGAAGGTTAGAATTGTTCCTTGCATTCCACCCCCATCATACACACAGGGACAGAAATAGGGAGAAAGAGAAACAACAATATTTGGCATTGAAATTATTCTCAGGAATCTTCCCACTCCATCACAACTTTTCATATTTCTTAGTGCTCACTAGGTCACACTGTGCAGGTGCTGGGGGAAAGGGTTTGTGGGCTGCAGAAGTTTTCATAAGGGCCATAAGAGAGAGAGAAAGCTGGCATGCAGTTTTACCTTAGTTCAGTGCTGGAAAACTCCAGATAATTTCCTGGTTCCAAAACAGGGATATTGTGAATCCCAAAATTTTTTTCTCAGCAAAATATGTGCTTTACTGGAGCTGTTGAACTAGATGGGTCCTTACAGAGTTTCATAATTGTTTTCTCTTTTCCTTCTCCATTTCCCTTTCCTTTTTCTAATCTGAAGGTACCCAAAGGTAGAATGAGATTTTGAAAACCCACCAATCTATGCGTTGATTTCTTTGTAAGCATTGCATCATTAAGAGACCCTGACTTTTATTTTCTTAGAAGTTACTTAGAATAGATGATTGGAGGATGGGGAGAAAAGACAGGACTAAGATGAAAATGCACAGTCTACACCAGCTGTTCCTCGTGATTATCAAATATGAAAAGTTTCAGACAGATTTTAAGGATACAGGCACTGAGAGATAAAATAGGCTTAAAATTATCTGTCTGAAGAAAACAAGCAAAGCAGTCTCGTGGTGATTCTTTTGTAAAGTCACATTAAGTACAGATTTGCATTAAAAAATGTAAAACTGAGTTCAAGTTAGAAAGCAGAGTACTGTGGAATATAAAAGAGAAACAAGTGAAGGTAAGGGAATATTCAGAACTGTCATATAACATTTTATAGGCATGCTCAAAGCCTGTATCTGAAAACAAATGAAGATTTGATAGGTTTGTATAACTGACACTGTTTTCTTAAATATATATCAGATGGAATAATATGGAAGTACAAGAAAATGAAAGTTTTATATCATTCACTGAAGAAATTGACACTTAACTCTTGAAAAATCCAGCAGCTTGTTGTGCAATCCACTCTAGCCTTTGCCTGTCTAATTTTGGGATTTGTTTATGGTTTGTTTGTTTTTCTTACTATTCAGTTATTTACAAGTTTTATTAAATTGATAAGAATTAGAAATTAGGTATATTCTGGAGATAAAATTAAGATATTTGTTGGCTGTCCTGCTGGTGAATTGCTAGCTGTTCAAGACCTGGATTTCCTCATTTTGTATGACTGGCATCTGGGACATATTAGCAGACCTAGAATGTTACACAAAAAACTGTAAAATTGTTTGACCAAAATTAAAGCTATAATCAGAAAGATTATCCAGGCAACATCCAGACAATGTAAGGATTTTGTGAACTCTATGTGTCCTACTCAGCTTCTTATGAGGTAGGACTAGAGGGAATGGCCTCAAGCTGTGTCAGGGGAAGTTTGGGTTGGAAATTAGGCGTCATTTCTTCTCAGAAAGAGCAGTCAAGCATTGGAACAGGTTGCCCAGGGAAGTGGTGGTGTCACCATCCCTGGGGGCGTTTAAGGAAAGGTTGGATCTGGTGCTTAGGGACACGGTTCAGTGGGTGACACTGGTAGTAATGTTTGGACCAAATGATCTTGGGAGTCTTTTCCAACCCTATGATTCTATGATTTTCAGTATTGCTGCATTTCCTAACTGCAGTTTTTGGGGAGCCTTCTTATTTCTGTACAAGATATGAGGGTACAGTGTCATCGACTGAGAAGTTATTTAGAGTATCACAGACACTTCTGACTTATCACAAGGGTTCTGACTTTTCTTCTTTATTCATCTTATTTCATAGAATCATAGAATATCCTGAGTTGGAAGGGACCCATCGAGGATCATCGAGTACAACATCTGGGTCCCCAAAGGTTCACCCCAAAAATCAGACCATGTGTCTTGAGTGCATTGTCCAAATGCTTCTTGAACTCCAGCAGTCTTGGTGCTGTCATACTTAATATGCATACAGCCATAAGCAGAGTGTTTCAGAGGGCATAATGACAGGATTTCCCCCTCTCGTTTTATTTCAAACTATAACTTTACATTATTCAGCATGTCAGGAAGATTTTCTGTTTCATTAGAACTAGTTGATAAAGGGAATTTTCCCCTAGGTTTCCCCCTGACTTGAAAAATAAGATATTGGAAAGCTTTTGTTATTTTCTTCTTGAAAGGAGACAAATTTGTATATCAACATGAAGTGTTTCAGTCAAGATAAAATAACAAAAATATAATTTCAAAACAAAACAATTTCTCTTCAGAAGGTGTCAAAACACTTCAGTAACAGTTTTCAAAATTCACTCTGTTCTTCTACTGCCGCTATTTTTCTATTGAAACATAAATTGCAGATAGGTTTAGATCACCTACAACTCCAGTTTGGGAATTTAATTTTCTGTTTAAAATGGCATTTGGGAGAGGTTTTTATTTATCCATACTGGATTTTAACTACGTTCATGCAAGGCAAATTTAATGATTCAGTGTGTTCTTCTCCCCTAAAAACAAAACAAACAAACAAACAAACAAACAAAAAGCAACAACAACAAAAAATTCTTTTTTAGCTCTTCACCTGTGTTGTAGGAGCACTCCAAATCTTTTGCTGCTCCACCTGGATCCATACAAGTCCATGGGTCTGGATGGGGTTCATCCCAGGGTGCTTAAAGAGCTGGCTGACTTAATAACGGGACCTCTATCAATTATTTTTCAAACATCTTGGGAATCTGGAGAGGTCCCGGTGGACTGGAAGATGGCAAATGTTGTGCCACTTTTCAAGAAGGGTAAGAAAGAAGACCCTAGCAATTACAGGCCTGCCAGTCTCACGTCAGTGCCTGGTAAAATTATGGAGAAGATGACTCTTTAAGTTATTGAAGCGTACCTGGGGGACAATACAGTCACTGGTCCCAGCCAACATGGGTTCCTGAGGGGTAGGTCCTGCCTAACAAATTTGATTTCCTTTTATGATAAGATCACCCACCTAGTTCACCAAGGGAAACCAGCTGATGTGATCTTTTCGGACTTCAGCAAAGCTTTCGACATGGTTTCCCATTGGATCCTACTGGACAAAATGTCCAGCATACAACTTAACAAAAACATCATGTGATGGGTGAGCAACTGGTTGATGAGCAGGGCTCAAAAAGTTGTGGTAAATGGGGCCACATCATGCTGGTAGAAGATCACTAGTGGGGTCCCTCAAGGCTCTATTTTAGGGCCAGTCCTCTTCAATGTCTTTATAAATGATTTGAATGTAGGACTAGAAGATGTTTTGAGCAAATTTGCTGACGACACCAAACTTGGAGGAGTTGTAGACTCGGATGAGTGTGGAAAGACCTTTCAGAGAGATCTGGACAGGTTGGAGAGCTGGGCGATCACCAACCGCATGAAGTTTAACAAAAACAAATGCTGGGTCCTGCACCTGGAACGGGGCAACCCTGGCTGTACATACAGACTGGGTGACGAGACACTGGAGAGCAGCCCCGCAGAGAGGGATCTGGGGGGGTCGTGGTTGACAGCAAGTTGAATATGAGACAGCAGTGTGCCCTGGCAGCCAGGAGGGCCAACCATATCCTGGGGTGCATCAAGCACAGCATCGCTAGTAGGGCAAGGGAAGTGATAGTCCCTCTCTACTCTGCACTTGTGAGGCCTCACCTTTAGTACTGTGTGCAATTCTGGGCACCACAGTACCAAAAGGACATACAACTGTTGGAGAGTGTCCAGAGGAGGGTGACAAAGATGGTGAAGGGCCTGGAGAAGAAAACACACGAGGAGCGGTTGAAGTCACTGGGCCTGTTCAGCCTGGAGAAAAGGAGGATGAGGGAGACCTCATCACGGTCTACAACTTCCTCACAAGGGGGAGTGGAGAGGCGGGTGACCTTTTCTCCATAAACACCAGTGATATGACCTGTGGGAATGGTGTGAAGCTGAGGCAGGGGTATTTTAGACTAGACATCAGGAGGAGGTCTGAAAGGGTGGTTGTGCACTGGAACAGGCTCCCCAGTGAGGTAGCCACTGCACCAAGCCTGTCTGAATTTAAGAAATGTTTGGACTATGCACTTAGTCACATGGTCTAAACTTTTGGTTAGACCTGTGTGGTGCGAGGAGTTGGACTTGATGATCCCTATGAGTCCCTTCCAACTCGGGATATTCTATGATTCTACGATTCTATGATTATTCTGAAATATGAGGAGGATGTGATACAATATGGTTACTGAGGATACTATACATTCACGGAAAGGTATTACAGAATATTTTACCAAAAAAGTTTTATAGCAAAGGAACATTGAAATTTGACTGTATAAATATTTGTATATATGCTTACCTAGCACATGTATAATCTGTAGCCTAAGTAAAGCCAGTTTTTCAGTAGATTAAGAAAAGCCTAACTGAATGTCCTGGTTTCAGTTAGGACAGTTTTCCTCCTAGTAGCTGGTAGAGTGCTGTGTTTTGGATTAGGATGAACATCCAAACACATCATACATCTCATCAAATAATTGTGTGTAAAGATTTTTCTACAGCAGCACTTTAGTAGTCCCACAGCAGATGATTTTTTATTTTTTATTATTTTTTTTTTTATTATTATTATAGTGGTGAAATTACAATGAAATTAAGAGCTTTCAGTGCTTGTGTGTTCTAATAGAATTCATGATATGTTTAATAGTGGAGCATGAAAGCCTATAATCCATTATATTTAACCTGTAAAATCTCCTTTTTTAAACAAAGAGAGGACATTACATTAAGGTTAAGAGGAAAATAAAATGAAAAATATAATACAGTCAATGAAAGACAAAAAAAAAAAAAAAAAAAGCAATAAACAAGGGCAAGGAATATAGTAAAATAGATTGGCAAGTACCTGTAAAACTGCTGCCTACGCAGTACATTGCAAATTACAAGTCATGGTCTATAGACAAAGCATTTGAAACAGCTGAGTTACCAAAAGGACTTAGTCCAAGGCTTTAAAAAGCCATTTTGTCATTTTATGGACAAGAAGAAGAGAAATGTTTGCAGGGAACTACAAATGAAAATCATCGAAATACACAGACATCAAGTATGCATTGGGATATAAACTACTCAGGAGGTGCAGGGATGAGCAATGCAGGAAGAAATGTTGGCATTTAAAGTGAAAACTTAGGGATCATATGTCTTCAGAAAAACCATACACAACCTATACACATCAGATGTCATATCGTATTATGTATGCAATTCAAACACTACATGGAAGTCCTCCTGTGACAAGACACTAGTACTTCCAGAGAGGCTGTTGAAAGGGAGACATCTCAAAGCTCCTTAAGTATTCAACCTTAAAACATGAAATAGAGATTTTTGTTTTAGAACACATTATTTTGAATATTAAGAAGTGGATGCATAACCACGCCAGTAAATTGATATGTGTGGAATGAGTCTCAGACATCTGGGGCCAACTGATGCAGAATGGCCTGTGTCCTTAGTATTAAATGCTCTTATTTTCCAGACCACAGCAATTGGATGAAAATGCTTATTAGGCATTACTCCTGAACTGTATTTAGAAACTGTTTGGGAGGATGTTTTTTGTCCTTTGCCAAAACTATTTCATGGGCAGTTCTTGCTGTTCAAGTATATGTGCAATCACAGGGCAGTAATCCTGTCAAGATTAATTTTATTAATTTAAACACACAAATAAATTGCCAGAAACTGTGTTATAAAGAAAAAGCTCTAACACATATTACATCAGAAATCTCTGTCCTCACAAAAGTACTCTTAAGCTCCATTCACATTAGTCCCTTTAGCATTTAATTTTCAGATCATATTCTTTCCATATCTGAAAAAAAAGGGACTTCTCTGAAATGTAGTAGGAAACAGAAAATTATTTTACCCTTTTAGACAACTAGACAAGACACTTGCCAAGCCTCATGTCCTTTCTCTGAGTGGATTTACAGGGCCACTGCTGGTGAGTTCACAGTGGCTCTCAAGCTCTTCAGCAGCCACCTCCTTCCAGTTCAGATCCTTCAACAGTTACTGGACAAGCTGACAGTCTCAGCCAGAGAGTGTTGATTTGCTTCTAACCTTTCAGTAGATAGATGAGTTATGGAAAATATGCTCTAGTATTATAAAGTGATTATATAGCTACTCTTTCAGAATGTTTCAGATTGCTGCAAACACAGAGAAAAGCATTGTTCAGATGAAAAAAAAAAAATCTTTTTATCGTTGATGTTGTTTTCATAGAATTTGAAAAGTAAACATCTAGGTTCCTCTCATTCATCTCTTCATTTCTTGTATAATCTCCCTCAAGAATTCAGCTATTACAAGAACAGCTAAAAATAAATAAATAAATAAATAAATAAATAAATAAATAAATAAAGCTTATCTATTTACTTACTGGGTGTAACCCCTCAGCCCATCTTGAAATTCTCCCACTACTCCCATTTCATGGTGCATCAAAATTCTTTTTACATCCTCTAGGCTCCGTCACTTTTTTTTTTTTTTTTTTTTTTTTCTCTCTCCTTGTCAGGTCAACGTTCTTTAGATTGCATTTCCTTTAGACTGAATTTTCAAACCTCTGCAGAGTCATCAGTTCTCGATTATCTTCCTTTGCAGTACTATTGAACATAAGCCTTGAATCCATGTCTTATTAGGAACTATAAAGATTCAAGAAATTATCCAACAGTATAGCTATGCTAGAGGTTGTATAGCTCACAGAAAGCTTGTTTTTGATCACTGAGCAATCGTAAACTTTATGTTGTCTTTCACCTCAGGCACAATAAGGGTGGAATTAAATGCTAATGATGACTGAGACAACAGTAACCATGGCCAGAGGCTGTTGCTACCGCAAATGTGCAGGAGTGAGAATTGATTTAGTGGTATCTGTTTATTCACATTTGTATATGGAAAAAAAAAAAAAAAAAACTAGGATAGAAAATTGCAAAATCAACAGAAATCAAGAGATGCAAAAATTGTGTTGTTGAGAGTAATTCAAGAGAAATGAAAACTTTCTTTGAATGAGGCCGTCATGTTTGGATGCCAGAGCAGCTGCTTCTTGAAATTTAATGTCACTGCTCTGGAAAACAGAAACTTTAGAAGTAGGCTGTATTGTATTGGAAAAATCTCTCGGTCTGTTCATGTACTTCCTGTGGAAGGGGAAAAAAAAAAAAAAAAAAAAAAAGGCAAAACTTTCAGGGCCCTGAACATTACCAGCAGTGCTACACAAAAGCTCACTCAGCACCTTTAAACAGTATCTTATTCAGGTAATATAAGTATCTACTCTACCTTAAAATATTACCTTGTGTTTTAGTCAAGCCATTATCATTGATAAGCAGATTTTTAATCGAGGAAATAAGGCATAGTTAATTATGTGCATGAGTTGTGCTTTAAATTACTCTTATTAGCTGTGTTCATCACCTTCCAGCCTGCAAACTAGGTGTGACATGGCAGTTCTTTCTTTAACTACTGTTTACAGAGATTACAGCCAGAACCAGCCTTAATCCAATTAGCAAACAATGTCCTCATGTGAGAAGTGAAAAACTGCTGACAGTTGCAATGACTGCCATTAGTGCTTTTCAGTTAGGAGATTCTATGATTACACAGCTTGACATCCTTCCAGTTACAGTGATAGCCTGAAGATGCACTGCAAAAGAAAAGATTGCAGGTGTAAACAAGGTCTATTAAAAAAACAGTAAATGATACAGTCACTACCATAGAAATGTAACAAAGTTTGAAACAGCAGTAAATGCAGATATGGGATCATAAAATGTCTCCTTTGAAGTACTATTTTTTCTTTCCTAAATTATTTGTTAGAGATGCATTTTTTATGAAATATGTAAATTGTAACAAAGCAAACACCCTTTATTTCCATTAAGGCATTTGCTTACTTGGCCAGAAAAAATTGTCCTCAGTATGGGGCATCAGATTCTACTTTTCTTGCAAGAGAGACCTCCAGGAACACAAGTTTTGGAATGTCCTTTGTGGGTCTCACAGCTTTTTCACACTCATGAATATCTGTGGAAAAAAAAAAAAAAAAAAAAAAAAAAAAAAAAAAAAAAAAGATTGACAGCTTTAGTCTTCATGGGAAAATCTCTATGCTTAAACTGCTGCAGGTGGCCTCTATGAAAAAAAGTGTCCACACTGATTATAAAATAAAGCCTACCATCCATTTTCTATGGTTCAATGAACATTTTTTTTCAGGTTAAGTTTTATCCAAGATAATTAATTTATTTATTTGTTTTAACATTTGTCTTTCACATTTTATATATCTCATGTTTCATCTTTAGCTGTGACTGTTCCTACGGTGCAGAAATCCAAAGTTAAGAAGTATTCCATTGTTTTCATGGATTCCACTGTTTCTTCACTAAAAATTTACAGCAGAGGTCTTCTGCATACTGTCGGTCAAACACATAACATGTGGGTAACACCTAATAGTACCTGAAAAAAAAAAAAAAAAAAAAAAAGAAGAAAAACAAAACAAAACAAAACAAATACAAACAAACAAGAATGTTCCTGGATGTATTTTTCAATAAACTTAATTGCTGGGAGCTGCGGGTGGAACAGCCCCTCATCTAAGAACAAGATAACAATGCTAGACATCATGGGAGGACCACTATAATTCATTATTTTTGTTGTCTATATGGGATCAAAAAACAGACATGGAAGACCAATATCTTCCTGTGTCCTTGAGGTTTTATTAGACTACCACAGCTGTACACTAATCATTATTGCATAGTGAGAGAGATGAAACAATATTTAAGATGTATAAAGTATATTGCAGGGAATGATGAGAGCTATAATACAAATCATAATATGAAATGCAATCAAAGCTGGAAGGATAGGAAGCAAATTTTAAGTCTACATTTTATATATATACTCTTCTTGAAACTCAGCATGGTTTAGATGTTTCATGGGTGTATCCTCAAATGATCAAGAGAATTATATAGAATTTTTATCTAATCAAAATGCAAAATTAATTGATGTGTGATGTAATCAAGCAATAAAGTTTGAAGGTGCTCATTAAAATGGAATTGAAAATAGATAAGACTGTACAGTAAAGGTTCTTCAGCAGCTAACTTTACCCTAAAGTCCAATCTGATACAGACGGAATTATTAGTTTAACATTTTAATGAACTCTCATGCAGTCTGAAAAGGTTAATCAGTTCCACTTACTGGACTAAACCCACATGAAAATAATCTCAAGTTTGGAAAATGTGACAAAATATGGCACATGCAGCATTCAGGATTTCTTCCAAAGGCCTATGAAAATACAAAAACTGCAGTGGTCAGATAGGATATCAGCTTAAAACAAACAGACTCAGAACAAAAACAGTAGAAGATAAGTCTGCATAGAAAAAATACAATTTACTTCCTAAGAAAAGCTGTAATAATCACTAGAAGGATGTTATGTATTTTATCATGATTTACACAGTTTTGACAGAATCTCACCTGAGCTTGCTTCAAGTTGCCTAATCATAATGAAATTTCATGCTTCAGCTTGTATTTGTCTGAAGTGTAGGTAGGGCTTATACTGTTGCAGATCATTACTTGTAATTACATAAACTATTGTAAAACTACATGGTTACTAGCCTTGCATATTGGGAAAATAAATGCTATTGTGTGGTGATTGGATGTTAGAAGGTATTCCATTTAGCTACATTTTAGTAAAGAAGAAACAAAGACTTTGAGTAATGAAAAGTCAACTATGCAAGTCATTGTGTACACCATTGTTATTTTCAAGAACAATGGCCATTGTACTAATTGTCATTGGAAGTATGAAATTGCAGACTGATCTATCTGGATAGTTTCACTTGTAATGTTGAACTAACACTTTCCACAATAATAACCCAGGACATTGCTCTATGAATGGATCGAGACAATTCTGCATGTCCTCTTTCTTATCCAAATCAGTTGCTGTGAATGAGAAAAGACTGTGAAAATCATGAGAATGTTTAAACACCTTCATTTGCACTTCATGTGATCCTACATTTCATGATGTACATGGCTACATGACCCTGCACCTTCTTCACTCTTACTTCTTCATCTAATTATATTAGTTATATCTAGTTGTAACTGAGTGCATTAATTCAAAATCAGAGCCATCTTACATGACTTCCATACTGAAAATTATTTGTATTCAGCAGAAAAAGAAGACATAAGACATCTGCCCCAGAATGCACCACAAAGGCACTTCACAGACCCATCAAATTATTAGAACCGATAAAATTGTTTACAATTTCAGTCAATAATTGTAGTCAGATATGAATCTCTTAAAGTTATCTATATATATATTTTTTTTTTTTGGAATAAAATTGAGGAGATTAAGATAATTAAATAGGGGAGAAGTATATTATTTACATTACTATTACACTCAGAAGCATTACATTTCTCTACATTTAGGTTCTTTTTTATTGTATGATTATTTATTTGACTATTTAAAAACATAAAGCTTGCTGATAGTATACCCACTTCATGAATTTAGCGCATTTTCATAAACATGTATTTTCAAGGCCAGCCCATTGGCAACCAAGTTCTACCTGTAAAAACAGCAAGGATGCTGCAGGTTATTTTTGAAGTGCTGAAGAAGAAGGCAAGCTGAAAGATTACAATGTTGTATTTGGCTAAGTCCAGCTGAGTCCATACTGCTAAGTTCAGACTGCATAATCAATCTTTCAAGATAACTAAAGGAACAGAGGAAGGAAGAGGAAGAGGAATTCCTTATAAGCAATTTTCTCTAGTCTGCTTCATTTGTAGCCTGCAGGCATATAGGCCAGATTTTCAGTACATTAGCATTTACATGGAAATATCCTCCAGGAAAGCAATCCTTCAGAAGCCTACAGCAGGTGCAGAGATACCCATGTCTTTTCTTATCTACCCTGTGGCCTCTACAAACAAGGTTTCAGGATTTTATGAATGCCATTTTCAATATTGGCCTAAGCAAATTGCATTGAGATTATTAAGAAAGAGTTGCACCTCAGGGCTATGTACAGCTGGTGACATTCATAACAGCTTGCACAGAGCCTAAGGTTGTAGGAGGGACTGGGCTGGCACATACTAATTTAAGGATGTGAAGGCTATGACATTATGTGTACCAGTTCAGCTCTGTTCAGTAAATGAGGACCCATCTACCATTCATTCTGTTGCCCTCCATGACTCCTTGCTCTGGGATAAAGAATGGAGAGAAAATAAACTGTATATACTGCATCCTTTCTCCTATTTGTGCTTACTTCAAATCTGTATGAATGACAGTAATGGGAACTGAGTTTTTTATTCTCTCAGTGTTTCTAGTGCATGTAGACATTTAAATTGCAGAACAGAAATTTATTAAAATTGATGCTTACAAAAACTCTATAGGTACATTTTGAAATCTTAGGCAGAAGTCCCAGAGTTCAAATTATGGAATAACCTTCCTGTTAAGAGATATTATTGTCGTATGTTAAATGTTTTTGCTATTGTTTTGTGTCTCTTTGCACAAATTTGCATTTACAATTAAAAAAAAAAAAAAGTGGTAATGTCAGGTTCTTCATTATCAGTTGTTCCTCTCCTCCTCATTACGGCTGTTTCCCATCTTGTTCACAAACTGTAAATTCTTTAGGATCTTACTTATTTTATTCTATATACATTTAACACAATGATTGTTGTTAAATTTCAGGTGACACATTGTCACCTGAAACCAAAAGTCTTCATTGCAGCACAAATATTTCACTGTAGAAGCTAATGGAATTAAGTGAATGATCTTCAAAACTCTAGGGACTTACTGAGAAATAAATATTTTTTTATCAAAATAGAAGGACAAAAATAATTCTGTGGTTACAGAGTGATTTATTATGACCTTCCTTTATAGTTGAAAAACAATTAATTATGCAGTTTGTTTTCAGATCTAATCTATTCATTTAGAGTGAAAATATTTTATTGAGAAGAGAAACAGTTACAGAGGTTAATAGCAAGGCTAAGAAGTCTGGAGACCTGAACTCAGTAAGTGCTCACTTTACTGATAACTACTCTTAAAAACAAAACAAAACAAAACAAACAAACAAACAACAAAAACAACAAAAAACATGTGAATTGAAAGAGTACTAAGGAAAGCAGTCAAAATTAAAGAAATATAGATCTGACCTGTTTGCAAAACTTTAGCTGATATGCTCCTTCATCTGCTGCAAACAGGATTTATTACACCAAAAAAAAAAAAAAAAAAAAAAAAAATAATAATAAATAAAAAAAAAATGTTATTACCTAAAATGACTCCAGTGTCACCTGGCAATTTCATTTTCAAGATTTCTGTGATGATCTCTCTCACAGCAACATCCTTATACACCAAATGCATCTACCTTGTGCAAATATGAGGTGCAAATATTATTTCTGTTTTAAATTGAAGAACTGTGGCCTGGGGAGAACAAAGCCAGCCTTTTCAGAATGTTTTTCTGTTGTGTGTATAACAACATAAACAATTAGCCTTTCAGAAGCACTGTATCATCAAAAGGAATGTTCCTGTCATTTTAATTCCAAGTGTGAGTTTTTATTTCTAATGTAAATCAGGATCCATACCAGATAAGAGTCAAAAATAAACAGTTACTGCTAGATAGGTTTCAAACCTCAGAGATTATAGATGCCAGAAAAAAAAAAAAAAAAAAAAAAAAAAAAAAAGTGTGTGAGTCAGGCTTAGAATTTACAGAGCTGCCGGTTGTTACAGAGCAGTAGAGCTGACAGAACCACCAAGAGAATGAAACAACCAGAAGTGATCAGTCATTGACCTCTCGGTGGACCAGACTCCATCTCAGTTTCTTGCTCTTCTCCGTCCCTTTGTATATTTTTAAAGTGTAGTCACCAAAATGACAGGCGAAAAAATTCTGCTCTTTAAGGGGTACTTTTTTATGGGTTTAATACTGTTTTTCTAGTGAAATGTTATACCCAGTGTTCTAGTTGGCTGCATGACATGGGAGCCAGGATTCTATTCTACAAAATTTTCAAGAAAAAAACATCCATTAAATTTATGAGAAGTCTTGTGGCAATTTTCTTTCATTGAACATCAATGCTATTTAATAGGTCTTTAAGTTTTAGTGTCTTACTTAGGAGCATTTTGCAGGATAAAACCATGACAATAAAGTTGCCTATCAGATTAGACTGGAATTAGATCAAGTTTGATTAATATATATTATTATTTTTTTTGGATTTCACTTTTGCTTGTCATACTGGGAAAATATTAGGGAAATTCTCACACATGTAGTTAACTTTTTTATTGTTTAAGCTGAAAAGTCTTGTTTAAGCTGAAGGTTGTAGTCTCAAACCTTATCTGGCAAAACAATGTGATCAAAAGATGCAGAAGGTACATCTTTTTATTAAACAATGCATCTGACTTGTAGGTCATTGGAAAATATCCTACAGTACAATTACAGCAGTTTAATTTAAGTCAAAAACAATGCAATTTATATTTTTGACCTTTACACCTTTGTGATTTTATTAGACAGTCATATGGATCTTATATTAGCTAAGTCTATGTTATCAGAACAGCCAAACACTTCGAATATTTGTATCCAGTTAATGGAAAACAAATGTCTACTTCTAAAAATAAGGCAATCATCCCTTACAATCTTAGCTAAGCAAGTTTTCTGTGTGCTACTCTTCTCATATTTTCAATGATTTACTCCATCACATTTGCCAAAATCTTTAATATAGTCTATCATATTCACAAATGAAGATGAAAAGATTAAGACAAACTCTCTATAATGAAAGGCTGAGCTAAATCATTTGTTGACAGAAGGTGGTCATTGTATCTCGTTATATGCAGGAAGTTCCTCCCTACTTCTGGATATGTGTTACAAGCTATCAGCTTTCTATGCCTTCTGTAAGATCTATTTTTCAGATTATCACTCCAGCTTTCTCTCTTTGATCTTTTAAATAAAAGCAAGTGTTTAAACAGCTTTTACGCAGCTCTTCATCAGAGTTCATTAACTAGTAGAAAAAACATACTCTATTTGTCAGCCTTTTGAAAACCTCATTTGATGGAATAAAGAACATCTCAATATTTCAATGATTAATTATGACTGCAAAAGAACTTTGATTGGTTTCACTTAGTATTTGAAAAACTGAAGTATTTATGTGTATGTTCTTCCAATCTTTTTACATATCTATTTAAAACAAATTGTTCCAAATAAACCATCAAGTTACATTACATTCAGCAATGGTCATTTTCCTATTAACAAGTTTGAAGTCAACAGAAATTTAATTGACGTTTTTCAATGCTGATTTTGAGGTGGAAGTGGAGGTTATTCTTAAAGGAGTACTACTGAAACTAGCATAAAAATGAGACTTGTTAAATACTGCTTAATGACAAATGAAATTTGCGTTTGCATTTCACACATTTCATGGAAATTGAATTATCTCCAAAACCTACAGTTCATTTCCAATCATACATTGTTCTTCAATAAGGTAATAATAATTATATAAGTGCTTCATCCAACTGTATTTTCTTTGTCTTTAGTCTTGTTTGCAACACTGTTTCAGCCAAGAATTCAGTCCAGTTTTGACACTGGTATTAAGACAGAGCAGTAGAGCTGACTGAAAAAATAGCTGATATAAGCCTTTCCCCCCTCTCACCCCCCATGCTCCCATGTCCCCTTTTATTTTTATTTTTTTCCTTTAAAAAGATAATTCTTTAGCAAATCATCTGTCTTTCCCAATATACCATAGACAGAATTCCAGAACCTATTGCATTTATTTGACTATTTGTTATTCTAGTCTATTTTCAAAAGTTGCAATGTTTAACACATTTTTGACATTTCCTCAAGGACATACAGTCTATCACACAAAAACAGGGTAGTGAATCCCATAAACTTAATGACTGCTTAATTTTTAAGAAATGTGACTGACTTCCACTAAGTGCAGGCAGCTTTCAGTTTCAGGTCAAAAGTATCCAAATCAATATTGCAAGAACTTCCTTTTAAGCCTATAATCAATGCTTGCCAATGCTGAATGAACATCAATTATTAACAATGGATGTGGTTTAGGTTATTTTACTTATGTCTGCTTTTAGCCTCTTATAAAGGATTGTCCCTGCTAAGTGCATCCATTACAGAGGTATCACATCTCAGAACATAACAAAAAGAGTCAAAATTACTGACAAGTAATGTTTACTAATCACATCTAACCCTGTCTGGGTTCTAATTTTTTACATAAGTCTCTAGACCTTCTATTAAGTCTGCATGTCCTGGTTGTTGAGTGCATGTTCCACAGGAGAAAGTGAAGAAGCCTTACTGCAACATATGAACAGATCACAGAAGAAATACCAGTATCCTAAGAAATAAGTACAGCATCATTGCTTTGTTTCCACGGTGACTACAGCTACACTGTCTCTATACTCTGCTTTCTGATTTTGAACATTTCCATTACCTTTCTGTGCCATGACATCAGGAACTTTTGGTGGTTAATCTATTTGATAGAGGTCCCTTAATACTTCAGCACGGGTCATACTGCATATCTGGGTCAGTCGGAAAGGCTTTCAAATATGTAATATAAGCTTTTTTTTTTTTTTTTTTAATTTTTTTTTTTTTTTTTTTTCTATAGACAAAGGGGAGAGAGAGAGACTCAAAAAGCAATTCACCCCACTTATGTTAGTCAGTCACATTAGCACAGTATAAATTATCCCTGCAAATTTCCACTTTCTCCCTTATTTGTAAAGATAAATTACAAAATTTGGACTGTAAAAGAACAAGAAAGCTCCATGACTGCTAAAGCTGTGAGACAAATATCCTTTGGTGCCAGAAGAATTAAGAATTTGATATACTAATGGGAAATTAAAAAAAAAAAAAAAATTATTAATATTGAAAATTCTTTCATAAAATATTAAAGCTGAAAATCAGCCTTAGCCTTTTAGTTTTAAAACACAGACTGACCTAGCCCAGTTTCCCGTTTTGCCCTCTTGACACAGTCTGTCCCAACATCCTGTTTACAGTTTCCCTTCCTTTTTACCTTCCAACTTAGTCTTAAATTCTAGTTTCCAACACTGTTGCATTTTGAGCATTCTCTGTTTTTACATTTGGCTTCATTCAGTTTGATCATCCTACTGTCAAACATTGGTTGGGCATTGGCAAATGAATCAATGAAAATGCAGGACATTAAAATTGCTTGTCTCCAGTTCAGTGACCTGGCTGTAGATCCAAACCCAATACAATGTCGGAATGTAATTGCAGAAAATTCTGTCTAGTGTTTTTCTTCTTTGTGTTTGTCTGTGCTTAGGAAGACAGTGAGGGAGATTTTAATGGTAAAAGACAGAAGATATACTCCTAATAAAAATAACCCATTGCAAAACTTTGGATCTTAATTTAAAAATATTGAAAATGCATCGAGGAAAATTTTACCCAAAAGTTAATCTGTGCAGACTAGTATTTTGAATGCATTTGCATTGTTTTAGTTGTAATAGTGAAAGATCAGGCTAAGATAGTTATTCCAAATGTAAAATAATGACAAAGCTTATTAAATAACTTGTTTTGATGAACAATATAGTCAGATCTCAAACTTGGTTATTGAGAATATATGTTGAAAGTCTTTAATGAAACATGACAAAACATTTAATGAAAAACGGAGATATAGAGGAATAACAAAATAATCAACAAAACCTAACTTGTCCCATATAATTGAAATAACTTTGGATTTGATGTGAATAACCGACAGTCAGAAGGCACAGATACTGAATAATTTTCCTGGAAAAATCCCAACTGCCTAAGAGTGACATTATCTCTACATGGCATAATCAGTAGATGTGATGCCTCAACTGGTTGCAGCCAGGGTGATTTCTTCCTGCAGAGTACCTTCTCGGGACAGCACTGGGCTCTTATTCAGCCATACACACTTCCCATAGAGGCCCACAGATGTCATGAATGGTGGCAGTTCCTTTTAAGAGTTTTTCTTCTCTCTGTCTGAGAAGCTATGCTTTAAAATAAATGGTGATCAGTAAACTGTGGAGAAATTTGATTTAATTGACGACATAAGTGTTTATAAAATTATCACACACAGCTTAAATGAGTAGAAAAAAAAAAAAAGGATCGTAACCTCACCATCATAATCCTTGACCATATCCCTTGGTCTCTACTCCTCTTCTGAGGCAGAGGTAGCTATACAAGCTTGATGGTTATGCAGAGGTTCCTCTTGCCAGGGTCACTAAAGCCCCAAATTAGCTGTAGTCCTGTATTACTCTGGCACACACAATCTAGCATGTACTCCCACCATTCAGCTCTTGCATTTACACAGGGCATATATAAACAGGGAGAGTTTTAGAGTAGACATTTCACCCTCCCTGTTAATATCAAGGGTGCAGCCACACCTATAGGTAATGGCAGTATGTAGCTCAAAGCTCTCTAAAGGCAAAGACTTATTTTTCTCAAAATAATTTTAAGCATTAGCACATGTACTCTTTTGCTTAATATGGCAATTCAGGAAAAAACTTACATGACAACATTATTAGAAGTAGTGGTTGAATTACATAGTGTGAGTTTTTATACATATACTTTATTTATTTATTGAAATATTAGCTAGTACACAGAATATTTCTTTCCAAGTTGAATTTCTACAATTCAATTTATTATTTTTTTTTGATAGGCTTCTCTAAACTATGTCTAAATATATTCTTCTCAACAGGCATACCAGTGGTATTCTAACTCCAAATGTGAGACATAAAAGCACCATTGGTTTTGTTTGTTTGTTTGTTTTCCAGTAAATATTTGACATAATGTCTTCATTCATTTAATGTTCTTCTGCCAGAACTGGCTTTTCATTGCTTCCATTTAAGAATATCTGCAACACTTCTGTGTTCCATGTCCCCTACTCCTAAAACAAAACATGATTTACTTCTATCTTAAGAGTAGAAATGTCAGATGCTACTGCAGTGATATAAGACATAAAAAGTCCTTAATATATGAGTAGTTAAATGCAGAAAAATGATAACAAGTAGCACTGAAAAATACTGTTAATTCAGATTAACATAAGAAAAATTTAATTAGCATATTATATTTAATTTGCCAGGATACATCAACACATAAACTACAGAATTCAGATGAAATTAGGTCAGATTGGAATAGCAACACTTCTTTCAGAAGATGTCATATGCATTCATGTCTAAATTGTTTTTTAATACTAGTTTTAGTGATTATGAAGAAAACTTGAAAATGTGAAGGAGTCATTGTAAGACACAATAAAAACAAAAACAAAATAAAATAAAATAAAAAGGGAAGAAGAGAACTCCATTAATTTCTTACTCTTTGAACAAAATACTTTGACTGTAATTTCCCTTTTCTGTATTTTTCAGAGACAAGTGACATGATCATATGGAATTTGAGATCCAGCTAAGAGTAGATCCATAGAGACGAAAAAAAAAAAAAAAACCAACAAAAAAAAACTATTCAAGCTCTTGGTGAACAATAACAATGAGTGTTTTGGCAGTGAACTTTGTGGGCCTCTAGTACAGACCCAATGTGCTTACAGCTCAGCAAGGCTGTGTGTCTCTAGCTGTCTGCTGCACCCAATATTGGACCTTCCTGTGAAGGAGTTTACATTATTTGGCTGGCCTGTTATATGTTATGCCCATGAAAGTTTATACAATGTATGTCAGTAGATAACTATTGAGTAGTCATTATGTTGGATGAGTTTACATGTAAACTAAACTCTGGGAGACTCAAGCCATCTCCCAATCCATGTATCTAGATAGTCTGAATGTTAGCGGAGCTTGAGCTAAACTTGAAATATGGTCACAACAAAGATCTTCCCTCTGGATATCACTCATTTACAAAAAAGTAATGGAAATTATGCTTTCTGTATAGTTTGATGTGTGGATTACATGACTGTTTTTAAAGTCTACCTCACCTCCTTTGGCAAGGACTATCTATATACTCCAGCCAAGTAGACTCGGATTTTGTTTTCAACTTTTTCTCCATGTTGTACAGATTAGGAATGCTTTTTAGAGCAACATATCAGAGGCAATTTATCAGTGATATATGGCAGCCTGTTAGAGTAGGAGCTAAGTACTAAGATACCAAAATTCATTTGGTTACCTTCAGCTAGGTCTGAAGAGTCCACTTGGTCATATTTTTTAACATTTCTAAATTTACTTGGTGAATTTAATACATCAGCTCATCCTAGTTCAGTATGTAGGTGACAGTAGGATAACGGCAGATTTTGGTTCTGGATTTTGGGTACTCTACTAGCACCTCAGCCCATTTACAAACCAAGCAATTATATTGTTCCAATATTTTTCTTCAGACTTACAGTGTTGCTATATGAAGTACGTGTGTATGTGAGTACAACTTAGAAAAAAAAAGAAAAACAAACAAACAAACAAACAAACAAAAAAAAAGGAAAACCACAAACTACTCTAGAATATTTCTCATTAATGGTTTATTAAAGAGAAGAAAGAATTAAGTGTAGGTATTAAATGCACGACAAACACAACAGAGACCAGTCTTATGTGGCAGTCCTATTGAGAAATTCCCAACTTTTAAAGGGCAGATTTTAAGTAAATGTAAATATAAATATCCCCCAACTAAAGAAAGGAATGAAATTTTAAATACCACCAATGGAATGAAACAAAGGAAAGGAAAATGAAGCTGATGATCAGGATGATGCTACTTTCTGATGTAACTGCAATGCTAGTCATACCTAAACAGGATATGATTAGATATGAGTCAAAGAACTCCAAAAGTGGCAGCATATCTGAATTTGACAGGAATAATAAAAAAAATATTTTTTCCCTTATTTTTTTTTTCAGACAATGTTTTATTTGGTGTTCAGATGAAAAATTATTTATTTCTTCAACTATTTCATACTTTTACCCCTGCACACCAGTTGAGACTGGTATTAAGCTTATAGATACTACATTACAATCTCCATTCCTCAGCCCAAGCAAACAGTTGTTTCTTCTTTTACAACTGTAAATAGTGAGCTATAAATCATTCATTTTATGTACACTAGGTTTCTGATCAGGCATCTGTGAAAGACTTTCTATTAGATCACTTGACCTGAGATAATATAATTGATGGGTTATTTCTGTTTTGCCTGATCCTAAGATGACAATATTAGAGTTAAGATGGAAGTTATTCTGTCACTGCAGTGTAGTCTGATCAAAAAAGTTCACATTATTTCTGAATGAAGACAATTCCTGTCATACTGCAGATCAATGTAACAAGGTAAAAGCACAGGAAGAAAAGTAGGTCTTCCAGAGCATAAGTGATGTAAGTTTATTGTATTTTAAGGTTCTTTGAATATATCTATATTTAAAACACAACAGATATAAATTCATCTTCTAGCTTTAGTTTATTCAGCTATTGGTATCTTATCCACCTACAGTGGATAGCAGTCCTGAAAAATGTTTGAGCTTGATTCTGTAGCTAATTGTCCTCTGCTGACTTGCTGAACTGTCAGGGCTCTGCAGCCTGTCAAGTCTCATGAGTTTCCTCAAGAAGGGAACAATCTAAATGAAAATGTAGTGAACTGGGAAGACTCATTTTTAGATAGGAAATTCCTTAAATAGATAGTCAGACCTTCCCACAGTAATCCATTGGGAATCCAGGAAATAATAAAAATATAAATAATAATAATAAATAAATAAATAAATAAAGTTCATTGTGATTTGATGAATCTGTCATTCTGAATCACAGAAAAATCAATTCTAACTTCCTTTTTCCAAAATTTCTCCACAATCCCAAACTAAAACATAACTACTCATATAGAAAGATGTATTATATAGGATCAAGAAAATGTCCTTCTTGATTCACTTAGAGCTTGACCCAGTGAAATATTTAAGGCAAACTGAAGTCAACATGGGAGGGTAGAATTTATATGCCTTCTTCACAACAGTGTTAGACTGTTTAGGTGCCTTTTCACACTGAGTAACTTCCTTCCTGAAAGTTTCTGTAAATTTCTAATTTTATGGACATGCATATTTACACACATTTTGTACGGGAAGATATGCACCCATAACTTGCATCAGGTCCACCATGATTCTTCAGTTTATAAGTGCTTGCTTTATACACGTAAGATATCAGAGTAACCCAGTCTGGTAAAACAGAGTAACCCCCCTTTTCAGATTCATTCAAAGACATTGATAGAAAAAAGAGAGTGGAGTTCATTTCTTGCTGTGATGTGTTTGGATTGTTTTTCTTTTCTTTTTTTTTTTTTTTTTTTCAGGAATTTTCTGTTTCTGTATATTTGTTTTGCTATATTTCTGACTCTGGTGTAATATGTTATACTTCAATGGCTGTTTAAGTTCTACAGTCTTCATCTATTTCTTGAATATTTCCATCTTGTTTTGATGTCATTCCCTTAACCTCTCTGTTTTCTAAGATGTAACCTCAATGTTTTCTAAGAATTTCAACTCAGGCTTTCTGCTACAGAGACACAGATATTTTTTCTGAAGATATGCTTGGGCATCAATCTGTATTCATTACTGTGCCTCACTGATGTCACAGATTTGTAGTAGAAATTACTGATTTTTATTATTGGATTTCTTAACATAATTTAAAGTTCTAAATTCTATACTCTCAAAAATATCATTTCTGATAAATATACTTGCCTTTGATCTTTTGAAATACCTCTTGGAGTAAAAATAAACATTTTTCTTCAAGGTTGTCAATGAAGAGTTGTAGGGAGTTGGCATGATGAGCTCTGCTTTTGGTTTTGTGTTGTTTTCTAAGATAACTTAAAACTAAATTCTTTATTCATACAGCCATAATCCAAGGTGGATTTTTTTATACATATTTTAGTCAAGTGCTTTGATATAAATGACCTCAATTACTCTATGAATAAAACCTAATAGACCTTCAATGGAAAGTCTATGTCTTGCTAACCTAGTTACACCTATGCTTTATGAGGTTATAAATTAAGCAAAAAATAGCAGGATTATTGTTTTTTACTGCTTCAATATTGATCTGATATGCAGTAGCAGAGACTAGCTTTTTTCTTCTATTTGTCAGAATTTTTTGGGGAGTGGTTTCTTTCCTGCTGCCAGGGAAGACATCCTATCTCCCATTTGACCAGTCACATATACAGGCCATTTATTGTCCAATCTCTGATGACATGCTCGGTCTTTGATTCTCCATTCATTCTGTGATCAAGTCTGACTGTTGTTTTTTGTTTGTTTGTTACTCTCTGTATTCTGGAGATGGCTTTATTACTTTTTTCATTCCTCACTTTGCAATAATGATAATAAGAATAACTGGTACTAGTACATTGTAACTAGTTGATGAATGAGAATGATGATTTAATCAAACCTGAATGGCAGAGACCAATTTTGTCGTGTGATTTAAAAAAAAAAAAAAAAAAAAAAAAAAAAAAAAAGTTCTATTATTTATAATAATATAATATAATATAATATAAATACTACTCCATGCAAGAATTCATAAACATAGAATAGACTCTTCAGCCATCTCTTTTAGAATATATGTCTGAGCACATAATCATATCCTATAATAATAATGACAAAAGTTTTGAACAACAACAACAAAAAAAAATGGTTCATTCCTTTTAGAGATAAAAACTTTCCTCTTCCTCACTCTACTGTAACTATAAATCACTCACTCTACCTCACTATAAACAATTTATGATATAGAAGAATATAGACCCATGCAGGTTTTTTTGTTTGTTTGTTTGTTTTTGTTTTTTGTTTTTTTTGCAAGCAAGAAAAAGAAACGAAAGTAAGAAAGTAAGAAAGATTCAGTAATTTATATTCATTAATTTATTAAATTATGTGTCTCTACATATACTAAAAAGAGCAAAGCATAATCAATGTATGAGTTACTTCACTGTATTAGTTGTCCAATTTGATGAAGTGCCAAACCTAGGTACCATTTGTCTGCAGTGGGAATTGAAATATTTTCATTGTGTTTAAGGATCAGGTCTACCATAGATTTCCCTTGTGGAGAAGATCACTTTCCAATGAAAGCTGAGTAATCTGTATTTATCGACTGTGAGATTCATCTGCTTAAGCTTCTTTGGAATATAGAATAAACCATAATCAGGGTAAAGCACCAGTTAATTTATCCAGCAGATAGCCATCTCTAAAGCAGTTTCTTTGCCATCTTTGCTTGCTACACTGACCTTTGTAGAGGATATAATTAATCCTCTAACATAACCAAGAGTAACAGTTGATATCCCAAGTACACAGTCTTGTGTTTAAAAAACACTGCTCTCCCTGGACTATATATTCTATAATATGTATGTACATATTAAGATACATCTAAACTATTAAGGTTTCAGTCACTTTGGGGAAAGGGGAGCCTTTCTGATTGTAAAGTGAAGAACGGTGTCAGCTCACAGTAGGCATGATTAATGTTTATGTAAGTTTTAAAGACAGCACTAGTTGAAAGAATGCTCTCTATCTTATGCAGGGAGAATCTCTTTGAATCTGTATTTCATTAATCAGTGCTGTCAACAGTGTTTGGTGATTTTGTGCACTTCAACTTCTGAGTGATTTCTTAATTTAACTTGGCTTCATATTCAGAAGATGGAGGTTCTGTCTTTTCTAAAAATCAAACCTTTCTCAAAGTCTCACTTTGGGAACCAAAAGTATTATGGATTTGAAGTATATTCTTCCAAGTTTAGCTGCTTAAAAGTATCTAGTTTGAAGCAGTCATCCAGCTTCCTCTGTAGCTGGCAGGGAGAGATAAGTGCAAGCTAAAGTGTCCTTTTGATATGAAAGCTGGAAAATACAAAATCTAATTAATGTAGCTGTACAAGCGATGTAACAAAGAACCCAAGAGCAAGATTACCAACCACACAGAAAATATACTAAAAAGCAAGATGCCATTAAAGGTCTGAAAAGGTCTACTCAAATACCTCTGCTGTTGTATTGTAGGTTGGAAGATGTATATAACCAATAATGCACTTATATGATCTTTAAAGATATAGAGCATGAACTAACATATTGTGCTAATTGCTAATGCTTTTGTGCATATGGATATTAACAAAGTAAATGTCCAGACTGATAATCAATAGGACATTAGTACCATAAAATAGAGGTTAATCATTATAATTAAGTGCATCCGGGGAGATGGAGAACCTGGAACATCCAGAGAGCCCAAGTACCCCAAGGAGCTGAGAGTGGTCAGTGGAAGAAAATAGCTGGGAGTCAGCAGGAAAACATCCAATCAAAATACCTTACAAAGCTGGTCCATCCAAAATAGATTGGAAAATTACTCTTTGTAAATGGTGATCTTCCACTGATAAGAGAGCAAGGCTAATTGGCTGGTTTCAATTAGTATCTTCACTGTTTTGGGAGTGTCAGTGCAGTTCAGTCTAAGTACATTGGAATGAGCTTTTGTTGCCAGCAGAACCTGTATTAGCATCAGCAGAGCTGTTATATTAACTATGCAGCTTAAGAAACAGCTTTAAAACTGAAATCAACATTTAAGTTCAGCACACACATACGCGGTGTAGGGAAATATATGAACCTAGTCATCTTCAGATCATAGTAGCTATGAAGGAACAAATTGTGCTTTGAAGACAACTAGAGACTTTTTGATATTTTGGTCATATACATTGTACTACACTGAACTTACATTGTAGGTGAATTCATTATTCACTCTTTCTAAGATTGCTGCATAAAATCAAAAGTGTAGGAAAGAAAAAAAGAATAATTTCCCTTCTGGGAATATTAGACATTTAATAGATATCACATGTTTATCAGATAGACAATAATTTGACCTTTTACTTTATGATGGAATACTTTCTGACTTTCACAGGCTTGTTTAACCAGTGTATTTTCTTAATTACCTTTCAGCCCACTAACACCTCAATCATCCCAATACCAGTCCATCTGCTCTTCCTTGTGTTACCTGTGAGATGAACTGGAATAATTCATTCCAAATAGAACTAAAGAGTAAATCATTTGACAGGTTTCTAGTGGACTTGAAGGTCAAATCTCAAAATCTCTAAAGAAATTTGAATGAAATGAAAGTAAGTTCCTATCATTATTTGAACACTCAGTGCAATTTCAAGACTTAATTTAAAAAAAAAAAAAAAAAAAAAAGGAAAAAAAAAGGAAAAAAATCTCCCACCACTCAGGCTTTTTTTTTTTGTACAGTGTCTGGCTTTCACTTTTTATGTTTAACAAATGTAAACTGTACAAACTCTCAGATGTCAATACACATAACAACAATACTGTTCCATAGCACAATGAAACTCACTGTGGTCTTGGTATATAAAATAACAGCAAAATCAGTGTCTGTGTTGTTGGGGTAATACATTTTAAGAGTTATTATATAAGCCAATAAAGAAATTAGTTTGTGTTCTAGATTTTAATATCTCCCTTAATTAAAAAAAAAAAAAAAAAAAAGGCAAGGACTCAACACATACTTCTACCTTCATTTCCATTACTTTCCGTATAAACTAGGCTCCCCTTGAACCAGTTTTCTCCTGTGTCACTCCTGTTTTAGACTGATGTACCCTCTTACAATAAACAGTTATTCAGTCATGAAATACTGAGGTGAATCAGGCATTTTTTGTGATGTTTTATATACTTAATTCTGGATGAGAGTTCGCAAAACATACAAGCACAAGTACATGCAAACATTGTAATTTCTACTAGATTTCTCTATTGTGTTTGACTTTTCCATTGAATCCTACTAGGGAAGAGGGAAGCTGAGGGAAAATAAATAAATAAATAAACTAAACCAACTAAGCCCTTCAATAACATGAAGAAAAAATATTTTTATAAAAAGACAAAATGATACTTATTTGGAGTCATTTTTCATTTGCTTTTTAAACCCATTTGTCTTCACAACAGAACTGTGCTGTTCTCCCAGTGAAGCAGAGATGGGTCATTGGCTTTCTGACAAGTGAGTTCTTTGTGAGGGGATGCACCATGCTGCAGTGAAATAATCAGCTCTTACTTCAGCTCTCTGTTCCCATTTCTCTGCTAGTGCTTATGTTAGATGTCGAGTAATCTGAGTGACTAGATCAGATTTAGATGCGTAGTTTGTATATATAGCTAGATGATATGTAGCCCACTCCAAAACACTGCATGTATATAGTGTTCATTTTATCAGTATGCATTTTACTTTCTAATTAGAAAGGGGAGATAATGTGAAATGAATCCTGAATGGTTAGATGATTAAAAGCTCATTGTCACAAACATGAAAGATCACAGAGGCACAATAGTGTGCAGAGAACCCAAAATGCCCCAGTCAGAGACAAGTGCTCCTGTGCTATCCCCTCAGCTCTCCCAGCTGTTCCCCATTTCTGGGGAACACCCACCTCCAGCAGCCAGCAGGGAGGCACTCCAGGTCATCCTACAGACCAGGGGCACTGACCTGGGTATAGGGCTTCCTCTGAGGAGCAAGGAAGAGATTTAGAGATGGCACAGGACTTACTATAGGCTGTTTAAACACAGAAAGAGAAGAATCGAGATGGTTTGTTGTGGTGGTTTTACCGTGCTAGAAAGCTGAACACCACAACTACTCTATCACTCCCCCCTCCTCAGATGAGGAGGGGAAGAAGTAAAGGAAAGAACAACTCACAGGTTGAGATAAGGATAATTTAATTAAAGGAAAAAAAAATATTAAGGAAATATTATTATTAATTAAACAATTCAACTAAAGGGAAAAAAGGGAAAGGGGAAAAGGGAGGGGGAAAGGGAACAACAAAACAAAACAAGTAAAGGCTGTGTGGAAGTGCAGAGGAAATAAATTACTCTCTGCTTCCCACAAATGAGCGATGCTTGACCACGTCCTTGAAGCAGGGCCTCAACGCACATAGCCGGTGTTCACGAGGAGGACAGATGTTTTCGCAACAAAAGCCCACCCCTCCCCTCTTCTTCCTTTTTTCACCTTTTATTTCTGAGTGTGACATCATATGGTATGGCATATCCCTGTGGTTGGTTTAGGTGATGTTTCTGTCTCACTTTTTTGCCCACCCCCTAGGAGGGTTAGAGAGAGTCCTGATGTTGTGCCAGCACTTAGCAGAAGACACAACACTGGTGTGATAACACTGCTGTTCTAGGTACAAGTGCAGAGCACAGCACTGTATGGGCTGCTGCAGGGAAAGTCCCATCCAGACCCAGTACATTTGTGATTTTAGTTCTCACTGATACCTAACTCCCACGATTCACGTAGAAACTAGTCTACTAATGCTTACTTTCTCAGCTGATATGTCCTTTTTTTAAAAAATATATATATATTATTTTATTTTATTTTATTTTATTTTTATTCTTTACTAAGGAATAACCCTCAGCTCTGCAAAAAAGAAAAAAGAAATAGGGTACCTAAGCTGTATCTGAATTTTGCATAGGTACAGGTGGGGAATAGTGTCTATCCTATCATCTTTCCTGTCCTCTCCAGTATTTCATCTCATTATAGAAGATTCCATAGAGAAAGCAGGCTTTTTTTTATTTTTTTTTTTATTTTTATTTTTATTTTATTTTATTTTATTTTTTTTAATGAATAAGATCTTTACATTCACCTCGAGTTTGATGATCTCATTCAGAGGTTTGTAAGGTGACATTCAGCTTGGGTGAGGGGGAAAGGGAAAAATATGTTCAGCATTAATATATGTAACCTAGACATCAAGGAAGTTCACACAGTCTTAGAAAACACATACTAGCATTTACTTCTCTACAGAAAATATTTTGTGCTGTATTGCTAGACTTTTTTTTTTTTTTTTTTTTCTGTTCACTTAACGTGGTGAGAATATGGTGACCACTCCCTGCAGGATTGCGGGTCTTAAACATAGGTTAAATTTTAGGCCCTGAACTACTTTGAAGTGACCTTTCAAGTGACAGCAGAATAAAACACTAGTGGAGGAAAGCAAAAGAACTCCAGGTAAGGGTGGCTACCCTTCTAAAACTGGAAAACACAAGAATTTAGAGCTGAAGCTTGGTTCTTTAATTTCGCCAGGGAGCAAATTCACATCTCTCCAACCTGTCATCTGGCTTTGCAATTCATTGGGCACCTCATACTGCCAGGACTTTCTGAGAAGTTCCTGAGAGAGAAAGGGGAAAAAAGATAAAGTCCGGATAGATGTGTCCTTTGACCTGATCATTTACACAGGAAACTTGAGGTTGCTCTGGTTATAAGGAGAAACTGATGATGGAGTTTTGATTCCTTCCAAAAATTCCTAAAAAGTTATTCTCTGAACACGGTAGGAATCACATAGTGGAAACACAGATTAAGAATTATGAACAGAGACTTCCAGAAAATATTTGCTTGATAACCTGGTTGTTACACAGACAGTTTCACAGCTGAGAATTTATCTAGGAAATTTTCAAAAATGTTTATAAGATTCATAACAGTTTGAAAATTTATCAGGTTTCTTATAACCTTCCAGGAAATGTGAATTAATTAAAAGGGGGGGAAAAAAGCATGTTGATTTAAATAAAATTTTATTTATAATGAAAAAAATTAAATACAGAGACTCAAGTTCATTCAATTTGTTTTTCTACATTTAACTGGAACATTCACATTGTGCAGTATTTCTGTCTTCAGATTCCCTCTATAATAAAAGCAGAGAGAAAGCATAGCATTTTTACTGTCTTCGCAGTCCACTCTAGGGTACTCAAGGGATCATGTACCTTTTGTGATGGGAGTAGGATGTCTTCTGCCTTCTCTGGTCATGGTTAGCCTCATTTAAAGCACATCACCTGCTTCATGTTCAAACTTCACTGCACATAGGTCTAACGTAGTACACGCATTTACACACACTTGCACAAGTGTTGCACATGCAATATTATCTGCCTTTTGTGTGTGTGTGTGACTGCAACAAAACTTGGGTCTCATCCCCTCACCACAACATTGTCTTGTGATATCCCGTTAGGCATCTATGCAGCTTATGATATTTAGAGCACATGCTGAAGGCAGGGCAGCTGCAGCATGAGTCTTCTGCCATGCTAGAGATTTGGGGAGGTGGAGTGTCCTATAAGCAGCCCCATCTGGATGAGATGGGCACTGAACTATTCAGAGGCTTTCATCTCAGAGAGACTTTCTGGCACACCAGTTGGGATCCCTGAAGCAATCTCATGTGCACATAGTGCAAGTGGTGAAGAGAACCAGAACCATAATTTAAAAATGAAATTTGACATCCTAATATATCTCTAAACTTTTGTGAAAGGCAAGTCAGATTTGGGGCTGAACACACTGTTTCCCGACTGACTGTGAAACCACATATCTATTTCTCATTACAGAAGTTTTGGGGTGTTATTTTTTTTAGTGTTTCTAAGGAAATAATACCTTGTCTCAAAAAACAAAACAACAAACAAAAAAAAACAAAACAAACAAACAAACAAAAAAAACAGCAGTTCTTCGAGACACACCTGTGTGAGTTAACATTGAATACCAGCACACTGGACTTCAATGTGTTTTGCTGTATCCTTACTCATGTATGATTTCAGTATATTGTGATTTAAATAAAATACTTTAGCAACGTAACTTTACACAATGCATGCTTTCCATATGTATACATATGCACTAACTAATTTAAAGACATTTAAATCTATGCTATCTAAAGGGAAACTGAAACTGAAATACAAAGTCCTTATGATCCAAAGAAAATCTTGTGTTAGTATTTCAGCAGGGTGAAAAATGTCATCTTTATATCTGTGGTATGTTATTGCTGGCTGTAGCATGATCTTCTGTGTAGTGGCAGTGTCAGATAACTCACCTTGTCTTAATTAATTAATTTATTTAAATATATTTTTTTCAGTATATCTAATACTATAGTCTGGAAAACTTACTGTAATCACACGGATTTAACCACTTTTCTATTTTAAAGTCCAAAAGGATTCACCATCTATCATGAAAATCAAATAAATTTGTCATCATTCTCTCTTTGAGTTATAAACTCAGTATAATGCAATTGAATTTTTTCCTAGTTTTCCAAGATGGCAAGATCCACCTGATTTATTTATTTATTTATTTATTTATCATATTTAGAAAAAGCAGCATGAGTACAGTATTCTAAAAGTAACCCTAGAAGCATACATTGTCTTGGCCAAGTGAGACAGAAATCATGCAAATGTTCCTACTTGAATGAAACTTGAAAAGACGTGTAAATAGTATTTTTTTTTTTTTTTTTCTTCCTGGAAAATCAGAAAAACTTGTTTTCCTAATTTTAAGGTCCTTTTTTGTTTGTTTGTTTTTTAATAATTTCTACAGCCAAACTAGATCAACATTTTAAAACAGCAATTTTTTATATATTTTTTTGTCTTCAGTCCTGAAGGATTCTGGAAAATCTGGATTCTATATGTATAAATGGATTTTTTTCAGGATCCCTGAGGTTTGCCTTCTGAAACAGAGAAGAGGAGAAATAGTTGCCATATAATCTGTAAAGAACTTGTGCTTGTGTGAGGCTGGCAGATGTCCTCAGCTTGTGTATTGTATTTCAGTTACGTTATCGCTTAGAGTTCAATGAGACAAAAACCGATTTTTTTTTATAGACCTCAAATATCAAACAAATCAGAAAGGACTAAAGAATTACACTGTCTTTTAACAATCCAATTTATCTTGCCTTTATGCCCTATTTTTTAATTGCTATTTAGATACAAAGTACAGAACTGTGTACTGTATAAGTAAATAATATATTGAATAACTATTCATTATGTGATCACTTTCCTACTTAACTCATTAAATCAGCTACAAGATCTATAGGAAAAAAGAAAGTCATTATATAACAAGGAATATTGTAATACTTGCATGAGAATTAAAATATATATATGGGTTAGCAGTATTCAATTTTGTCTTGAGTTTTGCTTTTTATGGGTATCTCTGCTGAATTTTAATGTATTGGATGATTTTGAAAATCATGTCATATTCATTACTAATAGTAATATTAAGAACATCCTACAATTCCTGCTGAATAGAAATGAACTTCTGAATTGCTCGTGGGTCTCATCAGGGATTGATCATATATAGAAACTTATCTGCATAGACAATTTCTGAAAAAAAAAATAATAATAATAATAATAATCTGGAATTCTTTTTTTTTTTTTTAATCTATTTTTATTTATTTTTTTATATAAAATCCTGCAATTTATTATTCTCTTTTGTGATTTTTATTTCCTAAAGTAATCAAGTCAGGCACTTATTTCAGCAAAGGTTAACATGCTAACATGCTTCCTATTCATGCTGAAAAATCTGAAGATGACAAAAAAAAAAAAAAAAAAAAAAAAAAAAAAAAAAAAAAA
>CM021765.1:33950724-34023629 GCA_011076525.1 Nettapus auritus | reverse complement strand
AAATTGCAAAAATTGAGTTCTTTGAGAATAACAATTTTTATTTTATTTTTAAATTAAAAATAAATAATTTAACACTATTATTAACAGTATTATTTAACATTATTCCCCTTAAAAATATGCAGTCATATTTGCATAAGTGATCAGTTTTTCATACCCAATTCCCCACTAATGCTTGTGGCCACAGAATTGTAAGAATGCACTGCAGAAATTCATCTCAGGCAGTCAGGTGTAGTTTTCCCATGTGATGTTACATTACAAATAGCTCATGTACTAATAACAAAATATTTAAATCCATTCAAACTTTATTACTCCTGACCAGTACATTGAGAATATTAAATGTGCTACTTAGAGCTATCTATCTATTGAATATAACTGCATTTTGTGAAAGTGGATGGGATGAAAAAGGAAAAGTGTTTTGTTTTGTTTTGATTTGTTTTCAAAATAAAGAAAAAATGATTCCTGCATCCACAGGTATTTTCCTAATGGAAAGTCTCAAAAATGTTAAATGTATGGAAGATGTAAAGAGAAGAGGCCAAATATCAAAAACTTCATGTTGAACTGAACACTTGTGATAGTATGCTTCCTCCCCCTCAGCCACTCCCTCTCCCCCATGCTCCCCCCTCTCCTCCTCCTAATTCTCACTCTCGTTCTGGCCATTGCCTAGCTCAAACCCGGTTGTTGCACCAAGGCTTTACTCAGGCAGATAGTGACCACCGTACCCACTCAAGTTGGGTGCTGGAGAAACTGACGAACAGATGTCTAGTTCAGCAGCTGAGAGTGGATGGAGCATGTGCCAAAAAGAATCCCCCCCAAAACAAACAAACAAATAAAAAACAATATGACTATTAGTCCATCACTTTATCCTATAAACAGTGAGCAGGCCAAAAACCCTTTGACAGCATCTCCCCTTGATTATGAATGCCTCTCAAGGTCGCTCTTGATGCAGAGACGTCTTACTCCTTGCAAGAGATTCCTTGCTGCAAGCTTGCTAAATTTTGTAAAGTTTGATAAGATTATATCTTAGTTCAATTGTGCACATATAATCCTCTAACCCTTAGAAATAACCTATGGACCAAGTCTGTGACTAAGATGGAGTTCAGCCACACCTAGGCTCCTTACATCTTCAGTTCAAGGAATTTAGAAAGCAAAGGGGTCCCCTCTGAATCTTATGAATCAATGGGGCGGTCTCCCTAACACTCGCTTTGTTCTCTAGGCAGTAAATAATCAGGTGTACCTTGCCATCTTGAATCTTAAGTTTCTGTCTTATTAGGCTTTGTTAGATCACTAAATTATATCAGTAAATATATTGATGCTTCTCTACTACAAAGTACATAATTTAATCTATGACATACATGCTAAGCATAAGATTCTCATGTTTTTTTATTTTTTAATTTTTTTTTAAGAAATTTTATGGTTTCAAAATTCCATTGCAGTCACTGTTAAAAATGGTGAGAGATTCGTGGGAGATCAAGAACCCTTCTCCAATGCTCAGCTCTGTGTCAGGGATAAACTAGCTGACATTTGCTACTAGAGGTTTTTTTTTTTCATATTGTTATCACATGTTATCAGCACTAAAACAAATCAAATATACCATGCAACTCAATATAAATCCTGCTGCATGCTGAATACCTTAAAACTCTCATGAAGTGATTAATGTGTGAGAATGGTTCAATACCTGTATTTATTGCTTGCTGAGGTCTTAGAAACAGGATATTTTGCAGTCTGGTGGTTATTTTGGTCTCTCTCTTCCCTGCAGTTTGGTGTTAGCATTAAAAACAACAACAACAAAAACAACAAAGCCCAAGTATTTTCTAAAACTAAAATATAAATCATACCTACTGTCTTATTAGTTCATTCAAGAAGTTTTTTTTATGTTTCTGCTAATAACTGTGAAGATGGTTGTGCAGCTTGATCTGAGATCTTTATCCTAGTTATCTTTTACCTCAAAGTGTAATATAATGTGATGATGTTTTAAGTTGAAAAAGTTCCTGAGCTGTTCCTCAGGTTCAATCAAACATTTATACTAGTTTTCTGTTCTCTGCAACCCAACCAGGGGACCTGTTTTCATATTTTTAATCTAAAATTATTCACCATTCCACCTAGCTTTAAAAATGTAAATGTCCTTTCAGCATAGCAGATAAAACTTTCTCCTTTCTGGAACAAAAAAGAAGCTATCAGTGAGTCAACGACTGTGCTGGCACTTAATCCTAATCACTAATCCATTGTGAAAGAAATGTACTCATTTGCTGAGCAGGCAAGATCTGAATCTCAGTATGTAGCTTATTTGCTCTTTGAATTGTATAAGCATAATTTCATATGCTAGATGAGTGAGAATAATGGATGTTTTTCATTGTCTTGGTGCTCTGTAAAGGATAGGGGCACTCCACTCTGCATCCACTATTCAGCTCAAAGCTGACTCCCAGACTAAAAAGTGTTAAGGAACAATACTATTATATTCATTATTACTGTATATGTTACAAATGTTGAAGTTCTGATTGAAATGCAAAGCTTTCTCAATACCAGATTGTGATATTCTTATTCCCAGTGAATATTACCTGTTTTACCAGCAATCACAAGACTTTGTGATGGACTATTTCTGTGGTAGGGTAATATTTGGTATAAGAAAAAGTCAGTATTTATGTTGTCCACAAGAATTTAGCAAAGATTTCTGTTAAGTTGCATAGAAGAGATCAGCATAGCTCTAAATGTATTACAAGTAGAGAGTTTTCCAAATGTAAGGTTATATGAAGTTCTTTGCAGTTTTCAAGCCTTGGCTAGAGATGACTGCATTTTTGCACTAGCGATAATGTTTTCTATAGACAGGATTATATGGCTGCATAAATCTTTGTAAAAGCCCATTAGTGGTATTTTCAGGAATAATCTAAGTAGAAAAGCATCTGGAGTAAGTGGAAGTGTTAGTCCAGTTATGTCTAAAAATTACTCTATTGATCATGGGCCAAAGTTAAGCAAGACAATGATAATGCCACCACATATGGACAAGATTTATTTATTTATTTATTTTTTCTTGGCAGACTATCCAAGAGTTTGTGGAAATAAAGTGATTAATCTCATTTAATCTTGCTGTCATCATATACATGCCCCCCCCAACTTTTTTTTGAGGATAAGGATTCAGAACAGTGGGACATATAATTCTTGGTCATTGAATGTCTTATCTGATACAGTGTGATACAGATCTTTATGTCAGCATTTAATATACAACTTATACTTAAGTAAAATGTTGTGGGAATCTCCCTTCAAAAGTCTGGATTCTTTGTAATGTATGTTGGGAAGAGGCATTGTTACCTCTCAGCTGTTTGGGTCACCAGTAGCAGGAAGTCTGCCAGGACATAGAATAGTTAAGAGGACTGGACACTCTAAATAAGCCAGTAAAAAAAAAAAAAAAAATAAAAAAAAAAAAAAATAAAAAAAAAATTAAATAATGTAGTATCTAGGTGTATAGAGAATCAATGTCCTTTTCATCCAGTGGAATTAATTAGGCAGAACAAGATCGCAACTAATTTTTGAAATTTTCTATGGCTATTGCAAAGAGATCAAAAAAAATTGTATGGATGAATCAGACTTAAGGATTCCTGAGACAATGAGGGTCTTTCCTGCATAATAAAATCACAGCAAAAATTCTAGAAATGTTGTTTTGAAAGCACCTTTGGAGATATCTGTGCTACATTTTTAATCAATTCAGGACTGTCTCCAAATCTGAACCAGCTGAATGTGGCTTTGTAGTGAGTTTCTGTGGCAAAGTTTTGGTAGCAGGGGGCTCAAGGGTGGCCTCTGTGAGAAGAATCCAGAAGCTGCCCCATGTTAGAAAAGGGCCAGTTTCAGCCGGCTCCAGAGGGACCTGCTGCTGGCCAGAGCCAACTCAGTAAGTGATTTAGTTTTTGTGCCTCTGCGACAGCTTATTCAAGGGGGGGGGTGTTGGGAATGCTGCATAACATCAGCTGGGAGAGCACAGAGTGAGAAAATGTGAGAGAACCAAGGTCAGTGCAGCAAGAAGGCAGGAGGTGCTCCAGGCGTACAGCACAAGTTCCCCTCAAGCCTGTGCAGCCTGTGCAGAGGCCACTGGTGGAGCAGGCTGTCCCCCTGCAGCCCATGAGTCCCACATGGAGCAGATCTCCAGGCTGCAGCCGGTGGAGCAGCCCCCGGTGGAGCAGGCCCCGGGCCACAGCTGCAGCCCACGGAGAGGAGCCCACACAGGAGCAGGGGGTCTGGGGGGGGAATTACTGCCCATGGGGGACCCGTGCTGGAGCAGTTTGCTCCTGGGGGATAGACCCTGTGGTATGGAGACGTGAGAACAGTTCTTGAAGAGCTGCTGCCTGTGGGAAGCCCCCACAGGCTCAGTTTGGGAAGAATGGCATCCCATGGGAGGGACCCCAGGCTGGAGTAGGGAAGAGAGTGTCTGTGAAGGTGTGTCAGAAACAATGTGTTATGGACTGACCACAGCCCCCACTCCCCCATTCCCCTGTGCCGCTCAGGGTGAGGAGGTGGAAGAGGGTGGTTGTAGGAGATGATGTGATCAGGATAATTGTGATCTCCCTGTCCTTATGTCAGCCCTTGAGCCCTTTCCGTTTTATTTTTTTCCCCTTTCCCATTGAGGAGGGTGAGTGAGAGAGCATTGTGCTGGAGCTCAGCTGCCCACCTGAGTAAAACCACCACAGGCTTTGCCTTGCTAAATGTTGGAGCCCTTCAGAAATGGAGATCCTCAGCTTCTCTGAGGAACCACGTATAATTACAGCCTGAATTAACTTCCCAGTGAGGAATATCTTCTTACTTTCCAATCTAAACTTCCCTAGATGCAATGTGTGGCCGTTGCCCCTTGTTGCATTGTCAAGCACTGCTGCTAAGAGTTTGGATGTTTCAGTTCTGATGTATCTTTCAAGTAATTATGAATCCTCTTGAATCCTTTCTTATGCATAGCATTGCCAAACTGAGCAAACTGAATTATCTCAACCACTCCTTATAGATGCAAGAGACTCCATATTCAATATACAGCCTTACTAGCTCTGGGTGGAGAGAGATTATGACTTCATTGGATCTGCCAGCCTTTCTTCTAATATAGCTCAGTGTGAGTTTTGCTAGTTTGCAATGGAAGTTTGTTGTTGTATACAAATCCAGCTTCCATGCTTTATAATCCCAAGGTCCTTTAGAGCAAGGTTGCTGCCTTGCCAATCATTTCCCCCACCTGTACTGATTCCCTGCTTTGTTTTGTGCTTTCTTTAAAAAGAGAATGAAGTCATAAACAGCAATAGCTGTATACATTTGCCATTTACAAAAGGAAACATTTTTAGTTCTTTTAGATGACATGGGAATTGTTTGTTTCCACAGATTTCTGAAAAGCCTAATAATTAATTTCCTGTCAATAGGAAAACTCCACTTGTTCAGAGTCCAAGACCATGGAGGAAAAAAAATAAGCAGCAATCAGCACCAATAGTTGTAAACCATTGTATTTCTCTTAGTTATATGCTCCTTAGAACGTCTTCTGTTATTTTTGTTCTTTTGTTGTCTTTTGTTTTTATAATGTGGTTTTAGGGGTATTTAGGGGTATTTTTTCTTCAGAAGGCTGGTTCTTTTGCTTTTTGTTTTCTCAAATGTTGCTCTGTACAATATATATATATATATATATTTTTTACCTGGTTGTACATAAACTGAAAGGGATAAAGTCAACAATCTAATTTAATCAGCATTAAAAGTTGCTGTTGAACATTGCAGTCAGATTCATAGAAGTGTTCATATACTTGCTAAAGTTGAACCTTGGAAATAAAGGTTAATTACCTACCTAACCTCCATTAGCTACCACAAAAATAAAATAAAATAAAAATAATTAAAAACAATAACAACAACAAAAATTAAATGTTTGAATTGTGAACTGGAGCTCATCTGAAATTGGTAGAACTATTACATAATAGCACACATGCATTCATGGAAAGGTTTGTGCCACCGGATTGCGGCTGACAGAAATGAAACCAACAGAAAACTTGCCCTTCAATATCAAAGAGTTAGCATTTGATTTTGTGTTTTTCAGTGATATTTTATTCATTTAAGGACTAACAGAATTATTACTTCTGACACTAACCCTACCATTGATATTTCCGTCATGAGAATTTAACAATGAGAAAATGAAATGAAAAATTTATCTGGTAACAGCATCTGGACATTTCCTCCAAAGCAGGTAAGGCACAGTATTTTGGAAAAAGGAATCCTGTGTACTTTTTTGATGCAAAGTATGACATACTTTAGGCAGGATAACTGTTGTCTATCCAAATATAAATAGAAGGAAAAAATTAATATAAGGCCTTTAAATTCATAGATGTCCAGCTCACTAGAAAAGCATTGTATAAACAGAGATTTATAAACTCTATAGTAATATTAATAATAAACTCATAAATTTCAACATTGTTACTTTATATTTATGATTATATAAGTTTATCTGGTCAATATTTTGTGAGATAGGAATTAAATTCTTTAGCAACAAGTTAGTTTGCAAAAAATATTGAAATAACACGTTATTATATATTAGTTTATATATGTTACGTTATCTGCTATTATGTTATTATAATAGATATATATTATATATCCCTTCCCTTCCTTTCTTTCCAAGAATGATGTGTAATAGCTATGTTACGATATAGTTTTGTACTTACATTTGGCTCTCATTATTGGTCTATCTGTTTTTAGTCTGTGCTTTCTTGCTCACCATTAAGTTCAATTTCCAGCAAACTCTAAAATATCCCCTATATAAAAAATACACACCTGCAGATATTCAATTACACTCGCTGAAATTTTATTCTAATGGCCTTAAACACTTGATCAGCTAAAGCTGACAACTATTACTTTGAGCATTATAAATATAGAAAAATGTAAAAATGACAAAAATATTACTTTAGAAGTAGGACTTGTGTGAAAGTACAAGAGAGCATATGTCACAAAGTATTATTTTGACGTGTGGAGATTTAAGAAATGTTGGATTTCTCTGTTGGGTTAGAAATAAAGTAGATTCATTGTTCCTCAAGGACAGAATTTACACATTTGTTTATTGATGAACAATTTAAGAGCCTGGTTGGATGCCACTGGGCATCAATTACAATTCTTGCACGGACCTGGCATGAATTTACTCACGATTAATGAGATGTCAGCAAAGTTGAAAGAAATGTATTGATGTCCAATAGCAAAGTAATAAGACTCTCACAAGGCCAGGTAATATGAACATCTTTCAGAGAGGTTTCATCTATCTTAAATGCCATGAACAGATTCACTATACTTTAAAAAGGGAAAGAAGAGTGCTATAAGCGCAATACTGGGAAATTCCAAATGCTAAATTAAATGCAAACACAGTAAATATGTGAAAGTAGATGTGTAACTTTTAAGGTATGCTCTCATAGGTGTGCATGTATGCAGACAGATATGTATAAATATGCTCTTACATGTAAAGTTGAATCTCAGAAAGTCAGCTTTGAATAAATCTCTCTGGGGATTCTTTTCCTCTGTTTTTCTTTTTTTTTTTTTTTTTTTTTTTTATGTTGTTGTTGTTGTCAGTCCTATGGTTTTGGTTGGGATTAAGTTAATTTTCTTCATAGAGGCTTGTATGATGCTGTGTTTTGGATTTTTTGATGAAAATAGTGGTGATAAACGATTTCAGTTGTTGCAGAGCAGGGCTTGCTCAGAGTCAAGGACTTTTCTGCTTCTTGTGCTGCCCTGCCAGTGAGAGGGCTGGGGGTGCACCAGGAGATGGGAGAGGACACAGCCAGGACAGCTGACCCAAATGGACAAAAGGAATATCCCATTCCACATTGTGTCATGCTCAACAATAAAAGGTGGGGTAAGGAAAGAGGAAGGAGATTTGGAGTGTTGGCATTTGTCTTCCAAGAGATTGTAATGCCCAATGAACCCTGCTCTCCTCGAAGTGACTGAACACCTGTCTGCTGATGGGAAATAGTGAATGAATTCCTCATTTTGGTTTGCTTGCATGCATGGCTCTTACTTTACCTAGTGAACTGTCCTTATCTCAACCCATGAGTTCTAACACTTTTACCTTTCCGATTCTCTCCCACATACTACCTGGGGAGAGTGAGAGAGTGGCTGTGAGTGGTACTTAGATGTCTGTCAGATTAAACCACAAAAGTCAAGACCAGGCCCAAGGCTTTAGAATTCTAAGCTTTGGGCTCTTCACTCTTTTGTTTTAACCTTTTTTCTCTACTTAGTGTAACTCAGTGCTGAGAGTTAAGTGAAGAGATTTCATGGAGTATTTATGAGGAGAGAAAGTAACAAAGCAAAACAAACAACATGGAAACTTGGACAACAATTATTCTGAAATTTCAACTGTGAGCATAATTTTGAAATACTACTTTTATTCAGAGCATTACCCTGTGACTCTGGGCTCTAAAAGAGGCCTTGCTATGTAAAAGTGGCTAAGCCTATATTCTAGAACCCATTCATAAATGTTGCATAAAGTTTTTTATCTGAGAAAACTGATAAGCAACCAAATTTTAACCACTGAAGCAGTGGCAGTGGTATACAACTCTAATATTACAACCTAGGAGCAAGATTAGACTTTTAAGCTCTCTTCAGCACCAGAGGAGCTGGATCCTCTCCCGTGGCAACCTGGTAAAGACCAACAGAAGAACCCTGTTTCAGACCATGCAAAAATTTTGGCACCACAGATTCCACCGAAGTCTGAGGATTTTGCCCCGATAAAGGCCTTAATAGTGCATCTAATAATTGGTGCCAATATCTGCATGTATTCTCCTGCCCCATAACTCTGTATGTCAGAGTATAAAAAGAGGGAGAGAGTAATACCACTACCCACAGTGGACGGTATGACACACTCTAAAGAGGGGAGATATACAAATTTGGATACTCTCAACCTGCAGTCCAAATCTTCCACTTCTCAGATGACTGTTCAGGTCATGATGTCCTAAAGACAGACACCTACATAATTGCAATAATGTGGCCATGACTATTTGAAATGAATTTGGAAACATCTGTATGTAGCAGGTATTATCTGAACACCATAGCGCATACTAGTACCACTGCTACAACTAGCTGTCAGCAGCCAACCACCTTGTCACCTGGTGGCTCTGGATGAAGCCATTCTGGACAAGTATATGACACTAACCTTCCAGGCACCTCTGAGACTAGGAAGCTGCTGAACTGAGATTTTTATTTTTATTTTTATTTTTATTTTTATTTTTATTTTTATTTTTATTTTATTTATTTATTTATTTATTTATTTATTTGAGTCATAGCTGTGGGTCTGGATGCTTTTAGTCCATGGCAGGGACTTGAGCCTGTTGAGTTATACAGGGGCAATGCATCTTAACTTTTTACAGTCTTATAAAATCAACATATGAACAACGTTAGAATAGGTTCAATTTCTAACTGAGAACTCTTTAATAAACTGACCTTGGTCATAGATATGTCAGTTGTGTTCACTTGCTGAGACCGCTTGGGGGAAACTGAATTCTGCTGTTTTCAGAAACATTATTGCAATGTTGGGTACATAAGTGTGTTTCTCATAAAATTATCCATGTACACAGCCAAGCAGGGAACAGAAAATTTGAGTCACAAGGTTTCTAATTTAGTCATAATTATAAGAATGAGAATTACTCCACCAGCATTCTCCATGCCACAGATGTCTGATCAAACTCAATTGAGAAAAACGATGTGAATTTTCAGAGCCAAACATTAAAAGTACATGTTTTCCATTACAGAGAATAAATTATCAGTTTTGGAGGCAATATTGCTGTTAAAATATTGCAAGAACAGATTTTGCAACACAGATATTTGAAACGACTGTTACCTGGTATGAACAGATGAAAGGTTTTAGATAAATTAAAGCTTGCGATTATTTTATACTTGTAATCACAGTCTTACTCTTTCTTATAATTGAAACTCATTTCTCAGAGAGAGATTTTTATTTGCACTTAAGTGAGCTCATTGGTGAAGAAAGTGCCTTTGTTGAAAATACTGCTTAGAAATACTCATCAAGAAAAAATATTACTCCATCCTAGAAGTCTTTCTAAACAAAACTGAGAGAACAAAAGCACATAAGTAATTAGGTCCATCAAGTCATATTCTTAATATAAGGGCCAGTTATGTTTAACATAACATAATTTCACTATGGGCAATTACGATAATAGGAATATTAAACTGTGAACATTATTGAAACATTTATGAGAATGAGGGACAGTTAGAAACTGAAGCAATGTATCCCTGTTGTAAGTGCTAAAATGCATCAGACACCGATTGTTTGAAACTGATAATATGTAATGGTGCATTAAAACTTTCTGATGAGCTACAGCTTTTATTTTCCTCCAGTTAAAATGGAAATAAGGATGAGATTATTTGCATATGTTGGATCATCAGCTTAAAATGAGTTGACCAAATATCTTAAGCTGCTTGATACAATGATTATTTTTAAAAAGTAAATATGTAACTGATTAGACTCCAGTATGTATGTCATTGTGGAGCATCACATTAAAAAAATCCTTTGATATTTAGTATTCCTAAATGAAAGTTTTAATAGCTTTCAGCTCCTCAGGATAATACTGACAGTATGATAGTAATTCTCAATGGGATTTCCCTTGCAAACAAATTTGATGATACATTAAATTAAATGTCTTAAATAAGGATTTGATTACTCTGAAATTAACCCAACCTTTTAATTTATAGTAATTTGATATTAATTAAGATACATACTTGACAATTTAGGTACATGTCCACTGTTGCATAGTGCAGTTAAATAAATAAATGTTTTCATAGGGAATTGGTAATTGGTTATATTTGGATAATAAATATAGGAAGGTTTAGCTCTTGAGATTAAGAAGATGAACATGTTATATTTGCTTTCAGAAAACACAGACCAAAACAGCTTCAAAACATTAAAGCTGGTCATAGACACAAAATGAGAAACTCCAGAGGAATGGAAACAAAATCGTTTTATCAAAAATAAGTAAGTAAATAAATAAATAAATAAAAATCTGCAGTCTTTGTTTCCCAAGTATTTCTGATGATAAAAATGTTGTTTGTTTTTTTTTTTTGGCTTGTTTTACTCTTGTGGTCAGTGAAGACACAATGGAATAACATTCAGACTTTTCATTAATGGTAATCCCAATTTTGAGCACAAAAAGGGAACAAACTTTAGTCTATACAGGCAGTACACATGTCCATTTCCAAAATCCTCATGTGTTCAAAATGTATTGCACTTCAGTTTATCTGATATCATGCTGGCTATGACAATTGAAAATGAGTGCAAAATGCAGTCCTGCATCATGTCATTTAGTCCATAACTTAAAATCCTCTCAATTACCCTGTTAAAACACTCCACACCAAAGCATCCTTGGACATGTGTTTCTGTGTTGATCTATATGTCAGTCTGTCTGTTCTGTCTGTCTGTCTGTCTATCTATCTATCTATCTATCCATTTATTATTTTCCATTATTTACTGGACATGTGAAAACAATGACACTTAATGAACTTGTATTTCTGACTGAGAGAAAAACAGAACAAAAAACACCTTCAGCAGCATGTTAGAAAGTTGTTGTCAACATAACTCATTCGACCAGCAGCTTTGGGGAAAGGAAGTAAGAGTGTGGAGAGGTTTGATATTATTGCTTCTTGTGAAGAGAACTTAGTGGAAAAGCTGGGGAAAATATAAATTAAGTATGACAAAAAAAAAAAAAAAAAAAAAAAAAAAAACCTTATTCTGCCCATATGTTTCCTCAAGTCACTTGCAGAGTATACATGGTTATATCACAAGAATTAATTAGCCTGATGGACATAATGGGAAGCAGTAGAAAAGCATATGATATCAATGATACTTCTCTGGCTTGTTTTATTGGATTTCACAGTCTGTACCCAAAGAAAGAAAATGTATCTGCTGAAATATACTCAGCTCATGAAGAGCAGCAGTCGCATGGATAATTGGTGCTGTTAATATGTATGCTATGGATCCTGCATTCTGCTCCTCTGGAAACTTTGAAAAATAAAACTAATTTGGGGCATTTGGGTGCATCACTACCAGTGCATTCAGTTAAAAAATAATCATTTCCTCTTCTGTGCTGCCTGGCTGGATGCCTGAATAAAGTCATTAATGCCCCCCCCCTCCCTTCTCACACATCTAGTCAACTCATGCCTAAAGAGGAGGATAAGCTGAGTTAAAGGACATTATTTCAAAGTGATACAGCAGAGGGAGAGAAGTCACTTGTAATAAATCATTTTTAAAATGCTCCCAAAGTGTTTAAAGTTAGAGTTGTAACTTTACTGGTTACAACCAGGAACTGTTTTCTAACTAGCTTTGAACTTTGAAGTTCATTATCATTTAAAACACATTAAGCCTTATTGAAGAACTCAGATTTTCACATGAGGCCATTCCAGTCAATGCTCCTAATCAGAACAGCTTTCTTGTCTATCTAAATTGTCTTTTGAAGATATTTTCTTCAGATTAGCAGAAAATATCTGTGTAATACTTGCTTTTTCACTGGGGGAATAATATAGTTGCAGATATTCAGAAGTTGAAAATATATAGGCCAAAAGAAATTCTGAAAGAATTCAAGTGATGAAGTCGACAATACTTTGATGTGTCTCAGGACACATTTACATCCCCCCACTTCCTATAGATGCATATTTTCCTAGTCAGATACCAATAGCACAGTATCACAGGTGAAAACAACCTGAGCAGGAGTGTTGCCAACCATCTTCAAGTTCTCTCTGTCTGGTGCAATGACCTCTATGGTTAGATCTCTCCTACTTTCCTCTTGCAGATCTGCACCTATTTTGTCTTTGAGGGCTTATCATCCCTCTCTTCTATTTCTGTTTTGCAGTTATTTCTGGTATGTGTGGTAGGTCTCATACAGGAAGAAAAGGTCGCAGAGCAAATGAACTCAGAAGGAAATAGTAGTTGAAAGAACTAAAAATCTCAAGTATTTTTTCTGGTAAATTTAAAACCAATATATTATTATCTTCACTCTATAGAAATAGTGTTTAAAATCTAATTCCACAGTTGTAAAAAAAATCCAAATTTTGGATATTTTAATATGTATTGATGACAGCTAAGCATTGCAAGTGTGCCTGATGGTATGATTTGTGTATATCATACAGACAAGATAAAGATATGGAGAAGAAAAGGTAGAGAAACAACAAAAGTCTGTGCTATTGGTACAAATATTGTCATTATCATGATTTCCTCCTTCAAAAGAAATGAACTGCTCTTCATTCACCAATATTCAAAAATCTGTTGTGGGAAGATCCTCATTCATATCTCCCCAGATAATTGGAGAATAATGCAGGTATTCCAGGTTGTTTCTCAGATTGCTTGCACTAAGAAAGGACATTTTAATGCAACAGCATAAGATTCAGCTTTCCTTATCCGTAAGACCAAAAGAGGACACAAAAGTGAATAGCATCATCTTTAGCACTTGCTAAAACATATTGGTTTATGCCCTGCCATAAAATTTCTACTGTTCTGCTATTGACAAGCTCCTCCCTCTGGTGCTTGTCTGACTACAGTGCAAGAATTAATTTAAATTTTTGGTCACATGTATTTTCACCACAATTAATAAATTTAATGTTCTGTAAATGTAAGTGTTCTTGTGCAACAACCTCCTAATACTCATGAAAGTCTGGACAGTGCATAGGCATCATTAGCAAAAATATTGCTGATGTAAGTGAGGCAACACAAAATTTGTGCATCAATAGATGCTCCAAAACCTTGAAACTGAAGGTTAAATCAGTTTCCCTGACTTAAGTTAACTGTTAGAGGACTACTGCAAACACTAGTGAGTACGTGAGTACCCTTTACAGCAAATAACTGATGAAGTTAGTGAACAAACCATAACACTTTACTCCCTTTTTCTACTTAACAGGTATGTTTCATGGGAGATGAAAAGTATTAAGTAAAGTTTATAAACTCTTTGGAACAAAAATAAAATCATACAGTACATCATTCAGTATGCCAATACTAACTAGATTATTAATAAATTAATAGTAAATTTAAAAAGCATAAGAATGCTTATTTAATAAGCCATGACTTATAAGCAAAAGGATGGAATTGGGGTAGGTTTTTCAGTCATTCTCTGTAGTCTGCTCATTTACTCTGATAATCTCAGTTTTCACTGTATGAACGCTGAACACTGACAGTGGCTTTAATCTATCCTCTTGCATACTAGGGCTGTGCCTATGTTATTAGGTTTTGGATTTGTTGTGGGGTTCTGAAAGAGTTCCGATGTGTGATTAAAATGTTCTGTGACTTCCGGTACAAACAGCTGGCTGTAACTTCAGAGGAAAGGACCTGATGATCCTTTCTAGTCATGTCATCCTATCTCCAATTAAAATGATCTAATTCAATGAGACTTTGCTTGGACATAATTACTCACAAACAAAGGAACAAACAAACAAAAAAAGCAAACAATCAAACAAAACAAAACAAAACAAAACAAAACAAAAAAGGAAGGTCAGGATTTAAAGCCATAAATTGAATTTTGAGTGAATACTATCCTAACAGCAGCGAGAAGGAAAGAGGGGGAAGGTCCAATAAAACATGAATGATGATATTTCAGGAAGGCTTAATGGAAGGAAACACATTCCAAAAACGTATACACATTAAAAAGAAAAAAAGAAAAGAAAAAAAAAAAAAAAAGAAAAAGTGAAATCAGATTTAATTTGTTTACTGTAAAGATATTCAGCAGGAGAATTGGATGCATTCCTTTAGCAAAAATATCAGCCTCCCAACTTCCCTAATGCATATGCATTATGTATCATAAATAAACAACCATCTGATTCAACCATCTGAATGTGATTTAGCCCCAGCAGACTTTCTAGGCACTCTGACACATATTTTCTGCTATGTTTGATGGGATCCAAGATGACTGTTCTTTTGGCAGTGACCTTTAATTTAAATGTGTCTACCATAGTCATGCTGTTCCATAATCATTGCATTTTTCCAAGCTAGCTAAGTATTGGCATTTCATCTTTGAATAAAATGAGAAAAAAAAAATCTCAGAAATATTAGCACAACTCTTCATGTTTTTATTACCTGAAGTGTTACTGCACTTTAATCACTGAGCTGAAATCAATGGGATTTTGTCACATTAGGAGAACAGGAGCTACCTACTCAAGAGAGAAGACAGAGAAAGCAAGATAACTGGAATATGTCATAATATATCTATCTTTCCCAATACTCACCACAGACCAGGATGAAATTTCATTTTCTGGGGTGAAGAGATCCTCAGGAAAAGGAATATTATGTTTATTTCTTCCCCACTCTCACTCTGTTCTTCATTGTACTGTTAAAAAATTATTGCTTTATTATTCTTTCTACTCTTCAGAATATATGTGTTTAATGCTTCTGAGAGTCTGGAAATATTTTTTCTGACAACCCATTTTTAGAAGTTGAATACCAGTTCCAAGTCAAAGTAAATTGGTTCTCAAAACCACCACATATGAAGGGTAAAATTCTGGCTTCTTTTGCACCATTAAAAGATTTAATTTCAGGAAGCATATGCCCGGTTGTGTCTGAAAATGATCTTAAGTGTCACTTTTGAAAAGCCTATTCTTAATATGCAGTATATTATGAGGAGGAAAAAAAAAAAGTAGGCTTTTAAGTCATTTTACCCACAGGAAATATACACTTTCATGAGATTTTGGAAACAGAATCACAGAATCATCTAGGTTGGAAGAGACCTACAAGATCACCGAGTCCAACCTCTGACCTAACATTAACAAGTCCTCCACTAAACCATATCACTAAGCTTAATATTTAAACATATTTTAAAGACCTCCAGGGATGGGGACTCAACCACTTCCCTGGGCAGCCCATTCCAATGCCTAACAACCCGTTCAGTAAAGAAGTTCTTCCTAATATCCAACCTAAACCTCCCCTGGTGCAACTTTAGCCCATTCCCCCTCGTTCTGTCATAAGTAAACCAAGCCAGGCCAATAGGTCTGATTTCCTATCCACGGCTCTGAATTCTTCCTGTGAAATGTTTTGGTTTGTTTGGTTTTACCTGTTTCCACAAATTTACAGAATTTATAAAACAGAATTGATTGGGATATATATATATATATATATATTTAATTTTACTAGGATGAGAAAAGGTGCATGCTACATTACCTTTTTTGTGTGTGTGTTTGTGTGTGTAAGTGGTGATGAATAATCATATAAGAAATGAAATCTTCAATAAGAAGTATTTACCTTAAATCTAGATTCTAAAAAAACTCTCCGATTTCAAAATCTGGTTTTAGAAGGGAATTGCAAAAAAAAAAAAAAAAAAAATAATCAATTTTTTATACTTCAAAATTTTTTCCATTGAAAAAATTGCTAAAAAATTTTTTTTTAAGTGAAAAAAAAAAAAAAAAGCCACTTTTTTATGTTTGTCAGAAAAAAAATAAAATAAATCATAGAAAGCACCAAACTTTCTCAGTGCTAAGTTATTTATTTATACAGAACATGATTTTAGAGAAGCTTCATCATTGCACAAAATTTATACTGAACTTTGTTATTTTTGAGACAATTTTCATGACAGTCTTAGTTTACTACGTGGACATAGTAGACATGCTGAAAGGACAAGCTTTCCATGTGTAGATTTGGCCTGAACTGACTGAACAGCTGCATTTTAGTGATGAGGTAAATGAAGGAAAAAAACATTCCATTACAGTGTCTCAAATATAATGAAACATGAATCATTTAAAGGTGTGCAGATTTTCTTCAGCCTAAACAGACTGTAGTACTGTGTTCTTCAGTACTAAAGGTCTTCAGACCAGGCTGCCTAGGACTGTGCTCAGTCAGGTCTTGAATATTTCCAGATATGGAGACTCCCCAACCTCTCTGTGTTTAATTATCTTCACAGCACACACACACACACACACACACAAAGTCCCTTATGGGACTCACTGCAATAAGTCTCTATCATTCCTATATTAGAGAAGTATCATTCCTATATTAGAGAAGCCCAGGATTGAACAGTTACAGTTCATGTTATACTTCAAAATTAAGTATGTAGGCATGGAATCAGATTTCTTTGCTCTGAAGAGAATGTTACTTATCACAAGATGTTACTTCAGGCTGAAAACATAGGACTAGGGAGGTCTTTGGACAGCTAGGATCATTGATCATAGCGATGAGGTTTGCAGCAACAAGGTAAGTAGCAAGCATCTGACTTCGTGAGATAAAGTCACTATATCTAGTATGGTGGAATTGATACACAGACAATCTGTGCATCCGACTGTGGAGAATTCAAGGTGAGACTAGGAGACTAAAGGCAAATATGGATATCAGCTGTATTAAAATGCTGTTTTGGGGGGGATTAGGAATTTGATGATCCTACTCTGAAAAATACTAATGTAATTTCCATGAGTGCTGCCACAGAGGAACTGTTTGAATAATATTTGTGTAGGAAGCATTTCAGAAGGTATTTATGAGTCTAAAAGAATAATCATATAACATGCCTTGTTACAGCACCCATGATTAATATTGATATATCTAGTCCCAACCTCTGGATCATGTTAGAAAAATAGTGTGCTCTATACTGTGGTTTAAAAATTCAGCTCCACAATACTTTTGAAATAATAAATATGTATACAGATCCAACTTCCTGAAAGGTATCAAGTTCAAGACACCCTAGGAAACAGCATTATAAAATTGAGCCACCCCAAAAAGAATACAGTTAAGCAAAGAAAAAGTTGGTAGGGGAAATGTGACAAACCAAGATGAGAGACACTAACACAGAGTCAGCCAGGTTTTTTATTGCCTGATTCAGGTCATTAGGCAGAATATAGTGCTGTCTCTTGCTGACCATAAACAACAGATGAACAGACTACATTATCTAATGGCTTAATAGAATTTAAAGTTTTATAATCTTATCTGAGAAGCTGAAAAGAATATATGTTGTATGCAGTCTGGATTTTAAGAAAGCACTAGCTGCTTTTTCTGTTTATCATGCCTTATCTTATAGAGAGCAAATACAAAAGCCTCAATTCTCTGTTTTACTATATTAAGAAACCCTCCTGTGTTCAATTCTCTTTCAGTACCACCTTCATCCCTGCTTTTGGATGTCACGGGCAAGGACTTTGCCGATGAAGTGATTAAATGATGTGCAGTCTGTCCTTAGCAGTGAAGGTGATAATTACACAGAGAACAGCAACTAAAGAGTAAGGATGTACCCCTGGAACGGGTCTCAGAATAAAAACATCAGATGCATGCTGCTCTCAATAGCACTGGGCCTCTCTTCATTACTGCCCCATCACTCTTCTGAAATTGATCCCATTTCATCCACTTTAATGAAACTTAACAAAAAATGCCACTGAAGAATTTCAATGTTGTCTTCTCTTTCAGTAGCTGACTTTCTCCAGAGCACTGAAAGTAGCAGCTTCTGTTCAAAAAAGTATACAAAGTGAAAGAGCTACCAAAATTTAAGTTTTAGCATTTTCTTTTATTAACCAAAATATTTACAAAGGAAATTTTTTGTTTGTTTGTTTGTTTGTTTTAAGTCTCTCTAACACATTTCATTTTTTTTTTTTTATTTTTTTTTTTTTTAAATTTTAATTCTAAGAAAGTGTCTCATTCTGCTTAATATGAAAAAGCATTTATGGTCACAGTCGCATGCTTCATTGAACATAGAATGTTTTATCTTTTCCTAGGTTGATTATCTTTGCTTTAGGAGAGGTAATGTTATTTGCATGTCAAAAAGGAAAAGCAAAGTTGCTCTGAAGTGAACTGTTGCTTATGATGGTAAATGGTTTTGGCAAAAGAAAAAAGCAATGTTAAAATATTTCTAAAACTTCAGTCAATATGTGAATTGCTCAATCTCATACATATAAAGGTTAAATGTTAGGATTTGAAAATATTTTGTGTTGTATTTTTGAGCACTCTACTTGAAAATAGAAGAAATAAAATGGAAGAAAATTTGAAATCTCTCAGGAAAATCCTCAGAAAACTAATAATTATCAAGGAGTGTGCATTATGGCAGACATAGCCTCAAAGATTCAAACAATGGGTCTGTTTTTCTCAAATAACATTTTGTTTTGTTTTGTTTTGTTTTGTTTTCAGTATCATCTACCTTACATTTGCCTATGGACAAACTCTGTTAGTGAAAATTTCTTTTACACAGAAATTTAATATCTGCAGGAATCACAGTCTAGACTGTTGGACATAATATTACAAATTGTTCAATACAGCACAAGTACAACAGTTCTGCAAGTGAAACCAGTTCAGTATGTCCCAGTAATTAATCAGTTTATTTGCTACAGTACCATGTACTGGGCAAAGAACAATATCTAATGTATTTGCTTAATCATATGGCAATACCAACTCTCTCTTCCATAATCCTCACACAAAATGATAGTTATCTTAAATAGTTGCTCTAATTTCGTATTATTGAAGAAGACCTTCTCTTTTGTCACTGAAATCCAAGACTGTATATGGAAATGCTCAAAGTGGTGAAATATCTTCATTAGTTCCCCAGCATTGGTAATAACGCTGTACTTATCTGGCAACAAGTTTATCCTAAAAACAGATTTTTACACTATAAATAAGGAAACTGAGAATTAGAATTAATGTGTAATTTCTGAATGTATAAGCTCTTGTTAATAAACTGAAGAACCCTACAAACCATGTAAGTATGGTACAGCTTCTCATGTTTTTTTTTTCTATTCTTATGAAACATTTTATTTATTTTATTTTATTTTATTTTATTTTATTTTATTTTATTTTATTTTATTTTACTTTATTTTATTTTATTTTACTTTATTATTTTTTAAGCTACAGCAATAGTATTTTATTACAAAGAAAAAATCTTGCTAGCTTCAAGCAGTTTTCTATTTCCACTTCTTCTTACTATACTTAAGCCTCCAGAAACAGAATTGGTGCTTTATAATATAAGATGCAAGTCTTCATAAACATACAGCTTTGTCAGTATGTGTAAATAGATTAAGACAACAGGGACAGACTTATTGTAGAAAATCTTGTTTTATATACAAACTATCTGGTGAGTGGAGTTTTCAAAACCAAATGGTCTCATGCTGATTCTTCATTACATATGTTGTGCTGTAGAAAAAGAAAAAGAAGACAGAAATAAAGGTCTCTTGTTCAGAGTAAATCTGATTCATCCATTAGACATATATCTTATAAAATATTTATAATCAGTTCTGTCTTGGGATCTTGAAGTTTGCTCTTTCCCAGTGATATTTGATAAGAGCTATTGTACCATTTCAGTGTTATCTCTGAGGATCAGATTGCGATAGCAGTATTTGCACAAATACATTTTAAGCACCTACAAATCATTTTAAACCAGAAATCCACCACAGAATTGATATAGAAGAGAGCAAATGAGCCTGAGTAAACAGCTAAGAAATGCACATAAAGCATGGGCTTTCCTCCCTTGCATTGCTGAATGTTTGCTTTCTGTCTGGAAATATGTGAAATATGTTTCTCCACTCCCACTGTAAAACTCTCTCTCTCTATATATATATTTTTGTTGTTGTTGTTGTTGTTGTTGTTGTGATAATGACAATTACCCTTGACAAAAATCCTCTTGCATTATTTTATAATACTAAAATCACAATTTATTGCAAAGAAATTGTGTCTAAGTCTTACAGTCACAACAACAGCCATAATTAACACAGTACAGTTAAGTGTGTTTTCCTGGACAGGTTAAAATTTTAGTCCCACCAGTAAAAATAAACTATGGTTTAAACATGTAGTGACTAAACCAAATGCCAGCTAAACTGTGATAAAGACTCTCTGTACATGTGCTTTTCCTTAGAAGTGCACACAGAAGAACTTGAGTTATCTTGATTCTCTGGCATTATTCTGGATTTAAATTAAATCAGTTGAGAACACCTCCAGGGTAAAAGTTCTGTGTTTAGTCACTTCGTTTGTTATGCTAGAAGAAAAAAATAATAAAGTTTGTACACAAATATATAGTTGTTTTGAGTTGCAGAACTCAACAATGCTAAGATTTATCTACTATGTAGATACCCCAAAATGCATCCTGAAATTGGGCTCAGACTTCTTCAGATGAAACTGAGAATCTGTATGGTAGGTTTTGAACTAGAAGTCTTGATTCATCATACAAATATGATAACTATAACAATAATAGGAACAAAAAATAATAAAATTAAATTGATGCCTGTCACCTACGAAGAACCAATCCATTTGCTATGAATGTTTTTATTATTATTATTATTATTATTATTATTATTATTATTATTAGTGAGATCTTTAGGTCATTTTTTCTGGATTATTTTAATTTTAATTTGATGGTGCCAATATTCATTCATTCATTCATTTATTTATTTATTTATTGTGGTGGTGGGTTTTGTGTTTTTGTTTGGTTTTGCTTTTTTTGTTTGTTTGTTTTTTAGAATCAAAGATCTTCTATCCAGATGATTCTCTTTATCACTTTCAATCATGCTGAACTGAATGTTTTTCAGTCACCATTTCTGAGTAATTTTTCTGAAGACTTTAACCAACATATGAAGTGTAAAAAATTATCCTTAATCAAAGCAGATTGAGAGAGATTTAGGATGTCAGGTTGTGCATATTGGCTGTGTTGGAATTTTATTGCTCCTTCAGATGTATCTTTTTCTAAATCCAAGGAAATGTAGGTTCCATTTCCATTCTGACTCTAATACAAGAGCTTTAATAGTCTGAAGCAATATTGCATAAAGCCACAACACAGCTATATTTAGGCAAAGAAATTCCTTGCTGCTGTGAAAACCTCTGTACCTCATAGCACAACCTACACTTCCATTCACAGTGTTATTCTCTTTTCCAGCTTAAAGTGACATTTTAAGAGGGGCTGTGCTAGAAAGCAAACATTATCATGAGAGAAACCTCCCCTGAATTGGGTTGACACCATCTGAAGCAGGCAGCAGTATTCAGTCCTACACCCTTAGGTGGAAGCGCCAGCTCTCTCTTCTGTGTGAAGTAGAGTCAGCAGGGTAAGCTGAAGCAGTCCAAGCCATAAACACTTATTTTAAATATGAAACATTAAGGAATGTCTCAGATAATTAGGACAGAATTAATCTTATTGCTCCTCCTGGTTTTCTAATATGATATGATTTCTAATATGATCCCTCTTTTAATTTTCAGAAAGCATATGTTTATCAAAAAAATATTTGTCTACTGTAGCAGACCTAGGTAGCCTCTGAGTAATTTCTGTCTTTTGGCTTCAGTTCTAAAGTATTCAGAGAGATGGTGTTAAACGGTCCTCATCCAGAACACATTTAGATTGTCCTGGTGTCCTAGGATATTTTTGGACTCATGGCTGAAATTAAAAAAACCTTTCCCAACCTTTTCCACATGCCTAGCCATGGTTTAGGAGATGTTCGGTAGATGTTCAGTAGAAATTTTCAGATATATTTCAGCCTGAAAGAGAGCAAACTCAGAAGGACACAACTGAGTTTCTAAATGACCAGGTAAGTATACAGCAGAAGAGGATGTAAATTAATATGTAAAATATATGCCAAATATATATATATATATAATATCAATACAATGGCTTATCTTTCATTTTAAATCATACTTTTTTTTTTTCTTTTTTTTTTTTTTTTTTTTTTTTTTAATCTGAGAACAGTGACATGTTCCTCTTTAATAATCACTTGTCACATTGGTGATGGCAATGAGAAGCTTAAAAAACTTTAATATAAAAAAAAATGATTTCCTTCAATTTGAATTTTCAGATTTATTCATTTATTTTCAACATTTTTGTGATTTTTTGACTAGGTGGCTGAGATACCAACATTTAACAGTAAACTAAAGCAAACAAACAAACAAGCAAAAACAAAAGCAATCCATCCCCTCAGGTTTATACTCTTATCTGAGTCTAATTTATTTTTTTATTATTATTTAGAGGAAAAAAATATATCCCTATATCTCTGAGATTCCTGTCCAGAAGCTGGTTTGGAACATTTTGAAAGGTGGCTTTATGTTTAAGGTTGTCTTTAGAACAGAGAGTTTTATTGGCCCATAACCCCCATTGCAAAATTAATCTTATATTCAAAATCATGTTATATAAACAACCTTAAAACTGGGCTCTTGACCCTAATAACTTCATAGTTTTGATAACTGGGTGGTGGTGCAGAATTAGAAGCCCAGTTTGACACTTTTACTATATCAATTTATAAATGTATATCTATATAACCTGTATTACTGGGCTACCTTAAATAAAAAATAAAAATAATAAACAAACAAACAAACAAACAAAAAACAGTTCAATAAATAAAATAAGTTGCTGAGAAAATGAACAGAAAGACAAGGAATGGTAGTGCAGTTTTTCATTTTAGTTTGTTTTTGCATACATAACACCCTTCTGACATTGCTTACAGTGTCAAGGACTGGGTTCAAAAAATTTAGGATATATATAAGTATATTTATAGCATATATTTATATTTATAGAATACCACCGCTTTAGTCCTCTAATTGATCATTAGAAACATCCTTCTGTGGAATGCTAATTTGCCATTGATTGCATCTGTGTAGGAAACAAACAAAAATTATCGGTAAAAGGAAAGAGAACACAGTGTTAACGTGGTGAAACAGAATAGGAAGGAATGTATTGGAACAGTGCATGCAAAATTACCTGCTGGTGTTCAGAAATCACTTAGATCTAGCAAAGCACCCAGGTCTGCTTCACTGACCTATTTTGGGCTATGGGAGCAAGCTCAAACTACTTATAGGCTTGTGAGACACTGCAGTTTGTTCCAGAAATGGTTTTATGTTTAAACACTCTTATATAGCTCAGATATACTCTTAAGCTTTAAATTTAGAAATATTGAAGTGCTCGTTTTTCATATGTAATTTATCCCAGGTTCCAATTTCTGTTCCTGTAATTTGTTTATGGAAATCCATCTACTTCACAAATGATGTCCAAACCAATGCTTTCATCTAAGAATCTTATCTGAGTGCTTTACAACTGTGACAAATTAAAGCAATGGAAAAATTCAGTCTGTTAGGGTTATCATTCTCCAGAATAGGAAAAATTCTATACATTATTATCATTCTTTCTTTCTTTCTCTCTTTCTTTCTTTCTTTCTTTCTTTCTTTCTTTCTTTCTTTCTTCCTTCCTTCCTTCCTTCCTTCCTTCCTTCCTTCCTTCCTTCCTTCCTTCCATTTCAGCATCCATTGGATTTTAAAAGTATGTCTGAATACACTCAAAGAGATTAAGATAACGTTGGGAAAACTGCCAGTTTTGTATTTTGTTTGTGTTACAGTAGCACTTAAAAGCTTCATTGGCAATGTCTGCACTAGTGAATTAATCTGCTAGGGGCATGGCATTAGGCACTGCCACACAGTCATTGCTACTATTACTTTGTTAACATGAGTTTGGTTATGGTCGTCTCCTGGGAGAGAATACCTTTCCTGGCTGCAGGTCAGGGAGCAGCACTGACTGAGTCAATTCTAGAAGACAGTCTGGAGGCACCCTGTTTTGAACAGTAAGAGATTTAGCCATCCGGGTGTCAGTTGTGCCATGCCACTTGTTCTCAGAGCTAGTGAATGGTCCCTGGTTTGTTTCCTTTAGTAATATAAATGTAATTGGACTCATATGTTGGTGCAGCTAAAATAAATTGTACCTATCTCAGGAAGCTTTCTTATGTGAAAGGATAGCAATAAAAGAAGTTTCAGAAAACATCACTCGAATTCATGCCAACACAGCAGGGTTCTGCTGCCTCCTGTTGTCTGAATGTAGCATAAATTTATGACAATATTAATGCTAATAGTGGAGTATTAGCTAAAGTAGTTATGCTTACATCCTTTGGTTCCAGATTCACTTTCCATAATAGATCTAAATAGGAGTTCTGTTACATAGCATTTGTTCCATAGTACGATTTTTTGTTTGTTTGTGTTTGTTTGTTTGTTTGTTTTTGTTGTTTGTTCGTTTGTTTTGTTTGTTTGCTTGTTTGTTTTTGACATTTGCACTATGAACAGTAGGCATAGCGGAAATGAAAAAAAAAAAAATCTGACTGTGAAACAAAGAAGCAGGGTGTGAAGTAAGGAAAACCTTTTTTTTGTTCTGTGGAAATAAGAAAGGAGAAGAGGAAGAAAAAAAAAAAGGAGAATTTACAAGATGAGGCACAAGACCAAAAGCCAAAGAACATAGAACTGCTTCTAGTAGAAAAGTCTCTTTATGTCTAGTTTTTGCAGAGGGTTTATAAGCATTTGTTTTTCCTACTGGAGAAAGTACAGCAGCAAAGGATATGTTAACAGATCGTTACTCCTAGGAAAGTTCTTCTGTCAAAAGAGTCTTGTCCTGATGACTGTTTGGCATGATGGAGATGAAAATGGCATGGGAACTAATATCTGCTAGAGTGAGTACTTCCAAACAATAGCACAGAAGTTAGTCCATAAGAAAATAAATAGAAGATTTATATAAGCTATCCTTTGAGATTTGCAGAAAAAGTCTGTTAAAAAAAATACAGATACTCTGAATTCCCTTGTTGCACAGGTTATTTAGGATGTCTGGCATACAGTTTTTCTGCTGTGGTTTATATTTATGGTTCACCTCTGAATCCCCTGAGTCACAAATATTCCATCATGCTCTTCCATGTGGGAGTGAAGTTTCTCAGGGAAACATATTTAAAAATAAATGAATATATCAGACTAAATGTTTTTCCCTAGTTTTCTTTTCTTTCTTATTCTCCAATCTTCCCATCGTTTTATTTCTTGTACTCTGTTTGCCCTGTCTTGTATGATTTTTATTTTTTTCTTCCCTCACTCTCTCTGTATATTCCCTGTGACAATATTTCTTTTTCCCTCATTTTAGTTTTCTTGGACTCCCATAATAACTAGTTTCATATAGTCACTCTTCCTTCAATGTTACACCTCTCATCTTGGTATATATACCTCTCTGTCTTTATACTCTACTTCATATTTCAGTCTACCATTTTTCCTTTATCTGTCTCTTCTCTCCCAGCATTTAGAGCATCCACTTCCATCTAACGGATCCTCTTTTCAGTAACAAGGGAGAAATTCATTCTTTAAGGATATGCTGTAGTGCAGGGCTGCACATCTGGGATTTTTTGTGGCTTGGGTTTACTTACAGTGAATCTATTGTTTACTATGAGTAAGATGACATTATTAGAAGTTTAGACATATTAGAGCACATACTGTTTTTACAGGTCTGTTTTCAGCTATTTCTTCTAGAACTTCTTGCCATCATCTTTTTTTTTAAACAACAACAACAACAGCAACAACAACAAAACCTCTATTTGATGGGTATACTCTTCACACAAAGGAATCTGCTTGGTTTTTGTTTGTTTGTTTTTGATAACATTTGTACATCACATCTGTAAAAATTAATGATCTATGAAACAGCCTTGTGCATTTATAAAGCTTAATTTGCAGACTAACAGCAACAGTGTCTACAGTGAGATACAAAAATCCTATCACCTGCTTATAGTGGATCTGGCTAGCATGGAGTTAATATGGTAGTTTTTTGTTTGTTTGTTTGTTTTGTTTTGTTTTGTTTTCAGATTAGTGAACAAAACACTGCTGATAACACACTAACGCTTCTGGTGTTGCAGAACAGTGTTTGCACAGCTTCAGAGGTGTCTGTTTCTCTCTCTGCCCCCATAGTTAATAGACTGCTGGATGCACAAGAGGCTGGGAGAGGACACAACCGGGCAGATGACCAGAACTAACCAATGAAATGCCCCATGCCATAGAACAACATTCTCAGCAATACAAAGGGACAGGAATGGGCTTAGAGAGGCTAGCCATCTTTTGCTTGGGAACTGGGCATTGGTCTACCCATGATAGGTGGTGATTGATTGCCTTTGCATCATCTGTTTTGTTTTCTTTCTCTTCCACTTCTCTTCCCATAATAATTATATTTATTTATTTATTTATTTGCTTTTATTCTTCCCTTCCCCTTCCCTTGTTCTACTGGGAGTGATGGAGGAAAGTGAGCAAGGAGATGTTAACATACAGCATTGGTGCATACACAGGAGAGACATGCCAACTGACAGACAGAATTGAAGTGTCTATAATCAGTGGCTGAAGTAGTCTACAGATTAGCTGTTCTCTTAGTTGCCAAAATTTGAGTGGCTAGTTGGTTAAAAAATCTTTTGTGTCTTGTTTATGAGGCCAAGTCTGGATACAATCTCCAAAATCTTGATTCTCAGGTTTACTTTAGAAAGGATTTTTTTGCTTAATAATTATGTGAGTCAGAGCTTGTGAGTCAGAGAAGAACCATGATAAAATAGTCCCAGCTGAATATCCATGTCTATTGGCTATATGGGCTATGCAGTCTGTTAGTTAGTTGCTGCAATTAGATTTTGGAAATAGCCTCACTTGGTTAAGCAATATAGGCTTTATGAAGGCAGATTAGTCATATTTCAGTTGTGCGTTTAAAGTTAAGAGTGAAAAGATATCTTCAAAGACATGGCTCTTGTGCATATAATTAAACATATATATATGTTTCTGTTATCAACATATATGTCTAATTAGAAGTTTTAAAAGGCAACACACAAATATGTTGTTACATTACTCAAGATATGAGTGGGTTTATAAACAGGTTGTGTTTTGTTTTTTTTTTTCCTTTTTTTTTTTTTTTCTTCCTATTGACGAAACACTCCACATTGTAGGATTTCTCCCCCCTCCACCTCAAACTCCTGTAAACAAACATCCAATGTGATTTTTAAAGATAATAAAGATAATAACTCACTGTAAAGTCACACAGAAATAACAATCTTGAAAGTATATCTGACCCATTTAGGATTTTCAGTGAAAACAAGCAGTGTGAGAATGACTAACAAATATTAGTCCTACAGTTGCCTTAATAATGATTAACTTACTCTTTCTGATCTGCAACAAAGGAACTTTCTAATTTGAAATAAGATATCTATTAGTAGGTATCTTGTTTACCGTGCTTGGGATAGAGAACACAGGGAAAAAGAAAGTGAGGGAGCATTAGGTTATTTCTGTGCATCTTTGTATCAGGTCATTATTGTTTAGCATTCAAATATCAAGTAGATTTGTCTTCACCAGATTTTCAGTTTAATAAGAAGTCTTACATCAAATTCTTCCAAGACAGAAAAATAATAATAATAATAAAAGTAGCACTTGCAAAGACAAAAGAGCAAAAGAGATAGGTTTTAGAAGTCTTTACCCTTTAGCAGGGTAACTTGCGAGAACATGGGTTTCCTTCAGTATCAGATGTGATATCAGAAGTCATGTCAGTGCAATTTTGTGAAACATTAGCACGCTGACCTCTTAATGGATAGAAAAATTGTCTTTGATGTTTAAAGGTCATTCACTTCCTTCAACATTTTTTTTTTTTTTTTTTTTTTTTTTTAATGCTGCTCTTTTGCATAAATGTTTAACCTTGAATTCATGGGTTGCTTTTTCCTGATATATAAATGTATAAAACATCGAATTCAGTGCCTGCCATTTAATAACTAGAAGAAAGACTTTGAGCTATCAGCCTCACCTACTAGTAGGACAATTTTTGTCTTCATTTATTGAAGTTCCTATCATCTCTGTCCCTCCCACTTTAATCAGACATAGGTAATTTATCGCTAAACAGAAATTTAAGTATAAAGGACTCTAATAATATGGGTTAAAAGAAAATGGTAAATTGTTTCCTTGTAGGGCAGCTTGACAATCCCTCTCAGCAATGTACTTTTATTCAGATCTCAAATAAAACAACAATAGTCAACACTTAATGAATTTATATCACATTTTATGTCTGTCTACACATCACTTGATGTTTTGTTGTCTGTCGGTGCTTTTAGAGATTTCCCTTGTTGACAATGTTCGCGCGTTGCTACCAGGTCTAATCTGGCTTTCAGCTAAGCCTTTGAATTTTTTATAATAAAGTAATTTACAGATGCTAGTAGATAAATTAGCACTGCAAAAGCAACTAAATTGCATAATCACACAGATTGATTTTGTGTTAGCCTTTGAGATGTATAGATACCTTGTGGCATCTCTGTCTAGAAAAGACAGTGAAAGCAAAACCCTTTCTATTTCTCAAGAAAACAAGGGAAAATATGTCAGAGGAATAGACAAAAATATAGATGTTACACTGAAATTCCCAGGGATTTATAAATGTTCAATGTACATATATCATTCCGTTTTGGTATTAACTATCACCCCACACTTGGCACACACCAGAAAATAGTCTTTCATCTAACACACAATTTGGACACACAGCAAAGAGAGGGATTTATTTGTTTGTTTTGGCATTGTCATTGATTTGGAAGGCTAAAACAAGCAAACAAACAAAAAAATAGAGTTCAGTGACTTTTGTAGATTTGTTACATTCAGAACAGGTTTCTTGGAACAATTAGGTCATCCCAGGATTAATGTGATCAAGAGATCACATGCAGAATACAAAATTATCTTTCTTGTGGTTAAAACTATTTCAGCTAATGTAAGGAGCCATAATTTTTTTTCTATAAGTGCAACTTGGCTAGCATCTTATGACCACAGCATTGTCACTTGTAGGGACACTTAGTGGTAACATAGCTTTTTTTCAGTATGTTTTATGTACCAGTTACAGGAATAGATGTGCCAAGAATTTAAATGCATGAAGGGCTTTAACACATTTTAGGTACCAGATCTATGATGCAAATTCATTGTCCTCAGCTGCTGGATAGGGCAGTAGGCACCTCTGTATCTTTCACTGAAATTACCCAGGTAACCAAAATTATGTCTCTCGCCACACCAAAAAACTCTCCAAGTCTGCAAAGAGGATAAATTTGCAATAACTAAATCACAGACAGTTCTCTGCCAATTTTCCATAAGGGACTTTATTAGGTAGAATTTCTCACACTGACAGCAGCAACGGCAGTTCCTTCCTGACAGCCATCAGCTCCCATGAGAGTACCTAAACCATTTTGCTGAAGAAGTTATTAACCATCCCACCTGCTGATTCCTTTGTTTTGGAAAAACTAGAAGAAGAAAGCCCAAGTCACCTTTCATGGATAAGAAATACACAGATTCTGCTTCATGCTTGAAAGACTTTGTATGATGTCCAGAGCTTGTTCATAATGGCAATCAAAACCCAGAATAACAAGACTAAATCCTTAGGACTTCCTATACCATTCTATAATAATTTAGAAAATCATTCAAAAACTTACACAGAATCTGAGCTTACTCATTGACCAGCACAGGGTCTCAGAAAAACATGAATTGTTGGTCTGGAACAGCATGTTTTCTGCCTCTTAAAGCAATCTCAGGTATTTCAGGCATGGAAAAAGTTAACAAAACCCAAGCCTCAGTTTTTCTATTTATTTGTTTTTTATTATTTTACCCAGATTTTCACATAAAGGAGGCATAATGCTATAACAGTGCATGTTTTCCTTTGTGTTTGTTTGCATTTGTTTTTTAAAGGAATATTCTGTAGGTGAGCTTGGAAGAGAATTCAGAATTGATGATCCTTGAAGGCCTGAGTATCATCACTAACCCAGGGAATTGCAGATATGTTCTTATCCTCTGATTTTCCTATGCCATAGCTCTTTGTAGACTGTAATAGAATAGTTGGTATATCTGCCTTCTCTACCTGAGATAGTTTTGGGCCCTGTCTCTAGATATCCAGACTCTTCCTGCGCTACTGAGCACCTTAGCAGAGGATCTCAGAGTCTGTTCCAGGGCCTATCTTTCTGTTTCCTTCACTAAAACTAGTTCTGTGACCTAAAACTTTCAAGTTCTAAGAAAAACATTACCAAAGACAGTGTATGTAGTTGTGCAGAGTTGAACCTAATGCTAATTGTAAATAATATACAGCAAAGCCCTTTGTCCTCAATGGATTCAAAATCCCTTTATAAATTACAGATTTGTAGTTTCTGTTTTTTGTACCTTGAGTGGATGCTTCCCTTTTGATACAGGTTTTATTTCACATAATTGCAGGTATAATTGCACATCTGTAAAATATTGTTTCATATTCCAAAACTAATTTGAATTGCTTATCCATCCATTAATGAGGAAAAAGCAGCAGAAGGTAACTCTTAGATAGGACATAATCATTCAACTGTAATTTTAGTAGGACTGTGCTTCTGACCTGCAATAATTCAGCCCTGTAAGTTCTTGTCAACTAAAGGACTTGCAAACGATCATAGTGCAAGAGATGTAAACCAGTCCAAGAAATAAAAATAAATAAATAAATAAAATGTGCTGTAAGTTTATTCTTGAAAATAATATTGTACTTCTACAACAATTTCCTTATTGGTAACAGAGAAAAGCAGAGGTACTAGCAGGAATAGTAAACCAGTATTATGGCAGAGAATGAAATAATCTCAAATACTAAGAAAACTGAAATAATTCAATGGTGAGATAAATTATAAGTCATCTTTAGCAGCAAGACTGGTTGTTATCTAGATACCCAGTACCCTGAGCTGGTGGAAGGGAGTGGGGAGCAGGACATGGCCCTCACAGTCCATGAGGAAATGGTTGGTGACCTGCTACAGCACTTAGATGTACACAAGTCGATGGGGCCGGATGTGATCCACCCGAGGGTACTGCAAGAACTGGCAGAAGAGCAGCCAAGCCACTTTCCATCATTTATCAGCAGTCCTGGCTATCAGGGTAGGTACCAGTTGACTGGCGGCTAGCAAATGTGACACCCATCTACATGAAGGGCGGAAGGTTGACCCGGGAAACTATAGGCCTGTTAGTTTGACTTCAGTGCCAGGGAAGCTCATGGAGCAGATTATCTTGCGTGTCATCATGTGGCACTTGCAGGGCAAGCAGGCAATCAAGCCCAGTCAGCATGGATTTATGAAAGGCTGATCCTGCTTGACAAACCTGATCTCCTTCTTTGACACAGTGACGCACTTGGTAGATGAGGGAAAGGCTGTGGGTGTGGTCTACCTTGACTCCAGTAAGGCTTTTGACACCATTTCCCACAGCATTCTCCTCAAGAAACTGCCTGGTCTTGGCTTGGACTGGAGTACCCTTCATTGGGTTTGAAACTGTCTGGATAGCCGGGCCCAAAGAGTCGTGGTGAATGGAGTTAAATCCACCTGGAGGCAGGTCACTAGTGGAGTCCCTTAGGGCTCAGTACTGGGGTCAGTTCTCTTTAATATCTATTAGAGAGGGGACATAAGGAGAATAAGGGGATAAAAAGAGCAAAAAAAATATTTCACTACTTCTGAGGAAGGAGAAATTTTGTTATCTGGCTTTTAATATCTAGGAGTTAACTGTCCAGCGCTAAGTACCTAGGACTAGACATCCTCTTTTGTAAGTGCAGATAGGCAGGCATCCTCCAGAGAGCTAATTATTCCTTTCATCTTGACCAGTTTTCTTAGGCTGGCTGAACTGCCTTCCATAGAGGCCTCTCTTCCCAGAGTGTACAAGGAACTTGGATAGCTAAGCTAAGATAGGTAGGAAGAAACTCATGTTTAATGTTAGATTGCCCCCTGTACTCTCTGTGTCTCACAAAGCAATACTCCCATATAAACATGAAGTAGCTCACCTCACCTTTGTGCTGGGATAGACTCAGCCCTGATCTTGAAGGAAATTATGTTGTTAGTTTGTAACATGTGGACCTGACATTGAGCACATTTTACTTTTTGAACAGTTATTAATAAAATACACTTCTGAGTGAATATGCAATTGCAAAGAAAGTACATAGAGTACTTTAAGAGGGTGTCCCTTAAATGTTACCTCTAACCTTGCTGACAGCAATCCAGTAAAACATTTTAAAAAGATGCTTTCCTTAGAAGTAGCACATTCCAGAGGACAAAGTGTTTTTGTAACATATTTAACAGCTTGTAGACCCATAGGTGCAGTGGGTGAACATGGCAAGGTTATGTAAGCAGGGGGGCTACAGAGGTGGATTCTGTGAGGAGAACACAGAAGCTGCCCCACATTAAATAAGGGACAGTTTCAGTCAGCTCCAAAGGGGCCCGCCCCCCACTGCTCAGAGCTGAGCCAATAAGCAATGTTGTTTGCACCTCTGTGAGAGCAGATTTAAGATAGGGAAAAAAACTGCTTCGTAACAGCAGCTGGGAGAGTGAGGAGTGAGAAGCAGACCTGCATACCCCAAGGTCAGTGCAGAAGGAGGGCAGGAGGTGCTCCAGGCATGCAGCACAAGTTCCCCTGTGCCTGTGGAGAGGCCCCTGGTGGAGCAGGCTGTCCACCTGCAGCCCATGGGTCCCACATGGAGCAGATCTCCATGCTGCAGCCCGTTGGAGGAGCCCCCAGTGAAGCAGGTGGATGTGGCCTGGAGGAGGCTGTGGCCCATGGAGAGCCCCCACAGGAGCAGGCCCCGGGTTGGAGCTGCAGCCCGTGGAGAGGAGCCCACGCGGAGGGGGGGGGGCGGCCGAGAACCTGTGCTGGAGTTGTTTTGTTTACTGTTAGTCCTTGATGGGTTAAGAAAGCACTGGTAGAATTATTTAAAGCACCCATTTGAAACATTTGTAAAATTTGAAATATTGTAAATTAAGATCCTTCTGAAATTGACTTTACTGTAAAATCTCTTTGAAGCAAACTATGTTCTACACTTATTAGTAATTGTTCTATTACTTATGCACTTGCTATTTGTTCCATACACTAAGAATTTTTATCCCAGTGCTGAAATAAACATGAATTATTATGCAGCTTAAAATTTTGCTGTAATAACTTTATTTTTATTTTTTTAAAATGGCTTATCACTTCTGAAAGTAGCTTTTTTGCTAACCTATTTAATCCATCGCTTCTGCCATTGCTTCCAGTCTATAAATTTAGTAATGGCTCAGAGTGAAGAATAGCTAAACATATTAACAGTATCAATTCCCATACAATGTTATATTTTCCATGGATGCATCTTATGAAATAATTGAAAAGGTTCAGTCTGAATTATATGATAAAATCTGATTACAATTATATAAGACATGAATAATTTGGGCTACTACAGCTCCAAAGTTTCACCATGATCAAATTGTATCCCACTCTTCCACAGGTAAGTTTGTATATTAAGGATGTTTTCCTCTGGTAAAGTTGTGGTCCTCTACTAGATGAGGCATTTTTAGTTGCAGTATAGCTTTGGCAGTTTGTTTTTTAAAAGACAAGTTTCTGTGGATAAGAGAACCCTTCTGTCCATCTGAACAAGTAAGCTGGCTAAAATGCTAACCTTACTGGAAGAAAACATGTTGAGCAACTGGAAACAATAATAATAACAACAACAACAACAACAATAATAATGTTTGGATGAGCCAGAAAGTCTACAAAAATAGTGGAAGAACTAAGCATATATTATATTAAATTAAATTAAATTAAATTAAATTCAAGACCCTTGTATCTTCAAGGAGTCCCTTGTAAATTTAAAAGAAAAGTAGTAGCAAGTAAGCATTAAGGTGTAAATCCCTATTAGCATCTGAGGGTTTTGACACAAAGCAGATTCATACATAAAGATGACACAAAATTACTTCTAAATTTCCTTATAGTTTGGCTGGCATGCTCCAGGCTTCTTCTGCCCAGCTAGGCTCAGGGTGTTCTGTTGCTTATAGCTGTGGCCAGGTCAATGTGGAAAACCATGATCAAATGCTAAGACTGTCATCCTTTGCATCAGTCCAAATTGCTGTGTCAGCCAGGGTGGGGAGAACATAAACCTCTTCTGCACTCCACGCAGTCTCTTTGTAATGAATGATGTGACCTGGGACTCACTCACTGGTGAAACAGCTGTGTACAGCAGTTGGCAGCAGTAATATCATGAGCTGGGATAGTTTCCTAAAACCTTTCTCATACAGAAATATGTCAATAACACCTGCTGCTAAACTGAATGATACCAGCATTGTATGAGTTCAGACTAAAATATGAGCCCTGAAAAATGTTAGCTGGACTAAGAAGTGAATGTCATTAATCCCATTTGATCCAAATAAAAAAAGTTTAGAGACCTTAAAAAAATAAATAAGGACTTCATGCATTTTAGCTGTTTCTTGTTTGTTTGTTTGTCTTTAACTTGTATAATTAACTGCACAATCCTTCTGAACCATCTGAGCCCACTATTCCTCTCAGAAAGATACCTTTGTTTAGAGTGAGAGTCAGATTGTTCTGTATTGCTAAAATTGTCTTCCTCTAGTGTCATCTCGTCTCCTCTCTCCTCTCCTCAACTCTCCTCTCCATTCTCCTTTCGCACCTTGTTTTTTTTTTTTTTTTTTTTTTTAACTTTGATTTGAAATAGTAACCCATCAAAGGATACTCAGATCATCTCATATTCAATACTATTAGAAATACATGGTGATCAACAAACTGAAAAGCTTTTTCATTAATGTTTTACAGATTGTTAGAAGCTTTTTCCTGACTATGTGTTTACAGTTCAAAATTACTTTCCAGAAGAGACTAAACTATTTTCCAGTCTTGTAGAGTGATAGGACTTCATAGTATCTGATGGCTAATCTACACTCCTCTGCAGTACTTTGGGGTGAGGACTCACATCATTCAACTTTAGAAGTCTGTAGTACAGACATTTATAGCAAGCTAATTATCTGGGACTTGCTTTACATTCAAAGGAGAAAAAAAAATATTACTTCTAGGAAATTATTCATCTGAGCATGCAGAGCTTAAGATAAAAAGATTTCTGTGCTGAAACTACCTATATTTCTTCATTGACTATAAGGACAAGTTTAAACATTTCTCAGACATTGTTCATTTTGTAATATACATATGCTTTTAAAGAGATAAATCTCACTCTGCATCACAAATCCCCACAGCAGAGATGTCAACATATATGCAGGAATTTCTTATAAAACATTTTATAACAATTTTGCAGTATTTCTGTAATCTCACGTAAAAATATTTATATAATTTCAGGTAGGAACGCTATGCTAGTTTTACATTGCCTGAGATTCATGTAACTTTGGTTATTACTTCTTATATTAAGAAATATGATAGCTTGAGACAGTGATTCTCTTAATAAAAGGTGACAAAAAGACACAGAACAATGAAAATGTTTTGAATTAGGCTTCTTTAAAGGCTCCCACAGCCTATCAAAGATGTGATCACTTGAATTAATGTTTATATATATATATATATTATTATTATTATTATTTCTGTTTAACATCTTGCCAAATAGGAAAAGGTAAAAGTTTAACCTTCAAGTGGAAACCTGCAGGGAACATTTAGCTTTCAAAAAGACACTTTATGCTAAATTATAGTATAGCTGATGTACCCTGATCTCCTTGAAGCTACAGGAACTTATTTTTAATTTTAGGGATGTGCAAAATTGACAATACTTATTGCTAGATTTTATTTCACAAATGGTAGACTGTCTTTTAAGTGACTGTATGAATAAATAACTTTTCCTCACATATTATAGTAAACATAATGTCAAATAATACATTATGCACAGTAGTGTATCAAACATATTGCATCACATGAGAGCAGGCTACAAACTGCTTAAATATAAATCAAACGCTTCATTAAAAAAATCGAGAAAAACAGATTAATGTATGTAAATAAAAACTGCAAACACTGTTTTCTTTCATCTTCTTTGTACATAACATGTGACATCACAGCTATATGTATTGTTTCATTACAGATTAGTGCTCAAAGCTCATTTCACTAACAAATTTCATGAAGAGTATGACATTTGAGAAATAATCAATTTTTCTGTTTTGTTTTTGTTTTATGATAATCAACATGACCTGCCAGGCATGAAAGCAGCTTTGATTATTTAATCCACATTGGGAAGCATGCAGCTAGTTTTATGAAATTCTGGCTGCTGTGTAGGGTTTTATGAGACAACAAGAAAAGAATACAAGAAAAGCTTAAGCAGAAAGATGGATATTAAGAAAGCCAGAATATGGAGAGCATGAGTTGGTTCACCAAGAGGGCAAATAGGGGAGAAGAGATTATATCCATTCAGCAGTATCTTGTGGCCTGTGTAAGGAACACAGAAAAAGAAACCAGGACAACTGATAGCCTTAATTCCTGTGTCCTATACAAGCTCACAGTAGCTGTTCTTCGAGATTATCAAAACAGATTAGTTATTTGCCAAAATACAATTCTGAGTGGGGATAGTGTTATTACTTGCTGGTGTATGCTATTTTTTAATACTGGAAATGTAACATTTGCAGTGTGAAGTATGGGGTTGTGTCAGCAATGTTTTATGAGAGGGAGGACCCTTTGGCAACCTATTTAACATACTCCAACTCATTACTGAAGCTAGACTTTGATGCAAAATTTATCAGGTTAGAATAAAGAAAAACACCATTCACTGCAGAGCAAGATATAAGATGCATAGGATTCTCTGGAAGCACATAGGGAAATTTTCAAGAAATTCAGAAGATAATCTTGCAAAGCTGAAGGATGACACCAGTTGGAATCAAAAACAGCTCCTACTTAGTGCATGACAGGAAGAAAGATGGGGTGACTGTAAAGAAAATTTAACAGGCTCATAACATATAGTGAGCCAGATACAGTTGGAAAAATTAGAGGCCAACAATAGGAAGCTATCAGAAACACCTGCTCTTCTCTTCTTTATAAGACTTCCATTTATGGCAATTTTTGGAAACAATGCAGAACTTAATCCCAAAATCTGAAAAAAAAAAAAAAAAAAAAAAAAAAAAAAAAAAAAAGCTATATTAGCTGTGCCTTAAAAATCACATAAGGACTTAAGCATTGCAAGCAATGTAATTACAGCAATTATATTTGCAAGACTTAGCAATGCATTTTCCTTCGCATGGTCAGAACTTAATCCCTGCAATGTTAACATGATTAATTAGTTAGTGTTTAAAAGTGATGCAGATCTTAGGAAGAGAAAATGCATTGAATGTAACAAGCAATGTTATCCTTCAACAGAAAAGTATTTACATTCTGTCAGAACTGCAAGTTCACAGAGATCTTTTTAATCTGTTTTTCAAATATCAGGAGTGAGTTGTTGATATTAGAGAAAAAAAAAAATCCTTATTCTTCTCTGATTCATTTGCCCCATCTGAACAACTTTTTTAAGTTAACCTTTAATGCTTGTTCACATAGTTTTTAAAAAACTGTCTTGAGTGGTCAGTAAATGAACAGGGAAGAATATAGTGAATATATAAAAGTTCAAAAAACTTTTCTAGTCACATTGGATGAATATAAGTAAGAATATGAAAACTCTCATCACTTCATCAGAAACTCACTTTTCTGTCAACAGATTATTGGAATCCAATACTCTTTGACAGGATTATTTTAAGATATTCCACATGAGGAGGGTTTAAAGTTTAATACCAAGTTTACTTATTTGTAGATATTTGACATAACACAGCATTTTGGTTTCATAGAGTGAAGCATCAACGTACTGAAATCATGGTATAAGTATACTTAGCAGAATAAATCATTGAAATGTACAGTTGAACCACAATACAAATGTGATTCACATTAATGGTCTTAACACGCTCATTGTCGAAATACTGGGTGTCCCAAGCCACTAGGAAAGAATATGTGGATTGAAGCCAGCTCAAATCTGTTGCTTTTTTCATAGTTGTGATACCAAGTGACAGCAGTATAAATTAGAATGACTCAGAAGATCCACTGTAAAATTATGCCGGATGTTCACCAGATTATCTGTGATCAGAATCTGCTCTAAAGACTTTAATAATAATGTTAAAGAGATATATCACCTACCATCAAACATGCAATATAAAATTTATACTTAGCTATAAACTCTTTGCAGTGCTAGCACAATTCTTGTGTGTGTGTGTGTTGCAGGGCTATTGTTTCACAGATGTATTGATTTCTATTCTGTCTGTTGATTAGTTTTAGACAAAGGCATCAACTTTATTAGTATAGAACTATTAGAAATATTAGTGCTTTTTCACAGGAAAAACAAGCACCATCCTTCATGGTTTCATCCATATGTATACAAAATATCATAGAATCATAGAATCACAGAATCATAGAATCATGGAACCATAATATCATAGAATTATAGAATGGTTTGGGTTGGAAGGGACATTAAAAATCATCTAGTTCCAACTCCCCTGACGTATATGCAAAAAATTATACTACTGAGATATAGCCACTATAGCCACAAAGACTGGGTAGCAGAATCCTTCAAACATATCTCTATACCTGTTAAACAATTTTCAGTAACTACTAGCACCCAGTGAAACTGTGGCTTTCCAGTGAAAAAATTAATACTATTTTTTTTTCTTGGTATTAGTAGATAATTTCCAACCTTTTTGCTCACCAACCCCTTCTCAGCCCCTACTCCCCATATCAGTGCTGTCCTTTTTATAACATGTCAATAGGATGGCATGACAGAAAATGCTGAAGCTACCAGCCTGCTCAGAATATCAGTAACCAGAAAAATCGCATCCAATTAAGGTAACTGCAGGTCTCAGGCTCTTGCAAGAATACAAGATGAAGTCTAAAAATAAGCAACCATTATTCTAACCCAATGCCTATCCTGCCTGAATAGATTACATTTTATGAATAGCTGGTGTGTGAGTGAGAAATAAGAATATTTTAATTATTTCAATCTATGGGAATTTGTGAAATGAGGGCTTGTATAATGGACTACAAGTCATCTCATATGAAATATATGCAATTTAATATTGAAGTACATTTTTATTTCTCCATGGTGTGGGTGTTTTGATTAGATGAATTCTCATGTCCTGTGAGATCTTGTGAAAAAGTCAAAAATTCACTATTTCAGTATCCTGTTATTAATAGGTGGAGTGGAGAGAAAACACCATTCATATTTCAACTTGTTAAAAAAAAAAAAAAAAAAAAAAAAAAGGAAAGAAAGAGAATGAACAACCTTTTCAATTACATATGTAAATATTATAAATAATATGTTTTAGCTACTCTGCACTGAACCAAAAAAAAAAAAAAAAAAAAAAAGTATTCTGATGCTGAGGTGAGTCCAGTGGTTTTACCTTGCTGGGCAGCTAAACTGAACCACAACCGCTCTCTCACTCCCCTTCCTCAGAAGAAAAGGTGAGAAGAAAGTGTGCTGGAAAGAAAAAAAGATGCTCACAGGTTGAGATAAGAATAATTTAATTAAAGGGAAGAGTGGAGAAAACAAAACCAACCAAACAACAACAACAAAAGCAAAGGCTGCACAGAAGCACAGGGAGAGAAAAATATTTTTTTTTTCTCTATTTCCCATCAATGAGAGATGTTTGGCCACATCCTAGGAAGCAGGGCCTCCATACATGTAGCAGCTATTTGGGAGGACAGACGTCTTCATAACAAGAAACCCACCTCCTTCCCCTTTCCCACCTCTCTGCTGAGTGTGGCACCATATTCCTTTGGTTGGTTTAGGTCAGCTGCCCTGGTGATGTCCCCTCCCTGCTTCTTGCCCACACCCAGCCTACTAGCTTTAGGGTGTTTGGAGGGAGCCTTGATGCTGTGCCAGCACAGTTCAGCAACAGACACAGTATCAGTGCTGTTCTAGCTACAAGTGCAGAGCACAGCAATGTGTGGGCTGCTGCAGGGAAAGTTAACTCCCTCCAACCCAGACCCAATACATGTGAGAAAAAGCAGGCTACAAGTGATGGTGTCTGCTTTTCTTGCTCATTATTTTGCTATATGTTGCTGCATAAAGAGTGCACGACAACAAGAAGGATGTTTGCTGGTTTAGTTGGTGGTGCTCGCTACCTGCTTTTTGGAAAATTTTCATGGAAGAAGGTAGATATTTTCTCTTCTTTAGAAGTAAAAAACATACACATAGCAAAAACTTTCCTAAAGCAGAACAGAACTTAGAGAGAGAGAGGGAAAAAATTTAGTAAGGAGGAATCCTACAGTAGAGAAGAAAGACCAGGACTAATGTCATCTACAGTCAGGCCTCAGAGGTAGCAGAAAAAAAAGGTTTCCTAGAAAATCCAGATGGGATTATAAAGCTGATTGTAACATAGCAAACTGTTAAAAGTTGATATTTGAGATTCATCCAAATTCAAAGGAGTCCATCCTGCCAGGATATGTGGACAAGGGGGAAGTTTGTTATAAGTGCTTGTCTTCTAAACCTTTTCATTCAATAGGTTATTTTCTCATTTGTGGTCAAATGTAAGCTGGTTGTGGAGACTGACAATACTTTCATGTTTTTCAGGTGTACTCTCTTTAAATGAAGGTTGTGCATAGACCTGCTTCAAAACTCTGGCCAAATCATGTTTCTGTCTTTAAGGGTTGATGCTAACACTAGAACTTTTCAGACAGGGTGAGCCAAACACACTGAAAAGTAGATTATCATACAGCAGTTTTCAACCTGTTTCCAAGATTATAGGCTTTGACATTGCTTTCCCCAAGGTGGCTTCTGGAGCCTGGCAATAGGGGGAAATACCTCACATATTCCTTGCTGAGAGCAAACATGCATAGCAACCAAAGCTAGCTGAAAGCCAGTCAGAGTAATTAAGATAAACTTAAGTGTGCTCTGCTTCAAAGCTCCATTGCATCTCAAAGTTATGGGGACTTTGTCACTAACTTCCAGCACAGTTTTACCAATTTGCAGTGAAGATTTGTGTTAGATTAAACCTTGGGATTAATGGAAATTAACTGTTTTCTGCTTTGGCTTTCTATTTTGCTCAGTGGTACGTGACACTGGAATTTCCTTGCTTCCTGCAGGGAAACATAATGACTACAGCAAGTAAGGAGTATCTTAATGAGATTTCAGAGAAAAAAAGAAACTAGAAAATTTCCTGTGTGTAACCAGGAAATCAGCCTTATCTGCTTTGGGTTTTGTTGTTTTTTAGTTGGTTGGTTGGTTTTGTTTTTTGGTGTTTTTTTTTTTTTTTTTGGTGGTTTTTGTTTTGTAATACGAGATTCTCTATTTAGAAAAATTAACTTTCTATTTAACAAATAACAGTTCCCCCCACCCCCGTACTTACTCCCAAAATTTGTCTGCAACACACATTGTTTCACTGTGAATATTTTGATGATAATATAGATGTATTTTCAAAACTATCAGTTATAAATTTGCTGTGCCCTGTTCTTGGACGTTATGGTTTCATGACACATGATGTTGAAGACTGTGAGCTAAGCATTGTGCATGCATCTTTGTCCCACTGGCACCAACTGCAAAGGTACATTTTTACCTTTTTGCTCTCATGTTAACACATTTAGGGATGGGTCTACTTTCTCATATACTACTCTGCTTAACTGTTTCAAAGAATGTGCCTTGTTCAGAAGTGGATTCAAGGAGAAATAATTCATCAGTCATATAGATCTTTTTTTTTTGAGAGCATCTTCTTGGACTGCACATACAGGTAGGCATCCAGCAGGAAATCCATAGGTCATTGCTTGTTTTGGTCATGCACAGGTAATTTTTATAATGCAAATATGACTATTCCTATCCATCTGACAAAATGAAGATTAAAATGCATGCTGGGCACACAACTGTTACATATCTTTTTAACATCACTGATCCTTGAATTTCGTTAGCTCTTCTACACATTCTTCACATATTTAATTTTCCATGCAACTTCATTTATCTGACTGGAACAATAGGTCACTTTCTTGAAATTTCATAAAAAATATATTTTAGCTTCATAGACTAAGCATAAATTACTTCCCTAGAAATAAATTATCAGTGAATTGAACTTTCAAATGGTGCATAGTGCCTGCATCTTACTAAAAAAAACGATTGTCTTAATATCGTTGCAAATTACCACAAAAATATTATACTTACAAGAATCATGTTGAATGTTTTATTTAGGAAATCACTGATTCTAAAAACATATCGTAATTTACAGATTTGTACCAGAATGTACTATACATTCTTAAAAATTAAAGCTGTCTGGTCTGGCTATATTTGCTTATGAAAAATAGCTTAGTTTTAAATAAAGTCATAAAAATTGCATTCTTCTCATTTCTAGAGGTAATCAGCTATGACACTCAATGACATAAATCTTTGCTCTCTTCATTTTCTCCTCCTTCTAGGAAAATAAAAATTGAATGTTTTTAAGGTGATGATCAAAGCAATTGAAATGTAACCTCCAGACTTTCTTCCAGCCATTTGAAAACTGAATGTATACTGAGAGAATTTGTAATATATTTGGAGAAAATTGTGAAAAGTTCACAGTTTGCTTCAATCTCACTACCTTCATATTTTTTTTTTTTTTCATTTGTATTTTATTGAGCACTAAAAATACAATCTAGCAAGTTTTCATAATAAGGTCTTTGGAGCCCAATTTCTCATCTAGATGCTCTCAGTGATAAAAAAACTCTGTGAAGAGGATTTGTCCTGCTATCATTGATCTACTGGCATATTTAAGCATGAGAATTGATTTAACCTATAGCATGGGGTTGTTTGCTTTGAAAGCTGTGGATATTTCTATGCTTCTTCTCTATAAATAAGTACATACAATTTTTGAAACAGTATAATGATAGAACATTTACTCCTATCTAATGGAATGGTGATTAGTGCTATGAAAATGCAGAAAAGGAAATTCACATATAAAGCTTTGTTTAGTTCAATTTAAAAAGTCTGATGGGCATTCATTCTGGAGGAGGGATGGATTATTAATGGTTACTTTAACAATACTAAGAATTTTTACAGAAGTTCTACAACATAAAAGTTAGCAATCATCACTAGAGGATGCCAGTTCCTTTGGATCGGATGCCATTCTTACAGTCTTAAATAACAACTTCAATAATTTTGACCCCTTTGTGAAGATATGTCAGCAAACTGAAATGAAATATAATTTAAGAGTTTTCTTCCACCGAAAAGGTACTTGACACTGAATGCACACGGCAAAGCACAAATTCTTAAATATATTGACCCTGCTGAGTAATCATGGGGAAAGCAGTTAAGCATATGATATGTTTAATTGAATGTAACTTAAGAATAGGCAGAAAACATATATCATATAAAAGAGAAATTTAAAAATTCACAACTTCAATGAAATCTCTGCAAATCAGACCTTTTTGTGACTTTCAGAAATCAAAAGTTTCAAAATGTAATTATTCTGCTTTTGTATAGTATAATTCTTCATGCATTTCCATGCATTACTTTCTGTAAAAATAATAAAGGTAAGCCATTTCAACCTGCCTGTACAGCTGAGGAGAAATTAATCCACATTTGGATAATGATTAAGACTGATAATCAGGCCCCACTCCCATTTTTATTGTTATATATTGTGTCATGAAGAGTATTAATAAATGTCATATTTTATTCATTTACTGAAGGAGATTCATTTCATGTCTTGCACATGAAATGCACATATCTTGTCTGTGTCTGTTTAAAAGGCAGGATTCTAGAACACAGCACTGCTATGCTTCTGTCTGCCCTTCTGCATTACATTGAACATTTTGCTTATCATTAGTATAACTCGCCAACCGTTAGCTAGTTAAATGTTAGACAGTTACTATGACGCAACTAATCTTTTTTCTTAATGGTGAGAGTAGACAGAAACCTTATATATTTAGATATATATGTACTATAATACTATAATAATAATAAAAATAATATTAATAATAAAACAAACAAAACCAACCAACCAACCAACCACAATAATAATAATAATAATAACGCCAGAGAAACTCACTATTTTACTAACTTTTGGCCCTTTTAGAAGAACAGTCCCTAATTCACCTGGCATAATTCACAGGTATTTCCCTGTTGTTTCCTAAAGTGTCAGTGTTGCCAGGTTCTTTTCTTTTAAAGCTCTGCTAATAAGTCCAGCCCCCTTGCTGCCCAGAACACTCTTCTCAGGTGCACCCCATCTAATGTCAACATGCCTGGTCTCTCAAAGATGCATCTGAGATCACAGAACCCAAAATCCTGAGCATGGCACCAGCCACATGGCCAGTCATTCATCTCATCTGTTCGTCTCCTTCTTGGGTTCCAGTCTCCAACTGGGATGATACAAGAGAACATTACCTGTGTTCCCTATCCGTTCAACATCTTTCTGAGGGACATAAAGTCCTTTTTGATATTTTGGAGTCTCCTCATTGCAAGTCCCTGTCAACCATACATGAAAGAACAGGCACTCTGGTTTAACACAGCAGACAGATAAGTACCACACATGTTTGCTGGGGGTACATGATGCCCATTCCAGTCACGAGCAGCGGTGCCCTCCATCCCATCCAGCCACCCCATACAGTTGTTCAGCATGATATCATATGGAGGGCCAGTTGGAGTCAGCTGTCTTGTTTTTTTTTTTCCACTTCCAGCTTCTTGTGCATCCGCAGCCTACTCACTGAAAGGGTGGTATGAGAAGCTGAAAAGTCCTTGGATTAGTGTGAGCGCTGCTCTGCAACAACTAAAACATCAGCATGCGGTCAACATTATGCTCATCCTAAATCCAAAACATTACTAGGAGGAAAATTAACTTTATCTTAGCCTAAACCATGATAGTAGGAATGAATGGTAGTCCTCTGGCTTTACAAGGCTTGGTAGCCTCTTTGTGATATCACAAATGCAAGACCCCAGGAGGCAGCAAACCTCTCCAGAGAGATGGTCTCGATGACAAACGGGTGCCTCAGTGCTTCTCAGTGAGGAGTCTCCAGTTACTAACACCCTTCAAGCTATATTGGTGACACTGGTTCTAATACAGGTAGTTGGTTGGACCAACTTTGTACACTTTGCCTTTTCTTGCATCTTTTTCATTGACATTTGTGGTTCCTGCAGAACTACATCAACTAAGTTTGGGTGCAAATACCTTGAAGAGGTGTTCCAACGAATATAACAGTGAGTTTATGTGCATCTGCTGATATCAAAAAGAAGAATGAACAGATTTTTTCCCATTGGTGTTTAAGCATTACTGTTATGTTGGAATCAACATAACAGTAAAGAAAAAAAATGCTAAAAGTATTTATATAACAGGTTTTGTTTAATAGATAGAAGTGTGTGTATAATAAGAGAATTTGATTCTATTTATTTTTTTGGCGTTCTGACATGTGAGTAAGACATTTGCTGGGTCTTGTAAAACTACTAAAATGAACTAGTATAATCTATATATTTGGCATTTTTTCACAAAAGTGTATATCATGCACTGCATGACAAAGCAGTGTTTTGACATTCCCTATTATACTGGGGGTCTTCTTGGCAAATGACAAGTACTATGTCATTAAATTATTATATCCAATGAGTCTTCCCTGAAATTGAACTAAAAACCAGATATCTTATCTACTGTCACTAAAAAAAAAAAAAAAAAAAAAAAAAAAAAAAGATATTAAAATCAGCAATGCCTACACCTCTTAAGTTACACAAGAATAAACCTATCCTAAGTGCTTCTGCAGAGTCTGAAAATCTTTAATCCATTATTTCACTTAGACAAATATGGCAAAACAAGACTAAATTGCAGTAATGGTCATGTATGCAAATACTTTTGGGAAAATGTTTGCTTTTTACCTTCTTATAAGTTAAAATTACTGGTAAATCAATTGGTATTTGTACCATTGGTGAACAAGTGACAGCAGTCATTTAACCACCTTAGGAAATTAAGAGACTGCAAAAGGAAACAAAAGGGAGCTTTCTAATTTACTTTTAAAGGTTTCTATAACCGTGAATGATTAAAATTTAAGATGGGCACCTCACTTGAACCCTGAATGAAACAATAGATAGCATAAAGCTTTCCATACATTACTAAGCCACACCCAGCATCTAAATATTGATTCACCTATGCATACTAGGTGAAACATCACAGTTTCATCTTTATAAAAATGCAAATATGCCCACATACACACACAAAAAATAATCACTGCTTTCACTAGAAATTGCTTTAGACTTGCTGAAAGATGCTGCTGTAATTAAAAAGTCTCTAAAGCCTAAGTTCCTAATAGAGCTTTTCTGGCATACAGAAGTACAAAATTTGTGAGTCTTATGTATCAGTGTCATTTTCTATGTTGTTTTTAAACATAATCAGTATCCTTGGCCCACTACTTTTCTAATAAGTTGTGGGCCTAAACCTTCTGCAAATAGAAGATAAAAGTAAAACTGCAAATTAAGCAACTGGAAGGTGAAACTGAAAGACGTAAAAGGTCACAGAAACATACAGTGCAAATAAGATAATTAGTCCAGAATCTGCAGAACATTTACCCCAACATCCCTACTGTATACATCACAATACATCATGATACTTTTTGGTAAATTTCAGCTTTCATTACAATGATCAAAAGCCATAGGAATTACAATGCACTAGAGAAAAAGAGAAAAAAAAAAAAATATATATATATATATATATACCAGATAAAAAATATTTTTTCTTCCATAGATAATCAGCATGGATCTCTCCCATATCATTAAAATATGCTGCTAGTCAATATCAGCATGGCAAAAATAAGATAATTAGTCCAATACATCATGATACTTTTTGGTAAATTTCAGCCTCCATTACAATGATCAAAAGCCATAGGAATTACAATGTACTAGAGGAAAAGAGCAAGAATAAAGCTAACATATGAGATTAAAAAAAAATAAATAAATAGTAATCTTCCATAGGTGATCATCATGGATATCTCCCATATCATTAAAATATCTTTATGGTGTTTTTTCTCAGCTGGGCATCCGAGCTCCACCACAACTGCACTCTCGCTCCCACCCCCACCCCTAAAGGGAAAGGAGGAGAAAATACGATAAAAAGGGCTCAGGGGTTGAGATAAGGACAGAGATCACTCAACAAAAATCATCATGGGAAAGACAGACTCAGCGCAGGGAGATTAGAGAAATATATTAGCTATTACTAACAAGCTAGAGAAGTGAGAAACAAACATCTCCACCCATCCACCCTTTTCTACATCCTCTACCCTAGTAGTGCATAGGAATTGGGGATGGGGGCTGCAGTCAGCCCCTAATGCTTCATCTCCGCCGCTCCTTCGTGGTCACTCTCTGACCCTGCTCCATGTGGGGTCCATCCCACAGGATGGACTTTCCCAAACTCAGCCTGCAGGGCCTGCCCACAGGCAGAAGCTCTTCAAGAACTGCTCCCACATGGCTCCATACCATGGGGTCCATCCGTCAGGAGCAAACTGCTCCAGCACGGATCCCCCACAGGTGGCAGCTCCCCCCAGACTCCCTGCTCCTGTGTGGGCTCCTCTCCATGGGCTGCAGCTCTGGCCCAGGGCCTGCTCCTGTGGGGGCTCTCCATGGGCCTCAGCCTCCTCCAGGCCACATCCACCTGCTCCACAGGGGGCTCCTCCACGGGCTGCAGCGTGGAGATCTGCGCCATGTGGGACCCATGGGCTGCAGGGGGACAGCCTGCTCCACCAGGGGCCTCTCCACAGGCCGCAGGGGAGCTTCTGCTGCATGCCTGGAGCACCTTCTTCACCCTAAGGTCTTAGGGTCTGCAAGGCTGTTTCGCACTCCTTACTCTCCCAGTTGCTATTGCAAATTTTTTCCCTTTCTTCAGTCTGCTCTCAGAGAGGTGCAAACAACATTGCTCATTGGCTTGGCTCTGGCCAGCAGCAGGTCCCTTTGGAGCTGACTGAAATTGGCCTTGATCTGACATGGGGCAGCTTCTGGATTCTTCACACAGAGTCCACCCCTGTAGTCCCCCAGTACCAAAACTATGCCAAGTAAACAATACAATCCTACTAGCCAATACCATCATGGTACAATTGCCAGTTATACTGTAATTGAATTTTGTTTGCAAAGAAGATTCAGGGCCTCTCCAGCTTTTCTTGATGATAGCTTCTGTTATAATAATGAATGCAAGTGAAAGAGTAAAGGTTCTCTAATCACAGTCACAGAAAGATTCTCATGGCTTTCTGAGCCTATGGATTTGCACAAGAAGGGGATAGATACGTAGCTCAAGGAAGAGCTATTTTTCTGAGCATATTAGAGTGTATGGATGTGGTGTTAAGCCTCCTTTCAGTCCAGATTTTCTAAGGGATACATAAAAAGATTAATAGCAGAAGAACAGACTGTCATGCTCCTCCCTCATTTGAATGAAACACAGTGCTCACTGATTTTTCTTCTTTTTATGGACAAACCATTTCACTTCTGAATTTTTGGTGAGAATTATATTTTAAATGAGTAAAGATTTTTTTCCTATTTGAAGAATTAGGTTTTTGAGCATCATAATTGAGTAATAACAATAAATTAATTATAAAAACAGATTTAGTTTTGAAAACTTCACTCCAACACATTTTTATGCTTGACACTGAAAAATGGAACTTATATTGATAATTTATGAAAAATGTTCTTTACATGTGTATTAGCTTTCCAGAAACATCACAAACAGTATGCATGTGTACTGTACATGATATATACATATATGTCAGCTCCACATATGCCTGATAAAAACTGATGGCTACTAAAACAGATGGGGAAACAACAACAACAACAACAACAACAAACTTATCTCTATATTCAGTGGAAAGTGCTTCCTTTAAGGATCTTTCAAGAAAAGTAATCTACCATTATGAATGGAGAGAGTAGCTTTTGCACAAAGTGTGAGATGTTTCACTCTTAGATACCATTTTACTCTGCATACCCCTCATATCTACCTGTTAAGGTGTCTCTTATTCTGGAATGTTGAAGAAGCTTAGATAAGAGGTGTAGATGAGACGCTTAACATGTATGGAACAATTTAAAACCCACCCCAAATGTCTATTCCACCCAACTGGAAAGCAACTCTGTAGAAAAGGGCCTAGGAGTCCTGGTAGACACCAAGATGGACATGAGTCAGCAGTGTGCCCTTGCTGCTAAGAAGGCTAATTCTTGGCTTCAATGGGCAAGTTAATCACTGGCATATCAAGAGGGGTGATCCTTCCCTTCTACTCAGCACTGGTAAGACCACACCCGCAGTACTATGTCTATTTCTGAGCCTCCCATTACAAGAGAGACATGGACATACTGGAGAGGTTGAAACAAAGGGCCACCAAGATAATTAAAGCACTGGAGTACCTCTCTTTTGAGGACAAGGGGACTGTTCAGCCTGTATGAGAGGAGGCTCAGGGGGAGGGGTGGGATTATCAAAGTACCCGAGGGGAAGAGGCAATGAAGGTGGAGCCAGGCTCTTTGCAGTGGTGCCCAGTGAAAGGACAAGAGGCAGTGGGCACAAACTGGAACACAGAGGCTTCTGTCTAAACATCAGGAAGCATTTCTTTACCATGAGGGTGATGGAGCACCAGAACAATTGTTCAGAGAGGCTGCAGAACCTCCTCCCTCTTTGGAGATCTTCAGAAGCTGTCTGGATGTGGTCCTGGTCAAACTGCTTGAGGTGTCCTTGCTTGAAGGGATGAGATAACCTCCAGAGGTCCCTTGCAACCTTAACTGTTCTGTCATTCTGTGATTCTGTGAGTATGTGAAGTCTTAGATGCTCAACAAGATTAATCCAACAATGATGGGAAGCTGGAAAAGTCCATTTTAATGTGATTTTAAAGCTCCTAAATCACCTTACATATGTATTCATTTTTTATTGTTCTAGTAATGAGCTCTCTGTTGAGTTATTCCCCAAAATAATGGAACACAAGCAGTTTTGTTTGTGTGTGAACGCTGAAAAAGGAGGTCACTAGGAGTTTCAGTTCTACAGGTTCTGAGATAGTTGACTCAGCTGAACTTATAATTAGTGTTTGTTGCTTTTCTTTTTTTTTTTTTTTTTTTTCTCCAGTCCTGACCCACAACATGCTTTAATGTTCAAATTTTATTTGAATTATTACAAAGTATTCTTATTCACTGCTTGCTTTGACTAATTCTCAGCAGGCAGCCTTAAATTTTGACAAAGATTTATAACTTCTCTTTGAATATTAGACAGGTCTATGCTACAGAAAGCAACAGGAAAATAGCATGAAGGTAAAAAGTCTGAATGTGTGTGTATATATAAATATGTATAATTATTATTTTTTCCCCTAGTTACAAATAAGTAAGTGTGCTGAGAATTCAAGAGATGACTGGGATTCACCTATCTCAGCTTCAATTAATGGTGCAAAGATTGCATTTCTAATAATAATACTTTCCCAGCTGATGGGTGATTTCTGAACAAAGGTCATATCTCTTCTCTGTAATTGAATGGTGTATCTCTGATTCTGCTATTTCTGTGTCATTTTTACATTGTCTTGAATTCCTCCTACTCATTCAGCCAGAGTTGACAATAAATAAATAAATAAATAAATAAATAAATAAATAAATAAATAAGGAACACAGATCTATTTTCAGTGGCTCTAAAAAGGATCACTGGTTTTGTCAGGTTTGCACAGATCTCCCATCATTTTTGTTATCTATATAGACATCCTGAATGCAAAACAAAACAAAACAAAACAAAACAAACAAACAAACAAAAAACACTCTTTCTAAAGCTAAACAAAAAATTGTTTAAAATGACAAAATCCATAACCTCTTTCTGGATGACAAAAGTGTTTAAAGATCCTCATTAAAACACATCAGAAATTGTTGAAATTTTTCATTAACTCATTATAAGTTATGCTCATTCGACCTAGCTATAAAGTGTATGTATAGTTTCTGAAGAAGATTTAGAAGTAGACACATGACATTAATTCCATCACTCTTTTGGTACCACTGACCACAGGAATTACTTTTAAATCAACATGAACATTGAGAGTTGGAAACTTATGGGGACAAACTTAGGTTATTTTGATTCACATCCACAATAGTAATCCTAAAAGTCACACTTGAGCAACAGAAGATTTAGAGCAGAAAGCTGTAACCCATACTTACTTTATAACTCTAGTTTTTCAAAATAATCTAAAAATAAATCTAAAATAATCTAAAAATCAAGAACATTTGAAATCCAAAGGCAGTTTATAGAAATTGATTGATCTGGTAGCATAAAACTCATTTTTGAGACATAGCACCCAAAGTTATGTTTGGCATAACTGACATGGACTCTGGAGTAACTTTAGGACGTTTTCCCAGGTTGGGGACTCTTCATCTTTCTTGATTCCTGGCTGTGAGGCAGTGCCAGGACAGGGTAGAACTGGAAAGTCTGCAACCTGTACAGGCTTTGGGGAAATCATGATCAACTTCTGTAAATCCATTCTTACAGAGAATTCAGCTCATATGAAAGTTTCAGTTACATGGCCATCATCTCTATAGACAGCAAAAGAGATTCTTCATGGTTGGAAAGTGTCTGAACAGCAGCGATGTTTACCTTAGAGACAAGTGAAATGAGTGAAATGAAGCTCAGGAGGAGAATACACAAAATGATACTCCAAAAGGGAGCTAAAATTTCTCTCAAGCACATCCAGTGTATATGCAAGGATTTTTACCACTGGGAAACTTATAGTCCTTTCCTTACAGATCGTGATAAGAATATCAGTCATTGCATTCATTATCAACAGCATGTTAAAGAAAGCCTCTTCAATGACCTACTCATGCTGCTGTGCAGAAAATGTAAACAAATAAGATGTCCTGCAGATGGTGACGTTAATATTATATGATGGACATATTGCACTACACAATACAAGTTAGACTTTTATTCCTTTATATGATGGACATATTTTCCACTTCACAGTACAGGGTAGACTTTGATTCCTTTATGTATTGTTAAAAATGTATATCTAGACAAATCCTTCATGCTGCTAATCACTTATAGTCTGAGCTGTGTAAAATGAGTCCTTTTATTTTACTAGGACTTCTTCTGTCATCTCTTAAAATTCTCATCTCTCTTCCAGTGAAGCTGTGCTATCAATTCATATTAGCTAAAAGCAAGCACTTATTTTATAGAAAATAAGATAAATAGAAGCAGTAAAATGCCATAGTGCTGAACACTATAAAGGAATATATAGATATAATAAAGAATACCTAAGATCAGATAATGCCATGGAGAAATTAAGAAAACACATTTGTACAAACATTTTTCTACATGTTTTGAAAAAACATTGTCTCTTCTGAAAGTAATATGACTCCTTTCAGATCAGCCAAATAGCTGTATATTTATTCTATATTTTCTAGATACATTATAATTGGGAACTTCCCTTAACCCAATGCTAAAGATAAGTGGACAATAGTCTGGAGTATTTAACTTTTGCAATAAAAAACAGAGTATTCAATACATAAGTCATAACTTACATTAAAATAATTTACAAATCACTATTCTTCACTATTCTTTTTTTTTTTTTTTTTTTTTGCCTGCCAATTCCACGTTGGATTTATGCCTGAAAGTTAGGTCAAGTTCTATATGAACAGTTTTCCTGTGCTGGCAAGGATGACAGCTCAAAAATACAGAAACATCTCTGCTTCCTTTTTATAAGATTTCCATAAAAAATAAAGAATACAGTTTATGTTTATAAGTTTATGTGTTTGTATATTAAATATTGCAGTAAAATTTATTTACTAATTACCATGTTTTACCTCTTGTAATAGCTGAGGACAGACTGACTTCAGTCAAGAACAGAAAATATAACTTTCTGTTCTAATACTTCATTCTGTTCTCCTCTCTATTATATGTAATAGGGAGAAGGGTGGGGAGGGGCTTAGAAAGTTGCATATGAATGCAACATGGAAGGTAGATCAGTTAAGTTCTCTCCACATTGGTACTCTTTAACGTCCATCAGCTTGGCTGTAGTATCTGATCTGCCTCATTTCTGTGCTGAGACAGCTCTTTTAATCCATTCAAGTTTTTGATCTGCACAGCTGCTGCTACAGTTATTAGAATGCTACAAAGGAGCTCATTCTGGTATAGTTCACTCCAGGACTGCTCTCAAAGGCAATATGGATGAAACTGCATAGTGCACACTCCTCCAACATTATTCCAGTTGACTTTGTACTTTCACATGCCCTCATGCACATATCAGGGCATGCAACATATACCTTTCATCTCATGCTACAAAACCACTTCTGTAGTGAGCTGCAACACAGTCTATGATGTCACAGAGAAACAAAACCATCATCTTGTTATCAGCTGCAATCATCTGTGATCAACAATGTCTCTACAGGTAATTTAGAAGACTAAACTTCACAGCCTTTCATAGTTCAACCTTGTCTGTCTTTCTACTATTAGTGTTCTTCAGTTGGAAGGAAAGAAGAAAATAAATTTAAAAAAAAAAAAAAAAAAGGAAAAAGAAAAAGAGAAAAAGATGTTTTCCCATTATAAAACTCACTCTGCTGTCTCTAGATACTTGACACTTCTTTTGATATATTCCACTACCATTATCACAAGGCAGGATATTCATAGCTTTAAATGCTGAACAGTATCCCCATCATAAATGATGTCTTCACTTGGAATTCACATTTAAAAATCATAATTTTCCTTGCAAGTTAAGGTGATTGTACTTTTGAAAAATAATATATTTTATTTTGGGAATGTATCTTTCTAGAAATACACGGTGTGGTGATGTTAAGTAGGTATATAAATTACCTGGTGTAAAAAACAAACAAACAAACAAACAAACATACAGTTTTTAAAGATTCCTGTAAAATTAATTGTACATGCATCCGTGCCCAGGTCTGTGGGTTTGGAACTAGATGATCTTTAAGGTCACTTTCAATCCAAGCCATTCTGTGAGTCTATGATATTCCATAATATATGACATCATGCAAAACAATAATAACTAGGGAGTGTTGGCCAGGAGGTTGCTTCTGCTTGGGGAGTGGCTGGGCATCAGTCAGCAAGTGGTGAGAAATTGCATTGTGCATCATTTGGTTTGTGTATATTGTTATTATTATTATTTTTGTTACTATTATTTTCCTTTCTTTTCTGTCCTAATAAACTGTCTTATGTCAAGCCATGAGTTTTTTGTTTGTTTGTTTGTTTTTGTTGTTGTTGTTTGTTTGTTTTCCCAGAGGAGAGAAGTGAGTTAACATCTGTCCACTCCCAGCTCCTTGTGCATCCCCAGCCTCCTCGCTTACCTCCTCACTGACAGGGTGGTATGAGAAGCTGAAAAGTCCTTGGGTTAGTGTGAATGCTGCTCTGCAACAACTAAAACATCAGCATGCTGTCAACATTCTCATCCTAAATCCAAAACACAGCACCATACTAGCTACTAGGAGGAAAATTAACTCTATCATAGCTGAAACCATGACAGTAGGAATGAATGGTAGTCCTCTGGCTTTACAAGGTACAGAGATTTATGTAGACCTTCAGTGAGCAATTGTTGACCATTGAAGGAATACAATACAATTGTGGAAGTTTCATAAAAACTGATTTTAGGGAAAACAATTACCTAACATATATATACATATGCCATATATAGAAAAAAAGGGATGTGATATGAAAAACATAAAAATTCAAGTAGATGTTAGAGTAAGTGGGGAAGTATTAAAGCATATATAAACCTTGACAGTTGTCCATTTTGAATGAGTTAAATATTTTTAGCTTAAAATACATTGACTTACTCTAATAAGAAGGATATTGTTTTAACTATGGTTTAGTGTCTGAAAAAACAGTGTGTTTACTGAAATATTGTATGACCATGATTAAAAGATGACACTAATTGTTTATTTTAGTTTTGAGAAAAATACATAATTTGGATTTTTAAAATTCATGTGGAAATTACTGTGAAATTAAATAGCTGTGGTACACCTGATGGAGAAAAAAATAATAAAAATATATTTTAAAAAGACTCTTTCTGTAGTGGCCAGCAACATCATCATCAGAGGATAATGTTACCATTCTGAACTCTCACATGGCAGCTGAGTATGGTGGTTGGAATTGATGATGGAAAAACAGTGTCAAAATATGGAGTCTTAAACCAATAAATTTTAATGTAACCTCATTACTACATGTGCCACTTTTATATATCATTTTTCCTGAAGAAACTAAGAAAACTTCCAAAGGACATTTGAGAAGGAGATATTAAATTAATCTCATTAATCAAAAGCACAATTAGATATTCTAGGTTTCACTGTGTGGGATTAAAGCTCTTTACCTGATTTCTGCAACACTGTATGTCCTGTGTACTCATTCAAAGTACAAAGAAAGAAGAAAAAGAGAGAAAAAAAAAAAAAGGATTTGTGTGTTATCTAATCAACTTAGTACGAGAAAAGTACAAAATGTGAGTTGCACTGTGACATGAATAGGGAGGAAATTGTCTGAGAATAATTAATTTGAAATGAAAGAAATTCACCTACAATGAAACAAAAACAGTAATGTACTTCAGGGTATTTCTAGGGAATTATATGCTATTGATAGCAAAGAACAAATCAAGCTCTGGTACAAAGATGTTTTGCATACATAAACTGATCAGAAAAGACAATTTATATTACACTACCCTTCACCTTCTAATATCCCTCTCTTTGTTCATAGTATAAACTCTTATGACACTCTTAATGTCATATTTTGCCTGCTAAGTGATACGTTCTTATCTACAATAATGACTTGGAAATAACTGGCCATATCTGGGAAGATGTTACCAAGATTTTAAAAAGATATTCCCATTCTAACACAATTCTACAGTTTCTTCAGTTTTTCAATATTTTAGTGGAAAGATATTTTTCAAATCTATGTTATTTGCTGTAAGAATGCCAGAAAATCCTCAGAGGATTTAAGTTCTTGAATTGTGTCCCCAGTAAATTTTTGCCACTGTGGTAACAAGGATGGTGGAGGAGGAATGTTCTTTAAAAGTATTCAGTTACAATGAAATAGATCTTAAATAAAAGTCTTATTATTTTTTTTTCACAGTTTTTCTAAGATATTCTATTATTCTGACTACAATGGACAGCTCAGCTACCGTATAGTCTTATCACAGTTAGAAGCTAATATCTAACTTTAAAATTTAATAATGGACTTTTTCTATACATACAAAAGATATGTACAAGATACAAAAGTTATATTAATACAAAGACAATGAATTTGTTATATCAAAAGAAATATGCAGAAATTTAAACAGATGTAAAAACACTAAATACGCTTGAAAAAATGTTTTTATTAATTTTAGTGCAGTATCAGTGACCATAACTGATTCACTTTCTGCTGTAAAAGATAAATCAAAAATAATTAAAAAAAGCTTTAATTTCTTTTTCTAAAAATTGCTTGTTGACATGTATGACTGACATATATATTTTATGTATTTATTTAAAGTCTTTAAAATTAACATATTTAATATATAAAATATTCAGATAATTGCTTCCCAAAATATAGTATCTAATGCTAGAGTAGTTTGTCAGCTTTCAGTAAGAAAATGTTGCAGCTAAAATGTTGCAGAAAATTGTAACTTAACTGTTTTTAGTATTGGATTTCTGGTCTTTCCTGTTTCTTTTGCTCAGGAGCTCTCTATAAATCATTAAGGTACAACACTGCAACATTATGATGCTGTGGGAATTAAAGCACCCTTAGTTTTGCAGCCTACAATTTTTGACTTTTATACAAATAACTGTAGCAACTTTCTATGCTCTGAATGTGATGCAGTAGATGAATTAGCAAAGATGTGGAGCCTGGAAACAAAAAGTGTGAACTTCTTGTGACCAGCTAACATATGAAGAGTTATCTCCCTCTCAGCTGAGCATGACAGCATAAGCCTGAGGCAGAGAAATGTGGGTACAGCCACGGGTGTAAAAATTCAAGCAAGAAATATGCCTCCACCTTCTGTGTACAAAAGCGGGATCCACATTAATATCAGTAACAAGACTGCAGAGTAAAACCATTACACCAAATATAACTGCAGTCTGTATTATAACAGTAGGTAAAAGTAAACTTTTCCAGAGGTTAGGAAGGTGCACAAACCAATAGGATGGAATAATAATAATAATAATAATAATTAATATTAGATTTTAAGATTATCTATAAGAGCAGTGCCACTGACACTTAAGTCTCCACAAACACTGTTAATATTCCCCCTTTCATGTATAAATCCTCTCTAACCCTCTTGCCAAGTACATAGAACACTCTAAAAATTTAAAAAGCTGTCCTCATTTCAGTTAGGACAGGGTTAATTTTCCTCCTAGTAGCTGGTAGAGTGCTGTGTTTTGGATTAGGATGAGAAGAGTGCTGATAACATACCGATGTTTTGGTTATTGCAGAGCAGTGCTTGTACCAAGCCAAGGACTTTTCAGCTCCTCACTCTGTCCTGCCAGCGGGCAGGCCGGGGGTGCAGCAAGAGCTGCCATTCAGCGAGACCTGGACCAGCTGGAGAGATGGTCAGGAAGAAACCAAATGCAGTTTAATAAGAGCAAGTGTAGAGTCCTGCACCTGGGAAGGAACAACCGGAAGTATTAGTACAGGCTGGGGGACAACCTGCTGGAGGGGAGCTCTGAGAAGGACCTGGGGATCCTGGTGGATGACAGGTTGACCATGAGCCAGCACTGTGCCCTCGTGGCCTAGAGGGCCAATGGGATCCTGGCATGCATTAAAAGGAGCGTGGCCAGCAGGTCAAGGGAGGTGATCCTCCCCCTCTACTCTGCCCTGGTCAGGCCTCACCTGGAGTACTGTGTCCAGTTCTGGGCTCCCCGGTACAAAAAAAGACAGGGATTTCCTGGAAAGAGTGCAGTGGAGGGCCACAAAGATGATATGGGGCCTGGAGTATCTTCCTATAAAGAAAGGCTGAGACCTGGGTATGTTCAGCCTGGAGAAAAGAGAGGGGAGGATCTCATCAATGTGTATAAATACCTGAGGTGTGGGAGACAGAAGGATGTAGCCAACCTCTTCTCAGTGGTTTGTGGGGATAGGACAAGAGGCAATGGTCGCAAGATAGAGCACACGACGTTCCGTACCGACATGCAAAAGAACTTCTTCACAGTGAGGGTGACAGAGCACTGGAATAGGCTGCTTAGAGAGGTTGTGGAGTCTCCTTCTCTGGAGATATTCAAGGCCTGTCTGGACGCCTACCTGGGCAGCCTGCTCTGAGGAACCTGCTTTGGCAGGGAGGTTGGACCCGATGATTTTTCAAGGTCCCTTCCAACCCCTACAATTCTGTGATTCTGTGAAGATGATAGTCAATGAAATACAGTGCAATTTCTGTATTACCTTAAATGAGTTACCCCTAGGCTCAAAAGATTCTGGAGCTTTAAAAAATAGATAATGTGTTTCCACATGTTATTTATTTATTTTTCATTAATTTTGCAAGCTCTTGCAGATTCATTAATGTACACTTAGATTCACGTGTACATTAATATAATGTGAGGGTCATATTAACCCAGCCTGAGACTAAAACATATGCAAATTCTAATCCCCAAGTATTTAATCAAACAATTCCCAAATCTATACTTGTAAGTATGAATAACCAGTCAATGCCTAGAAATTGCACACAGATATTTTAACTCCTCAACATTTCTACCATTTTGTCATAAATCATTATTCATCTGCAATATCAGATAGAGAATTATTTATATTTGATTATGAATTCCCCATTATTCTTCAGTTTTAAATGTTTCAGAACCCAGAGAAGGAATACCATGCAATTTGTTGGTCTGCCCTAGTCCAATGACAAGTAACCTGTAGAATATATCTGAAGCCAAAACTTTGAAATGATGCATACCATAAGAGAGGTAAAATAGTTATTGAGTTGGTCTGAATAGAAGATTAAAAATAAATACATAAATAAATGTATTTTAATACTTCATTGTAAAAATAGGGGAAGGGGTGACAAGGTTAGGAATTCTTTCCCCTGCTTCCTTTTATCTATTTTTACTCTCTCATCTTTATTTTCTAAAAATGACGAAAGAAAAGGAAAAGGGAGAGCTATAAAAGGATACAGGTGCTCAGAGAAAAAAAAAAAAAAAAAAAAAGGAGTATTTCTAAAGAGAAATAAATCCCCAGAATCAGAAATATATGCAAAGAAACAGAAATTTTGTCATCCAAGGGCCGTCTCTGTTTCTAATGCTGTGCTTTTTACTGCTCTGCTGTTGTTGAGCATTTCAAAAGCAGAATCTGTAAATTTGTCAGGCTTCATTTCATAATAATTCTATACTTCTGAGTACTGCTGAATGCCTGTTTATCATCCCATTATGAAAAATAATATCACTTTACACTTTCATTCTTACAGATGTTTTACTACTACTGTATCTCTCTTCAAAAATATATATATATAAGGAATGAATGATTTTATTTGTTGCTTTTTTTTTTTTTTTTTTTTGCATTTGATATTCACTCATATAGTTAGCAGAATGTTCCCATAGGGGAAAAAATAGAAAAAAAAAATATATATATAAAAAAAGTAATTCTCAAGTTCTGCTTTACAAATGAGATAGGAAAACAACAATGACAAAATGTGATTGAACTCCCTTTCAAAAGCACCTTACTTTATTACAGAATCACAGAATTTCTAGGTTGGAAGAGACCTCAAGATCATCGAGTCCAAACTCTGACCTAACACCAACAGTCCCCACTAAACCATATCCCTAAGCTCTACATCCAAACGTCTTTTAAAGATCTCCAGGGATGGTGACTCCACCACTTCCCTGGGCAGCACGTTCCAAGGTCTAACAACCCTTTCGGTAAAGAAGTTCTTCCTAAGATCCAACCTAAAATTCCCCTGGCACAACTTAAGCCCATTCCCCCTCGTCCTGTCACCAGGCACATGGGAGAACAGACCAACCCCCATCTCGCTACAGCCTCCTTTGAGGTACCTGTAGAGAGCGATAAGGTCACCCCTGAGCCTCCTTTTCTCCAGGCTGAACAATCCCAGCTCCCTCAGCCGCTCCTCGTAGGACTTGTTCTCCAGGCCCCTCACCAGCTTCATCGCTCTTCTCTGAACTTGCTCAAGCACCTCGATGTCCTTCTTGTAGCGAGGGGCCCAAAACTGAACACAGTATTCGAGGTGCAGCCTCACCAGAGCCGAGTACAGGGGGACGATCACCTCCCTAGCCCTGCTGGTCACACTGTTTCTTATACAGGCCAGGATGCTGTTGGTCTTCATGGCCACCTGAGCACACTGCTGGCTCATATATGGCCGACTATCAACCATCACTCCCAGGTCCTTCTCTGCCTGGCAGCTCTCCAACCACTCATCTCCCAGCCTGTAGCTCTGCTTGGGGTTATTGCGCCCCAGGTGCAGAACCCGGCACTTGGCCTTGTTGAACTTCATGCAGTTGACCTCAGCCCATCGGTGCAGCCTATCCAGATCCTCCTGCAGAGTCTTCCTACCCTCGAGCAGATCGACACACGCACCTAACTTGGTGTCATCTGCAAACTTACTGAGGGTGCACTCAATGCCGTCATCCAGATCATTGATGAAGATATTAAAGAGGACTGGCCCCAGTACCGAGCCCTGGGGAACACCACTAGCGACCGGCCTCCAACTGGATTTGACTCCATTTACCACGACTCTTTGGGCCCGGCCATCCAGCCAGTTTCTAACCCAACGAAGCGTGCGCCAGTCCAAGCCAAGAGCAGCCAGTTTCCTGAGGAGAATGCTGTGGGAAACGGTGTCAAAAGCCTTGCTGAAGTCAAGGTAGACCACATCCACAGCCTTTCCCTCGTCCACCCAGCGCGTCACTTTGTCATAGAAGGAGATCAGGTTCGTCAAGCAGGACCTGCCCTTCATAAACGCATGCTGACTGGGCCTGATCGCCTGCTTGCCCCGCAAGTGCTGCTTGATGACTCTCAAGATAATCTGCTCCATGAGCTTCCCTGGCACTGAGGTCAAACTGACAGGCCTGTAGTTTCCCAGGTCAGTCCTCCGGCCCTTCTTGTAGATGGGCGTCACGTTTGCTAGCCGCCAGTCAACTGGGATCTCCCCCGATAGCCAGGACTGTTGATAAATGATGGTAAGCGGCTTGGCCAGCTCCTCTGCCAGTTCTCTCAGTACCCTCGGGTGGATCCCGTCCGGCCCCATCGACTTGTGCACTTCCAAGTGCCGTACCAGGTCACCAACCATTTCTTCATGTATAGTGAGGGCCACATCCTGCTCCCCATCCCCTTCCACCAGTTCAGGGAATTGGGTATCCAGAGAACAACCGGTATTGCCGCTAAAGACTGAGGCGAAGAAGGCATTAAGCACCTCCACCTTTTCCTCATCTCTTGTAACTAAGTTTCCCCCCGCATCCAGTAAAGGATGGAGATTCTCCTTAGTCCTCCTTTTTGTATTGATGTATTTATAAAAACATTTTCTGTTATCTTTAACGGCAGTAGCCAGATTGAGCTCCAGTTGAGCTTTGGCTTTTCTAATTTTGTCCCTGCACAGCTTCGCAACATCCTTATAGTCCTCCTTAGTGGCCTGCCCACTTTTCCAAAGATTATAAACCCTCCTTTTCCTCTTAAGCTCAAGCCACAATTCTCTGTTTAGCCAGGCTGGTCTTCTGCCCCGCCAGCTCGTCTTTGGGCACGTGGGGACAGACCGTTCCTGCGCCATTAAGATTTCCCTCTTGAAGAGCGCCCAGCCTTCCTGGACTCCTCTGCCCTTCAGTACCGCCTCCCAAGGGACTCTGCCAACCAGTGTCCTCAGCAGCTCAAAGTCAGCCCTCCGGAAGTCCAATACAGCGATTTTACTGGTCCCCTTCCTGGCCTCGCCAAGCATAGAGAACTCCACCATTTCGTGGTCACTCTGCCCAAGACAGCCCCCGACAATCACATCCTCCACCAGTCCTTCTCTGTTTGTGAAGAGAAGGTCTAGTGGGGCGCCACCCCTGGTGGGCTCACTAACCAGCTGTGTCAGGAAGTTATCTTCCACGCTCTCTAGAAACCTCCTAGACTGCTTTCTCTGGGCTGTGTTGTGCTCCCAGGATATGTCAGGGAAGTTGAAGTCCCCCACGAGAACAAGGGCTGATGATTTCGCAACTTCTGTCAGCTGCCTATAGAACTCCTCATCCGTCTCCTCATCCTGGTTCGGTGGTCTATAACAGACCCCGACCAGGACGCTAGCCTTGTTGGCCCTGCCGATCCTAACCCAGAGGGTCTCGACCTTGTCATTCCCAGCCTCGAGTTCGACAACATCGAAAGACTCTCTAATATAGAGAGCCACACCACCACCCCTTCTGTGCTGCCTGTCCCTTCTGAAGAGTTTATAGCCAGTCATTGCAGCACTCCAGTCATGAGAGTGGTCCCACCACGTCTCCGTGATGGCAACCAAGTCATAGCCTGCCTGCTGCACGATGGCTTCCAGCTCCTCCTGTTTGTTACCCATGCTGCGTGCATTGGTGTAGATGCACTTCAGCTGGGCCATTGCCTTATCCCCCGGCCTTGCTATTGTTCCCCCTGGCACAGCTCCAACAATCCTTGCTTCAGCCCCATCCCCCTTCTTACCTAGTTTAAAGCCCTCTCAATGAGCCCTGCCAGCTCCTGGCCCAGGATCCGTTTTCCCCTAAAAGATAGGGACCCGTCTGCAGCCATCAGGTCGGGTGTCGAGTAAAGTGCCCCATGGTCGAAAAACCCAAGATTTCTGTGTTGGCACCAGCCCCTGAGCCACGTGTTTAACAGGTGGGCTTTCTGTGTCCACTTTGTACCCCTCCCTGCCACCGTAGGGATGGACGAAAACACCACCTGCACTCCCGCTCCATCCACTAACCGTCCCAGTCCCCTAAAGTCTCGTTTGATAGCCCTCACACTTCTTTCTTCAATGTCATCACTACCTGCCTGGACTATCAAAAGAGGATAATAGTCAGAGGGGCGAACCAGGTTGGGAAGCTTCTTGGCAATGTCCCTGACCCTGGCCCCAGGGAGGCAGCAGACTTCCCTACGGGTAGGGTCAGGCCGACAAATAGGGCCCTCTGTTTCCCTGAGGAGAGAGTCTCCCACAACAATAACCCTTCTGTCTTTCTTGGTGCAGGCAGTCCTGAGGCGTGGAGTCGACCTCCTCGCCCTAGGCATCCTCCTGGGTACTCTTGCTACCTCTTCCTCACCCACCGGTCTCTCAAGCTCCAGGGCCTCAAACCTGTTATGTAAGGGCACCTGGGAAGGTGGGGGCGGAAGGGGAGGGCATCACCTGCGATGTCGAGCAGGGACCTGTTTCCATTCCTCCTCAACTCCCAGATCCCCTCCCTCTGCCTGACGGCGACAGGGCAAGGGGTCCACCCCCGTTTGAGATGTCTCACGCCGGTACTTCTCCTTGAGGCCCTGCAGGGAGTTGCTCCACCAGTCTATCTCCCGCTCAGACTCTCTGATATCCCTCAACCTCTCCACCTCCTCCTTGAGTTCCGCCACCATGCGGACCAGGTCATCCACCTGCTCGCACCTCACGCACCCAGTTTCTCTGCCTCCCGCCGATGGCAGCAACAGGCTCAGACACTCCCTGCATCCGGTGACCTGAACTGCTGCATTTTTTAACGGGTAGTCGGTCTGGACGTGTACCGACTTCCTGGAGAGCGCACAGTGCCTGGTGGAGACCATTATCGCCTAGCTAACGGCTGTCATTACAGGAGGTGTTACGTATGGGCGGGGGAGAGCGCCCTGCCCTTCCTGCTCGCCCTGCCTGCGCGAACTGCCGCGCCACGCCCTTCTGACACACCACGCCCTGGTCGCCGCGCTCCTGGTCGCTCGCGCTCCCTAGGGGCAGCTTTTGAATGGCTGGGGGGGGGCGCTGCTGGCTCCTCCTACGCCTCGTCAGCGTCCCTCACGAGGGCTGCCGGGTCGTGGCGGCTCCCTCAAGTAGGCTCGATGCCGGAAAAATTAGCCCTGCCTGGCCCGATCCCCCGCTCCGCTGCAGAACGCGTCTGCCCCGGAGCCGATCGCCTCAGCTTTATTGCTCAAATCCAAATCATACAAGAGCTGGGGCAATAGAATGTGTGTGGGTGGTTTGCATATCTTATGAATGGCACAAATGAGTATGTTGACAGAAGCATTAATTAATGCTCAGAAACGTTTTGAAGTAAATACCTAGACAGTTGTAATGCTTTTGCTTGTGAAACAAATTGCATAATAAGAAAAGATAAAGCAGGTAGTATTTCAGACTTGAAGATATTATATGGGTAGTTCTGAGAGCTGAAAGGTATGAAATCACTTTCCAATCTCACTTTGTCTTAAAATGAATAGTATAGTAAAAGATGGGGTATTCTCTCGATGCTTTTTTCTTATTCAATTTTCAGAAAATGTGAATTGAAAAATATCCCTATTATACCTGCTCCTTGTCAAAAAAACAGGATGCAAGGAGTAAGGGAGTTGGCAGAGTTTGTGAGGGGAACAAAACATTGTATTCTTAAACATCTCAACAGTCTTCAGATCTGGACAGAAAGTAGAAACCTTAATTCAATTAAAAATATATTATTGCTAGTTAATTATTACCGCTATTAGTTAACTGTGACTATATGAGGTTTATCATCATCCTTTTCTTTCATTTGGAACTTCTCTTTTTTCCATGAAAACTTTGTCACAAACAGGTCCAAAGCCAACTCCATCAGGTGCACAGAAGATACAACGTGATCACAATACTTGAGTTTCTCCAATTAAAGACAGAAAGAAAACTACAAAAGAAAAACAAAGCATATTTTTGACTACCTCAGGGACTTATAGTTTATTAAGTCTAGAAATACTAAAAATTCATACTACAAATTTATTGATGTATGACAGAAAGGTTGTACAATCAAATTAATCACAATTTACCTTAAGCCATCTAAGAAACTGAAAACATAATCACAAAAGGATGCAATACTGTATGCAGAAATCCCTCTGCTCCAACTCCTTGTCTGGTGTGCAGCCTAATATTAATAAGGAAAAGTAGTTTTGAAAGGCATTTCTTTAGCAAAGTGTCTAGGAGGAAAATTTAATCATCCTTTCAAAAATTGTTTTCAGACATTTGTAAGGAAATTTCTGACCAGAATATGTTGCATTATAAATACATTGAGTAAAGAATGATGCTAGAAAGTAATTTCCTGTCCAAAGGTTATAGGACTTCAAACAGAAAACATCACAACAAGCTTTTCAAAAGAATCTTAAATTTACAGTTAGCTTTGTCATATTTACAATTTATAAATGATATAAAAACAGCTTTTATGTGCTTGATTTTTCCAGAAGAGGAAATGATGTGGAGGGACCAAAGAAGACATAATGGATATAAAGTATTTAAAAATTCATCAATGAGTCTAACATAATGGAAGAGAGAAATGGTGATAACTTAAAACTAAATTTGCAGAATCTCATGGCATGTTCTGATATGATAACATGATAACATGATAACATGATAACATGATTTTTTTTTTTATATGTTAGAGATTTCCTTTGCTAAAGGCATCTTTTTTATCTTCTGTGAAGTAACTTCACAGTGAAGTTCAAGTGAAGAAAAAGTTTCTCCAGATACCAACTCATAACATTTCTGAGACACACAGTATTTCAGTATCCTCAAGTCTTTTTTTATTTCCTCAAGAAATCAGCTCAGCAAGAACTGAACACCACCTATAATCACTTAACAATTAGTTAGCTAAGGATTCTTAATCTAGAAAAAAATAGTATTGCATCTAATGTAATGCAATGAAATGCCAAAAGATGTAGGTGTCAGTTACCTCATACATGCAAAAAGTGCAAGTCTGTCTCTTGTCTCATAAGCTCTCACTTTTTTAGGTCTGGTACTTCACACAAAGTCTTCTTTTTCCACAGTTTGAACATCGCAGATCTGGCTTTTATTCATTCTGATTTATAACTAAAATTCCTCAAAACCAGTTGTTTAGCTGGATAAAGTCTGCTGCAAGGAAAAAAGCTTGTCAATGTGAAAGGAAAGGAAGGAAGAAAAGACTACAGCATGAAGTCTTTTGCAAGTGGTTAGGTTAAGAGAGCTGTGAACTGAACTGGAAAAGAAAAACGGTGATAATTGCAGTGTTAGAGTTGAGGTTTTCTGAGTGTGACATTATTATAGCTTGCCAGAAGCGGAAGGGAACACTCAAGTCGTAAGGGTCCCAGAAGATTTATCAGCTATGACAGATTACCTTAAAATGAAGAGGCAGCCTTCTTATGATGAATCAAAGTCAGAAAAGTAAAACATCTAGGACCACTTACATCTTAAACATTTAAAACATCTTTTTTCTTTGTTTATTTGAATACACAGCAGTAAGAGAAAAAGAAAGTCATTTAAGATACAGCGTACGCAAAGAATGTGAATCTTTGTCTCCATCCATAGGAGACAAGAATAGTAAGTTTGGGGTTTAAAAAAGAATAATAATAAAAAAGACTTCTCTGCATTTGTCTGGTAACTTTGGATAGCATGCTGTATTTTCTAAATATGCTGAGTTTATGTCAGGAAATGCATGAAGTAGCTGTGGCTTTTATTAATATATTTATTTTTCAAAGGCTTACCAGTTCCTGTGTAAAGTTCTTCCAGACCACAGGAAGAATATTTCCTCCTGTATCCCCAATTTGTAACACAGTTACTTTGTATTACACCTCTCTCTCTGTGCCTGTTACCTGGCTCTTCAGCTGGTTTCAGTTTTTATTATTCTTGTTTTCATTTGTTTTGTTGTTTGTTGTTGTTTGTTTTTCCTTTTAAACTAAAATTAAGCTATTGCATGAGAAATATGTTTGTCTGGGCCAGAAGCTCTGGACAGGAAATATTCAGTGTTATACTTAACACTGCAATGTTAAATGCCAGGCTTAAGTTAGGATGTCTTACAGTTTTTCAAGTTGGGAAATAGTATCATATTGTTGCATGTATATCAATGAGTTTTAAAACATGCCCTAATCATGTCATGAAAAATATTTCTTTGTTCTAATTTTTTATTCCAATATGCTTCCAGGATATAGTCCTTCACATGGTTTTCAGTAAAGTTTCCAGTGTTTGTTAAATAGGATTCTGAGTTACAAAATATTACTCTAGGCTATGCAATAATAATAATAATTAATATAAATAATAAAAAAAATATTTTATTTAGATCTTAAATATCTTTCTTTTATTTGAAGAAATGACAAAGAAGAGACAGAGAGAAAAAAATATATATTATTTGATACCTGGAATAATAATAATAATTAATAAAAAATAAATAAAATAAACACTGTTAAGGAAACATTTCATTTAGTGATTTGGGAACAAATTAAAACTTACATAAATTAAACATAAAAACTCTTTAATTAACATATTTATCAAATGGTCTTGTAATTTGTTGAATGGAGCTACATTTTTTTAAAAATCTCAATATCACTTTAGAATTGTAAAGTAATTCTAGGCATTCCAAAATCAGTCATACTCCTAATGTTACAAGATCATAAAATAATTTTAAATATTGAAAGTTCCTTTAAGTTGATTTTTGAGGTTTTAGAACTTTTCAGTGCTATCATAAAGACTCAGAAAATGTCTTGATCATAATTGTCAGAAATATTTTATCACCTGTCTTCAGGAACTGGTATTACAGGAATGATATTATGTATCACAATTATTGACAAGATTGTTAGAGGTAAACCTGGGGTTTACCTCTAACCCCATATATGGGGTTTTCTTTTGAAAATATAAGGGTATGGAAATTAAACTATCCAGTAAAAAAAAAAAATCATAAAATTTCATAAAAGTTAGCTTTCAACATAGTCTCTGTAACTGTAACGTATTTTCATTGTACTGATATGTATCAAATGTATATTGATATGTATCAAATATGAAAGTAACTCTATATTCATTCTAGATATATTTAATTAATGCTGAGTTTTAGACAATGGTAAAGTTTCTTTTCACAGCAGGACCACAGTCACTGTTTTTACAATGACAAACAGAACTGTTAAGTTGATTATACTCAATCTTCTAAAGTTTCAGTCAAAAAGTTATCTTTTTTTTTTCTCTTATGTACTGTGAGTAAGCATGTTCGCACATAATTGTAGAAGTGTTCTCCAGCAATATCTTTATATTCAATTCAGAAATATTTATTTTTAAAAGGTAATTAGATAGGGAAAAGTATGATCTCAGCTGGAAATACCAGTATTGGACACTGGGATCAGCAGTGGTAGTTGGTTTTAAAATGGTATAATGTCTTATCACACTACAAGTCCATGAATGAATGTAGACAAGATAAAGGTCTCTGGAGAAGGATTATTTTAGGCTTAATAATAATAATTGGAGTGAAGAACCAGCAGATTCCTTTTTTTTCAGGTCATATTTAATTAATTTTAGTGTAATGATTTTCCAAAAGGTACCAGCACTATTAGCCAGCTGATACAACAGTTTTGATATCGGTACTATATTTTTAATTTCCTGCCCATGGCTGTATTCATAATCAGTTATACTTCAGAGAAAAGCAAAAAAAAAAAAAAAAACTTAAACTGAACTAGTATACATAAACACCCATTTACTTAAGTACTTAGTGTAAAAAAAATAATAATAATAATAAAAAAAAAAGTAAAAAAATAGAAGCTGGATACTTCTCTTTAACCCGAGGCTACCTGCAAACTACAGAATAAGAGTAAAGCAAATAGTTCCAATCTCACAGTCATTTAAATTGTGTTTTCCACTGTTTTCCAGCATGAGGAAGAGTCACTGCTACTAGATGTGTCATATGTTAATACTTAGAAAGCTCTAATTTAAATGGACCCCCAGACTGTGATCTTAGTACTAAAGTTAATGTAATTCAACAGGGAAATGTGGTTTCTTAGCACTTAGTGTGTTCTGTAAGGATTTACAATACATTGACATGGAAGCTTACCCTCAGCAAGTTTGACAATGGCACCAAGCTGTGTGGTGCGGTCCACATGCTGAAGGGAAGGGATACCATCTCGAGGGACCTGGACAGGCTTGAGAGGTGGACTTGTGAGAACCTCATGAAGTTCAATAAGGCCAAGTGAAAGATCCTGCACCTGTGTCAGGGCAATCCCAAGTCCAAATAACAGGCTGGGTGGAAAGTGGATTGAAAGCAGCCTTGAGGAGAAGGATCTGGGGGTGCTGGTTGACAAGAAGCTCAATGTGAGCTGGTAATGTGCTCTTGCAGCCCAGAAAGCCAACCATGTCCTGGGCTGCCTCAAGAAGCGTGGCCTGCAGGGCAAGGGAAGCCCTCTGCTTTTGTGAGACACCACCTGGAGTGCTGTGTTCAGCCCTGGGGCCTCCAGCACAAGAAGAACATGAAAGTATTAAGAACAAATCCAGAGGAAGGCCACAAAGCTGATCAAGGGGCTGGAGCACCTCTCCTACAAAGACAAGCTGAGGGAGTTTGGGTTGTTCAACCTGGAGAAGAGAAGGCTCCAGGAAGACCTTATAGTGGTCTTCCAGTACCTAAAGGGTTACCTACAAGAAAGCTGGGGAGGGACTCTTTGTCAGGGAGTGTAATAATAGCACAAGGAGTAATGGCTTTAAACTGAAAGAGGATAGATTTAGATTAGATATAAGGAGGAAATTCTTTACTCTGAGGGTGGTACGGCCCAGGAACAGGTTGCCCAGAAAAGTTGTGAATGTCCTGTCCCTGGAGGTGTTCAAGACCAGGCTGGATGGGGCTTTCAGGAACCTGGTCTAGTAGGAGGTGTCCCTGCCCATGCCAGGGGGTTTGAATTTGATGATCTTTAAGGTCCTTTCCAACCCAAACCATTCTCTGATTCTATGAGTTTCCAGACAGAAGTAGCTACTGAAGTCACAAAGGCATGAATTAAAATATTCAGAACTTGGTTTCTGTACTGTTTTATATTCCAAATAAACCAAGACACACCCACTCACAAACTTAGGCTACAGGACACAAAATAATGCTGAGGTGTTACCCTCCTTTACAGTCTTACAATGGATATGGGAGCATTGGCATCTTTGCAGCTGAAGTAATGAACCCCAGTCTGTGTGACAATTCTCTTCTGTGAAGATAAATAATAAAATCAGTGTGAACTGAAGCATCAAAGTATCTCTTAACAACTTTCTCAGCCAGTGGCAGAATACATGTTTACTGAGGCCCATCCCAGATCCTCACAGGAGTCTGTGCAGTCCTCAAACAGGTTTTTCAGACATCTCCAAAGGTCTTCAGGTGTGGTCTTCAGACACTGTAATACTCACATTATCTTAACTCCCCCAACCAAAAAAAATCGTATTCTCTGCCTCTGTCACAGACTTAAAAATGCTGCCCACATTGTGTTGTCTGACTCTTAAGTGTAGTTCTCAGTTGCACAATCTTCCACAGTATGGAAAGAAAGCGTGGCCATCCAAAAAAAAGTCTATACACAACTCATCTCTTGTTCCAGTGTTGTTTTTTTTCTGTGGGTAGCAGTGAAAGAAAAAGATGACAGGAAAAAAGAATTATGGCATTGCTATGAGTAGACTGCCTGCTCAGGAAGCCAGCAGAGCAGAAGCAAAATTGCTCACTTTCTCCAGCTGTAAAATGGTGATTATGGTTCTCCTTAGTGTTTAAAGTACTCTGCACCTTTCACACTACGTGTGAAATATTCTTCCCAATGTGTAAGAAAGATTAAAGATGCAACTCTGCAAGTTAAAATAGTATGAAGCTCTTTTATATCCACAGAATTGACTAATAAAGGGTATTACTGAAAGAAATAATAATAATAATAAATAAAGGTAACCTCTACATAGAGATTTTAATTTCTTACTCATTCTAGATAAATACTCTGCATATGTGGCTCCATTTACATTTTATATGAACTGCTTGTTTACAGACAAGAAAAGCAACATCATAACTACCATTATCCTATAGCATACTACTGCTTTAGTTCTTAACATTAAAAGCAAATCTAAATGGTTCCATTTGTAAAAAGTTATTTTCATTAATGTAACAGTGCCCTCTACGTTCCAGAGATTGTACTGAGAGCAATAGCATTCTTTTACATACTTATTAAAAATTGTTTGTTTGTTTGTTTCAGTTCCTTCTTAAGAAAGGATGAAATAATCTTTTTTTCTTTGTTTTATTACTCTTACTTTTTATTACTTTACTCTTTATCACTTTCACAGATTATATAAAAGATATTAAAATATGAAATTGTTAATTTCAATCTAAATATCTAGTCACAAATCCTTTTGACATTGAGAAAGAAAAAAAAAAAAGATAGATTTATTTATTTATTTATTTTTCTGTGCATGTGAAAATGGCTGTACAAACATTTTTCAAACCCTATGTTTAACACTTAAAGGTCTCATAAGTAATAACAAATTTACTTTCAGCAGAAGATCAAAACCAGTGCATTATAGGTTTACTGTACACACTGTACACATGAAAACATTCAAGAGTCTTCATAGTGAAAGGGAAGCATATAGGAATTATGAGGCACTGAAATGCATATACCCTCATGCCCACTGAATCTTTATTATACAGAGATGTTCGGATAGTGTTAAGATATTTGTAAAATAACCCCCTGCTGCTTGGGGATGAGTAGAAGTGAGATGATAGTAAACTGAATTGCTTTAAATATTCCATGGCAACATTTTCCTGAAGCTTATGATAAGAAAAAGAACAGGGATGAAAGTGTTAATATAATGCTTCAGGTGAAATGTTGCTATAGAGAAAATCACTTTGCTGAAAATCAAGGCTTTTTGCATTAATAGTTTTCTAACTGTTGTCTGGAAGGAAGGTTCCCGAAATCATTTATGGTGAAAAATATTTAACAGCCAAAGCAAAAGGCAGCTACTAGGTACTTTATAACAGAAATCATTGCAAGTGCCTCCATTCCTCTCCTTTAAATGGAGAATGTTCTATGAATTCTTAGAAATAACACCATTTCAGTACTGAGGGCAGAATCTTCTCAGTGCCCCAAAAAAATGGTTTCATTGTTTGGTTATTCTTTGTACTGCATATGATTACAGAAATGCAAGATGTTACAGAACAATGGTCTGTTATGTATGTCTGCTCCAGCTATAACAGCAACTTCCCAGAAAACCTCAGTTTGCTTTTTTTTTGTAATAGTTGAGGGAAAGAAGTTTTTATTTAAATATGCCTGTGGCCCTTCTTTAAGTGAATGATGGTGCTTTGTGTGGTAATTCTTGTATGTAGACAACAGCATGTTTTTCTTAATTACCTCTGTTTTCCTTCTCTACTCTTTCATTGCTCTCAGATCTTAAGTGTCTGAGAGCCCTTGATTTTGTGAGTTGTCATCTTCTCCATATTAGCAACAAGTAGCTTTGGCACTACTTCCATTTCCCTTTTGTTCTGAAGCCAAGAATATATTTCTCTTCCTTTCTATGTATCTCCACATAAAACAAAGGCTGGTGTCAAACAACAGGGATAAGTAAATGCCTTTACCTTTCAAATTTTTGAATTATGCTCACACCATGCAGTAGAGAGCTGCTTCTACACACCTAATTATGGAGAGAGAAGCTTTGATGTGGAAGTGTTTCTCAAGGAGGTAAAGTTACAAGACAAAGAAGGGAGGAAGGAGGGAAGGAGGGTTGGATGGAAAGAGAAGGAAGGAAGGAAGGAAGGAAGGAAGGAAGGAAGGAAGGAAGGAAGGAAGGAAGGAAGGAAGGAAGG
>CM021765.1:33928394-33950714 GCA_011076525.1 Nettapus auritus | reverse complement strand
AGAAAGAAAGAAAGAAAGAAAGAAAGAAAGAAAGAAAGAAAGAAAGAGAAAGAAAGAAAAAGAAAAAGAAAGAAAGATATTACCTAGCTGCTCAGAAATGATGGAAAACTCACAAGGTCAGGAAACAGGGCATGCCAATGTAATTAAAGAAATATACAAGGTACTGAAGTTAAATTCATCATCCTGATGACAAAGGTTGTAACAAGTGCAAGAAACACAAAACAAATCCTTCGTTGTGATAGTGATTACAATGACAGAAATGCTGTGATGTTAGCTCAATGTTATAACAGCTTGAAATCTCATGCACTTTTTTTTTTTTTTTTTCCTCCATTAACTTAATTGCATTGTTTTATTTGACTTAAAGATCTGTCTTTTAGGGAGCAGAGCATTCAGAAAAACGGGATTTGTGCACTGTGGTTGGTAGAGAACAGACTGAAATATGTAAAATACACTCCTTTTTCTAATACTTTTTTCAGTTGATTTGAAAGTGGGAATTGCAAATGAAAATTGGAGAATGTTCTCTAACTCATTAGCATAAAAATCAGCAAATTTTCCTCATGAGCGGGAGTGGAGGGTCAGGTACTGATCTTTCTGGTGACAGCTATAAGACCTTTGTGAATGACGTGATACCAAGTGTGGAGGTTCAGGCTGTATGTTAGGAAAAGGTTCTTCACCAAGAGGGTGTTTGGGCAGTGGAACAAGCTCTCCAAGGAAGTGGTCAGAAAACAAAGCCTACTGGAATACAAGAAGTGTTTGGACAATGCTCTTAGACAAAAGGCCTGATTCTGGGGTCATCCTGTGTGGAGCCAGAAGCTGGATATAATGATCTTTGTGGGTCCTTTCCGATTAGGGATATTCTATATTATTATTAAAAAAATAATAAAAAATAAAAAATAAAAAGTATGCTATGCATAAAAACCACAGTGACAATTTGTCCAGCCTAAAGATAATTATGCACAGTTATCTACTTTAGAGCTTGGCAAATGTTAAGATGGCTATATCCTGACACTCTCTAATGATTCAGAACTCCCATGAAGTCTACTTTACCTTTTAAATGTAACCCAAAAGAAAGGAGCTCACATAAAGGATCTCAGCTAAGGCAGTAATGTGGTTCTGTAGGAGAACCCTCTGTTTTAGCCGTCTGTGCAAGAGAATACAATAAAGTACTATAACCTTCTAAAAAATGGCAATCAGTTGCCAAAAGAACAGAGAGAGCTACTGTAACCATGAAAGAACAAAACTTTTAAAAGAAAGATGGAGTAGGAAAGGATCAATCAACAAAATAGGTCATATCATTACAACATACTGTACAACTTGGTTGTGTACTCACAGTTGAAATAATTCTGGTCCCCTATTTCTAAAATGAACATAATTAGAGTAGAAAATATATAGATAAGGACAGTTTCCATAAAAGAAACAGATTCTGCAGCCATGAAACCTGATAGTGCTAACAAATATGATGGAAGTCTCAAAAATCATGAATGATGATGATTGTTCACTCCCTCTGTGAACTAGGAACATAATGTGAAAACAGTAAGGCACTAGTAAGATAAATTTAGTGATTCTGTACATTACAAAAATGATAGAACCCCATTTTAAAGTGTTTTGCATTTATTAAATGTCTGTAGCAGTTCAAAAGGTGATTGGACAAATCTACCTCCTCTGGCTCAGGCATTATCTGAAGTAAAATTCACCAGAGACTGTAAAATGTGCCTGCAAATGCTGCTCTATCCTGTTGTTGAACAGTCTTGTGTAAATTTTGCAGCATCACTGTAACACTGAGTGAAGTTTAGTTGGACTGTGCTGTTCTCAGGTGGGTGAGAGAATTTTCTAAAACACAATGATCTGAGTACTAGTCCCTTCAGTTTCTGAACAGGTCTAAGCCTAAAAATATCATCCATTCTCTAAATGCATGAAATATATATATATATATTTTCATTTTGATATCAACAGGATATCTTTTTCTGAAATTAAAATTATCCCAGATAGGTTTTTCAAAGATTCTTGCAAACATATTTGCTTAGTGTCATCACTTTTTGAAAATGAAACTATGCAGCCAGTATTTTCCTAAACTATTTTAGAAATTGATGTTACTTCTACATTTAGAATTGTATGGTAATAATTCATCCAAAATTGTATGGTAATAATTCGTCCAAACAACTAAAAGGACTTTACATCAGAATACAGAAATTCCAGATTTTCAAGATGTCAGAAATATTTTTTAGGTAGAAAATTTTATTAGTTGTTATTTTTGTCCCATGAAGGGAAGAACAGAAAACCCTGGATATAAACTGTCATCTCTGTCACTACTGTCAAGTGTGCATGGATGAAAACAACCTACTATGGAGTTGTAATGATAGATTACTTTCCAGTGCAGAAAGAGACTACATAAGCATGATTTCTGATGCCTCCTTAATGAAGAGACCAGTCTTAGCTGAAGGCAGGATAGAGCACTCTGAAGCTGAAAGAACTTTTAAGGAGATTTCCAGGCCATTAATTTTCATTGTTTAATAAATCTAGGCAGTATGCACAGTACAGTATCATGAAGTTAAATATGTTGAATGGATCAAGAAGTGGTTAACTGACATCTTAAAAATAAGCCATCAGTGGTTAATCATGTCTGTACAAGAAAATGGGGTTCCACAGGGAACAGTACAATGCCCAGTGAGATATAATAAGGAAGTAATTATCTAATCACAAGCAGTAAAATGTGTGGAAGGCATAATATTTATCACAATGGTAAATAATAGCAAAAATTTAGATGCCATACAAAGTATGGCTTGATAAACTGGTCATATCTAAATGAAATATTTCTAATGCAATTAGATATAAAGCCATTCATTTGAAAATGGAGTCTACAGCTGCAGAATGAGATTTTTCCCTGAAAAGCAGAGATTGGAAAATTCTAAGAGTCATAGTGGCAAGCTAACCAACTTTCAGAGCTGTAGAAATAAGTAATCTACTTTTTGGAGAAGGAAGAGAAATATTAATAAAAACACATAGTTGATTTTACCATTGCTGGGGTTGTTATCAGGACATTCCGTATAATTCTTGTCTCTAATTTTTTTAAAAGAGGGATAACAGTTATGGAAATTTCATGGAAAAAAAAAAAAAAAAAAAAAAAAAAAGATTAAAAAAAAATTGCAATCATTGGAGAAAGTTATTTAAACTGAAATACGGAACATATGAAAAATAAGATTATAAGGGCATTTCATTACAATGTGTAAGTATATTCACTGGTATAAAAAAAAAAAATACATTAGGTACTACAAAGCTCTTTCATCTAGTGGAAGACATCATAACAAGAACCAGTAGCTGGAAATTGAAACTAGATATTCACACTGGAAATAAGTTGTACATTTTTATCAATTATGGAAAAAAAAAAAAAATCTATCAATGCTAGTGACAGGTTTTCACATCCTTGCTAGCTTCAAATCAAGACTGGAAGTTTTTCTAAAAGTCTATTACATCCTGATATAGTGAAAAAGAAGACAAAAAGTCTGCTTAATTTAAAGCTTTCAAGTGAAATTTAAGTACAGAAACTTCACAGAGTCAGATAAAATGGTCCCTTGTAAAAATCCCATGTGATTACCAGTCTTATTAAATTTCATCTTAAAGGTCCTTTTCAGCCCAGGTGATTATATGATTCTATGTTTTAAATTGATAAATTCCACTTGGTATTATCACAATATATAGTGAAGTCACCACACTGAATACTTTAAATGTTGCTTCTGTAATGTCTGCAGGATGTTACACTATTCTCAAGAAAAATTCTACACTTCTTTGAGGAAAATGAAAGCAGTTTCTTCCTCTTCTTCATTTCATGGCTATATTTTAAATAATACCTTGCTCTTCTCCCTACTCATCTTCTCACCTAGCTCTTTACCATATCCATCTCCATATATCCATCTTCCTCTTTAACCATTAATTTCTCATTATTTCTGATCTCTAATTTACTTTGTCTCTGCTTTTTTTCCCACTGGCAACCTTGAAAAGAATTTCCACTCTCAAATGTTTCTAGGCCTTTAAAGGTTTCCCATGTGAACAGTAAGCTATTGACACTTTCTGGTCTGTGCAGGTCTCAAAGACTTAAATTTATGTATGCCTTATTTATGAAAGAAGTGACAAAAATCTCTTAAACTATTAAAATAGAACTAGCTTTTTCAGAGTCTATTATGAACTTGGAAGGGATATGAACTTCAGTTTATGAATACAACATTTGATTCAATCTGTCTCTCGTTACTGTCCACCTGCTTTTGTATTGGTAACTTTAAGGGAGTCTGAAAACAGTGGTAGAAAAAGAAGGAAAGTAAAATAATGATCCAGTCAGAAGTGTGTCCAAAGGCAACATCACCACATATATAGCTGTGAAGACCTCAGCAAATTTGATAATTCATGAATAAAAAATGTTTTGTATTGGAAAATGTTGGAAAAGGTCATTATTGTGGTGTAGGACTGACCGTCTAGGATGAATGACAAAAGTATGCTTTGAACTCATGAATGGAAAAACATGTCTGGACTGAAAATGAATGAAAATGAGAATGAAAAAATGTCTTGTTTTGAAGAAGCTGGTTTGAAGCCATTTTAATAGAATATTTTCAGTAATTTTTGAAGTCATCCCAGGTTAGATTTGCTGACATAGTGACATCTGTTACCCTGGCATCTGTAACCCAGGACATAGGTTGGGGTTGGGCAGGCTATAAATCCATTCCTGGAAGGTGATAACATTAGGTGTTAACCTAATGGCTATATGAAGGATGACAAGACCTTGAGCAAGAACTGTAATTCAGTCAGTTTGGTATGTATAATACTGCCTATATTCCTCTTTCGTAACAAGTTTGGAAGGCATGTAATCTGGAAATGTTCTGGAATATTTATTTTTTTTTAATATTTCTCCCATTTCTTTTCACAGAACTGTGGTAAACTGGACTAAAAGGATTTGTAATCACCTGCAAAAATTCCAGAAATACTCTAAATGATATTTCCTACTGCTTAGCTATCCTTATGTTCAGAAAGGGTCTTTTTTGTTGTTTGCTTGCTTGTTTTTGTAGACTGACCTAAAACTTTTTTTTTCCAAAAACTTAAATATTTTTTTCTTGTCCTGTCTATCAGGACATGGAATACTCTCTTTTCATTACAGAGCTTTACATTCTTGAATATTGTGATCTTATTCTTAATGAGTCTTCCTTAAATAAACAATTTCAGTCCTCTTGATCCTTCCTTGATGTCTTTTTCAAATCTCTGTGCTTGCACTAGCTGACCTTAGTTGATCAAATCTCGTCTTGAAGTGTGATGTACAAAAGGATGTCTTGAAGTATGGTGCACAGTTCCTCATATTCAATTCCAGAACAGAACAAAAAAAAATAGCTTGCTGCTTTTTCAGCATGACACTTCTATTTATGCCGATTGGACTGATATTTGTCTTTTTTTGTAACACATTAGTACTCACGTTCATATGACTCATAGTAATGTAGAAATAAAATGCTTTATAAAAAGAATTTATTTTAAAGAAAAAAAAATATGCTTTATAGAAATAAAAATAATAATAATAAAAAAGAAATGCCAACAACAATAACACCAAAAAAGCAAGAAAAGTACTTATTGGAGGTGACTTAGTCAAGAAAGGCCTTGAGTTCTAGTCTAGCACTATAGCCAGTTATTCCTGCTTTTTTTGAATATTTTTAGTTTCATTTTCTTTTCAGAGTATGTTTGCCCTGTTGACGTGCATTTACAGTCTGTTTCTCCACAGTAGATCTGACTACTGCAGACACATTGCTTGGCAGACTCTGCATCCTACCTTCTCCTCTGGTGTTGTGCATTACTATGAGTCATTCCTTGGGAACTAGTAGTAAATCACTTTACTATTTCTCCAAATATCAGATTACAAAGAATAAATACTAAAAAGATCTCATCTAGGAAAAATAATAATAATAAACTTCCTAAAATATATACAAAGAAGTGTTTTGAATCTGGAGACAGCTTAAATTATTTTAGTATTTTCCAGAGTTCCTACACAGAAACATTTTTCTTTTTTCTCTCTTTAAGATCATTTATACGTGGATGTGGATCATTTATATACAGATGGAAGTTTAGGGTGTTTTATTTAACATTTGTGAAGTGTCAACTACTATAATACTATGATTATTTGCCAACACTTTACTTCAAAGCAACTTTCTTGCCCTTCTGGCCCAACAAAGGGAAACAAAAAAGCTGAAAAGCCTGACAGTGTTGGGTAGTCACAAAATCTCATATATTTAAATGTCACTGATTGAATTATAGTGGATGATTTCTTTTTTCCTATTTGTTGTGGTTTAACCCGGCTGGCAGCTAAACACCATGCACCCATTTGCTCACCCTCTCCCCTCCCTCTCTGGGATGGGGGAGAGAAATGGGAAAGTGAATCCTGAGAGTTGAGATAAAGACAGTTTATTAAGACAAGATAATAATAATAATAGTACTACTAATAATGTGTATGAAACAAGTGATGCACAATGCAATTGCTCACCACCCGCTGACTGATGCCCAGCCTATGCCCGCGCAGATGGCACCCCCATCCCGGCTAGCCACCCCTATATATTGTTTAGCATGACATCAGATGGTATGGAATACCCCTTTAGTCAGTTTGGGTCAGCTGCCCTGGTTCTGTCCCCTCCCTGTTCTTGCTGCACCCCTAGCCTGCCCGCTGGCAGGACAGAGAGAGAAGCTGAAAAGTCCTTGGCTTGGTACAAGCACTGCTCTGCAACAATTAAAACATCAACATGTTATCAGCACTCTTCTCATCCTAATCCAAAACATAGCACCCTACCAGATACTAGGAGGAACATTAACTGTCCTAACTGAAACCAGGACACTATTGCAGATGGTACAGTGAATGGGGACACAGAAGAGAGCAGAAAGCTGTGAAATAATTTCATAGATATATATTTACTTTTGCTTTTTCCAATGGTACCAGGGAGGATTTTTTCTTTCCTTCTTTTTTTCTTTTTCTTACTTGTATGCATATTTGGGTAAGCATTCATCAATTTTCATGTATTTTGAGAGATTAAAAAAAAAAAAAAAAAAAAAAAAAAAAAAAAAGCGATATATTTCTAAATTAGAGAGTTCTGGGGAAGAATTGTTTTTTAAGTCAGTGCTAAATTTGAAAAGATTTTAGTGCAATGATTAGGCTGCTACACTATTGTGTAAGATAAGTAATTTGTCTAAATTTATGCATGAAGTGGCAGTTTAGATGACCCAGGTTATCCATCAAGTTTATGTGTCCATAGCAGTCTGGGGAAGGGGTTCAAAGGAAGAAAAACTGTGAATGAACCTCATGTAGATGTGCAAGAGAGTAGCATGAGCAAAAAACCTTGTACAGTTCTGACCTAGGCCAATTTTAACTTAACGGGGTACCCTTTTTACTATACTTTAGATATAGCTATTTCCCTATTTGTGAAATCATGAAGGTTTCCAGCAAGAAAGATTTCTGTTTCAGAATAGTCAGGTGGAGAGATATACATGCATCTCCAACTTTACATCCAACATGGAATGAACTTGAAACACTGTTTCCCACAGCCCAAATGATTGTACTGATGATCTTCCAGCATCCTGTGGTTTCTGTCTGTATTTTATCCACTGCAATTTCAATTTCATAAAGGTTTTGATTTAATCCAAATGTCAAACAGGAACAGTTTTTGAACACTCAGAAATCATTTTGCAAAGGGAAAACTGTTTACTGAACTACTCAAAATAAAAAAAAAAAAAAAATATAAAAAAAAAAGCTTTTGCTACCTGCCAAGTACAAATGACAAAAGATGAATATTTAGTGTTATACAGAGTATATATACATTAAAAAATATTAAAGATCTTAAATCTACTTAAATCGAGGTTTATTTTATAGGTCTTTGTAGCATCAAGGCTATCATTAAGTAACGCTGTGATAATGTGTGAGGAAGAAACCACACTAAACCATAATTATTAACACCTGTGGTGATGGTATGATAGTATCTTGGAAACATTTTTGTACTGAGGGTTTCTGCAAAAATGCAGTTCCTGCGTTGAAGAGCTCATAATCTCATAAATAGATCAGAAGAGTAATGGCAGAGTAGCTTTGTAGTTTTGACGGAACAAAGAACATATATTGTTCATTGTTAAATTCTGTGTGTGCAAATTCATACTGCCCTGACAGCTTCTGTGTCCACATCATGAGCACTGTCTCAGCAATAGCAAATTTTTGCTTCTGTTTTTCCTTCCTTCCTTTTTGGAAAGCATGTCCCTGTGTATAAGTACTTCCTCTGGTCAACTCGTACCATATTTCACATTGTCTCAATACCTTCTAGTATCATTCAGCATGATGACAGCTACTTCAGCAATGACCTTATTTCATTATGGCTGTATGTATGTTAACTTGTGTTATTTTAACATCAGACTTCATTTTACTGTTTACTGCCATGTTTCTAACATTTCATCTCTTTGTTCTATCTCTATTTCAGTTGCGTTCAATATTTTCTTCCTTGTTATGTTAGGCTGATTATCAGTGAATTCCATGAATATGCTCTTTATTCTTTTAGATCATTAAAGATCACAAGTAGGAAGAAACATCAGAGAGATCTCAAGTTTCTTCCACTAAAAGCCTTCCAGGAAATTCACTTTTTGCCATTTTTCATTAGCCTTTGTTTATATTTCTTCAGACAGCATTAAGTAAAGTGAAAGTACTTAAGTACTTACTAAGTACTTTACTAAAGTACTTACTTTAAGTAAATAATAGATATTTTGCAATATTTACTCCCTACCAGTCATACCTGCCTATCCTTCATAGTAAAGTATACTTCAGTGTATTACTATTTCATGACAATGATACTCTAGTATAATAATTAGTGTTTTATTGGCAGAAGATGTAAGAGTAACAAAATGTAAGCATAAAACATGCATATGCTAATTTCAAATATCACACTGTAAATTTATCCAACCACATAAAATTATAGTACACTTACAATATCTTTATTGGCAAAGTTATTGCAGCGTTGTTACTTTCACAAAAAGAAATGTTTTCAGCTTGAATGCTCTTAATCTGCTGGTGCATTTTCCAGTTTGTGCAGGCAATTCTCCATCCTTAAGCATTTATTTGCAATGTAGTCTTAAGACATAAATCACTACACACAGACCTGTAGAGATACACACTGATGTTGACATGTGGTTTTATATATATAGATACCCGTACATATGTATATGTGTGTGCAAATTTAGATTTCATGTGTGTGCTTTTGTATAGAAACTTGTGTTGTATTTAAGATATAGTACGTACTTGAATATTAACTTAAAATATTTTGTTAATTTATTTCTTCAACATCTACATGAAGGCTGTGATTTAGGTTGCTACTTTCACAAATATTATGCTGAATTCCAAGAGAAAGCTCCATTAATTCCCAGTATGGCTATTCAAAATCCCACTCATTACCTTTCTTACATGCATAACACACAGTTGTGAATACAGACTAATTGCATCAAGTTTTCTGAGTTCTTAGCACTGTTGCATTTCAGAACAATTTCATTATACCTTTAGGAAACTACGGTAATAAAATCACCAAATGAAGTCACCCTTAATTTATTGTCTTTTGAGGTTATATCTAATTATCTGAGAAAATAAAACTCTGATCAAGTTCATTATGAATTATGTAATTTATCTTGGTGGAAGGAAATGGTTTTATTTCTAGGTAAAGGAAAAAAAAAAAAAAATGTGTTGCACAGGGCTGGGATTGCTTTAAATTGTTCTACAAGGAACTACAGTGAGGTTAAAAGATGAGGAGAGTTCCCAGCAGAGCAAAGGCATCTTCATTTTTCATTGTCATTTCCCATTAGAACTAAATGACATGAATCCAAGAATAATGTGGATTTCTTTGGGTAGGTATGGAGAGGTGTTCTGTAGTATTCTGTAAAGACCAATTCAGCAGTGCTGGAGAGTTTCAGATACTGAAAAGCCTAGTTAAATTCATATAATAAGCACACAAACACACATCCAAAACTGCTGGTCATACTGTTTGGACAAATATGTGCAGAAATGTGTACAACAGAGAAAATAGGAAAGGGAAGTGTACAGTTTTATAAGCAAATGGAAACAGAAGCTGATAGGTAACAAGGTAATGGTACAGTCTATTAATAATTTCAATCACCATATTAATAAATAGACATGAGAATTATATTTCCATTGACTACTTAAATTATTTATAGAATGAAATTAGCAACAATGCTAAAACACATATTAAACATCACAGTAGCTTCTAGAGTAACTATCACTAAAATAAAATAATAAAAAAAAAAGCGCCAATTTATTGAATAATAGTACTTCCATGTATTAAATACATAAAATATCACAATTTAAATTATTGGTTTCTGTGGTTTTGAATTACACTAGCTGACAACTCAAAAAGGTAAATATAGAATTTTGATAGATACTAATAATATATGAGAAGTGCCAAGTAAAATTTACTGGTGAGGTTTTTAAGGACAAGCAGAAAACAGGAAATCCTTTGCATCAAAGAATAAGTGTTTATCTCCAGGTACTTGAGCCCCACATTTCTTAGCCATCTATACATTTCACTGTTATTTGTCTTAGATGGATTCCAATTACCCAGGATGATGATATTTAGTTTGCTCAGTTTTGCACAAGATGGTAAGTCTAGTCAGCAGCAAAGCATCCAGTAAGCTGAATTTGTAGTACTGGTGTTAATCAGACCTTTGAATCAAGCAAGTGCAATGCTATATTTTTTGAGGAGGACCCTAGAGCAAATATTGTATGACCACAGAATCCAAATGCTAACTAACACGGCAAGGAGGAAGAGATAGCAATAGGGAAAACCAGAGTGGTGTGCAGTCATGGATTCTCTCCTATACACTGCGTGAAGAGTCTGTGTTTTGGTCAACTTTTGTTAACCCTGTAAGTTAAAAGAGTTGAGAAAGTCAGCCAAAAGACTGAAATTGAAGTTCTGGTATGAAAGAAGAGAACTATTTCACTCAGTCTTAGAACACTTAAGAGTTAGGAAAGGGGGGTTATTGACACCTTCATTTACTATTTGAAGAACAAGTCTACCAGAAATATTTAAATACTTATATATTTACTTTTAAGATACTTATTCCAAGTTTCAATACCTTGTCAAAAATCAAGCCAATTAATCAGAGGGAATGTAGAGAATAGGAATGAAAATGAACTAATCAGGAATGAAAATGAGCAAATGATTAGTAGTGATGATATCTAATCACAGAATAGTCTTAAATCATTACACTGAGATTTAGGTATGAAGGTTGCTACATATATATGTAAATGTTTTAAAAATTTGGAGTGTGTATTTGATTCCCAGCTTCTTACCCTACTTGCATAATACCAAAGATCAGAATTCATCTGCATGTTAATAACTTACTAGTAGCAATTTAACTGTCTGTTTATATAGATCAAATCCAGATACCATTAAAATAAGAATGAAAACTTAATTTCTTTTCTGGGACTTAATTCCCAGGTGTTAAGGAGCAGTTCGACCTATTTTAAGTCTTCTGATGCATTTCCATGAGTAGCAGACATGTCTGAACAACTTTCTGCCAGTAAAAGGATTATTTCACTGTTCAGTCACCTGCTCTTGTCTGCATTGTTTCTTTCCTTGTGTTATATGGCTTGGAGGATTCCTTGCTGAGCCAATTCTAATTATCAGCTTGACAAAAAGCTGATAAGCTCAGTAGGTCTACAGTTTTTTTAGCATTTTTGCTGAGCTACTGAAACAAAATAACTCACAGAAGCCTCAGCTAAACATCAAGGTGAGCTGAGCAAGGACTATGCAGGCAAGCCAAGAGAAAAATGAGATGGAGAACTCCTTCCTTTTGCATTTGTGATCTTCCAAGTTAGTTCAATATAGCTAAAAAACAAACAAGCAAAAAAATAAAACCTACTGTTCTACTGCTACTAATGCTGTGATGCAAGAGCTGGATGAAATGTTCTTGTCCCATCTCTCAAACCCATCAGTGGCATTGATTCAGAGATATGTGCCCATGTTGTGAATTAGATGCAGGAAGAAAAAAAAAAAAAAATGTGATGAGCAATGCTTAAATCTGACATGAATTCTTCATCAGGTATACATATATATCAACAGGTGTCACATAAATGAAGGGCCAATTTGGTACAAACAAATGTTTCCAGTTTAGATTTACTAAAAAAAAAAAACATCAGTGGGTAAGCCTGGTACAAGGAGGTATTGTGTCCATCCTCCTGCAGCGAGCAGCAGTGTATAAACATATAAACTCAGGAGAAAAAAATAAAATGAAATAAAATAAAATAAAATAAAATTAAATGAAATAAAATAAACTTATGGTCTGTTAATTAAACATTGGTATAATCTTGAATCTATCTGTGCATCCCAGCCTCCCAGGTGGTCTTAAGGTATATAAGGCTAACAGGAACATCAGAGGAAACACAGAGAAAGTGTTTTTTCTCTAAAATTATGAATTTGACTATCTGGTTCAGCACACAGCAGCAAAAACAGCTGATTTAGCAAAGAGAAAGTGCAATATTGGAGAAGTGAGGAAAGCTAAGGGTGAGCAGAAGAGGAAAAGAAATACATTACTGTTAGTGAAGATATTCCATTATGGTTTACACATACCTATTTTTCTAGATATATGTTTCCTTGCAGCCATCTCCAGGCATTTATCATTGCTTCTGTCCACTCTGACTACGAAGCAGAATTTACTTTCACTCTGATATGTTGACTTTTCTGCTACCAAAATAGCTTCAGAGTGCCATGTCTTAGGAAAAAAAAAAAAAAAAAAAAAAAAAAAAAAACTTGCTTTTAAATTGATTAACTTAACCTAGATCATTTTAACTGTAATTTTGACATGACCAGCTCTGCTGAGAAACTTGAAGGAGCAATAATCATGACAATTGGTAGAGAGGAGTGATGGGCCTGAGCAGCTGGGAAAGTAACTCTTCCATCTGTTCTCAAAGCACATCTCTGCTTGCATGCTTATGGGTTAACACAGCAGCAGCAATATCTACTGCTCAACAAAAGCAGCTCTGTTTCATATGTGTGTGAAGCTAAGAAACTACTTACTCTCTGACAATCCTGAATGATTTTATTTGGACTGAATACCAACAGAGTTCTGAGGACAGCTTTTGGATCTATAAATGCTCTGTGAAAGTCATTGCTAAGGCTGTTAACCAAACTGACAAATAATTGAAATATTTACCAGTGCACTTATTCATTAGTCAAGCAAATGAGAAAGAGAGAGGCAATTTTTATCCAAAATAAGAAAGGATGGATTAAAATACCAGGTCTGGTTTTCTGTGTTGGAAGGCTGAAAGTCTATGCTTCTGTGTTTGAACAGTACAGATTTTTAACTATGCCTAAAATATGTTGTTTAGTCCGTATTCCAAACATAAAGAGTATGATTGGATTAGTAAGGAAGAATTATTAATTTGTTGTTCTTTCTTTTAAAGTCATAAGGCTGAAATGGACCTCAGGAGTTTATTTAGTGCTTGCGCTGCCTCAAAAAAAATTATCTGTACCTAGATCATTCACAGTTATCTGTTCTGTTCTTCCAGAGCTTGTTTGATGGAAATCCCTCCAAATCTCCACACGGTCTTTTCCACTTTGAGAATTCCTTATTTTTAGGAAAGGGGGTCCTCCCAAATAATCCTCAGATATACAGTTCTAAGAGCAGAGAAGTAAGAAACAGTCAGAAGAAAAATAAATAATTATAACTTTATATTTGCATCTTCTTTTTGCTACTTTGTCAAGAGATTGAGGACAACTGGAAAGTTTTTATTTCACTCACATCCGTACTCATCCAACTGCTGTCATTAAAACTTTGACAATGAGATGAATCAAATAAAGGCTTAGCTACACAAGGTGTTAGGATGCATAAGAGAACTTTCTGCCCTATTCATAGGCATCATTCAGCTATTTAATTTGTTTTGCTCTTTTCTGTAGAACTCTAATAAATCCTCCTTTTGTTCACACAGAAATGAACATGACTGTGGCTGTGAGAGAGGGATGTTCTTCCATGACGTTCTGAGAGGAATTGATCCATGCCCTCTTACGATGCAGAATAGCACATCCAGATCTAAGAGAAAAATAAATAAATAAATAATAATAATAATAATAGTCACAGCATTTGTAATCAAATCAAAATCCAAATTCTTTCAAGGATCCTATTGATTTTTAGAAAAGTATTTTTTATGAAAAGAAAGAGATGCCTTTTTAGACATGCTTTATTGGACCATGCTTTATTGTAAAACTAACCAGAGTATTCATCCTGAGTATGGAGCAACTCCAGTGTCACTTTTTTCTGCAGTTGGAATTCATGAGTTCAAAGAACTCATATCACTCATTCTGAGACAAGATCAATGACTACATTTCCTCTATCCTAGACCAATTCATTAATCAAGAGACTGATATGAGTGTGAATTTTTTTTTCATCAGAGAATATTACTGAGCCCCATATAGAAGTTTATTTATTTATTGTATTTTCCCCAAAAGGAAAACTATAATTAAAAATTATGCAAGAAATTATATCTTAAAAAAAAAAAAAAATCCACAAGGTATTTTATTTCTTTTGATGTGACAAAATTTTGAAGCTTTAAAATTCATTGAAAACTGAAAGTGTTCTTCTTTATACAATTGTGTTATGAATAAAATATTCAAAATTAAATATAATAATTAAAAAAAAAAAAAATCTTAACAGATATTGCAAACAGAACAGCCAGAAACCTTGAATTACAATTGGTTAAAATTTCCTGTTGCACAGCTCAGATTTTTATGGTAAATTTGTTAATCTAATGGGGGGGAGGGGGGGCAGGAAGGGGGGATAAAAACAGAAAGAAAGCTAGGTATATGCAAGGAGCAACATCTCAAATTCCCACTTCAAGCCAAATTGATTCAGCTGTGTCTGAGAAGGTGCTATTTTGCCCATATTCCAAATGAAGCCCAAAATTCCTGAGAAGGGCCATGACAATATGTTATTGGATTTCCAAGCAGGAAATGATTCACTGGGTGTTAAATTTATCAAGTTCCACTGTGTTTAGCAAAAGCAGTGTGTACCTCTCCAGTCTTGTTTTACATATGTTGAGAAGATACTGGTATTTTTTACCATTATATCTTACAAGATGTGATCCTTTTTAAACACACTTGATCCCCTCACAGCTCTTAGAGCACATAGACCATTATAAAGCTAAGTCTTCCAAAGCCTGTTGTGCTTTCACTGTGAAATTTCTTTATTATCTGAAAAAGTATAGTCTTTATATTTTACTGCCTGACGTAATATTTTGTGACAGCACTTCTTTCCTAATACATAAAAAGCAAATGTGGTCTTCTTCTCCAGAAACATCCCAGAAATGCATGGTTAAATGACTTGACCATACAAAAAATAAATGAAAATAATAATAAAATAAAATTCTGAAGTTTGATCAAATGCTACATTTGAATTAAAACATAGCTTACACATGTATTGAAACACTCTGGGGGCACCCTTAATTATCTGAATGACTGGTGCTTTGTTACAATGGAATATTTTATTTTTTCATTAGAAAAAAACATTGCCAGTAGATTGAGAAAGATAAGCCTTCCCTTCTACTCACAACTGGTGGGGCCACTCCTGAAGTACTTGGTCCAGTGTTGGGCTCCCAGGTACAAGAGACATGAAGCTACTGGAGAGAATCCAGTGAAGGGTCACCAAGACTGTGAAAGGACTGAAGCATCTCTTTCATGAGAAGAGGCCGAGAGATCTGGAACTGTTCAGCCTGGGGAAAAGCAGGCCTCGGGGAGGTCCTTATCAATGTTTATAAGTACCTGAAGGGAGGGCGCAAAGAGGATGGAGCCAGGCTCTTTTCCGTGGTGCCCAGTATGAGGACAAAAGGGAATGGGTACAAACCAGAACACAGGAGGTTTCCTCTAAACACCAGGCAGCACTTCTGTGCTGTGTGGGTGACTAAGCACTGGCACAGACTGGCCAGGGAGTTCATGGACACTCCACCCCTGGAGATGTTTCAGGCAGCCTGCTCTGGGTGTCCCTGCTAGAGCAGGCATCTGGATCAGATAGAATCATAGAATCATTCGGGTTGGCAAATACCTCTAAGATCATTTAGTCCAACCTTCAACTTACTACTGAAGTTTATCACTATACCATGATAAGTTTAAATACTAAACTAAGTTCTAAATCTATACTTTTCTTGAAGATCTCCAGGGATGCTGACTCAGATACTTTCATGGGCACTCCTTCCACCTTCAACCATTTTGTGATTTTCTGATTCTATAATTTTGGAGGTCATCTTTGGTCTCAAGCTTGACATTAAACAACAAACCAATAAAAGATGAAAATCAACTTCTCAAAGTATTCTTGTGTTATGTAAAATACTGGTTTCAGAGTTGAACAATCAGTCCTGGCTGATGCATTATCCTGATGAGGTACGATGCTGTTAACAAGAATGTAATTTTTGATATTTCCAATGTTTGTCTCTAAAAATGAAAATAAATAAATAAATAAATAAAATAAAATAAAATAAAAAATCATGCAACGATATGGCATAGTTAATTTAGAAATCAAAATTTCTCAAGACCAGTAATGCAGAAGAATGGAAACTTGCAATGTCAAGGACCAGCAGGAGGATGATACTTCCCCAGAAGCCTGAGGTGTCCTTGCAGAACCAATTCACTGCTCTGTGGACTGAGGAGAAAGCATTGGTCATATAAGGAACTGGAGCTGATTAAACCAGCCATATCTGCTCCCCATGTAACAGCCAGCACAACCAAGAAATGGTGAGATGACAGTAATAGGTGACTCTCTCCTACGAGGTACAGAGACACCCATTTGCCAGCCTAATCCACACTAAAGAGAGATGTATTGCTTACTGGGGGATCAAGTCAGGGATATCATAGAAAGACTACCAAGCCTTGTACAACCCACTATTTGCTGCTGCTGTTTCATGTGAGTGCCAGTAATACAGTTAGGAGCTCTCTGATTACTATCAAGAAAGACTACAGAGCTGTGGGAACAAAAGTAAGGGACTCTGGAGAGCAGGTAAGTTTTTAATCAATCTGTCAGAGGGAAGGGATTTGAAAGGGCCAATCAAATCTGGTGGATCAACAAATGGTTACCGGGCTAGTACAACAGCCAGGAATTGGGCTATATACATCATAGGACAGGCTCTGAGAAACTTTGTCTGCTAGGGTCAGATGGGGTCCATCTGCCTGAGGAGGGAAAGAACATCTTTAGTTACAGATTAGCCAAGCTGCTGAAGAAAGCTTTAAACTAAAAACTAAAAACTAAAAATAAAAAAGAAGAATGGGAATGTTGATGCCAGTGTTAGCAATGTCTGCCCAGAAATAGGAGAAAGAACAGGGATGAACAGGAGAGCACCTGAAGAGCAGCACAAAGAAATGCCAGGCAGTAAGTCATTTTCTTTAAAGGCCCAAATTTAATGGCTCTACCTAAACAGAGGTAGCATGGAGGTTTAACTCAGTTCCAGGGCTATGATATCATAAGCCTCAGTGTGACATGATGGGATGGCTCACAAAACTGGAGTGCTGAGATGGATGACTACAGGCTCTTCAGGAGAGATAGTCAGGGAAGACCCAACCAGGATGAAGAAGCAGCTGAAATATTCTCTAGAGCCTAGGAGAATTGTCATGACTGCTAGCACTCCTTCTCATGGGTGACTTCAAATTCCTTGACATCTGTTGGAAATACAAAATAGTGGAGAAGAAGAAAATTTTTGTAATGTGGGAGGATAACTTCCAGACACAGGTGGTGAGGGAAACAGCTAGGGAACGTGGCCATCTTGACCTGTTGTTTATTAACAGGGAAGGTCTTGTGGGTGATGTGCTGGTTGGAGGCTCAGTGATCATGAAATGATAAAGTTTTTGTTCCCTGATGAAACAAAGAGGATGGTCAGCAAAACTGCTACTTTGGATTTTGGCTTGTTTAAGGATCTGGTTGACAGGATCTCTTTGGAGGCAGTTCTAATGGCTAGGAATTAATTCTTCAAGAAGGAAATCTTGAAGGCATACGAGTATTTCATCCCTATGTGACAAGAGATGAGCTGACAGGGAAAGTTTATGACCTTTGGAAGAAGGGGCAGTCAACTCAGGAGGACTACAGAGATGTTGTGAGGTTTTGCAGGGAGGAAAATAAAAGGGCCAAAGCCCAGCTAGAACTTGGCCACTACAGTACAAGACAATGCAAAATAATCTTGTAAGTTCATAAGAAAGAAAAGGAGGACTAAGGAGAATCTCCACCCTTTACTGGATGCAGGGGAAACATAGTGCCAAGAGTTGAGGAAAGGGTGAGGTACTTCATTCCCTCTTCGTCTTAGTCTTTATTACAGAATCACAGAATCACAGAATTTCTAGGTTGGAAGAGACCTCAAGATCATCGAGTCCAACCTCTGACCTAACACTAACAGTCCCCACTAAACCATATCCCTAAGCTCTACATCTAAACGTCTTTTAAAGATCTCCAGGGATGGTGATTCCACCACTTCCCTGGGCAGCCCGTTCCAATGTCTAACAACCCTTTCGGTAAAGAAGTTCTTCCTAAGATCCAATCTAAACCTCCCCTGGCGCAACTTAAGCCCATTCCCCCTCGTCCTGTCACCAGGCACGTGGGAGAACAGACCAACCCCCACCTCGCTACAGTTTTACTTATGAGTAAGACTAATTCTTCTCAGGGTACAAAGTCTGCTGGGCTGGAAGACGGAGGCTAGGAGCAGAATGAAGTCTTTATCATAGAATCATAGAATCACAGAATCATAGAATCATTAAGGTTGGAAAAGACCTCCAAGATCATCTGTTCCAACCATCCCCTACCACCAATTTCACCATGCCTGGATGGCTGGGCCCAAAGTGTCATTGTGAATGGATTTAAATCTAGATGGAGGCTGATTGTAAGTGGTGTTCCCCAGGGCTTAGTGTTTTAGTGTTCTAGTGTTTTAGAAGCCAGTTTTGTTTAATGTCTTTTATCAATTATATTGCTGAGGGGATTTAATTCACCCTCAGTAAGTTTGCAGGAAACACCAAGTTGGGTAGGAGTATTGATCTGCTTGAGGGTAGGAAGGCTTTTCAGAGGAATCTGGATAGACTAGATCAATGGACTGCATCCAATCACATGGCATTCAACAAGGGTAAATGCTGGTTCCTGCACTTGGGTCATAACAACCTCATGCAGAAATATAGGCTGGGGAGGAGTCGCTGGCAAATTGCCCAGCAGAAGAGGTGCTGGGTGTGCTGGTCAACATCTGGCTGAAATGCTTCCATTTTTAACAGAGTTCCTAGCTTATTGAAGGCCCAGAGAAAGGACTGAAAACGAAAAAAAAAAAAAAAAAAAAAAAAAGTATACAAACTCCTGATTTGTGAGTAGTGGACACACTGAGTCCAGTAATCTTGAATACTAATAATATTTAAAGAATTATCTTTCATTAATATTCTCTTTTTGAAGTTGCTTTGTACTACATCTAAATGAAAACTCCATTTCCATAGTGTTGTAATAGAGCAGGTTATTGTCTTCTTCCAGTACCAGAAAATGTCATTTGTTAAGTAGTTTTATTACATGCATTTATTAGCATATGAAATGTGTAAAGAGATAGGGTAGTACCAGGTGGTTGAAAGGCTACCCACAATTCCAGTCACTAAAAGATTTCCAGTATTATGGTTTCTTTTTATACACAAACTTTTTTTTTTTTTTTTTTTTTTTTTTTTTTTTTTTCTCTATATTCTCAAACAAATATGCTCCTAAGTCCTGTTAAGTCTATTGCATAATCTGTGATAAGAAATTTGGAGATTCCTGGTATTAGGAAACCTCTTGAACCTCCTCTTGAGATACCTTAGTTATCTACTGAAGGTGTTATCTGATATTCCTATCCATGAATTTGTGAGGAAGCCCTTTCTGTGAGCAGAGTTACCTTGTTCATGTTTGCAAATGGAGAATCTGGCTTGGTTCAGTAACTCAGAAATCACATGAACAGCTTCATCTCAGATAGGGTACAAGTTATATCTGATTTCTTCACAAAGTACAGTTATCCCTGTTGGGTGACTATAGGACATACGTACTAAAGGATGTACACAAAACTGAGAAGGAACAAAATTAAACCCATGTTTCTGTATGTAAGAGAATATATGAAGAGTGCAACTGTATCTTAGAATTATATTTTAAATATCATTTTTCAAAAGGGAAGGGTAGAATATATAAAGTGTATGAGACTGTATTTGGACTTGAAAGAGAAAAAAAAAAAAAAGATAAACATGTTTGACTTTTTTTAGCATTAAGAACAATTAGGTAATGAAATGATTTCTGGAGAGAAAGTTGAGGTACAATTGCTGCAACTGCTTGACAGAGGATTGCATTACATTTTAGGAAATATATTTTATACATATATTTGTGTTTCTGTGTTCACACACACACATACACCTCCAGGTTACAGACTAGTAATGAAAAAAAAAAAATCTAAGAGCAAGAAGATTGAAACAGATGACCCAAGAGGTTTTTATCAGTCCTGTCAGCTGAGTGATTCTGTGATTGGACGTAAAAAACATAAATAAGAAGTGCATACTGCATAAATTGTTTATGCAAAATCCAGGTTCAGAATTAATTAGCATATTCACAGTGCTTATTTGAGCAGACTACAGTACACTGCATTTTTAAAAATAGTTCATATAGTTTTCAATGAAAATATCATAGAATAAAATACCACATAGACAATATCAAGTAAGAGAAGTCTGTCCAACACAAAAATAAATATGGTTGCTAAGGGGGAAAAAGTCTCTTCTTGCTGAAGGTTTCTCACAGTAGACAAGAATATGTGTATCTGAAACTGAGAGAAGAAAGGATGATTAAGATGAGTCATATCATGAAAACAATTATGTAGGTGTGATAGGGAAATATATTAATAATGTGCTTGTTTAACTTAACAGTAAAATCCATATAAGAATACTAAATAGCTATTTTTCTTATTTAATACATAAAAGTTTTAATTTTTTAATCTCAATGTCAGCATATATTATGTATTTATTTGTACATCCTGTTTATTACCTGTGTTTTACCTAAAAAAAGACTGCATATTTAATATTTTGTATATATTGTGAGGATCAGCAAAGATTTCCAAAATAATTTTTTTTGTTTGTTTGTCTGTTTTATTTTGTTTTAGTTTGGTTTTGCCCTATTCCATCAGGATAACATTGATACACAGCCTCTGTATGTGACAAAGCCACTCTCCAAACATCATCTCTTCTCTAAGATATTTTGTTTTGGAGTTTACCTTTTAAAACAAGTTGACAATCCCAGCAAATCCTAGTCCTTCCTATATCTGTGAGCCTTCATTCTGCCCAAAGTCAGAATTATTGGGACTTCTGAACAGAGTGAAGCATTTTTCACTATGTTGTATTGTAGCAGAGTGACTGAAAATCATCCATGTGGAGATCCAGCTGAAAGGTTCTGGAAATGTAGTATCAGTTAGTGGAGAAAATTTATATGCAGGAGTCCAAATTATCATCTTCAAGAAATCTAGATTTTGTTCTTCTAAAAATCTATTTTTTTTAAATAAATCTGGATTTTTTTCACCCAAAATTAAGATTAAAATTCACCATATAATTTTGCCAATATGATAGACCTTAGTATGTTGTAGAGCATAGCTTGATAGTAGAGATAGATTAAAGCAGTGTAGTGTTTTGAAGATAACGAGGAAAAGTGTTATAGATAAACAGAAACATACACATAAATGAGGATGTGATAGCTTTCACTGTGCCTGTTTACTAGTGCTCCGGGAAATTTTTTGGATCTTTATGAAACTGGCAAGAGGAAAACCTTCTCATGTAGACTGACCTTTAAATGTGGACAAGTTCATGGAAAAGAGAATATTAATTTTGTTCATATTTGTTATTAATGGATTTCATAAGAGATTTATATTTTAAGCTGCAGTTATTGAGAATGATATCCACCTTGTGGAAATATCATTGTTCTTGATCTGCTTATTGTATTATACTTGAAGATGCAAAATAAAATTTGTGAGTTTTTTGTTTGTTTTTGTTATTGTTTTCTTTTTAAGCCTGTGAGCACCTGTCTTTCCAGGGCAGGATCTTTGAACTTTTGTTGACTTCCAGCTAATGGAAGGAAGTTACACTTCCCATCTTCTGTCTAAACAGATAAGTTTACTGAACCACAAAGGCTGAAATTTTACCTGAAAAACTGAAGACTACGCAGAAAAAAAAAATAAAAATAAAAAAATAAAAAAAAAAAAATAAGGAGATAAAACTCCACAATTACTTTTACCAGGAAATCAAAGCAAATCTTTTTCTTTTTTTTTTTTTTTCTTTTTCT
>CM021765.1:33884685-33923394 GCA_011076525.1 Nettapus auritus | reverse complement strand
TTTTTCTTTTTTTACACTAAACATCATCTGTAATTACTTAGCTAGAAGGCTGAATTCAAACATTAGTAACTGTTAACTGCCATTCTGAAGAGACCTAACCATGTAATTTCTTTGCTTATAGTACAAAGGCTATATTGGCAAACCATGAATGCTTTTTATTGAGCCTTGTTAAATTTCTGTTAGTTCTCAAAGCTATAGACTTAACTCAAATTAAAATGAAAAATCACTACCTCCTAAATATATATACATATGTATGTATATAGTGCTTAAACATGCAATTAATATGTGATTCCAAATTCTTTGAATCAATCAGCCAGAGGTGAGAGTGTTACTGAGGAGTGATCTGAAAGAATATAAGCACATAAAGAATACTGAGCTTTTCCAAATGATAATATAAAACATATTCATGTGATCACCTGAAGAAGCTGGCTGGTCAAGGCTTGGACAATTCTATCTTTTTTTTTGCCTTATAAGCTGGCTGGGTGGCCTGGCCCAAAGAGTCATGGTGGATGGAGATAAATCCAGATGGAGGCCAGTCACTAGTGGAATCCCCCAGGGCTCAGAACTAGGGCCAGTCCTCTTCAATATCTTTATCAATGATCTGGACAAGGGGATCAAGTGCACCCTCAGTAAGTCTGCAAACAACACCCAGTTAGGCCCTAGTGTTGATCTGCTTGAGAGTAGGACGGCTTTGCAGAGGGATCCAGATAGGCTGAACCAATGGGCTGAGGCCAGCTGGATGAATTTCAATAAGGCCAAGTGCTGGGTCCTGCACTTGGGTCACAACACCTCCATGCAATGCTACAGGCTGGGAGAAGAGTGGCTGGAAAGCTGCCTGGTGGAACTGGACCTGGGGGTATTGGGGTATTGGTCAATAGCTGGATTAATATAAACCAACAGTGTGCTAAGGTGGCCAGGAAGGCCAACAGCATCCTGGCTTGTATCAGGAACAGTGTAGCCTAGCTTGTAACCGAAACAGTGTGGCCAGCAGGACTAGGGAAGTGATTGTCCCTCCATACTCGGCTCTGGTGAGGCCACACCTCTAGTACTGTATTGTTTTGTATCCCTCACTACAAGAAGGACATTGAGGCCCTGGAGCATGTCCAAAGAAGGGCAATGAAGATGGTGAGGGGTCTAGAGAACAAGCCTTATGAGGAATGGCTGAGGAACTGGGGCTGTTAAGCAGAGAGAAAATGAGTCTCAGGGAAGAGTTTATGGTGCTCTAAAATTGCCTTAAAGGAGGCTATAGAGAGGTGGGGCTTGGGCTCTTAAGACTTCCAAGCACTGACTGATAAGATGAGGGGAAATTACCTCAAGTTGTGCCAGGGGAGGTTTAGGCTGGATACTAGGAGAAATTTCTTTACTGATAGGCAGCATTGGAATGGGCTGCCCAGGGAGTAGCTGAGTCACCATCCTTGGAGATCTTCAGTAAAGATGTAGATTTAGAAATTAGTAGCATAGTTTAAGTGGTGGACTTTAGTACTAGGTTAAAGGTTGGACTAGACAGTCTTAGAGGTCTTTTCCAACCTGGATGATTCTATGGTTCTATGATCTATATAATAGAGCAAGTAAGTGAAACACTAAATTTATCCTGCTGTTGCTGCTAACTATAAAATATACAGAATATTTGATCTCGATCAGTAGGGTGGTACAAATACATATTATGATTCTCCAGCAGATATCTTTTATTTGTTTTCTTTTATTTCATGGATATAGGCTTATATCACTGAACTTCAATATCCATGGGCTTAGAAGGAGAAACCAATGTTGTTAGTGTGTGGAAGTGAGAATTTCAGGTGATGGGTGTCAGCCATTTGATAGTACTGCTGAATGTTAATGCAGTGTGCATGCAGTACAAAGTATTTATAATTAATATTTTTAATTAACTTCCATGATTAATGAGTTGCATGTAGATCTGGTTTTAGTCTTTTGGAAAGAGATTAAAGTTATATCTGAAAAATACAATTCTGTAACACTGAGTAAGCACATGACAGAAGCAGGGTCAGTAGACTGTGTTAAACTATCTCAGTATAACTGTTTTTAAGGACATAATATGAGAGAGATTTTGAAAGTTAAACTTCAGTTCTCCCCAGAATAAGTTTTGATTATTCTGTGAATTGATAACTGAATTGGAATTTCATGGCATCACATTTAGCATACAGTATCTAGAAAGACATAATAAGTGCTAAGGGATATTTATTCAAAGAAAGAAGGTCTCTCTTTTGGAGGGAAAGGAGAAGAAGGTAGGTTTGCAGATAAGAAATTTGAGGCAAGGTTCAGTGCCTGAATCCTCAGGCTGCAGCACAGAACTTCCAGCTTAGGATCTGTGAAACTACAGCATCTTCAAACTGAACTCATAAGATTCTGTGCCAGTTCAGAGGCTGGGGAAACTTAGGAGTGATTCTAAATGTGCAGATCTGGATACTTGCCAGTAAACAAAGAAACATGTATATCTCTAAGGACCTAAATCCAATTCTAGATCTAAAATTAAGATGTATTTTGCTTAATGCAGAGTACCGCTGAGAGTTGTGTGGGGATGTTCAAAAATATTTAATCAAATTGAGACGTACTATAAAGAGCCATTTGCTATAATGGATTTCCAAAATATGGCACTTACAGAAGAGAGTGCTTCTATAATGAACAAATAACCTTGTAAGAAGAGTTTGTTAGCACCTAACAAAATGGAGATCATTTAAATATTAAAACAAACAAACAAACAAACAACAACAACAACATAAAAATATATCAGCAATAAACATGAGAAATTAAAATAGAATGGAAGTATTTCAGCTGTAAAAAAGAGTTATGAGGGAAAAAGCATGGCTGTCAACTTACGAGGAGGTGTTGTTTCATGCCTAGTGAGCCAGTGCAAATCAGTTAAGGGAAAAAAAAGCTTGTGTGCTTCTGTTTGGGTCATCGGTTACATGGAGTAAAGACTGATCATAAGGTTGTAATAGTCAATTTAAAGCTTTAGTGAAGGCAAAACTGATGGGTGATGGTAATATGTTTTATTGATCCAATTAATAATGGTGTCAAAATTTCACCTATTTTCTCCAGGTTTTTTTTCCTGATCTGAGAAATAATATTTATTCTATACACAGATACTGTAAAGATTCCTAATCTTGTCAACCGTGTTGGGGGTGTTTTAACATCAACATTTCCCTAGATTTCCATTTAGTACTCTTGCCTCTAGAATTTTGACCTCTAGCTTGCTAAAGCTCGATGAGAATTGTGACCTCTAGCTTGCTAAAGCTCCATGACTTTGAGCTCTGAGACAACAAATAAAAGAGTAAACAAAAATCCCTTTGTTGCTGTTGTTGTTTGCTTTGTTTGTTTTTGTTTTTAATATTACTAATTCTTGTTTCATTACAGGTCCAGTTCTTGGAAATATGAGAATCTCAGGTTACAAAAATTAATAATAATAAATTTAACGTGTTTCTAAACTTTGTGACTGTAAAGAAAAAGCTTTAAGACTTTTGGAGAACAGCATAAAGATTTAAACTTAAGGAAGCAAACACATGAACAAAATGTGCTCCTTCTCATATAATCTTAATTACATCTTCATTAAAGTTATGCAATATCTCCTCATTGTAATTCATTGTATCTTGATTATGATCTTCATCATCTGGGGAAGAAGGAGAACCAACCAATAATTGTGGGATATTTGGAACTGTTAGGAGTGTGTTAAAAATCTAATTTTTCTATTTTGGTGAATGCCTTTCACTAATACTAACCAATGCATCTATCAGCTAGAGAAGCACAGATGAGTAGAAAAGTCTGTTTTACCTCTTAGGTTGCCTTTATGGAAAGTATAAACACCTCCAAAGAACAGGTTTGGAGCTCTGTAAGCAAACTTGTTCTTTATTAGTTAAAAAGGAAATGAAGAGAAACTTACTCACTTGCTTATTCATCTTACTCTTCTGGTGAGATAGGCCAGCTCCATTTAGCTATGGTTATTTAGCTTTACGTATACCTAATATTTATAGAATAGACCAAATGTGAACACACACAAATTTCCCAATTGAGACAGGACTTGTGTAATTTTTATTACAGTGTGTTGAAACTAAGCACTCTTTTTGTGTGGTTTTGAGTCCTAGCTGCATTTCTTTGAGTCAAATTTGTTATTTTAAAGAAATTTTAGCTCTTATTTCTTTAAATGTATTGGGTATAGAAGTGTTTTTTTTTTGTTTGTTTGTTTGTTTTGTTTGTTTGTTTTATATTCTGTTGAAACCTTTTTTTTTTTTTTTTTTTAGCACAAAGGAAACATGACTTTCCTTTGTACTAAATGTTGAGAGAGGTGATACTGTTCTCATGAGACCCCAACTGTGGTACTGTGTTCAGCTTTGGGACCTGCAGAAACAGAAGAACATGGACCTGTTAGAGCAAGGGCCATGAGGATGGTCAGAAGGCTGGAGCACCTCTCCGATGAAGACAGGCTGAGAGAGTTGGGATTGTTCAGCCTGGAGAAGTCTCTGAGGAGACTTTATAGAAGTCTTCAAGTACCTAAAAAGGGCCAACAAGAAAGCTGGGGAGGGACTCTTTGTCAGGGAATGTAATGACAGGACAAGGAGTAATGGCTTTAAACCAAAAGAGGGCAGGTTTAGATTAGATATTAGGAAGAAATTCTATTCTCTGAGGGTGGTGAGGCACTGGAACAGGCGGCCCATGCAAGCTATGGATGCCCCCTCCCTGGAAGTGTTGAAGGACAGGTTGGATGGGGCTTTCATCAACCTAGTCTAGTGGCAGGTGTCCCTGTCCATAGCAGAAGACCTAACCCATTCTATGATTCTATGATTCTAGAAAAATATTACTGTTTTACAGGTTCTGTTGCTCTAAGTGTGCATTTACATCATATGATGTAAATGTTCAGTTTCTTTAAATTTTAATGCTTTAAATGATATTTATTTACGTATAATGGATTGACTATATAGCAAGTAAGAGCATATAAAAAATTTTTACAGAAACCAGTTGTTTCAAATGCAAGTTTGCAAATGAAATTTATTTCATTATATCTCATGAAGAATCAAAATACACTTTTCTTGTGAACTAATTAGGTACAAATTTTGTGTTATTGATAACCACTAAATTTGAATGATTTTTTTTCCTTTTGATTTTTTTTTCTTTTTTTTTTCAGCAATGCAAATATGGGTTCTAAAAATAATAGAGGACAAAAAGTACAGACAAGGTAGAGTGTCTGACAAATTAAAAAGTATGAAGGTGATTACTCCTTAAATATATGTATTATATTTATGTATATACATATTTTTATTTCAATTAAAGTCTATTTTTACAAATAAAGTATATCAATGAGAAAAATCTATACTAGCTTAAGTTCTGCTTGTGAAAATAGTTTATATCCAATACCAATAATAGAGAAAGGTTTACTTTAAACTAGCCTGTCCATTGGGAGGCTAAATGGATCAGAACTCTACACCAATCTGGTAAGGGAACTCTGATAGTCCTTGGCATTGTACAATAAACATTTTCTCTTTCACAAGGTTTGCCACCTATTTTGTATTCTGAACTGGTTCAAAATTCAAATCTGAAGATAAATTTATATGAGTCTTTCTCTGAGTCAGGAAATACCTCTGTCACTATCACTTAAAACTCAAGGTTGGCTTTATCTCCTTTGAAAATCATGCATAAGTCCACAGACTCTTATGATCTTTGATAAGTAAAAATGACATTTTTACAGCAGAATGAAAGAGAACTAAAATAGAAGAAAATTATGGAAAAGTTGTTGGTCCTTGAAAGAACTCTGCTTTTTTGCAAAACCTTAATAATAACAAACTGTAAAGTGGACAATAAAGGTCTAGAGAGTTTTTGTTTGTTTGTTTGTTTGTTTGTTTTTATGAATCAATGTCTTTAGCCAGCAAATATACAAATCTATTTTAAGACTGCTTGCAGGAGGTTGCCTGAATTTGAACAACAGCAGCAAATCCCAAAAGTTCAGAAGACAAAGTAAAGTATTAGTTTTCCTGGCTGAATGAAGGCAGAGTAGACCTGTAAATGTGGCAGATCTCTACAATAGTCTGAAAGTATGAAGATAGAATACACCCATCTGCATGACTATGACACTGGCATGCTACTAATATAGGAGTAGGTTTATTAATGAAACAAATATTCTTTTACTGTCTGCTAGTCTGATATTTCCAAAGTTCCCCAGTGGTATAATTTATATTCAATTTTGAATTAAAACAACAAAGAAACAAACAACAACTTTTCCTCCAATTCATGCAAGGAGAAAAAAAGAAAAAAGAAAAAAGAAAAAAGAAAAAAGAAAAAAAAAAAAAAAAAAAAAAAAAAAAAAAAAAAAGAACCTAAACTAAAGCCTAACACAAGTAGTGAGAAACAGGTTCAAATTTGTACTTCAATAGATTTCCCCTCTCCAGTCAAGCCTTAAAGCAGACCGGCAAAAGATCTATACATGGTTGCAAATTAAGGATGTGATTTTGTTAAATAAGTAGCTCTCAAATGAAATAGAAATGTATGAACAGAATAAACATCTTCAGAGCATAATAAATATTCTGTTCATTCCACCCATCAGTTAGGACTTTAGCTGGAAGCTCAAGAAACTGTGCTTAATGAGATACTTTCTCCATTTGGAGTCAGTCTAGAGGAGAATAACGGAGATGATGAATGGGAAACATTGAAAAAAAAAAAAAAAAATGAGGTTACTTAGTCTAGATAGAAAAAATGAGGGAATAACATCTCTCTCTCTCTCTTTTTTTTTTTTTTTTTTTTTTTTTTTTTTTTTTTACTGAGAACAGAGTAAACAGAGTAAGAAGTAAGAACTTGAGGTTCCTTAGGAGACTATAGACTATAGGAGGAATTTGAAAAGAATGACAACTTCGAAGACAAATATGCAACACAGTAGACTGTCTGGGAAGGTATGGACTCTCCACCACTGAAGATTTTTTTTAGAACAGATCAGATGAATATGTGTCTTGGGTGTGTTAGTTACAGCTGATTGTGTCTTGGATGCAGGCTGGGGTAGATGACCTTTCAAGGTCTGATCTATGATTCTATAGAAACAATACCTCCTTGTAACACACTTTCATATCTACTGCCAAAAAGCCAGGTGTTATAATTAGATCTGGAGGACAGAGAGATTCAGCTGTAGTGAGAAATTTATTATAAATGTTTATTTTTTACTTGAATGTATTTTGATTCATTAAGGATTGATGAAAATATGAAAATATGACAGTATAACTTTTATTTCTCTGAAAACTAAGGCTAACAGATTAAACACTGAATTTCCCATGGATTTGTATGACGAGACCATAAATGAGAGGCAGGATTCAGGAATAAAATTTCAACTTCAGTTTAGTAAATTCTGCTTATATTTTTCTTCCAGTTCTCCAAACCACTTTTTGAGTTTCTTTCTTCACTCATTAATAATAAAAAATAATTCCTTAATTTACAGACCACATGAGGTTATGGAAATTCTGCCTTTAATCTTACTGTGCTACAGAATGCTTCTATTACTATTGCTAAACTGAAAAGAATATCAAGTATATTTATGTATTCTGAGATTTTTGTAAATGGCTGTTGCATATTGTTAACAGCTAAGATATCTGTTTAAACAACCCAACACAATTAACATAAATAAAACCCAAAACAAAATTTAGATCACAGTTTTTAGATTCTTTATAAAAATTGGATAATCTAGTGTGAGTTACTGAGTCTTATGAATTTACAAGTGAGTAAAAAGTGAGAATTATGCATCAGTTAAATTGATTTTCTTTGATTTTTTTTTCTTTGTATGTTGTTTAATTCACAGGATACTAATACAGGTGCCAGGTTATGTTAGCTTTGTATTGACTGTCTTTAGAAGACTATTTATGCAATTGGAAATCATTTGGTGAAATAAGGTCAGACTTTGACCAAGGATTTTTTTTTTTCTTCATTATTTATATTTATTTTAATAGTGTTTTTTTTTTTTTTTTTTTTGCTGTGACAATGAGGTCTCAGTGGTATGCAGCTTTTCAAAGTGCAATTAATATTAATTCTTTTTTTCAGTAATAAAGGTTGCTGATTTGGTACAAATTATGGAGATGGAGGTTTGAAAAAGTGTAATTAAACAACAATCACAGTTTAACTTGCAACAAATAAATCACCCTTCAGCAATCTGAAGGTAGAAAATGTCATTCATATGCCAACTGTTATTATTAGGGGATGGATAAAGGATATAATCATGAAGATATGCCACTATTTAATCCTGGTTGGTTTGTCGTGTTTTTGTTTGTTTGTTTTTGTTTGTTTGTTTTTCTTGTTTGTTGTTTTTTTTTTGCTTTTTAGTTTAATGAACTGAATTTATCAACATAACATAAAACTTATATAAAGATAATACTTTTTTTTTTTTTTTCTTGACTTGCAGTCATGACGATGCAAAATTTATTCTGAAGAATTTGGCACCATAGGTTGCATTAAAAACAAAGACTAAAGTTAGTATTGCTGAACATCTCAGACAGGTAGCCAAAAATGGGGAATGTTCCAGATAGCAAAAGACCTCCAAAGAGGGGCTTAGCTAGCTAAGTGATTTAGATACCTTTAGACTCCAGTTTGAAAAAGAGTATAGAGGCCAAATGTGTAGGAGTTAATCCACTGTGCTGCATAATTGTTCTTTGCATGCACAGCTTGCTTGAAAAAAAATATATTAATATATATATTTTTTGCTTTGTAATCATAATAAGACTCTCATCATAAGAACAATGAATTTCTATGTACATATACTTATTCACTAGGTCAAAGGCCTTTCTTGTTATTAACAAATTTAGAGATTGTGGATATGCATATTTGGAAACAAAGGTTTACCTCCCTAAGGAAATTTTACTGTCAAAATGCAAATGCCCATAGGGTCTAGGTGCTCTATAACTTACTGTCAGCTGAACACTGGTAGTAATAATTCTTTTACTTTTTTGGAGTTAAAGTGTCTTTTTTGTTGTTTTTGTTGTTTTTGTTTGTTTGTTTGTTTAGGTTTAGAAAACTACATATTACCAAGATAATTCTGAATAGTTTTTTTTTATTATTTTTTTTTATAAGAACGACTAAATGCATACAGTAATATCATATAAATAAGAATACTTTTAGTCAACGTTTGATTTCCAAATATTTTATCTCTTAAATGTATTAAGGATAATTTTTATGATTTTCTGTTTTCATCCTTATATCTCTGTTCACCCAATGTTATTTTTCACCATTTGTTTTCACTTTATTTTATCATTATAAGAATCCTACAGATGCTTCCTACCCCCAGCTCCAGAGAGTGGCTGCAAACAACGCATAATCAATTACCAAGAAGACATCTGCTCAGGAAGCTGTTGACTATAAAATTTACAAATGCCTGGAAGATGTGTTTTCAATTCTTTGAAACTTTTACAAGTCAGTGGTGGACTAGATACCACTAATGAACCTTAAAAATAAAAAATTCTTTCTTCATCTTGGTGAATCAAGAAAGCATAATAAGTAAAATAAAGTAATAATACCACCAAAAGTGCTCAGAGGATAAGTAAGCTTCCCACACTTCACGTTCCCTTGTTCCCTGGAAACTTGTCTTTTCCATGTCTAAGATGATTTGGTTTCTTTCACTCTGACGAATAAATAGATATGTTTTAATCAACTATTAATATGTTTTCTTTGCAAATCTCTAATGGAATGTTTTATCTTCTGTACAGCTTTCCCATCAGAAGCAATAACATCATATTGCCATGAAATATTTAACTCTAATAACTGTAAACCATCTTTTAACATAACTTCTAATTTAATAACATGCAATTTAAAAACACACAACACGCAATTTAGTGGCAACAACTCTTTCTCTAAACTACAAATATTTTAGAATCTTCAAAACAACCTGGGGGAGAGAATAAGGATGCCTGCTTAAATTAAATTTCATCACTTTACACTTTTTAATCAGTAAATGGAATTATATACAAAATTTAGAGGGAAAAGATGTAGTTCTAAACAGTTGTTTTTAGCAAGTTAGCTTTTAGCTGATGAAAAGATAGAAATTGTAAGTGCATAGTTTGTATAAATGTAATGAAATTATCAAATAAAAGATGTGAATATGGGCACCTTTCCTCTTGGATCAGCAGAATGTGATCTCCATGAAATGTTATAAAGAGCTCTTCTTAATTCAGAATAAAATATAGCTGAGTAAGAACATCATTTAGACTTTGGACAAAGCTACTTACTTTTTGTGAACTTTACTTAATACTAAGCCTGATAAAGTAAAAATTATGATTCCATTTTAGAAAAAAAAAAAAAAAAAAAAAAAAAAAGAACTTCACATTACTGACATTTTTGTTGGCCTATTTATTTTTTAAATGACTATACTGCCATTAATATAAATATCCATGTTGTCATATCATTTAAGCTCCTCTGCATGAGAAGAAAATGTGGGGGAAAAAAAAAAAAAAAAAAAAAGACATCATTCATATAATTAAAGTATGGCAGTTAGCTGTTCACTATATCCTCTTAAAAGATAGATATGTGTTTTTAACTCCTGATAAGACTGTGAACTAAATCTGTTTTTTATGTATAATAAACTGTGTCTGAGTAAGGCTGAGTAAAGCAAGTAATGAACAAAATAGATTCATTATTGATATTCGCCTCTGCAGTTGAATGTTAAAAACTGAAAACAGTATTTGACAGAATAAATGACAGTGCATACTAAGAAATACATGGTTTATTTGGGCTGTGCATAGAACATGTGTTTATCACACAGCTTTAGTAGAAATAATGATAATTAAACTTAGTACATGGAAACAATATAGTGTAAGCAACCATAGCAGTATCTATAATTCAGTGGGTCGATATTCCTGAAAAGGAGTTAGCTCTGACATTCATGGGTCTGTGGAACGGATGTTCATTTTCCTGCTATACCAAAAGAAGTAAGATTGCTATGGGGTTATTCGATTTGCCATCAATCTTTTGGGAAAGTGACATGGTAATATGTTTACAGTTTCCTTCAGGAATGGGTACATTTTCTAAATAGGGACAGTACTGCTTCTTTAAGTTGAAGAACCCAGTGGCTGAGAACTTGTCCACCATCAGACTATGGTTTGTAATGAAATAGAATTTGATGTGTTTATCAGCCTCTCTTTATACATGTCTAGTCTTCATCTCCAGTCTAAGTCCACGTATGCAGCAGAATACAAGAATGCTTGCTGTATGCTAACACAGATTTGAAATAGACTGTGTTTCATTTAGGTTCTTATAAAGTAGTATTTGTCATAGGGGGTTATTATAATGTGAGTGCTACATTTTAAGTATATAATTTTCTTCAGCTCCACCAGTTAAAACTAGTATTTGTGCACAGAATGGAGTTTCAGCAGTGCAAAGCTGAGGTCTGTAAGAATCCTTTAACTCAGGAATGCATCATGGCCATCATAAAAAATCAGCCTGCTGAGGATCTGTGAGATTCTTGGTTCACTTTCCAATACCTTAGTTACATACATGATGAAAACAGGTCTGCAAAAGGGAGCTCTGAATGAGAGCAGTCTGGGACAGCTGAAGTTCAGAATGTACTGAACATGGACAGAGGGAATGAGCCAGTAGAGTAGATATGATTTTTTTTTTTTTTTTCATTGTAAGTGTTGTATATATGCATTTGCATTTATTTTGTTATAGTTTGTTTGCACTGAAAGACAGTGAACGCATCTCAAGGAAAACGGTTACCTTTCACAAACCTATTTACATTCCCATTTTAGATGAATGTTTTAAATTGAATTCAGGTACAGATTTCTTGTCCACATTCTATGTATCTCACCTTCTCAATTGTAAGTTATTTGAAGAAGTCTTTCTCTTCCATCAGTAAAGTACCTAGCACAACGAGGTTCCATTTTCATTTGACAGCTCTACACATAAATCATAATGGCATTTCTGAGTTACACAGTTTTACAACTAATTAAACAGTTAAACAAGATTATTTGAGTAGGAATTATGTGTACTTACTACATAGTACACATAATACTAGTACACTACACACAACACTTAGTACACTACATACTACTTACTACTTTCCAGAAGAAAGGACTGACTGTGATGAATTTCCTTTTAGGCATTACTTTTTTGATGGATATCTTTCCCACAGCTGTAGAAAAGTGAGTTACAGAACAGTCAACATTCTTTCGAAAAATTACTATATTTCATTATAACGAACTTTGCAAGAATTAGTACAATGCTGCTCTTCGCATGTGCTTTCTAGGCCAATATGAAATCATTCATGGGACAGGAAAAAAAATAAATAAATAAAAATAAAAATAAAAACAGTTCTATGAGTACCCATATGTAACTAATAGCATCACTTAATGTCATTGTACCTGCATGTCGTTTCATAATCAGAAATTACTTTCCAATTCCATTCCTAATACATGAGACAAAAGAGTATCCATCCATTTAGCCAAAGCTACAGTGGCTCTAAAGTTTTCATGGTGTACTGTGGTGTACCCCCCCCAAAAAAAAAAAAAAAAAAATAATAATAATAATAATTTATGTAATATCACCAAAAAGGGAGTCCAATCACATGAATGGTTAATTCCAGCTAATAACACCAGATAGGTATGTTCGTCAGTAGGGGTAACGTCATGTTTGTCACTGAAACTGTTTAACACATCTCATGATTTCTGTGTGCAGGTAATAATTATACCAAGGATTTTGTACCATTCTGAGGAATACATGTATACCCAACACACAGTAGCAGATTACCACCTAAAAAGAAGGGAACCGTTTACAGCTATCACCCTGGCCACACTAATGGTCTTGGGAGTTGCAGGTGCCGGTACTGGAGTAGCTTCACTGGTTAAACAAAGCCAGGAATTTACATCTTTGCGTATTGCTGTAAATGAGGATCTGGCTAGGATTGAACAATCTATTTCAGCATTGGAGAAATTGGTGAGGACCCTTTTTGGAGGTAGTTCTCCAAAATCGCAGGGGACTAGACCTAGTCTTCCTGTAACAAGGAGGGCTCTGTGCAGCCCTACGAGAGGAGTGTTGTGTGTATGCCGATCACACTGGGTTAGTGAGAGATACAATGACAAAACTTCGAAAGGGCCTAGAAAAACAAAAGAGGGAAAATGAAGCCCGTCAGAATTGGTACGAATCCTGGTTTAATTATTCACCTTGGCTTACTACACTATTGTCAACTATAGCGGGACCTTCATTGCTGCTAATCATAGCACTGACTTTCGGGCCATGCATCTTTAATCGGGTGATCGCGATTGTAAAAAAGCCGATTAGAGGCAGCTCATCTTATGCTCGTGCATGCTAAGTATGGATTTCTTGAGCAGGAGAAGGACGACGCAGAAACTTTGATGCTCAGCAAGCAAATATTGCAAAAATTCAATGAACAAAATAAGTTAACTAAAAGAAAAAGGAGGGATTGTAATAAATTGTGAATATTTGTTCATTGAGTAAGGAGGGGGAAGTTACACAATAACAAAGGTTGAGACGTGGTTAAGCGAACAGACTGTGATATCACAGGGTTAAGTAAAATTCCTGATTTGTATAGAGACCTTGTGATCTCTTGTTAAAACAAATTCACCGCAGAACAATACCCGAACCTATCAGAATATATCTATAATAAAACCTGTCAGAGACTATGTAACTGGGACTCTGAAACAAGCAAGTAAATAGTTAAGTGTAAAATAATGCTTAGTTAATTAGACAGTAGAATAAATTGTTGTCTGCATACTGAGATTGGAATATATAGTCAAGGTTATCTGTTGGCTGGGGAGGAGGTTGTCTGAGTCTGAAGGATGTGCTGTTGGGGGGGGCCAGGAGGCGAAGGATGTGTGGAGACTGGTTGCAGAGGCTTGCCAGACCATCACGTCCCAGGCAGAAAGAAAAACAGATGGACAACAAGAACATAAACTAGCTCAGGCCGATAAAGAAACTGCAAGCCTGTCAAATCACTACATTCCAGGCCAAAGATGAAAAATACACTGCGAGGAAGACCTACGGCCTTCCCCCAAGGACCACTGCCCACGTCCCAAAGACCCCTGCCCACAATTCTTGGAAGAATCTGCGCAAGCGCAAAGGACTGATAAGCTAATCAGCATACGAAGCGAGAGAAGGCGGGATTGGGTAATGAATATGTATAGGCGTTAATTGAATATTCAGTGTTCTGCTGTACAAATATGAAATAGTTTATCACTCCAGCGCGCGCCGTGGGTGGAGCTGAGACTCCCCGGCCACCCAGCGCTGTTTTGCTTGTGTCTGCTTACTTAATTACTCAATTAATAAAGCTTTCTCACTTTATTAAAAAAATCTTGAAATAGTTTGATTCTATGAGAAGGTAACTTATAACATACTGGGTTTAAATGGGGTGCTGGGTCTGGCTGGGATGGATTTAACTTTCCCTGCAGCAGCCCATACAGTGCAGTGCTCTGAACTTGTAGCTACAACAGCATTGGTATCACACCAGTGTTGCGTGTATTGGTGCACAATACTGGCACTGCATCAGGATTCCCTCCAAGCCCCCAAGAGACAGCAGACTGTGGGTGGCCAAGTGATGGGGAAGGGACATTACCAGGGCAGCTGTCCTAAAACCACCAAAGGGATATTCCATGCCATCTGATATCATACTCAGCAATAAAAGGTGGGGAAGGGGAAGGAGGGGAGGGGCTCTCATTATGGAAGCATCTGTCCTCCCAGACAAAAACTATGTGTATTGAGGCCCTGCTTCCCAGGATGTGGCCGAACATCGCTCACTGATGGGAAGTAGAGAGTAACTGCTTTTCTCTCTCTGTGCTTTTGCATGGCCTTTGATTTTTTTTTATTTTTTTTTTTTATATATATATATATTTTTCCCTCTTCCTTTATCCTGTAATTAAATCATCCTGATCCCAAAACTTGAGACCTTTGTGTCATATTTTCTCCCCCTTCCTCTTTGAGGAGGGGGAGTGAGAGAGCAGCCGTGGTCGAAACGGCTGCCCACCCGAGTAAAACCACCACACATGGCAAGAGTTTGATAGCGGGGTGGACTTCAGGGGTGGACCTTTCTTCTGTGCAAAGAGCCCAGAAGCTGCCCCAAGGGCAGATCAGAGCCAGCTCCAGTTGGCTCCAAAAGGGACGTGCCACTGGATAGAGTTGAGCCAGTGAGTGATGTCACTTGGACCTCTAGGAGAGCAGATTTAAGAAGGGGAAAAAACTGCTGAGCAACAGCAGCTGGGAGATAGCAGTGATAACCAGCCTTGCAGGCCTCAAGGTCAGTGCAGAAGGAGGGCAGGAGGTGCTCCAGGCATGCAGCAGAAGTTCCTCTGCAGCCTGTGGAGAGGCCCCTGGTGGAGCAGGCTGTCCCCCTGCAGCCCATGGGTCCTACATGGAGCAGATCTCCACTCTGCAGCCTGTGGAGGAGCCCCCGGTGTTGCAGGTGGATGTGGCCTGGAGGAGGCTGTGGCCCATGGAGAGCCCCCGCAGGAGCAGGCCCCGGGCTGGAGCTGCAGCCCGTGGAGAGGAGCCCACGCAGGAGCAGGGGGTCTGGGGGGAGCTGCCGCACATGGGGGATCTGTGCTGGAGCAATTTGCTCCTGGGGGATGGACCCCGTGGTACCGAGCCATGTGGGAGCAGTTCTTGAAGAGCTGCTGCCTGTGGGCAGGCTCTGCAGGCTCAGTTCAGAAAGGACAGCATGCCGTGGGAGGGACCCCACATGGAGCAGGGGCAGATAGTGACAGTGTAGGAGTGACAGAGGCAAAGTACTATGGACTGACCACAACCCCTATTTCCCATCTCCCTGTGCTGCTCAGGGGGAGGAGGTAGAAGAGAGTGGATGGGGAGGAAGGTGTTTTTCATTTGCTTTTAGTTTCTCACTGCTCTAGTCTGCTAGTAATAATCAATAAATTATATTAATCTCCCTGTACTGAGTCTTTTTTGCCCATGATGATAATTTGTTAGTGATCTCCCTGTCCTTATCTCAGTCTTTGAGCCCTTTCCATCATATTTTTCTTGCCCAGTTCTTTTGAGGAGGGGGAGTGAGTGAGTAGTTGCAGAGGAGTTTAGCTGCCCAGCAGGGTAAAACCACCACACATGGACAGCAATTAGAGTTACTCATGTGGGTGTGAGATTCCCCTTGAAGTTTAATTGCATCACCTGCTAATATGTAAGAGGAAAAGAAGAGAATGGTGGATGAATTTCCCTGTCATATTTGTCATGTGTGATAGGGATAAGATGGTAACTTTATGTCTGGAAAACAACTTCCCGTTCCTTTTTCCATCAGAACATGTAAATTAAGGTAAGAAATTAACTCCTTATTTTCTACCACTTTGTGTTGTAATAAGAAAGTAAGATTAAATAAAACTGTGGAAAATATATTTTGTTTAGAATATAATTATATGTGCCAGTCAAACATTTTACCACAAGTTTCTAAAATAGGGATGTTTCCATTTATTGGCTGATTTATTTCTTCCTGTTTAAGTCACCAGCATATTTAGTAGAAAGACTGTCACTCTTAGACCTGAGTGTTAAAATGTCATTTATAAATAGTGTTTCAAAGCAGTACAAACAAAACAACAAAGGTCACTGCCCTTAAGAACTTGGAAACTGGAAATTAGATAACAAATAACGGATAGATGCAGACAGACAAAAGCACAAAGGAAACCTGTAAACAAGATTTGTCATCATGCTGGGTAATGAGCTAAGAGCCAGTTAGAACATTTCCCATCAAAAGAAGCATTACCAGCAAAGCTGCTTCATTGAGACTGAAATGTTTGTCACTCGAACAACGTCATCTCTAACATCCTCCTCACTTGTGGACCCCCAGAGTGCTGGCACAAGGCTGGGACATGGAGCCCTTGAATCATATCACCCCGAGATGTGCTAAATCCTAACCCTCAGGAGTCTCCCAAAGCCACAGACTGTAGAGTACAAAAGATTAAATTTTCTGAGCAGCAGCATACTGCAGTTATGAAAAGCTCTATTTCCAGGCTTCCTCATGGAATTTTCCCATCTTCAGTTTAGAGTGAAATTGAAGGAAACCTCTTCTTGCATTCAAGAAATAAAATGTTTTATGAGTAAAAGACTTTGCTTTTCAGACAGCTTTCTGCCCGCCTAGCATCTGTAAACTCTTTTACTACACTCTCTTGGTAACAGTGAATAGGCAACTCTTTGGGTAATCGTAAATTTAGACATTTACTTGGTAGCTCTGAAGTTTTAGAGTGAATGTAAGAAATATGGAATAAATCCATATTTGTCATTTTTTAAATCAAAAGTCTGGGTCTAATCTTTGTAATATATAGAAGAAATTTTCTCATGAAGAGAAGATTCTTAAAAATTGTCTCTTCCAAAAACTATGTGGACTAACATCATTAGTTTGTGGACTAACATCATTAAACAGCATAACATGCAGTTTTAAGATTACTTACAAATGTATTTTCTTAGTTCACATTTCTTTTTACTTATTTCACTCTGATAATTCACACACTTTTCCAACCTCTGTCCATATTTCATACTTGTGTAACCTGTCTTCTTTAAATTCTATTGCTGACTTTCCCCCAGGAAAACAGACAAACAAAGAAAACCAAAATAAGTGGGTTTCTATGTGTCTGAAATTATTTCCTTATTCTCCTTCTTCTCTCTGTCCACATCAACATGAAAATATTTTTTTCTTTTATGTCATGGCAAACAGTATAATTGGTCCTTAAGTTTTAAACTCTACAATACTATAAATAATTAATGATATTAAATAATGAAAAAGGGAGAGAACATAAGAACCCAAGAACAGCCAAAGAGATATATAGAATGGGGTAAATGTACTGTACCTGTAAGTGGGAGGCAGAAAAGAGGAAAAAGAAAACATGCTTCCCACTTTGAAATAGAGGCAGAAAAGGGAAACTCTTAAACATGGGAGTTGTAAAACTTGAGAATGACTATAAAAATATCAGTGTGAAATTTGATGAAAATGAACTAGGTTCTCTTCTCTCTTCCTTCAAAGGCAATGCTAATCCTAAAAGGTTAAAAGAATATGAATATGAAACACCAGTGTGAAAGAAGATCTTTAAAATACATAGTTCAGATCATGCTGTTTTCTCAGTAATACATGCACTTTCTCACTAGGTGAAACAAGTGTCTTAGTAGGGGCCAGATTCCCGTTGCTCATGTTGAACAGTAGAATGAATGGGACAAACTGTGAAGTGAGAAATAAGGAGCTTCTCAGAAGGAGCAGTGGTGTTGGATGAGGTAAATAAAACATGATGACACTTGTCTAGACAACCACTGGTGCTGAATTAATTGCAAATGACAATCTCACAATGCCTTGTTGAATTATCCAAACAACATCTCACCATGCTTACCCTTGCGAGTGTTGCTTTTTGCATCTTCTGTGTCACTTACTGCAGCAGTAGTTTACAGCTGTGGTATTTTAGCAGCATGAAAGTAATGCCTCATTGTCTGTTCTGACATCTTATTCCTCTGAGGGAACTTGGAGTTAGATACTAGTGTAAGTGTGGTCTCTTGGTGAAGGCTTTTTTTTCATCTATAGTCTCATCAGCACTTTTTTTGTCAGTAAGAACAGTCACAGTTCTTACTAAAGTAAGTGACATTCTCTTAAGTGCATCCATAAAAAAAATGTTCCTGATACCTTTAAAACTGGTGCACTGACTGACTAGTGATATAGGAGGGAAGGAGTTAGCCTGCTGGGGAGGAAAAATTCATAAAGACTTGACAAAATCAGAAATGGCACTACTCCACCATTGGCTTTTGGACAAAAGGAACCTTTATTTTCCATCTGCTTTTGCTGAGTAAAGATGGTGGAAAATAATCATCTCCCAGAGCAGTATGTTCCTACTATAACATAACACCCTCTTCCCGATACATGGGGTTGATTTCCATCTTCTTTAACTACCACCCTGGGTATGGACTTAATTTATAAATTACTAATTTACAGACATCTTGAATGAGAGGCCTGGGATTTCTACCAGTGGAAGCATTGTCCAGCAGAAATTATATTCCTAAAACTAATGTTCGTGTGGTTTAGTCCTTCCTTCTTCCTGTTTCAGTTCTTTCTTACTCTTAATCAAAGCTGTCGCTGTTTGAAATACTGAATAAGGAAAATCACTTGGCCATGTAAATTGACAGGAATACTGGATATCTCCTAGGCCTACATGAGATATTAAAACTAGTTTATTCATAGACACTCTTGGAAATTGAAATACTAAATCATAAAGCAAAAAAATAACTCACCTCCACCACTGAATATCATCATCATACAATAGACAAGAAATATACAGGACAGTATCTTTTTGCAAGAAAAAAAATATAATTTGAGCAATGACAAGGAGCAAACATATTCCTAAAATCATTGTTCACAGAGAAGTTAAACAAGAAAGTGGTTACATTTCCTGAATAAATTATTCACTGAAAATTATTCACTCAAATCCCTCTACATTAAGGCTCCTAGTTTTTCCAGGATACGTGACAAATGGTTTCAGATCATTTAAGTCATGCCTGGATGCAACTGTAAAGCCTCCAGCAAAATTCAGCTGAAGTGGGAAGTGTAAATACTCTCAGCGGCTGCCATATCAAAAAGCAATCACAATTCTCATTGAAACAAGCTGAGCTCTTTAAAAGAATGTTAATCAGGTCTCTTCAGACAGGTCATCTCACTGGAGACAATGAACAGTGAGTCCTCTACTGTATACAGTCTCTGAACAGATCATTTTAAAAATAATTATTTGTGTATGAAATTAAAAGAACATTATATTGAAGACCTTGTTTTTAAAAACAAACAAAAATGCTGATTTGTTTTGTTTTCCTTGTTTTTGTTTTGAAGTCTATCATGTTTTATTTGCATAGGTACTGATTATGAGTTCTTCGAATGAAACACCTCTGCCATCATTATTAATCACAGCTAGGAGATATCCTGTAAATTAAAAGTAACCAGCCTTATAATGTACATACTTTATTCAATCTTCTTTGGTATACTGTATATCACGAGCCGAGCTGAGGTAACCACTCAGAAGACATCTGTCTACAGGCTCGATCGAGCTATTGAACATAAAAGTGCAAGATGTTTACATAACCTCAGGAATATAAAGAAATCTCCCTTCTTTTTTTGTGGTGCAGCATAGATGTATGTTTGCTTATCTGAAAGAGAAAATATTTCATTGGACTATAAGGATGCTGAATTGGATCTGTGCATACTATTGACAAACATCGAAACCATTTAACAGTAAGCAGAAATATACCAGCCTAAGGAAAAGTTTGTATTGCAAGTAATCATAGCAGAAATTATTTTCTAACAAACCTGAAACTGTCAGGTGGGAGCAGCAAGAAGTGAGTGGATTTTAGTAAGATTTGGAAGATAAATGCTTTCTATTTGTTTTCAGCTGAATATCTTTGATAAATAGCACATTCTGCATTCCCTTACATTCACTTCCTTGGAGCCAAGCCTACAAAAGTTTGAAACCTTTCTTTAAACTCTTAATTTCTTATTTAAATCAACTGGAATTTGTACTCATTTATAGCAATTAAGTATTATTAATATTTTTTAATGGAGTTGGTCTTAAATTCCAGTGCACAAGCTAACCTCTAGTCCCTTTGGTTTTGTGTTTGAAAATGCCTAGTGGTGGATGACAGCATCACTGATGAGGTAGGGCAGGCATGAAACAAAACAGTACTAGTAACAACTATTCTGCGTGCAAAACTATTATGCAACTTATTTATCCTATTTTAGGTGCAAAAAGGATTATTCCTGCTAGCCTTGAAAATACCCTCCTTTGTGTTTTACAGCTATGGCAGTTTTAGGGTAGTCAGGGAGCTCAATATTCTTACCGAGTCCACTGGGAGGGGGAAAACAGGGAACTTCAAAAAATAGCATGTAGTGTGTGTGTATGTGTATATATATAAATATATATGAATGTGCATATAATTCAAGCAATAACAAAGTATTCTTAATTATGCAGAGCTGATATCATATGCTCTTCCTTCCACTGCTTCTAATAGGGAAAGATTAGAGAATGTTAAAAAATTGAAAATCTTTTGACTTCTAACAGCCTGCTGTAGGGAACATAATAAATGACCAAGGCATTCTGTGACAAGAATATTTTGCCATCTATTAAAATGGTCTTTAAAAAAAAAAAAAAAAAAAAAAAAAAAAAAAAATCTGTAAAACTCATTATCAAAAATAAAACAGACTTAGAAGAGAAAGCAATGTAGAAAAATTAGCTTTTGAAACCAGAGCTTATCTGCTGATTCTATTTATTTATTTATTTATTTATTTATTTATTTTTTCCATTGGACTGAAACAAAATCTTAGCGTGGGCATATAGGCAGTGTCTTTACATGGGTGAATAATAGGCAAGAATAGAATTTAGAGAATTATGTAAATTTTCTTGGGATATTTTAAGGATGGATGACCATTTCAGGATAAAAACAAATCTCCACCTAGACAAAAGCACATCTGCTCTGAAACATTTTCTCTTGAGAATACATCTCCTGTTAGGAATTTTAAAAGATCTGAGTTAAATTTATCTTGAATTCTAATGAACCATGAATATCTTCAGAACCACCTTTTGACCTGTCTTTTGAATGTATATTTTTCTTGTCTTACTTTCAGTTCCAACCAGAAGTTAAATAGAAGCATGAAGATGTTTTGGGAAATATCCTCTCACTATTATTGCCAGGCATAGCTATAAATCCACATGTTCTAATTCAACCAGGAAGAACATTATTGACAATAGACCCACAGTAGCTGAGCAGCCCACCTTCTGAAATACTGCTATTGGAAATACTCAATGTTTATCTGCATTCACAGCATGGTTAGTACCATAAAAATAATATTTTAGTGACTTGAACATTGCCAAAGTAATCAATGTCCCAGTACTAAATATGCAGCTAAGCATTTTGTGAGCTAGAGAACTGAGCACCATGAAAAGTATGCTTGTACAGTGGCACAGATTTACTGCTATGTTCCTCACTGAGTGCCTGAATAAAACACCAGCTCCAAACTGGTGGTGGTATCAAACAAGGACCAACTTTGTAAAGCTCTTTGACAAGGACCAGAGAGGACTGGGGAGTAAGACCCAACGGGCAAGGCCAAGAGACGACCTTCAGTATTTTCACAGCCTTGTGAACCAGGAGAAATGTGCACACCAAGGTGCACACAAGGTGTCCTGCAGAATAAATTCAAAAAATAAATAATAATTCATATATATATATATATATTTCACACCGAGTCTCACCATTTTTAGAACTGCATACAACCCCTACCTTGTGGAAGCAGAGCTGTACTAATGGATGTGTGTAAAAAGGTTTAAGCCAGGAACCTTCATAACTAAAACAAAAACATTTCTATCACTAACATGAGAGTAATTTCCACACGTTAAGATGCACAAAGTGCTTTCTCTTCAGTGGAAATGTGTAGAGATAATTCTTTTCTTATTTCAGTATTTTGGTCTTTTTTTTTTTTTTTTTTTTTTTTTTAATAATGCCATGTGCACTTTTTCTAGCTGAATGAGGGAAAGAATATTAAGTGAAGTAATCTCACCTTTCCAACAAAATTGTTGAGAAATTTTGCTGCTATATGTGAAACAATAACTATTTTTGGTAACCTGATTTTTAATTTGCTGATCATCAAGCTGATTATCTCTTCTGACCTTAGCCCTGTCTGCTTGGCAAAGTCAGCAATAAGTATGCTTTGCAAAATGTTCTAAGAGCGAACTAAAAGTCAGTATAAAAATCCATTTACTCAGCACATGTGCAAAAAAGAGAGAATCTCTCAGAAATAACATTTTGTAGAATTATGTTGAAATATCATAGAAAACTGAAAAGTTTCAGTTCCTTGCTAACCTTTCCTGAGCTTGTAAAAACTTGATACATGAAGACACATAAAATCATTAATAAATAAAGTCATTTATTAAAACGTGATGGAACATTCTCTTTACATGATTTTTTTTTTTTTTTCTAAATTAATTGTCAACAAAGAGAGAGCCTTTTGAACATTCAAATTTGGTATTTCTCAATCATTTGTTATAAAAAAATCTTATTTCACTATGATTTATGAAAAGTTATCACATAATAAAAAATGTTCATGATTTATATCAATTTTTTTTAATATTTATTGTACCAGAAGAAACCACATAGCTATGCTGAAAGAAGATAGTGGTTACAGTGGCATTACCATACAGTATGCTATTACTTCTTCCAATTGCTTTGTTAGGTGGGAACAAATGTAAAATATGCTTTCTTTCCCTTCAATTTGAAACCTAGATAGAGAGTAACAACCCTTGGTCCTAGCAGAATTTAAATCACAGAGTAGAAATATAAATAATAGAGAATAATACTATAATTTCATTTATCTTTCCTCACCCCCAAGCCAAATATTAATCTCTTTGCTAGCCATGTTTTGACAATATATGCATGTGGGAAATGCAGGTGTGCACTGCTACCTGTCACCAATCTAGCTTTGATGGCAGTTGCAAGTGAGCATTATGATTTAAAATGGCTTTGTGCACACTCACTGATAAATAGCGCAGTCCTGGGATCCCTACTCTATTTTATAGGCTGATGCTTAGGGAATACTTTTGGAAAGTGAGAAGTTTGAATCTTTACATGGAGATGAAATAAATGAATCCACACTTCTAGAGTACTCAGTCCACTAGAGTACTGTGAAAAACTTATATGGTACCATTGCTAAAGTCATATATACCAACTGATACATTTGGAATAAGTCACGTTGCCCTTTAAATGCATAGAGAAGATAAAAATAAGGGCCAGTGCTGGAAAGTGGACCTGAAACCACAAAAAGATAGCATTCCTCTTTGATGAGTCAGTAGTTTTTGCGCTTGTCAGTAGTTTTTGCTTTACCCTGCAAAAGAAAAAGAGAGAAAGCTGAGTGGCTGCTTGTTTTCTTGTTTGTTTGGCTGGTTGTTGTTTTTGTTCCCCCCCCCCCACACACACACACCCAGCACAGAAAAATACTCAGACCAGACTGCAGCAGCTTGCGATAAGCCACGCTGTCTGCTCAGTCTCTGTGCACCACTATAGCTGTCAGGCTTATTTATTTAAATTGTTCCATACCCAGTGTTGTTTTAGCTTCGGCAGCAGTGCTATATATAAAGCACTATCTACAAAGCAGATGCAGTCTGGGGTTTTTAAATGACAACAGGCTTGATCATATTATGCCCTGATGGCATACAAAAGGGGGCTGAATGATGATGGGTTTATCCTCTGACTCTCATGACAGCAGAGGAATAATTAGGCACCTTCAGAATCAAATCCACACACAGCTCAATGACCATTGGCTTGACTTAGAAAATAACACTCCATACAGGTATTTAATATTCTGTTTTACCAGACAGGATCTCAGCATGTAGTTACTGACACTCACATGCTTAAGAAAGGAAACTTACTAGCTTCAGTAATGTCACACAAAGTCGGTTCATGGCCAGAACTGAGCTGCTGGTCTAATTTCACTCCTCCCAGCTGACATAATTTTGGGACTTCACCTTACACTAGCTGACACTTGAGAGAAAAAGCAAGAGGAGATCAATTTGCCTGCTACTATGATGTCTAATTAAAACACTGTATGTGCTGAGAGACTTGTCACAGTTTGTTAAACCATTGAAGGAGTTGGTGGCATTAACTTCATTTTACAGAAAAATCCTGCTTCATTTGAAGCCTATTAGAATGTTTTTCACAGAAAAACTCATTTCAATTTTAAATCTGGATATCCTATTAGCTTCTGTATGGGTGTTATGTTCTCTAAATTTAAATACACCTGTTAATAAACCTCTTTACTGTTCACAGAACACATTATAGATTTCCCAATACATTTTTAAATTTATTTCATTTCCTGCAACTGATACATCTAGTCTGAGTGTGATTTCACTACCTTGAAAAATTCTTAGCACAGTTTTTAGATTCCTAATCTTTTTTTGGTTCCTATCCTAGAAGCAAGACATCACTCACCATCTCCTACATCATAGTACCAGATCTAAAATGGGAAGATTTTGAAATTTGCCCCAATTGTAGGGAATCTAAGTCATTTTAATAGATTCAACTGGTAGTCTCAATTATATATAGCTGTGGTAATTTGGCATAACTAACTTTAGAGCAGGGGAAATTTTCAAAAAGAAATATCATATAATTCTAAAAATGCCATCCACAAAACCCTACATGAGAATCTTTCATGATGAGAGGTGCTATATTTTGCTGATAATAATGGGAGTAAATAATGGGATAAATAATGGGAGTAAATTCCCTGTAAACATGTTTGGGCTGGCAGTTAACAGGTTCCAACAGATCCGTAACTTTTGATATAACCTACAACTCAGAATAGCAGAAGATTATTCTTTAGAGGGAGCTGAAGGCATTTTTTCAGGTAACTTTGGTAGGGTAACTTTGGTAACAAGGCATTGGGCACCGGAGATTCAAGTGTCATATGCATAAATATAGCTGTATTATAGTGTCATGTGAGATGACATAGGGAACCAGAGACATCATTGTGTGTCTAACAGATACATGGGGTCAATGGGACCCATGTGTCTTTCTGGACTGAAAACTGGAGGGATAGCAAGATACCCTGGGGTATCCTAGGGCACCTCAGGAAGCAAAAAATTTCTAACTTTCAATCTGAATCAACCCAAAAGACATTGTCTCAAAGGAATCCTCTTCCAGTCTGAAGTAGATCTGAGTGACACAATTACACATTTAAATGCAAAGAGCTGCGTGGAATTCATAATTTCAGATCACACTTGTATGTTTTATGGGGGAAAATTTGAAGAGATGAACTTCAACATTTTTAGCATGCTATTTTGGTGCAATGAAGCATGATTAACAAGGAAACTCATGACAATGTTCTAATCAGTTTACCAGCTAGCATTTGTCACTGATTTCCACCTGCAACAGTAATCTGCTAGATTTTTATTTTTTTTCACACCAATATAAATCAAAATATTTAAAGTATTTTAATGGTCACTCCCAAGTTGGCCTCCAGAGCTTTGTAATGCTGATAGTTAAACAAACATAGATGACTTAAAGTATATATATATATTTCTATATATATGTCTGTTCATCTTGCTGTGTTTTGCTTGTTTTTGTTTTCCTTACAGATGCTCCCAAACTACTAAAACAGAAGTAGAGAATGGATGTCAAATAATTTTCTTCAGTCCCCATTTATTTTTTAGAATCATAGAATCATTTAGGTTGGAAAAGACCTCTAAGTTCATCAGTTCCAATCATTAACCCAGCACTGCCAAATCTACCACTGGACCATGTCACCAAGCACTACATCTACACATCTTTTGAATACCTCCAGGGATGGTGACTCAACGACCTTTCCTGAGCAGTTTCAGTAAGAAACTACCAGATTACAATAATGGGCAAACAATAGATTCAATTAGCAAATTTAAATAACAGTAGAACAAGGAGCATAACCTCTATATACTCTTTATTTCCAGAAGGCCTTTTATTGTATATTTTAAAATAATATTTGTCAGAAATAAAGGCTACATGTATTTTGTGGTATCCAGCATACATACTCTACCAAATATGGAAAAATAGGGATGGAATTATTTGTGGAAGTCTATCTACTCCATCTTATCAAAGATTGGGTGCATCTGTGCCATTCCTGAAAGATATTTGTTAAATCATTCCACTAATGGAAATTCCACAGTTTCTATAAGAGCCTGTTCCTGTGTTTACCTATATTTACCATTAGACAGTTGACCTGAATATTTCTTCTTGCGTGTGCTTATCATTTTTTTTCTTTCCTGAAACAGAGGTGGAGAAAAGATTGTTCTCTTCTCCCTGAAGCAATCTATTATGAAGGCAGATAATTAACAGTCTCCCATGCTTCTCTTATCTCACTGGAATTCTCTTTATAATTTCAATCTCTTCTCCTAGGTCAGATTACCTACACTTCTCTTCATACTTTGTGTTCTCTAGTAAACTCTCTTACCTATTCAGTCTAGTTATTCCTGAAAAGCAGTACAACAAAGCTAACATAGACTTTCTTATTAGGCTTTGTCATTGCTGAGTGAGGGGAGTTACTTCATAGATTTTTCACGCTATGCTATAACCCAGTAATTGCCCTTTTTTGTTGTTGTTGCTGTTTTTTGCTTATGTAGTTCAGATTGAATTCCTCTATTATTCCTAGATTCTCTTCTGAGGGACTGTTTTGCAGTCAGTTGTCACTATTGTATTACTAATTGCTGACATTTTTTTTGTTTGTTAAAATAACTTGAAAATTGTATCTGTCTTGTTAGCATTCCCACACAACTTCATGTTCCCTGAGAACTTAATAAACTTCTTCTCTACTCCATTATTCAAGTCATTAGCAAAAATATAGAGTGATCCAAATTCAGGAAAATAAAAGTCTTATTCAAATGATATGTTAATTAAAATAATAATTTTAAAATATGTTTTTTAATATATATTTTTTTAAAGTTGTGTTCTGATCCATTGGATTTTGCTCTCACACTACAGTTCAACATAGGCTGCATTTAATTACTTTCATTAGGAAAAAAGCATTTCAGACCCTGCTGAAAGCATTAGGCAAGCCATAGTATTAGGCAAGCCATAGTATTAGACATTTATTTCTTCCCATGAGAACAGAGAGAAATCTAACTTCTTGTCAGAAGTTTTATACATTTTTGGAGGAAATAAATTTGGTTTCAAAAATGGAAGTTCTTAGCATTATCTTCTTCTTGTATTAATTTTCAGTACTCACAAACATTTAGATTGGATCTTCTGTTACTTTTTCATAGGAACTAAGATTAATATGAATGGTGTGCAATTGTAATTTTTATGCCTTTCAGAAGATTTGTAACTATCATCTTTCACTTTCCTCATCCAGAGTTTTTCTAAACGATCATTAAAAATTATGAGATCACTTCAGCCAGTTCAGAAAGCCTTAGAGATAAAATTCAGCCAATTTAAATGACATACATACCCATATGGTCTCATTTATCTAATCTTTTCATGCACAAGTTATTCAAGGCTGAGATCTTCCCCCTTGTTTAGTATTAATTGTACTTTCTTCTTACTTATAGGCTAGCTTTCTAGTCAAAATTAAGCAATATTAAAAAGGTGGGTCTTCCTGGCAACATCTGCCAATATTTTTTTCCTCTCTCTAGCAGTAAAGCTTATTTTTTATTCTTAGAATTTCTTTGAAGCAAGAATCTTTCCTTAGGCTTGCTTCTATGAGCTCTTATCTGCCTATTCCCTGAGACCTTGTGAAGCCACTTGTTTTCTTTTTGCTGATGTCCCCTTTCGTAATGATTCTGAACTGCTATTTCAAGGTTACTCTCATGATCTGCTCCTCATTTTCACGTGATATGGAAATTTCTCTGTATCAGTGAGAATCAAGTTTAGAAGATTGCTCTTGCTTTTTCCACTTTCCATAACAACAAAAAAAAGTAATCTGTTAATATTTTCTTTTTCTGTTGTTGTTTTCTGTGCCCATAAATGAATCATAATATAATTTTCTAACTTCACCTGAGTGAAAAAGGAATAATTTTTTTAGACAAAATTATGTTTCATTTACCCAGCAAGAATGCTGTGATATTTATATCACAGTTACTTCCTTACCCTCAGGAAACAAATTTCTGAATGCTTAATAAAGAATATAATATCAAGGTGCATTCATACACCCAAGACTGCCTCTCCATTAACTGGTTACTAGATTACCACATCAACTCAGTTGTCCTTCAACTCCCAACCAAGTCAATGTCACAAGAGGTTATAGCCCAATATTAAAGATGTGTGAGTTTGCTCCTTTGCTATTTCTATATTATTAGTTAATACACACTACAGACGTGTATTACCTCAGAGAATTTAGTTTCAGCATCAGTTAGTACTTAATAAGTATATACCTTATAGCTCCCTGTAATGTAACATACATTGCTATAATTTTGATCTGGAGCTTTGATTTAAAATTGCGATTATCTAGATTGCCATCAGTTAATTCTCAATTGATAATTGAAAAATAATTTATTTAAATAATTCTGTCTTGTTCATCATCCTTTTCAATTCAAATTAAGAACTGAACATTGTAAAAATTGAATCATTAAGGGTGACGTCTTAAAAGAATAGCAAGTAATTTCACATTTAATACATAGGACTTCTTATTTCCATTACCATAGTTACTTTGTTAAAAAATATATATTCAGATGATAAAATGGCACAGAGTCATATGTCTCTTTTTCTTTTAACTGAAATATTTCTTCAGCTTGTAGCTGAATTCTGAAAATACAGTAATTAAGAACTCTTGAAAACAATACAGTATAGTCAAAGCAGCCTTCCAGATACCAGATGTAATTTTCATCATGTAGATGTAATATACCTAAACGTAATTTTATCAGCAGGTAACATGAATACTGCTGATTCAATCAAACATGGATTTTAGTACACAGAGGCAGTGATCATTGTTTTTCTTCACTCTCTATGTATGTATTATTTTTCCATGTTATTTCTACTTAAACTGATGCCTGTGTCATTTAGTTCTCTGTCTTCAAAGTGCATCATGAAGATAAATATAATTACGAATTAGATATAGGAACTGTCTTTCAACCAATTTTTAGATTGTTAGTGATACAGCTTCTAGCATAGGTCCCCTTATTGGTTCTGCAGACAAAAATAAAAATGAAAGCAAAAAAGTTCATTTGAACATTCTTTATTAGAAGCAGAAAGGTCTCTTCATAAGTTTTATTGAAAAAATGACATATAGATAAACATTGAGCTGCATAGTTATGTCTTTGAAGTTCTCATCTTTGATCCAATTTAACACATTCATCTAATTCCATTGCATCACTTATTTTAATGGCAGTGCTCAAACCATAAAACAATATGTCCAAGTTTTCAGAGTTACTTTGGCACCAACAGATGTTTTCTTCTTTTTATTTAAGATGACAGATTGAAGTAAAAACTTGTTTTGGCAGCAGACATTGGGTATCTTAGCAGTAAAAGCCACAAGCAACTGAACATCATGACACTGAGGATTTTGTAGGAGTGTTTTTTTTGTTTGTTTGTTTTTGTTGTTGTTTGTTTGTTTGTTTTAATAAAATTATACAGACAGGTTTTCATTTTAAGATTTTGCTTTACCAGGTTAGGGCAACATTTATGTCTAACTTACGGGATTCTGTGCTAGATAGCTGTTGCAATGTTCAGCGGTATAACTTAAGAGAAATTCATGAAGTCAACTTTTTTCAACTTTTTTTTTTTTTTTTTTTTTTTTAACTAGAAGTAATGTTACTTCGTGTTGTCATATAAATGATTACATGAAATACAGCTGAAAATATTTTCATTAATTGTAAAATCTTTGTAGAAATGTTTTAGTAAGAAGCAAAAATAAGTAATGGGTTATCCTGCTTAATACTGTACTTGCTTTCTGTTGGTTAGTTATCATAGAATTGTAGAATTATTAAGGTTGGAAAAGATCTCCAAGATCATCTAGTCCACCCATCCCCCTACCACCAATATTACCATGTCCCTAAGTACCACACACAACCTCTCCTTAAACATCCGCAGGGATGGTGACTACACCACCTCCCTGTGCAACCTGTTCCAATGCCTAACCACTCTTTCTTAGAAGAAGTGTCTCCTAATTTCCAACCTGAACCTCCCCTGGCACAACTTGAGGCCATTCCCTCTTGTCCTATCACTAGTTATCTGTGAGAAGAGGCTGACCCCCAGCTCCCCACAACTTCCAGGTAATTGCAGAGAGCAATGTTCTTAAGTTCTTACACTGAATACCTGTTCTTAAGTTATTAAATTGAGAGAAATGTTTCCTTACAGATCATTCCTGGGGCTTTGACAATGCCTGGAATCTGAATAGGATGCACTGGGCCAAGCAATACAGAAGGAAATTAGGCAATATGGACTTCATCCTACATATCATTATATATTAAAAATGTCTTTTGCTATCATATTTAGTTTTCTGACATGAATTGTGTTGTTATTTTTATAATTTCATTAACCTGTTCTTGTGTAACTTTCCAAATTGACAAAAGTAAAAATAAATTAAATAGAACATATATTTCTCATTAAATCAAGATAAATATGCCAGTGACCTTAATTCAAATAGCATTCCACGATTTTTTTCAAATCACAGTTTTTTCATCAGGTATTCATCATATGACATAAGTATTATTTTACCATTGTTTGCTAGTATTTCATGAAAGAACAGTCTTCTGCTAATAGTTAGCTTTATTCGTATTTTTTTTCTTGCTAATTTTCAACATCAATGGCATACATATTTGAATAGACATATTTATTTGCATTATAAGCTGCAGGCATAAAAGTGCTATACTACTCCTATAAGATCTGAAAGCTGAAGTCTTCATTAAATTCTTTAACAAAGGAGTATTCGTAAGTTCCCAGTTGCATTCTTTCAAGGATTCTAGCTTCTGCTAATGCAACAGGTGACTCCTACTCAAAGGGACAGATATGCATGATTTAATTATTTAGGACATGGACAAGACAACTGATGCAGATATAGCAGGTATTGCAAGTCTACAAGCCCTGGAAGTAACAGATATATCCTTCCCTTATGTTGTGGGTCTTTTTACTACTCCCCCAAGTAGGGAAATGGCTGTCACATAAAACTGAATAATTCTGACTTGAAGATGGATTTGAAAAAGGCACCATTTGTGCATGATGGTGACTTCTCTATAGTTGTGTTGTCTCCTGAGGATGCTCCTGGAGCTGCTGGACTCATTGCCTGCCAAGTTTGGTTCTGTTTTATTAGTCTGACACATTGCTTGATGACAGTCTCAAGCCTTATGTGTCTGAATTCTATCTTTCAACATATTGCTTCAGGCCTGTGGTTTCTAACTTCCCATCAGGTGCTGTCATTTTCCAGTAGTCAGCTGTGGCGAAGTACCCTCTATGCTTACCTAGCTCCTGTTTATATTAAAGCAATCTGCACCAGCTAGAATGTTGACCCACCCTCTTGGCAGAGTTTTATTTGATAAAGTCAACTGTATAAATAAAAGCCTTCTCTGGAATGAAGCAGAGATTACATTAGGGTTTGTCCCAGAGATTTTTTTTTTTTTTTCAATGAACCTAAATATGTGCTACTTATCACAGTAAATGAATGTCTAGTTACTTATCACAGTAAATGAATGTCTAGTTTATGCCTTGACTAATTTCCTGTCTCCAGAGATGGTTACCACAATATAGCGTTGTATAGGACAACTCACTTATTTCACCCAAATTAAGAGAAAGTTATCTACTCTGATTTGAAGAAACTGAATACATAAACACCAAAAACTAAAAAATACTGCATCGCAACGTGTTCTGAGATCATTTATTTTTTATGTTGTTCACATAACTGTAGTGTTTCATAATTTACTAGTAAATGTAGCCAAGAAATGTTTGTAAATATTGCAAGTTCTGAATAACATGATTTTACATTGACACTCTCCCATGAGATCTTCCGTTCTTATGGAGCAATGACTTTGTTTTACATCTAGGCATTAGTTTTCAAAAGCTATTAGTTTTCATCTCATTTTGCCTAAGTTTCAAAAGTTAAAATTTCAGCTTTGAAGAGAGAGATAGTAGGATGGCTAGTATTTTACCCCTGCTTAATTACTATTGTTTTCTTGATTTCTTAGTCATCTGATGAGGTGGATATATGCAAAAATATGAATGGAATCAAGAAAATATCAGAGATCTCCCAGTAACTGTCTATAAAACCCAATGTCTAGATGCAGCCTCCTGATGAGTTTTACCAGAAGAGAGATAAATCAACACCTGTCTAGCTCTGGAAAATTAAAATTTGGTGAGGGGATTCCTTAAGCTACAGCATATTTTGTGTATGGATACTTTGTATTCCTGAACCTATTCAGTCAAGAAAACAAGGCCATATTTCACATCCCATCTTTACCAGCCATAGTGGTAAGCTCCATACCTAGCTTAACTAGACTAGTTGGGAGTTTGGTCTGACATCCAGTTGCATTCATTTTCTTTTATGTTCTGCATTCCTCTCTCTGAAAGGTTTGAAAACACAGGATGGTTTCAAAACATCATATTATAAACATTACTGGTTTATCTACGTAAGACATTTTAAAGATTTACTGAGGCTTCTTGTGTAAATAGCAAGAATGATTAAGTCTAATCTGAAAAAAGTCCTCTGCTGGAGGGAGTGATCCTCAGGCTAAGTGGGACAGGACAGCTCATACTTGCACTCCTGTGGGCTGCTCCTCTGGAGCAGGTCAGCTTGCTACACAGTACTCTGGCCTGGGTACCCTCTGGGTTTTCCAAATCAATACTTTGTTTGGAAAACCCAGAGAATGCACCATCTACTATCTGAGTCTCATTGAAAAATATAGTGTTAGTCATTACCAAAAAGTTTAACTCTGTATTTTGTTTTTGTTAAAGCTTATTTTTAACTGCTCTCCAGAAATGTTGAAATCACAATTGTGGTGCTGATCCACATTTGGGAATTCAGCTTTGAGATGTCTATATTTGATTGAATACAAAACTCATAATTCCTGCATATCAACATTTTTGTGCACCTGTTTTGAAATAAGAAAAAAAAAAAAAAAAAAAAAAAAATTCTTGTCTGTCTTGCATTTGTGTTCTATATATACATATATGTGTCATAAGACATAGACCAATAAGAATTAGCTGCACAATGTTTTTTCTCTGTATATTGCTGAGTCTTCAATAAAAAATGATAAGAAGCAAGAATGGCTAAAATCAATGTGATGTCTATTGGGTTTTCCCTGGATAGTGGAAGTGGAATATTTGGTATCAGCTTTCCTGTTTCTTCTGTCCCTTACGCCCTACTAACCACCAAGTCTTTTTAAAAGAAATCACTATAAATATCCTCCATTCTAGTTCTGAAGGACACTTCTCAAGCAAATAAGGGTGTATGCACTGCACATAAATCAGAGAACATCAGACATCAAAATGAGATATTAACTTCTGTGCTAGGGATAAACAAGGTAACTCCTAAATCAGACATCTAACACAGTTAGCTGTTAGGGTTCAGCTTCCTCTCCCTCCAAAACTTGATTGTTTTGTATCTTAATATCTACAATTAAATGATAAACAATAAATGGAATCATTGCTTTTATTTAGAGGATGAAGTAATAATATGATGAGGTCTACAGTAAAAGGTACTGAAATGAACAGATTAAAAAAATAATAATAAGAGACAGGGAGATTGCAGTATGAAAAAATTTAGACTTAAAAAAATAAAAAAATAAACAACAACAACAACAACAAAAAATGCTTAAGTAATTTACTTGCCAACCAGTTAACCTACTGCTTTGTTGTAGTAAAACATGACCACATATGCCCAAATTATACAAAAATTTCTATTAATCACTTCACATTTAAGGGAAAAAATATCGTTGATAGCTACAGTATTGTACAGGATACATAAAGATTGCTATTGCGATTATTATTTAATTATTCTCCTATCCTCAACATATTGAATGTTGTTTTTGTTGTTGTTTGTTTCCAAAAACACCTTTTCATTTTTCCTTGAACTTATAAAAAAGCCTTTCCCTCACAGAATGCAGCTCTTTTCATGCAGGACTGCATGAATTAACACATTTTAATATTTTTCATTAGAATTAGAATTTCATGATGTAAAAAGATGAGTCCTTACTGCTGGAGATAAAAGATGTACATCTGGTAAAAACCTGAAAGACTCAATTTTTAAAAAGGGAACATGAGCTATGTAAATCATATAAAAATAATAGAAATATAATTAAAGTCTTGCAGTGGGGTTGGTGGGATTTCATAAAACTGAGTAAATGCAGTCAGGTCATTTTGGTAATTTTCCCTTAAGTTTTGCCTTTAAAATTAGGTTTCTAATTTTAAGCTGGAAGTTTCTAATTTTTCAGCTGGAAGTGATCAACTCATTTACAAGTACATAACTGTGCTAAAAACAATGCTTTTAGGTGTTGTTCCTTTTCTACATTTTTCTTTAGGGAAAGGCAGAAAGTCATGGATTGCTTTCCCATGCCATAGAAGGCTCTTCAACCTAATCAAGAGTGGGAAAAAATCTATTCTTTCCAATCCTCAGTCACTTATGAAAGCAGTCTTTTGATTACTCAGATTTTTCAGCTTAGAAATTAGTTCCTACTGCTCTAGAATAAAATAATTCTCTTTGCATGTGGATTCTTTTTGACAGTTCTCTCTTTGTTGTGAAACACCAATTTTCTGTTAGAAAAATCTAATTATAATTTCAATAATGATAATACACCAAAATAGATATTTTGTTTTTCTTATTTTTATAAGAAAGAAATTTAAGTTTTTGTTTGTTCATTTGTTTGTTTATTTTCAGTAGGCATTGCCCAACAGATTTTGGCTTGCTAGTGGTCTTGGAAGTAGTTTATGGTTTATAAATATGTTGTCCCAGTTCTTCATACTTCTTTCGAACTGGAGGTCATTACCTTCAAAACTGTCATAAAAGCATATTTTCATTCTGCTATATAAGGAAACATAAGAAGTTGTCTAAAAATCTTACATTCAACAGCTACAGACTGACTCATGCATTTTTTAGCTATCCCAAAATGTACCTATGTAGAGAATTACTTGAGATATTTTTCTTCATGAGGGAAAAAACATCAGTGTATAACACTAACAAAGCAATGCCACTGTCTCTTAGCTGTCTTCTACACCAGACACAGCTAGTAGCAAGAACTCCATGGACTGATGTGAGGGGAGACAGAAGAGCTGGGGGCTAAAGGAGAATGGGAAAGTGATGTCACAACACTCATCTGAACTGAAACTGGTGAATGAATAGAAAGCCCTAAAGATTTTCAGCCAGAAAGGCACCTGGTTTAGAGAAATACCAGTATGATACATGTCGGGATCTGCAAATCTCAAATCATTGTTTCGCAAAATAGAAATTGGAGAATGAAACTTTAATTGCATTCCTTTTCTTGGTGTCTCAAAACATTGTCTGAAAATGTATTGGGCACCATATACTTCTGTACTGACTGACTACCTCATAGCCTGTCTTCTATATTCACCAAGCCTCCTGGTGAATGCAATAAAAATTAAAACAGCACAATTTAGGTGAATTTCAGAAACTCCTTCAAACCACCAAGCAATTCTTCATACTGCCAGCATTTCATTTTCAATTCAAAATTAATTGCTTTCAGTTTGCTCAGTCTTCTGATTGTGTTAGTCTAATTTTCACAGTATTCTTCAAACACAGGGCTGATAGATAGTCACCCCAACTCCATTATCATCCTCAAAGGAGTGATTAACATTGTGTGTGATCTCCATGAAAAGTCAGTAATAAACTGTGGGTATTAATCCTTTTTCTATTTTTGTAAAAAGTGGAAATGTTAATATACCTGTTTTATGATGAAAAGCCTCAAAGCCTTGAAAGGAGTGGTCCCACAAACAAGCAGGTGGCAGTACCCCACATATTTCTATCAGGTTAGGAGTTTGCTATCCTGTTTATTTATTTATTTGGGAGTTTGAAGGAGAGTTGCTTTTTTTTTTTTTTTTTTTTTTTTTTTTTTTTTTCCCAGTTTGCTGTGGTTGTCATTGCTTTCTTCGTGTTTTTTGTTGTTGTTGTTTGTTTGTTTATTTGTTTGTTTTACTATTTTGACCTATATTGTTCTTCAATTTAGACCCTCACTAACAGTTACAGCAGCACAAGCAAGAATCAATGAATTAAATTGAGGGAGCAAAAAGGAAGCGGCAAGAATGGCTCTTAAAGATATTTTGGCAGCAGATAAATTATAAAGCTAGATCACAATGGAGTTTCTTTAATAAAGACTATTTTATCCTTCAAAGAATTAAGTGCTTTCTAGCAGTTCTTTGGAGTAAATGAGGTATTTCTGTTAGCTCCAATAAACAGATAATCTTTAAAAAAAGGGAAAGGCAGATGGTAGGCTTGGCTAAGAAGATTCAGAATGTCTCCTCATTAAGGGCAAGTAATCTCTGAGGAACGGAAATCTTGAAGTTGTAAACTCCATCTTCAAATCCCTCAAAAATGTTGTGTTAAAAAAGCCAGTGTTCTACCTCAAGCAGATATTTCTTACAAGAGCATAATGTCCATTAGGAAACTGTTTCTGGACTACACAGGTACTGAGTTAGGGTCCAGCCTGACCAATGGAAAAAGAGGGAGGTAGATGTTTGGGTTTGTTTCTGATGGTTTTTTTTTCTTCCTTTTGTGTCATATAAATTATTGTACTTTGATCCCTATTTTTAAGTTTTGGAAACAAAAAAAGATTTATTTTTATCTTCCATTTTTATGTAACCACCCATATGCTGTGGGTGGTTGTAGGCTAAAAATCAAAGCTCACCATATCTTTGATACACCTTCAGTGAGGAAAGTGGGACTTACCAGCAGTTTGAACTCTTTCCAGTTTATGGCTCCAGAGAATCCCTAGGGTTATATGTTAGCTCAATGGTAATATGTAATATCTCAGCTGAATCAGGCAAAAGCTAGTGAAATAGGAGCCTTGAGGGGATAAGATTTTTACGGTCATACATGCAAGTGAAAAGTAAAAATAAATAAATAAATAAATAAATAAATAGAAAGAGAAAGTAGGGCAATAAAGAACAAACGTGTATCCTAAAGTTCCCAGGCCAACTTATGAGCCCAGTTTTCTGACTTTTGCCTTTATATTGCCACTGAATTGCATGATCACAGGAGTAAAATCACTCTTTCATTAAGGGCTTATTATCACTGTCATTAAAAATTATCAACAGTCTGACAGTCAAGTGTCAAGGTTGATTTCAATCTCAAAGGTAAAAAATAAAAAATGTCAGTTTGCTTGGAAAAGGACAAGAAATAACTGGTTAAACTTCCTTCCCCTGTCTTTTGGGATAGCCAAAACACTTGGATTTGTTCTCTACCATACTTACCAAATAATCTTATATGTTTATAGACATTTTGCATTGTATGAAAGACTGCAGTTTCTAGCTCTTGATGAATAATCATGTCTGGAACACAACTTTTCTTCCGTAGTTATATGATCGAGCCTTACATATATAAAAAACTTATTTGATGTGTTTCTGACAACTTAATATACTGTGTCAGACCTGAAGCCACATTCATAAAGCAGATCAAAAAAAAATCATGAAAATCTTCATAAAAAATTATTTTAGAGTCTTAGTAACATTAACGAACAATTAGAAAGGTTCCATCAGGATTATGTTAGTACTCTCCTTCAGTTGTAATCCTGTCACTGTGGTTAATTCTGCCTTATAAAATTATTCTCCTCTGACTCACAATAGTTTAAAATCCATTTTGCCCTTACTCACATTACTAGCATTTTTTGCCATTCCTCGGTGTCTTGTCCTGTTCAATGCGGGAGAAGATACGTTTGTTTTGATCTCTGTGTCAGAAAGCAAGACTATATGAGTCTTTCAGGATCTCAACAGGGTTAAATTTTACTGATAATTTACTGAGGAATCATTAGAGGCTTGGCAAAAGCACATCCACTCTAAATAAACCAAAATAAATATAAGGATAGAGAGAAAGAGTACAGATATAGAAACAGGGTTAGAAATAGAGATATCACCACCCGTGGATCCCACATTGACTTGTCCTCTTCAGGTTCTCCAGTGGCAGGCATGCATGTGGGTGTTCTAGCATTGGAGTTTTAAAGCTTAGTTCCTGCCTGTTTGCCAGGTTTGGGAGTCCTACACAACCCTTTCCTGGGGATGTGCATTTCATATCAGGGCATGTTCAAGAAATGAGTCTAATGTAGTTGTTGGGGTCTGTGGTGGTCTTTCACCTGCCCCTCGGGGGGGGGGGGGGGGGGGGGGGGGGGGGGGGGGGGGGGG
>CM021765.1:33846409-33879944 GCA_011076525.1 Nettapus auritus | reverse complement strand
AAAAAAAAAAAAAAAAAAAAAAAAAAAAAAAAAAAAAGTTTGCTTTAGTTCTCTCTTCCCCTCGGTTCTTTCACATTCACCTGCTGGCTTCCAATGCTTCCTCACTTGCTTGAGTAACTTCCTCTGTTTCAGGACTGCCTTGTAGAGCTTGTCTATGCCTTTATGTTGAAGCTAGGTTGGATGTGGTAGGCCTTTTATTCAGGACGCTTAGCCTTCAACACTTCCAGGGAGGGGGCATCCACAGCTTCCATGGGCAGCCTGTTCCAGTGCCTCACCACCCTCAGAGAAAAGAATGTCTTCCTAATATCTAATCTAAACCTGCCCTCTTTTAGTTTAAAGCCATTACTTCTAGTCCTAGCACTATCCTCCCTCACAAAGAGTCCCTCCCTAGCTTTCCTGTAGGCCCCTTTAGATCTATGAGGTCTCCCTGGAGTCTTCTCTTCGCCAGACAGAACAACCCCAACTCCCTCAGCCTGTCTTCATCAGAGAGGTGCTCCAGCCTTCTGTTCAGCTTTGTGGCCCTCCTCTGGCCTCATAATACTTCTATGTCCTTCTTGTGCTGAAGGCCCCAGAGCTGAACACAGCACTCCAGATGGGTTCTCACAAGATCAGAGCAGAGGAGGAGAATCGCCTTCCTCAACCTACTGGCCATGCTTCTTTTGATGCAGCCCAGGATATGGTTGACTTTCTGGGCTGCAAGCACATATTGCCAGCTCATGTTTAGCTTCTTGTCAACCAACATTCCCAGGTCCTTCTAATCAGGGCTGCTTTTCTACCATATATTCTTGGGTAAGTAATGTTTGTTTGTTTGTTTTCAGATAATTTGAGAAAACTAAAGGAATAATTAGGATAGAACTGAAAATCTTTAAGCATATTTAGTTTATTTATGAAGTAGAAGGCAGTCCTACTGTGGTGGTTTGACACCTACAACCAAATGAACTCTACCACACTGCTCTCCCATTCCCTGTCCTCAAAGGAAGAGGAGAAGAAAACATGATGAAAAAGGGATTAAGAGTATTCTTCTCTGTAAAAACAGGGAGATTGTTTACCAGTTATTCATGGGCAAAAGAGACAGCACAGGTAGTTTAATATAATTTATTGATTATTACTAGCAGACTAGAGCAGTGAGAAACTAAAAGCAAGTGAAAAACACCTTCCCCCATATGCACCCTCAAGTGGCACATGGGAATGGAGTTGTGGTCAGCCAATAATACTTCATCAACTGCTGTTCCTTCATGTTTACTCTCTGCCCCTGGTCCCTCCAACGGGATGCCGTCCTTCCTGAACTGAGCCTGCCGGGGCTGCCCACAGGCAGAAGCTCTTCAAGAACTGCTCCCACATGGCTCCTTACCACGGGGTCCATCCGTCAGGAGCAAACTGCTCCAGCACAGGTCCCGCATGGGTGGCAGCTCCCCCCAGGCCCCCTGCTCCTGCGTGAACTCCTCTCCATAGGCTGCAGCTCCGGCCCGGGGCCTGCTCCTGCGGGGGCTCTGCATGGGCCACAGCTTCCTCCAGACCACATCCACCTGCTCCACAGGGGGCTCCTCCACAGGCTGCAGAGTGGAGATCTGCTCCATGTAGGACCCATGGGCTGCAGGGGGACAGCATCCCCTCTCCCAACTGCTCTTGTACAGCATTTTTTCCCCCCTTACTTAAATCTGCTCTCCCAGAGTCCCACCCAGCATCACTTACTGACGCAGCTCTGGCCAGCAGCAGGTCCCTTTTGAAGCTGACTGGAGCTGCCTCTGATCTGACATGGGACAGCTGTTGGGCTGTGCTCACAGAGGCCACCTCTGCAGCCCACCCACTAAAAACCTTGCTATGTACGCCCAATGTGAGAAGAACCAAATAAAGAGACAAACATTCTATCATGTTAATATGTAGAAGAACAGTCAAGGTCCAGGACTCTTATGTAAGTTTTAGTAAAAATCTTAAAGAATTTCTTTCAAGAAGGGAGTTTAAATTCATATGGATCGTGAGCAGAGAATGGAAGGTTTTTGTAACTAATAATTGCTTATTTTGTATTCTGCACTGATAATTTCTGTATGCTTATTCATTCACTGACAGAGTAGGAAGACTTTGGAATTTGGCTTTAGCTTTTGATAGCCATTTTCCTTTCTACAGAATAGTTCAATGTGTACTGGTTAAATATAAATACATCATAAACTGTTTAGGGTAGACAAAAGTGGACTTTATATGAGTACTGCATTCTGAATGGTGACTGAGAAGCAAATCAATGTGTGTGATTGTTTACACTATTTATGGTATAGAAGTGAGGCCTGAAAGGTGGTTTTGTATTTGGAAACAGGCCTATCTTCTCCCATTTATTTATCATTGGAAATATAAACAAGATTGCTTTTCGTCTCCCTTGGTTGCAGGGCTTCTGAACGTCCTATTAATATTTTAGATGCTCTTTGTGCTTACACTGGAAAGTTTATTCAGTAGCAAGAAGGATACATTTATTCATTGCTGCCACTGGATGTTTATATAAAATTTTCAGATATTATTTCTACTATTTAATATATGTAGTTTGACTATGCCCATGAGCTCTAGCATAGAGAAAATATGATTAATTGATCTCTACAACCTGCACTTTGTTTGGATATCTTCCATTGCAAAGGCTGTGAATCCTGCTGCCTCGTAAGATTTCTCAGATCCAGCCTCTGTTCAGTAGTTAGGCTGAAGCAGGACCAGAATAAATCATTGCAGACTCTCTAAGCCAACAGATATCATTAGGCTTGAAGTTATGAGCTTAAATAGATGGCCTGAGACAGCAGTACAGATCCATCTGTAATCAGTGAAAACAAAGAAAAATTACAGTTGTACTTCTACAGTGAATATTAATCATATCCCAAACTCCAGGTAGAAACAGACAAGGTGCTTTGGTCCCCTTCATTTGAGGAGCTCAGACATGACTTTATGCAGTGGTTCTAGATCTCAGTTTGCATATGACTCTCCATGAGAAACATATTAATCCTGGAGAACTGCTAAGAAATCTAGATCTCACAGAAGACAGTGATTTAGTACTGCTTTCATACTCAGAACTTATTAGGAGAAAAGGGGGAAACAGGATTTTTTGCTTTCTTTTCATTGTGGTTTCAGAATAGTCAGCTGGAAAGAATTCATCACCTGCAGATTCTTTCTCCTTGAAAATACTATAAGAAACAAAACTCAGGTAACTCTGCATTTCCTATTCTAGAAGTAATGGGAGCACTGGAGGACCTGCTAAGTCTATACACCCACGGTATTTTTTTATTTGGTTGCAGAACAAAAATCCTCAAAGCATAGACACGTTTGAGATGAAATGCAGATTTTTTCTTTCAAATTATAATTTCAATGCTCTGTATTTTGTCCAATCAGCACTCCTGATTTTTCAGGCTGTTTCCTTGTAACCTTTCTGTGACATTTTCCTCACATCTCTTGCTGTCTTCCAAATTCAATAACATTATAGAGGTAGTGTTTGTAAGGTATATCTTGATTTGATTTTCTTGAAAGGTAACTATTACAATGGCTCTTAGAAGTGACTGGCAAGTTAGGTGCAGAAAGTGCTTAAACAAACACTAATTGGAACCAATGAATCTAGATTTCTTTTGTTGTTGTTCTATTTGATTTGTTGCCTTCATTTATGCAGTCAGACAAACATATTCATAAAATTTCATTCTCTCTTCCTCAGCTGTTATTGCTTCATTCACATGTTAAGAAAGCTTCAGCAAACAGACTTCCAGATCTTCATAGCAGAATGGATAATTTATATAACACATTTCACTGAATGAATTTATGATGTTTTCTCCTTATCTTGCTGTTTTGAGTGTATCTGTCCAATAATGATGTTTTACACTCTCTGGATCAATTAAGAAAACTCTAAATTCAGCTACATTATAATAATATCCATATTGTAATGAAACAGTCTAAATTGCAAAGAATTATTTCTGTTCCCTGGTTGGAAGAGAGATCAAACCACTTCAAACCACCAGATCAAACCACCAGCACAAATATTAAAAAGTAATTTAATACTGTTTTCCATAAGTATTGATGCCAGTAAACTGAATTTCTTCAATGTTTGTGGAAAGCAAACAAACAAATAAAAAAGCACCTGGAATGTGCCCAGTTAGACTCACAAGTCTAAAAAATACAACTAAGACCTTTTATATTGTTCATGATATTCTTTTTAATACTGGAGCTGATGTTTATGCTGGAGATAACTTGATCCTACAGTGGAGAAAGAGACTAAGCTACAAATAAATCATTTCATCTAGTGTTTGTTCCTTTACCAGTGTATATTTTTAGTGTTTCTTCTAATAAAAGTTCTAATAACCCTTTTCAAAATAGTATGAAATAAATATTATCCTGTTGTAACTTCTTTTTGAAAGGTTCTAGATAGATTACATTAGTTTTATTTTGTCAGTGCTCACCCAAAATATGGTTTGATGAACTTGTGTGAAAGAAGAGAATATAGAATTTATTGAATGATTAATAGATAGACCTGGTTATGCAGATAATATGGGTTGATTATGTTACTGAAGGATGAAATATATGACACAGGAAGCATTAAATGCATTTTCTGATGCCATGTTTTAAAACTGACATTCTAAGTTTGCACAAAAAAATACTGTTATGAAAATACCAAGGTATTTGAATACAGAATGGAATAGTTTCAGTGTGTTTTAGACTGATTCATGAGTATGTATTCTAATTGCTGTTACAAATCTTGCTGTTTGACCATTAGCTGAAGAACTTAAATCAATGGTTCATAATTTCCCCACAAGGACACTAAAAGGATACCCTTATGTCTTATCCAGCTTGACAGAGTGCAATTCATCTCTTACTTCAATTTGCCTTGCTGCCTCTATTTATAATATTAACAAGTCCCAGGCAGACCAGACAGGAAAGTAGAAATTAAATGTAGCTCTGAAAGCACTCAGATATTATTTTTTATATTTTTTGTTATTATTATTTTGTTTTGTTTTCACACTTCCTCTGAGAGTAGACATTTGAAAATATTGTGGTACTGCAATAGGAGAACAACGTTTGAAGAGAAGGTGTAAGCAGATCTGATGATCAGCAGAGGCAGCTGTCAGTTTTTGGAACAGGGAAAACCCAAACACAGAGCAAATCCTGAGATGAATAGCACACAAAACATGTACACATGATAAAGAATCAAGGAGGAAGGAAAAATGTGTGTAGAAGAAAAAAAAAAAAAAATCTAAATGTATATCTGACAGTCTAACTTCCTAGAATTGTTCCTGGTTCATATGTTGCTACTTAAGAATGCAGCGGCCTCTCAGTAGTATCCTGGAGAAACATATCTAAATTCTACAATACTGAACTGGAAGGGTGATAATGTTCACAGTCCTGACTCCTACACACAGCACAGTTCAGCAATGTGTATGTGTCTATACTTATACAAGAATTCCAATACACGGAGATAATAAGTTTCTTGTTATATATCGTACCAATCCATTCATCTCAGGACAAAACTTATGTCTTAGCTCAATTTTTAACTTGATACAAAACTTGAAAATAGATCAGGTATGGAGGTCTGCTCAGATCTCAGCAACTGGTCACATTTTGGATGCCTTTTGCCATCCAAAATAATCTGGCTCATCCTGTTCTGAATATTCTACCCTATTTCCTTTTTTTGTTTGTTTGCTTGTTAAATACAAATACACACACGAGTGTGTATGAATATACATCTCCCTTTTCTCCCCCTCCCCGCCACATGTATATCTGAGTGCTTCTGCCACTTCCAAAGACTTTGGTTTGAAGAAATATTTGGATTGTATTTTTGTTATTGTCATTATAACCTTTCTGAGATGTCTTTCAGGATTGATTTTGATAACATCATCTATTTTGCCCTATGTGCTTCAGGCCACAATTTAAGCCCAAGAAAACTTTGTCAAATAGTTTAAGGATGATGTAATATACCACAATAAATCAAACAGGAAAATGGGAAATACAAAGACCTCCCTGTCAGCTTCTGTTCAGAATCTTTACAAAGGTAGCATTACTTCTGTTTTAATCTAACCTAAGTATTAGGTTACCTCTGTTTTAATCTAATCTAAGTATTTACATTTCAATAAAACCTGTTTTGTTTGTTTATTTTATTTTTATTTTTTTAATAACTAATATTAGACAATTGATTTAAGGGGTTTTATAATTTGCCCGCTATTGAAGGTTTGCTCTAAACATTATTCGTATTCCATACTAATCACTTGCTGTTTCTGTAAAAACAAATGGAAAGACTCCTTTAAAATAATATATTTCTTTTCCCTCTCCAGTCTGTAAAGAAAAAAAAGAACAAAAGAGAGAATATGTATAAAATCCTGGAATTTTAATTATGATAACTAGTTCTGCTGAAATTTAACCAAAATAGGCATTTTATGTTCTGATAGAAATGTTCTGAGTTAATCTTGCAACCTGACATGTCCCAGCTTTCCCTGAATCTTATTTATTTAATTTTTTGTTTGTTTGTTTGTTTGTTTTGTCGGTGTAGCTATTTCTTTTGCCTTGTTGTTTGCCAAAGTTTGGGGGACAATATGGATTTTTTTCTGATATTATGAAGATACTGTTCTTCCATTCTTAGTTAGCCAAGTTCCACAGGACACAATGTAGTCTATTTTTCTTTCTTAGTTGAAGATTTTTAGCAAATATTCCTCTGGAATGTGTTAGCAGATTATATTATACACTTACGGTGTATAATGCATGCAGTGAATGGTGAAATACTCACATTTCAGATATTACATATAATTTAAAGTGTTAATTCCATTAGAGAAGGGAATATAAGATCCCTTTATGCACCTTACATATTTTTTCAAGTGTCTGTTTAGACTACTGAGGATAAAACAGGTCTTTATTGCTGGTGTTGCAAAGTCAGTATTTGAATCACAAAATGCAACTTATTTTTTTATTATTATTATTTTTTCTGACACATGGATCACTAAAACTAACTGCTTAATTGCAGTTTAGGAATATGTTAGTGTATGTAGTACCTGCCGAAGACATTTCTGGAGCTTCAGAGCAATGTAGTATTTTTAAACAAGCTCTTCATATTTCATATTGAATGGTTTGATGCAATAAAAGGGAGATAGATGGGCAAGCAGGACAATCATTAACAAGTTTTTTAAACACTAAGCATTTTTTTCATCAGTTTGCCAGCCCATTTTCCAAATTAACCATTGATATTGACTAATGAATATCAGACTCAGAAACGTGATACAGAGTTGACCAAATTTCCAAAAAAGATTTCTTTCCTCTCTGTATTATCAAATATTTAGTTTACTCTTCTAGATATAATATCAAAACTGAAGCAAAATATGTAGCCACTGAAAAGTCTGTCTGTTAGTTTGAGTCAAATTTGGTTTTAGATTTTAAAATGCAGAAGGGAAAAAGATAAAGAGTTTTCACCAAAACTATTAATGTTGGTTTCTTCAGAGAAATTTTTTAATCTCTTTAGAGTTTGAGATGTGGGTTTATGGACAGAAGTGGACTCTTGGTGGCTTTGACATCAGTGAGATCAGAATTTCAACAGTCAATATGTCAGTGAAACAATATCTCTAGCACACATATATTTTCGAGTTCTTCACATACCTGTACTGAAATATTGCCATAAGTGACAAGACTCAAGTCAATAAATATTTAAGAATTGGCATATTTGAACATTTATCTGAAACCTTACAAAAATCTACTAGAACTCATTAAGTTCATTCCTACAGCTTTTTAGTAATATACTCTTCAATTAATATTGAAAAATAATCTCTGATGAGAGATCAAGTTTTGTAATTTTGCAGGTGCTATTGTTATTTTTTTTTGGGGGGGGGGGGTTGGCAGCATTCTTGAGTTTATGCCTATTCAATACTATTGTTAGCACACATAGACAGAGTAAGATGTAACAGCCATGCATTATTTAAAAGCCACCCCCCATCCCTTGACAAGTGATGACAGTCGAACATGACAGTTTTGGAGATGCTTATTTGTTAAGATTTCACAATAATCACTTTTCAGACTTCTTGCAAAATTCCTGTTAAATAATAGTTTGAGGCAGCTCAGAAACAGTACTTTATTCTATTAAACTAGAAAATTCCTCCCCAAACCATCTGGGCTGGCAGGTGTTCATCATCAGATCTAGGTTGCTATGAGACAAGAGATTGCTTATGCTAATTATTCATGCAGCAAGAAACTAATTTTGCTCATTTAAAGCAATGTACATTTGCTAGGGTATATTATCAATACCTGTGAAGCTCAAGGTTTAAAACTCAAGTCAAGGATGTGAAAAAGTAATGATTTCATCTTTGAAAAAGTCCTTCAGTGTAAGACCTGTGAGGGCGCTATGAATATAAGAACATAAATGTTCACAGTTTTGTCCTTACCTCTCTGACCCATGGACATCTACATTGTATGAATGTGTTACCTGCTTGAGATAACCTCAAGTCTGACTCAGTTATTCATTTTAACAGAAATTTGCAGTGCTTCTCTGAGTTGGAGTTATTGTAGTGTTCGACTCCTCTGAATTTTCCTAAAGTTTCAAGGTGCAGGACAGAAAACGGCAGGAAATACCATGCAAAGCAATATGAGAAGCTGAAAAGTCTTTGACTAAGTGTAAGCACTTCTCTGCAACAATTAAAACATCAGTATGTTATCAACTTCATTCTCATCCTAAATCCAAAACACATCACCATACCCACTATGAGGAAAATTTATTCTATCCTAGCTGAAACCAAGAGAATTCTCCATGCCACCTAAACTTAGTAGCACTGTACCAGGTGCTACCAAGATTCCAATTTTGGATCCCCAATTTCTCTACCCACTGGCTCCCAGGTACTCTGCATATGATGTTCTAAACTCTTGGACTCTTTGTAAACACCATAAAAATTCAAAGTGAGGTTGAGAGTGGTATACAAGTATTGGTTAATCTCCACTAAGAGGTCAAGACTACTAGAAGAAGGCTGAATTCAGTCTAAAGAACAATTGGCCAAGATTTCACCATCCCCGTGGTCTCATTCAAGAGTGATAACTGCAAGAGACAATGTAACTAATGGTTCCACTGAACGGTTTCTAGATTATCTTCTGATCCTGGCTTCCAGGTTTATGCATGTATACTTTTCTTCAACACAAAAAAATGTACGGATTTCAAAGAAAACAGAACTCAGAGAGTCCTCATGCCACAGGAATATAAGTTTTTTGTTTGCTTTTGTTTGTTTGTTTGTTTTGTTTTTCTGCTTGTTGTTGTTTTTGTCCCATATATCTTGCAGAGCTTGTAGATGGGCCTATGCAGGGGAAAGGCAGTTTGTCAATGTCATTCACCGTGATCAGTGAAAAATATTGTAAACTATTAGTGAAAACTGAGGGTTTCAATTGTCTTGGTCTGATAGAGTTCCCATTACCCTTGTATAACTACAGTTTCTCTGTTTATCTAAAAAGCCAGATATTTTTCTCTTTGTTTCCTATGCCTGTTCTGAAACTTAGCTAAAACAAGTTCCTAATGAGCTACCCGTAGCCAACTGTCAAGGCACCTGAAATCACCTTATACATATTATTTGCCTATTCATTCTCTTTGGCTTGTTGTAGCTGCTCCCTGACAAAGCTACAGGAGCACTGAATCACTCTTTGAAGATCATGCTGTTAGAGGACTGAGACTGTCACATCAGAGGCCATGCTGTCCCTGATTTTCTGTCCAAGGTTATGAACCATGTTCTGGGCTGCATCAAAAGACAAGTGGCCAGCAGGTTGAGGGAAGTGGTTCTCCCCTTCTACCCTGCTCCTGTGAGACCCCACCTGGGTTTCTGTGTTCAGCTCTGGGGCCTTCAGCACAAGAAGGACATGGAAACATTAGAATGAGTCCAGAGCAGAGACACAAAGGTGATCAGAGGTCTGTAGCACTTCTCTGATGAAGACAGGCTGAGCAAGTTGGGATTGTTCAGCCTGGAGAAGAGAAGGCTCCAGGGAGACCTTATAGCAGCCTCTCAGTATCTAAAGGGGCATACAGGAAATTTGGGGAGGGACTCTCTGTTAGGGAGTAAAGTGCTAGGACAAGAGGAAATTGCTTTAAACTAAAAGAGGGCAGGTTTAGATTAGATATTAGGAAGACATTCTTTTCTCTGAGGGTGGTGAGGCACTGGAACAGGCTGCCCATGGAAGCTGTGGATGCCCCCTCCCTGGAAGTGTTGAAGGCCAGATTGGATGGGGCTTTCGGCAACCTGATCTAGTGAGAGGTGCTCCTGCCAATGGCAGAATGTTGGAATTAGATGATCTTTAAGGTCCCTTCCAACCCAAACCATTCTATGATTCTATGAAATACAGTCAGATCCAGAGACAACATACTGTGATTCTGTGATCTACATCTTCTGATGCATGGCTTGCATTTGTAATTAGTTCAAACAGCATAACAAAGTATTATTTTTAAAAATTATTTTATTTTTTTCCAGTTGAAAGCTTTTTTCTCTTTCATCTCTGTCCTCTTGACTTTTAGTGTACTCAACAAAATGCATATGTATTAACTCCAAGAAAGAGGCTCCAGACAGCTTCTCCTGTAACTAATACGTGATCATATCTGTTCTACAACAAGCATCCTCCTGGCTCCTCAGGGGCTCAGGTTTTATTTTTATTTTTCTTGTTGGCACACAGCCACCCAGACAATGAAGAAAAAGAAATAGTGTGACAGACCAGTTTATGATGCAGAAAAATGCTTTAGACTTTTGATTCATAATGCTAATAAGCAGTAGTCAGCCTTCAACAGAAACAGTGACTTGCAGCATGCAGCTTATGTTGCTTTCTGTGATTCAATATTTCCCCTCTATCCCCTTATCTTGTTTAATCAGAAGAGCCCAGTTTCAATTAAAACAGAACAGTCGGATTCTGCAAATTAAATTTTACTGTTAAAAATTCTCCACTCAGGCTTAATACTGCAAGCCTGTTTTTACTTAAGATAGTCCTGGGGGGCCATAACCATCTCCAACTCTATCTACATTTTCACATCAGAGGAATAAAATAAGTGGATCTTCAAGAATGAATCACATGATTATGAAGGCTCGATGTCCAAATGCATTTTGGAGGTTGAGGTGGGGTTCTTACTTCAGACCACAGTCTGATGTAATGGAATGAATTTTAATTGTTTGAGGTGCACTAGATGTGTTCCTGAAGCATGACTTTCAGTTTATTTTCAATCTGAAAACAACTGACTTCATGTACTCCAAGAATGTCCTGATATGAAAGACAGCAAAGAAGGTCATTAGATTCACTTTCAGAAACCTGTCTTGATCTGAATTAAAGCTTCATACAGATGCATTATTCATTTTTCAATTCTCCAGACATAAAATGTGAATCATATTGCAAAATTTCTACAGTATTTCTTTAAACCTCTTTAAACCATAAGTTATTTAGGTTTAAATCATCTTGAGTCTCTCTATACTGTGCATGACTTCAATAGGCTCTTACAGACTAACTGCATTAACATGAAAATAAAGATATGGTATACCCATTAAGTTCTAATGCTTGACTGGGGGTCTAATTTTGGTTCTTAGTCCATTCCTAAATTTTCATTTTCATTTTCAAAATATTAAAAGGCTCAAAACTTTTGATCTAGTAGTTTAACTCTGAAGAGTATAACTACTGTAAAGCCCTTCTGTTTCATGTCGAAAATAAATGTAATCACGTGTCACTGTCCCCCCAACCCAATCCTATAAATCCTCATAATCAAATTAAAAAAAAAAAAAAAAAAAAAAAAAAAAAAGAAGAAAGGAAAACAAGGAATTCATCTGAAGCTAACTTGAAAGGGATTCATTGCTTTCCCCACAGATAAAAATTTGTTGCAGCAAGAGATGAAGCAATGTAATGTGTTCCATGCAGCTGTTGAGTGGCCGGAGTCATTAAAGTCTTATTCACTCATGCAACAAGCAAACTGAGAAACATGTTGATTCAAGGAAAGTTTGATTGTTTTTACATACATCATTCTACATCCAGTTATGGAGAAACAAAGTTTTGTTCTGTCATTGTATGGGGGACAGGAAAGCAGGCATTTTATTTTCTGGTAATGCAAAGTTATAAACTGAGAATGTGGGGGAAAAAAAAAAGTTCCTATTTTTTATTTTTTTTCTTGTTTAATTCACCTGTTTGTTACCTGATTATGCCATGTGTTTTTCATTTATTTTGTTTGTTTGCAAGAATATCTAAGGAAGAGCTTTTATCTGCTATTTGTACATATCACAATATAAGCACTGTTTTTGTCACTGCACACATGCCTCAGGTGGTCTGAAATGTAAATATTGCAAAAAGAGCAGGAAGATAGATTTCCAAGCACTAAACAATCAATTAAAGTGAGTTAGAGGGTGGAGGAATGTGGGGAGTATCCTGCACACAGAAGGCTACTTTGCTGGAGAGCATTTGTTCTTCGGAGTGTCCACTGTATAGCTTGATGATAAGACAAGTTGAAAGACCAGATGTTGCACAACATTTGATCCTTATAACCATATTTGTGTGAACATACATTAATAGGCTATGGGTTTCCAGACTAGTTTGACTAGTGAGAGGGGATGGGAAGGAGATATACCACACATGGTTCTTTGTTCCATGAAGAACAGGAGAGAAAGGAAGGAGGAAAGAGGGTCATAGATAAGCACTACTTCTTATAACTTGTATAACACCCCTTTAACAATATAAAGGCTGTTGAACACTTTATCATACTGTTCTACTGTGTTCCTATCAGCATCTCATCTTACTATGTGCAGGTCACTAGATTCCAAAATAGTCATTTAAGAAGCAAAGTTTTATGCTTTTTAACAAAGTTTTGGGGTTAGAACAAACACCGTGTCTTTGGAGAGCTGTGAATGCTCGTTGTTCCAAACATATAAAATCAAAGAAATACTACTTTCTCCATTGTCCTTTTAGATGGCTTTAAGCAATCATATTTTCTATAAATTTTTCTGTTAAATCAAAGCCATGAAGTTGAGATTATATGTATGTCCAAAAATAATCTGTCTGGACAGATGCCAGAAAAAGAACTAAAGAAGAAAATCTGATACTCTAATAAAGAAAGTATAACCCATAGCTTTATTCACTCTAGACAAGTATTTGCATAGACCTTAAAAAGCACGCACCCTCCACAAAAAAAAGCACAGAAGTGGGATGTGGGAGCAGGTGTTGTGATAGTCACTACCACAAGAAGGATGAAGTAGGTGCTGTGGTGGGTTGTGCAAAAGTTTATCTAGTCACAGCTAAGAGACTGCGAAAAGGAGAATGGGGGAAGTGGGACAGAAAAGTTTTAACTGGGGGGGGGTGGGGGGAAGGCAAACAAAAAGGAAAACAACCAAGAAATAGAATAGAAACCTGAGACATAATGCAGAACCTGGACTTTTCTCTGGGAAAAGAAAGCAATCAGCTCAGTCTCAACCACAGCTTTACTTGCTTTCAGTAGGGGTTTAGGAAATACTGTGTCCTGAAATCTTTGGTGATGAAGTCATTCACAGTGTGACACCCTGCTTACACTTTTGAGTCAGTCACACTATAAATCAGAATGGTTTCTACCCCCTCTTCCATTGCCCATGTCTTTAAAATACCTATTGATGAGCAGACTAAAAGTCTGCCGGGTAGTCTGTCTGCTGGGCTGACTTTTCCCACAGCTGTGGTGGTGAGGGTTGGTATGGGCTGCAGCCCCCACCTCACACGAGGCTGTTGGAGGAGAGGGCTAGGTGTTATACTCCCCAGCATGAGACTTACAGTGTATGCAGCCCATGGGAAGGCTGAAGGAGCTACCCCACCACCCCATTCAGAAGTGGCAGCAGTGTGAAGTGCCTGGTCAGCACCTGACCCTCTGCAGCGCTAATGAGCTCTGCTTTGTCTGCTGATGCCTGGGACACACCAGAGCTGCTGTGCTGTGCAGGGCAGCCTACAGGCACCCTTCTGTGGCTGAACATAAAGAACATAGGTACTTCCCCTATGTTGCAACAGAGCAAGGTTAAGTTTTTCATTTCCAATAACACTTCAGAGTTTCCATGCCAGAGGACATTTCCCTTGGACCTTTCTTGCTGTCCTGTGACACCCTTATGATTCATCAATGATGTAGAAGGCCTGAGTCACAAATGTGGCCCACACCTTGCATATAAATCACATTGCTCTGAGTACTTTGTCTCAAAGGATGCTGACAGAATTTTAAAATATCCTTCAAAGAGAAAAACAACCTCAAACACATACAAAATCCTATAAAAGCAATTCCCTTAAATAAATGTCTAATTGGAAAGTGCTTAGTGCTTATGGTTCACAACTTATGACATTTAATTCTATTTTTTAATAAATTAGTGAAAGTCTGTTGCTGAGCTAATTAGTAAACTGCTTTTCATTACAGTGTTGTTTCAGCTTCTTGCCAGCTCGGATTTTTATAAGTGAAATGAGCATGGTGATTACAGTTTACTTTCTAGCAACCTGATATACTGAATCCTTATATCTGGCATACCTCAGCAATTAGCATAATGTTCAAGTGTAATGGGTTTGCTGGTACAGCATCTGAGTTCCACCTCTGGTAACTCTTATAATTTACTAAAGAAAATTAAGTAAGCATGGCTTGTAGATGCTGAAGCTTATTGACAATAAGACATACAAAAGCTTAAGCCTTTTCTTTGCTTCAAATGCGTGTTCTCTCCCACTAACAATGTACTCCTTCCCTGAATAATCAGGTTAACAAAACTGAGCAACATTGTGAGCAGAGGATTGTTATATATGTGTAGACAACAGGGTATACACTGATAATTAGGACTTCATCATCAGTCTATGTGATGCAAATGGGTTGTACAAAAGACAATCATTAGGATGCCTGCATAAAATCCTTTAAACTACCAGTTACTCTCTCTAATAAATTTGTCCCAAAGTATGCTTATTCCTCATCTGGTCAGATGTGAAACAGGGAAAATGGCTTTTCTGTATCTGTGAGCATAAACACATTTTCACGGCAGGGCAACAGGGTAAAATAGGTAGAGCAGTGCTGACAGCTAAAACAAACTTCCGATCCTTTCCACAACAAAGAAATAACTGCAGATAAATTCTGCGCCAAGGTGGACATGAGGTAAGATCCCCACAAAACTCCTTTTTTAGCCCACATTAGATTTTTTTTTTTTTCATCTTTGAACTCATTGCAATAACAAAGCACTTTAGAAAAGCAAACAAACGAACAAAATTTAAGTCAACCCCTCTGCCCCTCAACCCTTCCCCCCCCCCAAGAAAAAAAAAAGCACTGCTGTTGTTTTCTTTGGATGAAAGAAACTGAAAAAAGCAAGAGAGTACACTACCAGTTGAGTAATAAGCAAGCCCTCCACAATAAGTACACTTTGCAAGACTCAAAGCAAGATAACAGGATAAGAAGCCCTCTACAAAGCGATAATGGATACATTGTTCATGATAATACCAGCAATAACAGCAAGTTGCATTTTACAATAATGTATCGTCTTGTACAGATGATAGTGTTTGAACTCCTCTGTGCTCTTCTTTCTTGCTATGAAAAATGAACAGTAAACAATAATGAGTGCTTCTGCCTAACGTCTTGATTCTCTGTGTGAAAGATGCTACTTTTAGGTAAAGAAAGCTTCAAAAGCCTGCCATTATCAAATGAAATAAAATCAGTACGAGTTGAGGTGCTTGTACTTGTTGGATTTGTAGCAGCATTAGTGCATACAAACAAATATACACAAATTAAATAAATAAAAAAAATCTTAAAGCTATCTGATTTATTTTGTTTCTTGCTTTGGATGCAATTCTATGTTGAAGCACACTGGTCATGCCTTCCTACTCTTTACATTTTATTGTGGCTGATATAATGTATAAAGGCAAAAGAAAATAGAGACCAGATCTTACTGTCATTAATCACTCTTCTAAAAGAGCAGCCTGTAGCTGTAGACTGCAGTTGGAGCCATGATCTCATTACAGGCTCAATGCCTGGATGAGGGCAAGTCCAAGGCAAACTGCAGATGTGTGGGGAGGTCGAGCAGATGCCATATCTGTGACCCAGCTGGCACTCCTGCCTTGACATGAGAATGGAATGGCCTTGGCATTAGGATGGAAGGTATGGAATAAAATGCTGCAGATGGTGTTCTTTTAGTAACTGAAGTAATTAACTGGAAAATGGAAAGAAGTGGAATATTCCAGAAGCCTGTGCAGGTATATTAAGTTGCTCATATCTGGAAGTGGATGGATAGTGCAATAGGCTGACAGGAAATTAAATGTAGTACTTCCAATATGTAACACCTGTCTTCTGTTACCCTCTGTTCCACATGGAACTGATTCCCCTGGTCTACAACGTTCAAAGGAGTCCAAACAGAAAAGCAGAAGCATCAGCTAGCTAAATAGAAAATGTCAATATGTGCTAGGGAAAGTCTGAACTCTGCCCCTCAAAGGGCTGACCCCCACAAAAGCTGGCAAGCAGTCAGCAAAGGCCCTCCCCATTCTTCTGCCTGAGAGAAGGCATGAATTTCAATATTTTCCTGCACTAGTAGTTCACTCCATTTCATAGTAGTTTACCAGAAGCAATCCTCATTACTTGCTCAGATGTTGACAACTGCAGTTCTGAATCTTTTTTTTTTTTTTTTTTTTTTTTTTCCTCCCTTAATGATACAAGGAGTCTCTCTCCCTAAAAGCAAACTCTCATAGCATGTTGTAAGCCGTTGTTACAGGATTTGGCTCTTAGCTCAGGCTCTGATTTATTTCATGAGAGAATATAAAGTTTTACTTCCAATTTCTTTTTCATAGATTCTTATCTTTTTCTTTTCTTTTCTTTTTTTTTTTTTAAGTTAACAAAAGACATGCCAGTTAATTTACAGTAGGTTTAATTTTGTCCAAGAAAGAAGGATTTAATGATGAATTAATAGAGAAGGTTATAATTGCTTTTTATTTATATCTCTTTTAGTACCTGGATATGGTAGGGTAAGCTCCTTTGTTCACCTATTTATTACATTATTATTTTTATTATGATGATTTATTTTGTGTTTATTAAATGTTGATGATGGGAACTCTTCTCATACATCTGTCTCCAAATATTAGTCAGTGTTGGACCTGCAGACATTCAAAATTTAAGAAAATAAGACGGTTGTTTTCAGATGTTTAAAACTGTGAAGGTGATTTTTTTTCCCACTTTGGTGCTAACTGAAAAAGATTACCTTCATTTTTTCCAGGACTTTAATCTAAATTTTGTTATGGAATGAAACACCAATGAAATTAATGTCTGTGAAATTTCAGAGGTTTTTGAGGGTAGAAGAAAAAATGTACAATGAAATGTTAATATGTAGTGATATTGTAATTATTCCCATGGGCTTAAAATTGTGAGGGAGTCCACAAAAATATAATAAGTAAATAGAGCAGGTTTTGTGTATTGTTCTTTCGAACATATTTTTCAGGACAGCTCTGTTGGTATTAGCACTAGCTCCTTCCTGGTAAGATTTTAAAAAATCAACTAACTTCAGTACACTGTCTATTACATGAACAGGACTTGGCATTCTTTGCCAAGTCCTTTGGAAATAACTACTTAGTATGCTAGATGTTCTCTGAATGAAAAGTCTCCATGAAAGTGTGTTAGCCCTTGAATCTGTAACTAGTAATGAGTTTTAGGTTTACTCTGCAACTCCATATTACAATTTCGTATCAAAATGAACAAGAAAATATTATGACCTCGTTTTCTTTTAGATTTTTTTTTCATGTTATCTTTTCATCTGGGAGTACTGAATAGCAATCATAACTGTGGACACTCATATATAATTGGTTAATATAATTGCACTATTATCTGTATTTTTCTGTTCAAATTCAGTGAACTCTCTACAAAGGTTAGCTGATTCATATACGAGTTTTATTATTTCACGGTAAAGAAGCATTTTAAATACAGAGAAAAAAAATAAAATACATAAATTATGCAAACATGCACTTAAAATATATCAGCAGCTAAAGATAGATCTGAATTTTGCATTCATAACTTTTTCAGGAACAGTTTAGAAAGCCATAGTCAAAGGCTATATCTCTATGGACCTACATAGAGATATGTTGGTCTCATGCATGTTGGTCTACATGCATGAGAACTCCATACCAAAAGGTACCTGTCTCACTCTATGGCACAATTTTTCAAATAATAACAATAACAAGATCAATAACAACTAGATCCTTAGAAGAGAAAAATCTGTTACAAATATATAATCTTTATTGTTAGTTTTTGTTTGTATCCACTGCTCACAGAATCACAAATAAATATAAATTGACCAAAATAATTGATTTCAGTTATTGGGTAAAACAAGTTATAGGTAAAGAAACTTTCTAATGAACTTCCCAATAAAGTTTTATTTTATAAAGCACATTTCCATCACAAGCATACAAATATTTTCAATGTCCCTTATACAGAGTAAGGTTTCTTCTCTCATTTTAAAAACCATCAGAAGTGTTGTCCCACAGATAGGAGCAGATTGAAAAAGTTTCTTGATACAAAGTATGTAGAATACATTGCTTTGCATTAAAAATCTCAAATGTTTCCCATTATGTCAAATGTAATTTCCTTCTCCAACTCCTAGGAGGTTTTGAAGCAGATTCATTCCAATAAATTTTACAGGCATATCAAGCTACCTTTTCTCAACAAAATAACTTTGCTTATTTGATTTCTGAGCTGTAACTCACAGGAACTTTTATCTTTCATGTAGTCTGTTTCTCTTAAAGTTCCAATACAAGACATTAGGTCACATTTAATCAAGAAACTCTTGCTTTTGAATGAAGTCAAAAAAAAAAAAAAAAAAAAAAAAAAAAAAAAAAGCTGTAGCGTTTTAGTACAATAGCTTATAATGTCAGTGGATTTAATACTCACAGAAATAAAACTGATTTTAGCAATTCTGTCAGTGCACACTACCACACAGTGCAAACACTGTTGAAGGTATCTATGAGCCTCTGTCACTATATGTGATTCATCACTGGGACACCCAGTAGGAGGCTAACAGTCACAAATGTCTTCTCAGGGTCTTTTGGTGTAGTTGTGAAGAATGATTGAGTTGGAAACATTAAGTTCTCTCATTTTCATTTTGTAAACTGAGACAACATGTCAACAGAGGCTGCATAGATTAAATAAAATGTATTGACTGACAGTGTCATTAGCCACCAGCATTGCATGTATGGAGTTGGAGAATCTATTTCTGCTTGGAAAAATGCAGTTTTATAGAAAAATATGTAAATCAATGGAGTGAGAGTACTGTTGCATCATTCAACCACTTACAAATTGACTCAAGAAAGTTTGGCTTTCATAGTTCTGTGTGACAACAGGAAAGTATTTTTGTCCACTGTGGGATTTCTACCTTTACATATTTGCAGCAATAGTGTCTGATCATTACATAGATCTGATGAAAACATGCAAGACAAAAAGTGAAAATAATATCTTAGTTTTGGTATAGGTTTTATGTTGCTGTTGTTGCTGTTATAGTTTATTTTCCATTCTGAATCTTTTTATATCATTGTTGCTTTTTTTTCTTTTTTTTTTTTTTTTTCTCTTTACAATGTATTCTAAACAAATATTCTGTTTCTTTTCATTCAATAACAGGCAACTGTTTAGTGTTTTCTGGAGGTTAGAATTAGATATTTTCCCCTTCACCTAAATGATTATTAGAAAGTTTTTTTCTCGGGCAAAAAAAGTTTTCCTGTCCTTTGCTGTTTAGAGCACTGATAAACAAAAGCAACCAGCAGATTTAGAATTACATTGGTAAACATTTGTCAGCTAACACAAGAAGTAGGAAGTGCCAGTAATACTCTTTCTTATTTTATGTGTGTTTACGGTATGCGGTGTCCCAGCTTGCTTCCACAGGAGGGTCCTGAGAAGAATCGTGTGTATCTAATGCTGACCATTGTCATCAAGAAGTGCTGTCTGTCAGATTACATGACAAAAGCTGCCAACCCTCCCAAAAGTGTAGTGGTTCTGAGTGCTGGACTGGACCAAGGTGGGTGTCTCACATGCTTGTGGTACCAACACACGGCACAAAGAGGGTATGATCTCAGTGTGTGATGCTGGCCTGCACCGAGCTGGACCTGCTAGAGAGTGGGGCAGGTGCCTGGGGGCCAGGGGAGGGTGTCCCTGGAACTGGGACATGTGGAGGCCTGGGGTGCTCTAGGGGCTCAGGCTGCTGGAGGCAGAGTAGGAGGCCTCTCAGCCCCATTACAGGGGTATGTGACTGTGTGACCCGCTGGACAAGAAACAGCTCACCAAATGTCACCGGCTCTGTGTCTGTGATTCAGACTTTTGGAATCAATCTTTGGCTCATCTGCTGTACTTTAACTCAGCTGTAGTACTATTACTGAAATTGAACTTTATTTTCCAATGAAACGGAAATTACTGAAATAAGGAACTTTACATTTCAGATTTGAATCGACATGGCAACATTTTAAATGGTGGGTAATGTCATCTTTCTATATTCCATTTTATAAAGTGATTTGCATCTCTTTATGAAGATTTATGAAGTAATGGGGAAACTCTTGAATTAGATCAAGCCTCTCTAGGAAGAATTGGATTCAGATAAATCAAAATGGAACACTTTTAAAAGAGTACGAGGAATTGAAAAATAAAGGATGGTGGAACAGCGACAGATCACACTGATCTCTGTGATCTCTGGCCTTGAAGACATTCATGACCCAACTGGATAAAGCCCTGAGCAACATGCGCCCCAGAGCAGATGCTCAGGGTGCAGTGAGGCTGGTGGCTCCCATGGGCAGGCAGTGGCAGGGTGTCCCCATGGGGTCTGTCATGGCAGGGCCCCCCAGCCAAGGCCTGTCCCACCACCCCAACAAGGAGCAGGATGGCCAAGGTCACTGGGATAACCCCAGCCCCAAAGCTGGCAATGGGGATGAGCCTAGGCCAGGCTGAACCCACAGTTGGGCCCAGCTCAGAAAGGCCTATGGCCAGGCAGGGCAGAACTTTGGGGAGATGCAGCCCAGCCCTGCTATGGCCTCACTGGGGCAGGGGCTGGCAGCCCTGGGGACAGGCATGAGAAAGGGCAGGGCAGGGGAGGGGAGGCCCTAGAAGAGCAGATCAGGGATAGTCAGGACTGTGACAACATTCAGGACCCAAATAATGACCCTGCTTTGAGCAAGAGATTGGACTAAAGACATTTTAATTTGAACTATTTTAGGATCCTATGACCTTGGGAATATCAATTGCATTAATAGCAACTATTAGTACAACCATTTTTTTTTTTCATTCTTGTTTTGTTTTGTTTTCTACAAAAAAGATGAAAGAATTCTCTGTCAAACTATTCATAATCATTTTGTAGGTAGTGGTGTGTACTCACTTCATTAAGTTGGCTTCGGTATGAGACAATGGAAGTCAATAAAAAGTGATGAAGTTTATAAAAATGTTTAGGGACTTCTCAGAAATTACTGTTCAATAAATATGACTCATACTGGAAAAGCTAACTGAAAATATATATTTGACAATGGTCAGAAATAGAATTCTTGGAAATATGAGCATATTTGAAAATATCTGTAATATTATTTTATTTCACAGAGAAACATAAGAAAAGTAGCAATATAAAAGATGTTAATACATTCTGAATCATTAAAGAGAACCCATGGCCTATTATAACTAATTCATTTTCACTGGTATAAAACACAGAGTAACTTCAGTTGTTTAAAGTGCCTTCGATTTACACTGTCAGATATAGTAACTGGATTGGGAACGCTATTGGATTTTGCATATAAATTTGTATTACATTATCTGCCTGATGCTCTAATGAGATGAAAGAAAGTTACAATAATAACCTTCTGTAAAAAGAAAATAAAGTCATTTTCTTCATTTTTTGTTTGTTTGTTTGTTTGTTTTTGTGTGTGTGTGTAATCTCTGCCTTAAGACACTTGAGTAAAGCTTGAATTTGTTCACAAAAAATATTTAGTAAGGTTGCATTCAAAATATAACCTTGCTGTTTTAGCGTATGTTAGGTGCTATAATGATTTCAGTCAGTAGCATGGGGACAGCTTGAATGCACAATATTATATAATTTTCCAGGGAAGAAGGCAGTGGTGGTAGGTGAGAAAATGGAAGCTTTCTCTGGAAGAAGTGGGAAATCAGTAATTTACTGATTAAAATCTAGATTAAAATCTAGAAATTTACTGTGCAGTAAATTTCTAGAGGCTCAATGGTTGTTAACTTCATTACTAAGTTGATCTACATGTTGTACACTTACAATTACAAGAAAGCTTGTGAGTTGAACTGTCAGGAGAAGACATTTATTTTCTTTTCAAGTTTTTGTTTCCTCAAAGTATTTCTGATTTTCTTTGAGTTGCTTACCCACTAGGAATGTTTGTGACTAATAATGGCTTTTTGACAGTCTATAAAATAAGTGCACACAACCTTTTTTATGTTTTAGATTTCCATTAAACATGCATCCAGTCTCAACTCTTTATCAAGCAAACAAACAAAATATGATCTCATGGTTACATGAAGGTATCTGGTATTGATCTTTCAATAAAATTAACAACAACAATAACAACAACAACAAAAAGATGACATATTGAACTTAAGAATTACAAATGAAATAAACTATGTATAGTAGATGCTTGCATATAAAGGTGTTTTTTCAGATATTCTTTGATCTGAGAGTTCTTTATTTCTTCACTTCTCACTGTTATGCAAGCACCTACAGGTTTGGACTTAACTTTCACCTAAGTATCACTGAATCTAAATTCTAATTCTGACTATGGGAGTGACCTAAATATAACTTGAGTTGTTTCAGAGATATTTTTCCACACATTTAATGACCAAGAATAAGACATCCATGAATGAATGTCTTTCATTGTGTAAGACAGCCACTACCTGTCTTACACATCCTGGTGACTAGAACACTCACCTTCAAAGTACCAAGTATGTATTTAATTGCCTACTTAAATAGGGAGATCTACATATACATTTCTCACTCTTATTTCCTCCAAAGTTTTTAGCAGGCTATTGGATAACCTGGAAAAGCAATATTTTCTCTCCTCTTTCTCAGGAAATAGCATCAAAAACTCCAGTTTAGTGATTAGGTTACTGATCATCTTCAGTACTAGTAGACTCAAGCTCCTCAAGCAGTTCTGCAATTTGCATTGCATTGTTATTGAATGAAACCAAAAATAATACTGGCTGATCAAAATCCAGGACTCTTTCATAGGGAATATAAAACTAAAGAATCAATTATTTTTTCCATTTGTTCTCATCTTCTGTCTACAAGGCAAGGATTCAACATCACAGGGATTACACAAGAAAGATATTAAACATTCCCAAGTCCTTCTTATGCTGGAAGTTAAGTTTTCCTAGGAAGCATAGATTTGAATTCCAGTTTCTCCCAGAACACTGAACCAGGATATTGCTCTTAGTGATCCTTCAGATAAAAGGATTAAAAGGGCAAGGTTCTTGTACCACTGCCATCAGACACAGACACAGAATAATTTGTATTCAGCTAACTTCTGACTAACAATCTTCTGGATTAATTTCAGGCTCCAGTTTCTAAGTAGTAGTTGTTATATTGTAGTATGGAATAGTACTCAGTAGCCTGATTCTGATGACAAACTCTGAAGAAGATGAATTGTTTAAAGGCACCAAAAATATCTGCCTTATTTAAGTTGAAGGCACCAAAGCATGTAACAGGATTTAATCTAAGAAGATATTTGCAGGACTATCTTCTAATATGTAACAGGCTGTTTAAATGTAAGACAAATAATGGGGCACTAAAACCTGGTATTACCTTAATTAGTAGGCTGCTCAAATTCTCAAAAAAGCTGGTTTGTGTTTTTGTTTGTTTGTTTGTTTTTCATTTAATACAGCAGAAAGTGGAGATTATCTAATTGTCTTGTTCAAAGGAAGAGTGATATTAAATAACCACCAGTACTAATTCCTGTATCATGCATAGTTTCCTTGAGGGTCTCCAGTCCAGACTGAACGCCTCCACTTCTTCCTTCCAGACACCCCCAATTCATTTATAATATCTGACAGGACAACAGTTGGGAGTAATATAGCTGTGAGGCATAAATTAATATTTAATATCTACTAAAGAGAAGATATTACCTTTGTAATATCACTGAATTTTACAAATGTAAGTCAAAAGAGGGTAAAGATTCTTCACAGCACTAAATGAGGTTCCATTCATGTAATAGAACTTACTAATATTCTCTCCAAATGGAAAAAATAAGCAAACATGCTCTTTAGAAGTTGACTGAGTCACACTGTTCCAAGCACAAACTCTTACTATTGGCAGGACAGACTGCACTTGTATTTTGGAATCCCTCAGAGAGTCTCAGTGATGTGTGATCAGGAAAATGTATTCTTTTATATATATATATATATATATATATATATATATATTCATCCTAAATACAGAATATGGAGAGATGCTGCATTCATGTACATCACAATACTACAAGTAACCAGTGTGGCTACATAGCTTATTATTTCTTTATTAACCTACCTTACCCTCCCCCCCCCCCCTTGATCTTTTACAAAAGAAGTTAGATAACAAGTATGTAAGTACATGCCTTATCCTTCATACACAGTTTTGTTAAATAAGTTAAAAGAAGAATTACAGTTTTGCAAATTTAATATTCTTGTCTTGATTTTCTGAGTTCCATCAAATGCAACAGGTGAGACCACATTCCCGAAAGTAGATCAGGATCTTATATTTGAGGAACCCCTCTGGGACATAAATATTGAAATATTAACATTTTTTTTTTCTCTATTTACATTTGGCCATTCCTATTCAAATGGATGTTTTAATCTTGGCCTAGATATGTCACTCTTCTCAGATGCAATAGTGGACTAAGTTAAGCACCTGTTATTGAATGCAAGTTCAACAAATCATCAGGCACTTCAGTCTTCCTGCTGCCAGCCTTAGGTCATCATGTATCTATCCAGCTCTAAAAACAAGGCTTCCATAGTCTGATATCACTGATAGTCTGTGTCACTAAGACACACTTATGCAACTTTGCCTCATGATAGGATACTTTGTTTCCACTACAATTCTGATGCAGTTATTCTGCATTCATTTTATTTTCCTTGCTCAAGAAAAAGAAAAACAAATCCCAGAATCTCCAGATCCTGCAGGAGTTCGACTGAATGCTGAGAACTCTGTAGTAGAAGTTCCATAGGAATAAACTGAGAAGAAAATTATTTACTAGGAAAACAAAAACAATGAAACAAACAAACAAACCCTGCAAATAAAAAATAAATAAAAATAAAGTTCTTAAGTTTGAGACTGATTCAAAGACGTAGTATTTGACTCCTGTATTACTTTAGTGGCTTTTTTTGTTTGTTTGTTTGTTTGTTTTAATATTCCTGGTTCAGTGAATATTTTTATTGAGAATCAGGAGGAAAAAATAATTACCATTATTTTCCTTCCACCTCTGAGATATTATAGTAAAGAGTGGCACATCCTTGCAGGGGTGGGAAGATGAAGTCCAAAAATAAAGATAGAAAAAAGAGATAGGCAATCATAGCAACATGACTGGGAGAGAAGGAATAATATCTACAAACTAGAAAAGATTGAAATAGTCGCACAGATTTCAGTCATTTCTTTAGTGACAAAGAGAGGTACATATGGTGCTGACCAGTTTTGTTTTCCTTTGTCTTCCCTACCAAGGCTGACCCAGCCTCACACTTAGTAATTACATGTCTTTAATCACACATACATGCGCGCACACACACCAAAAAAAAAGTACATCTTTGAAGTGTGATTTGATGAGACAGTTAGGCAGACTATTTTCAAAACACACAGGGTGCAGCAGTTCTCATTTGCTGACCCTTGGATACCTGTGCTAATGGCTTTGTCTCTTGATTATCAGTGTATTAGCTCAGTTGCAAGTACTTTCATTACATATATATGTGTGCGTGTTAGGAACTTGATAAACTTTCCTAGCCTACCTGGAATACGTGTACTGACATACCAGTTGTATTTTCTGTTGCTGAGCTTAAAAATCAAAGCTGAGTCAGTGTTAGTCCAGGCTTAAATGCTCCTAATTGTGATCATTCTAGCTGACACTATGAACAGCAGTTTTCTTTGTAAACAACGTGTTTAGTTTAGACTGGACCAATACAATTGACAGAAAATATTTGTATTTTTCTCTTATAACATAAAAGTGATGAATGAATTCTAGCCTGATTTTTTTTAAGAATCTTTTAATTTCTGTATTTTTTACTTTAAATATTGTGTATAAAGAATATTAACTTAATAAATATGAATATATAGAATCAAATGCAGTAGTCATTGTTCTTCATTACTGTAATTCCTGTCTTGTCTTGAATTTTAGAATTATTTGTAATAAGGTAATGAATCTGCATACATCGCTTTCATGGGTAAAGTTGTGTGGAATAGTAAACTTCCAAACAAATGTAAGGCTTGCACTTTTATATTTCAAGAAGAAGTCAGCATAGCATATCATAACATCCTGTCAGGCTGCTGAGTGTTAAGATTGAATCTAGTAAAGGCCAAGAAAATAACTAAGAGTTGAAACATGATAATTTTCAAAAGATACAGAACCTATATGAAGGCTCTTGCATAATTTTCTCTGTTTTCCACTACTGTTGTAGGGGAAAAGGCACCCAGACCAGACTTCTGCTGCCATATTGGTCCTGGTGATCACTGTACTGAGAAATCCATGATGACAATGAAAGTGAAAACAGCTTTGAAACAGACTGGTCTATTAAAAAAAAGAAAAAAAAAAAAAAAAAAAAAAAAAAAAAAAAAGGATTTCACTTTTTGCAGTAAAAAAAAAAATAAAACAGATTTTACTACTTTAATATAAATCTTTTTATTTGAAAATAATTTTTACAGGATTTTTTCACTTTGGTGAGGTTTTTTTTATTGTTGTTGTTTATGATTTTGAGTTTCTCATATATTTTTTTCAGTGAAATCTGAACAGTGAAGAAAAATGAAACTTTACAAAGATAGAATGAGTGTGGAAGAAGGAGAGGGAGGAAGACAGAGATGTGTTCCTTAGTCTCAGTTTGCAAGAGACAGATGTCTCTACAAGTAATTAATGTCACCTCACTTAGAGATATGGGGACAGCAAAAATACTTTTTATTAATAGGATTAATGACCAGAAAGGGAAAAGTGGCTTTTCTTTGAAATGAATTAAGTATCAAATACTAGCAGTTCAGAGAGAGAACTCTCTGAACAGAGCAGTTCAGAGAATAGTAGTGGTCATTTTTCAATAGTACAAAACTAGTTAAATAGCAAAAGACATACATTAAAAATATTAGGTTTATTGTGAGTACACAATCAGATTTATCATGTACCTAATGTATTTCTACTGAAAATGTTGTATTTGCTCTCATGGAGAGCAAGAGCTCCTGGGTTTTCTTGTTGTTTTGTTTGTTTTTTGTTTGTTTGTTTGTTTGTTTTGTATTTTCATTTTTTCTCGGTGTTTTTTGTTTGTTTGTTTGGATTGCCTGCTACTATGACTAAAAATATTCCTTCATCAAATCCCATTGGTTCTAGATAGAACTTCTACTCTTTTCCTTGTTTCCTCATTAATTGGGTGCAATTATTTTGTAGGAAAATTAAACAAAAACAAAACAAAAACTTATTTTTAAAAAATAAATATCCTGTCTTTGTGTTCTGTAAAACTAATGTAATTGTTCTAATTCACATCAGACAAGAGTCTCAAAGACAGCATTACTTAATCAAGTGTTAAGGATATGATTTTATCTAAATCTATTTTTGCTGTAACACATGCTTTTGCTTTTCTGTCCATATTCAATCAGTTTCACAGTTTAAACATGTGACACATCAAATCATCTTGTTTTTCCCTGAAATATTATTTATGACAAATTCACATCTCTTAGCACCAGGCTTGAAATGCTTTAGATGATATATGACATACATGGTGAGATTCTCAAATGAACAAATATCAGGTGACATATCTCTTTTATGTACCAGTAACATCTCATTTAAGAGTGTACTTTTCTTTTTAAAGTTATTTCCTTTATTCTGACAAAAAATTATTTTTCCCTTGCATACAACTATGTAGAAGGAATAATCCAAAATTTTGTGGAGAAGTGTATGCTACTGGGGCTCAAGGAAACTTGTTACAAGATAGCTATGATGGAAATATTATCCATAATGCTGCTGTAATAAAAGAATCAGAGCTGGAGGATCAATGACTTAGCACAGGTATTCACTGTGATGTGCTGTGCAGCACACTGGGAGATCAGGTGAACAGAAACAAGCTGAAGGGTAAGAAATTTGTAGATGGCCATAAAATTTAAAATTATCAGATAACTTCATGAAGTGTTGTTCCAGCACATTAACATAGTCTTTGATAAGATATAAATATGATTGTTTTGGAGTGGGTACACCTTGTTGTACTTGGGTGTGCCTTGTCAAATTATTTTTTAAAAAATAGAGTCTGGATATCTTACAAGAAGACTTGAACCACTCTTTATAGGCTTAAACCTAACCTTTTATTCTCTTTATTTCAATTCAAAGCTTAAGAGTCTTGAAGCCTGAGAAGTCCAAGGATGCCTTTCATTTCTTTTTTTAAAGTACGGATTTCATGAACAGAGCAGCAAGTATGCTTTTTGACTTTACACAACTTCGATTACCAGGATATTTCAGGGACGTTCTTTTAACCTTCTGAGAAGATTCACCTGATGACTCAGATTATAAGGATACATCTCATTTAATGATCAGTGCAAGCAGACTAAATTTCTTATACTTTCAAATATATCTCCCCCCCCCCTATTTTACTTTTTTTTTTTTTTTTTTAATATAATCTTCTTAACAGAAGAGCTTAAGGAGCTGAAATATAAAATAGTTAATTATGTATATAGAGAAACTGCCTGAATTAAATCAGGATTGTTCCCTATGAGCAGGAAAGATTTAAAAGTTAAAATATGAAACATTTTATTTTTAATAATTAATATTTTAAAATTGAAATGAATCAAATGGAAATTCAGTTGAAGGTTACCTGGAGAGTTCTGCAGGAAGCATATACTCACTACAGTGGATTCCTATGGACCTTTACACATACTTGCTAGGGATAATGAAAGTGAAGAGATATAAAAGACATATTAATCAGTGGGGTTTTTAATTTACTTGATTTTTAACACTGATGGAAAACTTCCCTGATCTTTTCTATATACCAATTTTCATTAAATGGAAAAGAGCTAACTAAGCAAATGAGTTGTTGTTGTTATTGGGGGGAGGGGGGAGGGAAGAAGGAAGGGGAGAATATTTACAAGATACTGAAGACCAAGTAAGATGTGTAAATAAATGTGATAAAACCTATTTTATAAATGTATATGTATTTCTTTCCGTTTATAGATATATGTAATTGAAACATGTGTGTATATATATTACCCCTCTCTTTCTTTCCCCCCTAAGTCTTCATAGGTATTTAGAAATTCAGTTGTAAATCCAGCGCTAAGTTAGAATGTGTATCAGAATGGACAAGTCCTATCCTAAAACACAATTGTAAAAGTGCTTCAACTAGCTTCCTAGAGGTTTGTTTAAGCTATTCTATAATGTAATAGAGATAGTATTTAAATAAAAAGTAGCATTCAAAATTACACTGCAGCAGATAGAAACTCGACATTGCAGCTGAGGGTTGGGTTTTCATGTAATGAAAGTGAAGCAACTGAAGGCAGCAAATGTGATTTTCATCAGTTTACAATGAGCTTCATAAACACTATTGTTAACTGAAGTTAAGACTCTGCTACACTTTGAACTTCATATATCAGACCATAACTAACAAACAAACATACCTTACCATGTCCTTTGTGAATTTCATCCATTGTTTCCTTTATCCCTTCTCCTTGCCTTTGCACTGTTGAAATTAAGGCTTTGGAGAACAGCTTATTTCCTCTTCCTGAGAAGACGCTGTATTGTTATTGTAGAGTCCCAGCCGGCAATTCATCTATGACTGTCTCAGACATACGTGGGTTGGTAAAGCTGAAGCAATAGCAGAATATGACAATAGAAGACCTCCTCATTCTCTCTTCCCCTCTTGTAGCCTTATGAATGAAGAGTCGGAGTCTGGTTTGAAGGACTGTTCATCAATCCATTGCTGCCTGAAAGGACTTCCCACACACACCTTCTTCAAAGTTGCTCACCTTCGTACAGGAAATTTTTGCTTTCAGATGGGTAGAAACATCGAAATGTAATGTGGTTTAGAGATAAATTTATTTGGTGATGTAGCCAGGCATAAGGAAGTACAGAGATGAAGTGAATGATGTCTTGGCATAGTAAGTAACATTGTGTAAGTGAAAGGGCTTTTTTTTTTTTTTTTCTTTTTTTTTTTTCCAGTGGTGGTGGAAAATCCCAATTGCTACAACATACATATGTCACAACCTGTCATGCAGCAGAAAAACTGTATTGCTGTTAAATTATTACTATTCAGCAACTCATGTATGTTTTCAGGTACATTGCACTTTGAGAGACACAATAGTGGATTGGGAAAGCCTCTGTGAAAGGAAACAATGAGAGAAGAGCTAGCCCAGCTACTACCTTTCATGGTAGATGCTATTGACATGTCACTGGGAAAGGTGAGTCTTACCCTTCTGACCCTAACTGGGAACTCTGAGACAACATACTTTAACTTGTAAAATGGGGGGAAAGATGTAGTGGGAAAACTTTATGCCAGCCTTGCAGCATTTGATCTTATCTTCAACTGTTGGTAACAAAAAGAAGCTGTGTCTCATCACAGCAGCTTTGAATGCTCAAGAGAATAGGCTCCACATCCTCTAAGTTATGCAAGGCTGTATAGTGTTATCCAGTCAATACAATTTAGGGGCAACCAGTTGGACTTATATATGCTTGTTTTCATAGTTTAAAAAAAAAAAAAAAAAAAAAAAAAAACAAAACGGAAGGTGACTGTGAGCAAGGTAAGTTTTCATGCAGACTAGATATTGTTTCTGAGGTACTTGGCTTACATATTTCAGATGTAAAGAGCATTATTTATACTTTACCTAATGTATTAGCAGTATTACAAATATCCATATCTATTGTCTCCTATAGTAATAAGCCTGACAGAAATAAGAATCTGAGCAGAGAAACAGTTGTCTTTAATTTGTGGCTGTGAGTGTTCTGAACTATGAAGTTATCCCTAGCTTGGAGGTATTAAAAAGTGAGTAGCTGTTCTGGTATTCTTTCTTCAGGGATGTTAGCAGCCTCATTCTGAGAACATATTGTCTGCAATTCTTTAGCAGGGAAAGTGGTTCTTCAGCTGCTACAAAGGTGACAAAGAAAGCAGTATGTGTTTTGAGAACATAAAATATCATTAATCACTGATATTACACCTTGAATTCATAGGTCTCTCTCTTTCTCTCTCTTTTTTTTTTTTTTTTTTTTTTTTCCCCCAAAGGTCTTTAGACATCATTTCTTGTATGCTTAGAAATATAAGATAATAGTTCAGAAAATCACTAGGAAACCTCCAAAAATAATCCACTGGACAGATACAACTCAACTTCCAGTTATCTTGCATTTTAATCTTCATTTTATTTGTTCTGTGGTCCTATTTTAAAGGTAAGCTTTCTAAATATACAAGCTTTTCCAGAAAGTCTGTATGGACTTTAGAGAGAAATGATAATTTATAGGAGTGGAGGCTTTCCTCCTGGCTGTGAAAATTCTGATTCTCCTTAAATTCACTCAATTTTTTCATATTCCTTTCACCCACCCAAATTCCTGCCATCATGTGATAGCTAACAATTTTCGCAGCCACATGTGATTGGTCAAAAGAATTATCCCCAAATGTATTCTTCCATACAGTGACTGAAAATTTCTTGGCAGAGTTGAAACTATCATAAGGACAGGTTGCCTATAGTGGAAAAATCTATTCAGAAAGCTTTTTATTTCTTCCAAGTGAAATTCTAAAGGACTTTGGCAAAATCCATCATAAAGAGAATTTCCCATATTTAAAAGCTTGATGTTTTTTTTGCAGTGGAATATATTCATGCACACTGAATGTCATGACTAACAGAGAACCCTCCCCAACACCACCACCACCCCCCAAACCGTTTAGCCTAAAAGCTTTGTGTTTGTCCTTTGAGATGGTTTGGGGCAAAGAGAGTAAGAATTTGGACTGTGTTTAAAACAGATACTCTTTGACATAACTTTCAGTGAGCTGAGCCACTGAACTGAGCAACTTGCAGAGCTGATGTAAGACGTTGGTTAGTTTATTGTGTTTGCTTAGCTGTAAGCTGGAGAAAGTGGGGAAAAAAAAATAAAAAAATAAAAAAATAAATAAACAGAGGCAAGCTATTTTCGCCTAGGCTTTCCGGATAGCTGTCTGATCTGCACTTGGAGGAAAGTGAGAGAAAGGTTATCATGGAGGCCTCTCAGTGACTTGCTTCAGTAAACAGAAAACTCATTCCTAAGACTGATGACACAGATGTGGGAATAAATTGTTAACTGATATACAAAATGGAGCTGTAAATAGTTCCAAGGTGTTTCATGCTTGTTGATGATGCCCTGCAGCAAATGCAGAACTTCAAGAAGTCTGCTGGCTGCAAACTTGTGTTAATCTCAAATTCTTGAAGGCTATTAAGCATGTCACACTTTTGAAAGCCTGTGACTATATACTTCTGTCAAAAGCCCACTAGCCACCCTCTACCAGCTGCACAGAATCTCCAGGTTGTTGCTGCTGCTGCTTTTGTTAAAGCAGAGTTTAGGAATGAGTTTTTAGTATATTTTCACTTGATCCCTAAATTGAGATCATTCACTGACGCTGTTAACTTGTGGGGAAAATCTTTCTAGACAAAAAATAATTGCTACTTTGGGGCAGTATTTTACATTTTCTTTTTGAATACTTTTTTTTTATACAGACTGAACTTCTACATCTCTGCATTTGAGGATGGGAAGAGAAATATCTAGTTATGTGAGGCAGTCATTTTCAATCAACTAGGCTCTGAGTTTGATACAACAAATCTAGTGTCCATGTAAATACAAAATATCTGATCATGAATTTTATTAATATCCCAAAATTAAACCTTTTGTTTGCAATGTGCATCAGCCAAATAAAAGAAAGAGATCATCAATGCAATCTTTTTTTTTTTTCTTTTCTTTCCTTTTTTTTTTTTTTTTCATATTTGTAAGTGATGTATCTTTCTAAAAAAATGCATTTCCTACAATATTACCCAAACACAATCCCGTGGGAATTTTCTGGGTCGAGGGTAACAGGAAGTTCTTTCATGGGTGCTCTTTCACTTTGCATAAAATATTCACTGTTGGAAGACTTATAATCCAGGTTCTAGAGACCATCCATGTGAAAAGGAACAAAAGATTACAAGTCACTGTGGCAGTAAAAATTATGTAGAGCAGAGGACAGCAAGTCACTCACTTAATCCTCAATATTTTTTTTAGAAGAGGGAAGCATGAGTACATTCACAGAATGTACAGGCAAAAGAACTGAATCTGTCTGTTTGTATGAATGAATAATATGATCATCAATGAATCCTGTTGTTTTATAAATAGTATCCAATCTTCCTTTATTTCCATTCAAAAGGTCCAAAGTGTAATTGAGAACATGTGTTTTGTAATTAGGGCAAAGAACCACTTTTCCTGAAGGAAAAAAAAAAAAAAAAAAAAAAAAAAA